>OW284520.1:16188746-17406438 GCA_935413205.1 Polydrusus cervinus | reverse complement strand
TAAGGGTGACGAGCGGCCATATCTCGGAAATTACTGGGCATAGAAATTCAGGAAAAAAAAATTATAAAGTAAATTATAAAAGTTAACATAGGTATCTCCGAAAATTCCACATTAAGGTATATTTTTGATAACATCATTAAAAAGTTTGGACAATTATGCATCATTTTGGTCTTATGCTTATTGGCGTACCGACTTTAATAATAGGGGGGGGGAGGTGTAATCAGTTAAATCGCTGTAACTTATAAACGACGTATCCGATTTTAGCAAACTAAAGACTGTTTGGAAGAGATATGTATGCACTTTCACCAATCGTATTTAGTTGTCCATAATAGTTCTCAAAAAAAATGCTAGAGGGCGCGATTTGTAATAATATCACATTTTTTGATTTTACTTCGAAAAAATAAATCATACGGTATAATTATAATACCATAATCGAAAAGTAGATAAAATTGGCTAGAAAAAATATTAAAACTGCAGCTCGATATCTCCGTTCGTTTCAGCGTTATCGCGAATAGACTAATTTATAAAATTTTAAATAAAGAATATTTTTTAGAAGAAAAGTGGGACGCCACTGATATTTTTCCATGTCAATATAATTTCGGATTAGCTTGGTCAATTCTGCATAAAAATGTTCTCTTGCGTTTTTCTCCTCAGGCACATCGTTCTTAATTAAACTAATTAAATTAAATTAGACGGGCGGGGTGGTCAATTCCAACAATTTTTATAAAACAAAGTTTTTCATTATCAATGTTAATAAAAATAATAAAAAGTAGAGCTAATTTAATTTAATTATTTTAATAAAGAACGGTGTGCCTGAGGAGAAAAACGCAAGAGAACATTTTTATGCAGAATTGACCAGGCTAATCCGAAATGGTATCCACATGGAAAAATATCAGTGGCGTCCCACTTTTTTTCTAAAAAATATTATTTATTTAAAATTTTAAATATTATTCTATTCGCGATAACGCTGAAACGAACGGAGATATCGTGCTGCAGTTTTAATATTTTTTCTAGCAAATTTTATTTACTTTTTAATTATGGTATCATAATTATACCGTATGATTTATTTTTTCGGAGTAAAATCAAAAAATGTGTTATTATTACAAATTGCGCCCTCTAGCATTTTTTTTGAGAACTATTATGGACAACTAATACGATTGGAGAAAGTACATACATTTCTCTTCCAAACAGTCTTTATTTTGCTAAAATCAGATCGGTCGCTTATAAGTTACAGCGATTTAACAGAGTACACTTTCAACAGCTTCCCCCCTCTTATTAAAGTCGGTACGCCAATGAGCATAAGACCAAAATGATGCATAATTGTCCAAGCTTTTTAATGGTGTTATCAAAGATATACCTTAATGTGGAATTTTCGGAGATATGTAAAATTTTAAAATTTACTTTTCAATTACGCCCTCTTGCGGCAAAATGCGGAACTTAAAAATTATCTCCAGGATTTTCTCATGGCCACTTTAGTTATAATTTTTTTTTTCCTGAATTTCTATGCCCAGTAGTTTGCAAGATATGGCCGCTTGTCACCCTTAATGAATCACCCGGTACAACAAGCGTGGATAGGTGAATATGATCCATACCATATCGCACGAGGAAGTAAATTGAGCACAACGCCGTAGGCCGTAGACAGTATTTTTTTTCTAAGTACAACTCAACCTCCGAACTTCATACTAAAAACTATTTAAATCAGACATTATAAATTATCTTTTTAGTTGGCCTTGTATTTATGAAAAAGGTAATAAAATACAGTTAAAGAAAAATTCATTTCCTTCACAAATCATGGACCAAATTACACTGTAACCTATTTATCGATTTGGATAATTTCTTATATTTACACAAAATCACTTTAAATATATCTGTCATTCTCACATTGGGCAATTTGCAGAATAATAGACAAAAAGCGACATATTTAATAAAAATTTATTGAAATGATTAAATTGTTCTGATGAAATGCACAGAAGAAAAAATGATTTTTTCGGATATTTTTCTGCTTGCGTAAGAATTATAACTTCGAAAATACCACAAAATAGTCTTCGGTAGAAATATATTTTGGATTATACCTTTCGCACTCTCGTGCCCTCTTTAGGAAAAAAATAGTGTAGGTATGCATAGACTCTGGGATAAATGTTTTGATTTAAATTTAAAATAAACAAATTTTATCTGATAGATTTACATGTTTTTGAAGTATATTCTTAACCTCACTTCTGTCAAGTCTTAGAAAACACTCGTAAAATTTACAACTAAAAATTTGGTTTCTTTGTAACTGATTACCACTAAGATTGGTTAGTTTCATATCCAAACTAGGATGGATATGAATTCATATCCGTTCAGTTAACCGAACCAGCCCACTTTTTCAATTTCAATTACTTTAGTGTAAAGAAAACAGCTAATTTTCACGTGTGAGTAGAAAAAGCAAATTAATCACTGTGATACAATACAATATACAGGGTGATTCTTAAGTTGATACTTCTTTTTAAGCTGTGTATAGAAGGCATTAAAATAAACAACATTTTCAAATACCTTTTTTCAAAAAACTCAAAAATAAAGTACCTACTAACATTAATTTATTACACTACGAGTCAAATACGGTTCTGCCTAACTTGCCCGTTGAATAACATTAAGAACACTTTTGGGTGTAGGATGAGCCCGCAAGGAAAAGCGTTCTGCATATAATCTCGATGCAGCCGCACTTTGACGACATTCGCCTTAAATTAACACCATACCTATACAGTGAGTCTGTAATTTGGAATAAATTCAGTCTGGACGCCTCAGTATGCGGTATATAAAAACAGATTGGAAATTATTCAGAATAAATTTCTTAGATTTTTAAACTTTAAAAGCACCGGTGTCTTTGATCTTTATGCTAATTTACCAGAACTTCGACGGACTTTCCAGTGATTACCTCTTGAGCGCGAGCGTATTCAAGCTGATGTTCATTTTCTATTTAAAATCGTCAATAACCATATAGATGCTCCAAATTTGCTATCCGGTATAGGTTTTAATATCCCCTCACGCAACTTTCGTAATACTCACCTATTTGCAAACTGTTTTTATAGAACTAATTTAGGTAAACACTCGCCTATAAGTCGCATAACCTCACTTTATAACAATTCATACCATGATATTGATTTGTTTAATGTATCTCTACTAACTTTTAGGGGAAAGGTAAGAAATCACGCGGTTTTTCATAATTATTATTAAAACATAACTTTAGTATTAAGAAATCAAAATCTGTACACCAATTGTAATTCGTGGGTGCCGAATTTGGGCCAGAGGCCTGTTGGCATCCTATTTGTGCAAATAAATAAATAAATAAATCAAATACCTACTTAATTTTCAAAAGAATGCTCGAACACGTCGATTAGTATTTTTAGTTGCGGTCTTTTCCATTATAAAAACAATTTTACAGTATGTCCCAAACTGGAGATAGGACGCCATCGATAATTTTTTTAAATGGCAACCCTGGTTTTTTAATGACTATTTTTAAAAGGCATATCAAGTTACACATAAGTGCAAAATTTTAATTTTTTATTGCTTGCCGTTTCCAAGATAATTTAACGAACAGTTTTTATTTAAAAAATTTTAAAAAACTATTGAACATAAAAATGTTTCTTCAATAAATTTTCAAAATGTTCTCCATTCAGTATTTGGCAATACCCTAATCGCAATTGAAATTCGTTTTGACCATTTCTAATGATTTCTGAGGAAATTTATCTACACACATGTCTTATTCGTGCTTTTAACTCCTCAATGTTTGCGGGCTTCGTCTGAAAAATCTTGCTTTTTAAATATGCCCATAGGAGATGATCCAAAGAAATCAGATCTGGAGATCTTGGTGTTCATTTAAAGGGTCCCCTTCTAACAATCCATCTTCCTGGAACTACAGTGTCCAAATAATCATGGACAGGTCTTGCATAATGGGGAGGGGGGGGAGAGGGGAGGGAGAGGGGAGGGAGGGGGGGGGGTTAAGTTGACAATTACATAATAAAAGTCTTTGAGTGCGAGACCCCACTTAATATCTAAATATACTGGTGTTACTATTTGAATTTGTTCAATACATTTTTTTTAAATTTTTAAATAGAAAATCTGTTTGTTAAATTATCTTGGAAACGGCAAGCAATAAAAAATTAAAATTTTGCACTTATGTGTAACTTGATAGCCCTTTAAAAATAGTCATCAAAAAACCAGGGTTGCCATTTAAAAAAATTATTGATGGCGTCCTATCTCCAGATTGGGACATTCTGTATAATTGTTTTTATAATGGAAAGGACCGCAACTAAAAATACTAATCGACGTGTCCAAGCATTCTTTCGAAAATAAATAGGTATTTGAATTACTGAATTTATTCCAAATTACAGACTATCACTGTATATTAGTTCGTTGTTTAAAATTTTACCAGTTTATAATTAACTTGCTTCAGAAAAACACACCGCAGCGGATTGCTTAACACCACCCGTAAATTGAATGACTAATAAGAAATAAGACAAACTATATAAAGTAGGTATAGCAGGCTACGTTTTGTTGAACAGGCCCGCACTTAGATTTGTTACTTCTTTATTTCGCCTATTTTTGAGTTTTTTTAAAAAAGGTATTTGAAAGAGTTGTTTATTTTATTACCTTCTATACACAGCTAAAAAAGAAGTATCAACTTAGAAATTACCCTGTATAAAATAATTTTGTATCGGTTTTGTCTATTAAATTTTATGGTGGTATAAATTTTTTTATTTATTTTAATTTTATTAGACAGGCACATACTTTTCATACTATCTATTATAACTTCTAATCGATAATAATTTTATGTAAGTTAGATATAGGAATACTGTTTCTGGGAACCAATCATATATATGCCTACATAGGTATAATTAGCCTTATCGTTATTATGGTTCTTAAATATTATGGTGATGTGTCTTATGCCCTGATAATAATTATTCGGGGAACAAAAGTAATGTCTGTTATTATCTATAATGGCAGGTATCAGCCAGAGACTTAATAGCTCATTCGAGAATATAGATACTTTGCCTTGCCTATAAATTTCCCTAAAAAAATGCCGTTCTTAGATTAACCGCAACTATCATTTAACCACAATTACTTTTCGAAGTTTATTACATTGTATTTTTACATACAGGGTTTGTTAAATTATTGCTCAGATCCTCAATGTTGCTGTAGAATTTAACTTATAATTTCATAATAAACAAAGTAAATTCTTTAACTGTAATTAAGTTTAATAACAAAGAATCTAACTTTTTCTTGATAAAATCCAAAAACACTGTTACCTTTTTTATTTTAAGTTTTCATACCTTCCATCAACGTTTCTTTAATGTAAATGCATATACTGTGTGTCCAACTTTTTTTCTAAAAAATATATAACCGCTTCTTCATAATAAAGTTTTAAAAATTATTCTATTGGCGATAACGCTGAAACGAACGGAGATATCGAGCTGCGGTTTAAATATTTTTTCTAGCAAATTTCATCTACTTTTCGATTATGATATCATAATTATACCGTATGATTTATTTTTTCGGAGTAAAATCAAAAAATGTGTTATTATTTCAAATTGCGCCCTATAGCAATTTTTTTGAGAACTATAATGGACAACTAAATACGATTGGTGAAAGTGCATACATTTCTCTTCCAAAAAAGTCATTTATAAGTTACAGCGATTTAACTGATTACACTTTCAACAGCTTCCCCCCCTCTTATTAAAGTCGGTACGCCAATGAGTATTAGACCAAAATGATGCATAATTATCCAAGCTTTTAAATGGTGTTATCAAAGATATGCCTTAATGTGAAATTTTCGAAGATATGTAAACTTTTATAAGTTACGTTTCAATTACGCCCTCTTGCGGCAAAATGCGGAACTTAAAAATTATTTCCAGGATTTTCTAATGGCCACTTTAGTTATAACTTTTTTTTTCCCTGAATTTCTATGCCCAGTGGTTTCCGAGATATGGCCGCTCGTCACCCTTAATGAATCACCCGGTACTAATACAGCTACCATTTTAGCCCTTAAAAAATAATTATTTTCGAATTAATAATATTAATTTAATCCAAATGTAGCTATGCATAATAGGGCCACGGTTAACTCCGATGGACAATAATTATAAACACTGGCGCGCCCAAGTCGACCGTTTCCGTTAGATCAAAGCAAGTGAAGATCCAACACCCAACGTGGCTTTGATATTCACCGTTGTTATAGTTACGTGACGTCAGTCACGCAAGCAGCATGTAACAATTTGCATCATGATGAAGGGCAATTCAAAAATAGAACAGTCGTATGCACCCCTGTTTTAGCATTGGTTCGCCTAACCTTAAGGTATTTATTTTGAGGCTTCGCGAAACCAAAGGTTATAGATATTGTTTTTACGTGATTAAAAAGTTTCGTATTTATTTTTCAGTTAATTCAGTAGTGTACGTACCTACTTAGTTATGTATTTTAAAAATAAACCCAATTTATGACATGGTTTGTAATTTGTTGGAAACTCCATTCAGTCGTTGGATAGATGAGGATAAGAGAGACGTTTCGTTACAGGGTTTTTAGTCAATGTTTGTTTAAGTACCCGCACTATACCTGGCTCTTCACCATTTTTTAAGACCGCGAGCCGCCACTGTACTGTGATAGCTCAAATTAAAGGGATCAAAAATATAAACCAATATTTGTTTTTGAAATTGTGTTAGCTAAAAAATGTACCCTGTACATTGTATAACCGAACACCAAAGGTTTAAATTATGATTATCCTGTATATCATACATAATAATAAATCAAACAATATGGAAACAAATTTCACGGTCTAATGATCATTATTTGACGTCTGCTATTTTTTAAGCAATTCTATTTGTTTTCCTTTATCAATAACTCGAAAAAAGGACGAAAGCCAAATATGTACCAAAGATCATCAATTTCATGGGGACATGTATGTCAAAAAAAATAATAACACTACCAAAATATATCATTATAAAATTATATATATCGTGGTGTGCGATATTTACATAAAACGTCTTTTTCTGACTACCCAATTCGACGTGTGTAAGGTACCTAATAGATGTTAGTAAATATGTAGGTAAATAAAATAACTTCTAATAAAACGTACCCGCAAAAGTAATTTCTAAAAAACAAACGTTTCCCCGACTCTTCTAGTTTACTCTTTCAATTTTTCATGCCTTAAACGGGGCAAGACAACGCCGAGGGGGACACCCTTCCCCCCCCCCCTCCCTGTATCCTCTCCCGAGGGTTGTTCCAAATAGAGGTCGTTGAGAACGCCTTGAAGATTTCTTAAACTAGGCTTTTGTAAAGACCAAAGTAGACTTCAAGGAGTCTTGGAGTAACCGTATTTAACCCAAAAGAAGTCTTCGTTGATGATTGATTTGAATAAGAACAGGTCAAGAAGTTTTGGGCATTTACAATTACCTGATCAGTAATCAAGAATATATTTACTTCACCTGCATGTTTTGGTCACGAACAGTGGCTGCTCGTCAGGTGAAGTAGGTGAAGGGGCTCTTCACAAAAAAAAATAAAATAAAACTAGGAAGAGAGTTTTTTCACAATATTAAATATTAATGTACCAATACAGCTACCATTTTAGCCATGAAAAAATAATTATGTTCGAATTAATAATACTAATTTAATTCATATGCGTAACAGGGCCACGGTTAACTCCGATATAATTATAAACACTCGTGCATTTTGGCTCGCCTCCGCCGACCGTGTCCGTTAGCTTAAAGTAAGTGAAGACCCAACTCCCAACATGGCTTTGCCTTTCACCGTTGCTATGGTTACGTGACGTCAGTCACGCAAACAGCATGTAACAATTTGCATTATGATGAAGGGCAATTTAAAAATTGATCAGTCGTATACAATATTGTTTTAGCATTGGTTCGCCTAACCTTAAGGTATTTATTTTGAGACTTCGCAAAACTTACTGTTATAGATATCATTTTTACGTGATTTACTGTGTGATTAAAACTTTGATATTATAATTTTTACAGAAACTTGGAAAATTTTAGATACAAATTTATTTAATATTCCTAATTATAACTTAATATATAATAATAGTACTTTAAATCAAAATGATGGAATTGTTGTATTTATTAAAGATAATATTAATTATGATTATGAAATAATACCTATTGGAGAATTAAAAGTAATATATGTGAATTTATTAATTAATAAAAATAAAAAAATTAATATTATTGCAGTTTATCGACCTCCATCAATATGTATAAAAAAATTTAATAATGATTTACAATTATTTTTTGATAATCAATATAAAAAATTTAAAAATGATGATACAACAATCTTTATTGGAGATATAAATATAAATATACTCTCAAATAATATAAATTCTAACGAATATTTAAATATTTTAAATGAATATAATTTTACATCTTTTATTAACGATATTACAAGGAAAATAAACAATCAAATTTCATGTATAGATCACATTTTTATTAATACAAAACAAAATTTATCAAATTTTAAATCATTCATATTCCAATATCAAATTACAGATCACTATCCAATTATTCTACAAAATTTTTCAAATATAAATGAAAATAATGAAAAAGATTTAATAAAATATAAAACTTATATTAATTATAATAAATTAAATCAATATTTGAATAAAACAAATTGGGAAAAATATTTTTTATTAAAATCTTCTGAGGATTTAAGTAATTTTTTAATTAATGAAATTCAAAATAATGTTGAGAAATGTAAAATTAATATTAAAAATCGAATAAATACATCAAAAAAAGAGTGGATATCGAAAGGTTTATTAATATCAATAAATAAAAAAAATGAACTTTATAAAAATCTAAAAAATGCAAATAATGATATTATCCTGTTAAATGAATATAAAATATATAAAAATAAATTAACGGAAATTATTAAAAAAAATAAAATAAATTATTATAAAACTCAAATTGAAAAAAAATGTCAATCATCAAAAGAATTATGGAAATGTGTTAAAAAATTATGTAATGAAAAATATAAAAAAAATAATTCAATAAATTACATGAAACTTAAAAATGGAGAAATAACTAATGATCAAAATGTAATATCTAATAATTTTATTGAATATTATTCGAAAGTTGGTGAATCATTAGCTAATGATATTTTAATTAAAAATAAAAGTAAGAGTAAAATTACATATAAAAATTTATCAAATAATTTAAATTCCTTTTATTTAGAAGAAACTAATTATCAAGAAATTAAAAATATTATAAATAATCTTAAACCTAAAAAATCTCCTGGAATTGATGGAATTACATCTGAGATATTAAAATCAATTAATTCACATATTTCTAAACCGTTAGTTCATTTGATAAATACTATATTTAAAACAGGAATATATCCAAATGCTTTTAAAATAGGTTTAATTAAACCAATATATAAAAATGGAAATAAAACAGAATTTCAAAATTATAGACCTGTAACATTAATTTCATCTTTGGCAAAAATATTTGAGAAAGTTTTAAAAGATCGAATGGAAAAATTTTTAGATAAAAATAAAATAATATCAGAAAAACAATTTGGCTTCCAAAAATATAAATCTACTCAAGATGCAATTTGTCAATTGACAACTCAAATTTATAATTCAATGGATAATAAAATGAAAAGTATTTGTATATTTTTGGATTTAGCAAAAGCTTTTGATACTGTCAGTCATGAAATATTATTAAAAAAATTAGAATATTTAGGGTTCCGGGGAAATGTTTTAAATTTAATTGAAAGTTACCTAACTAATAGATCACAACATGTAAAAATTGGTGAAAATATCAGTATATCTAAAATTTTTAATTACGGAGTTCCACAAGGAACAGTATTAGGACCATTATTTTTTAATATATATTTAAATGATATATTTAATCTAAATTGTATGGGTAAATTACACAGTTTTGCAGATGATACTGTAATATTTTATGAAGGAAAAAAATGGAATATTATAAAAGATATAATTAAAGATGATTTTATAAAAATTAATAACTGGTTTAACAATAATTTACTAACAATAAATTATAAAAAAACAAAATACCTTCCATTTACTTCTTATAAAAATGATTTACCGAATGAAATAAATTCAATTAATATTAATGAAAATATCAAAATAGAACAAGCAAAAAATATTAAATATTTAGGAATAATTTTTGATAAACATCTAAAATGGAATTTACAAAGCGAATATGTTACTAAAAAATTAAGAATACTTATTCCAAAATTTAAACATCTAAAACAATTTTTAAATATAAAACAATTAGAAATTTTATATTATTCTTTAGTACAAACTCAAATAAATTATGGAATATTAGGTTGGGGTGGAATAAATAAAAGTCATGTCCATAATATAGAAATAATTCAAAAAAGAATTTTAAAAATTATTTATAATAAAGATTGTTTATATTCCTCTGATATACTTTACAAAGAAAGTAAAAAAATGGATATCAGACAATTATTTACTTATAATATGTTAATTTATATTTTTAATAATAAAAATAAATTAAATTTTATTAATCATAAATATAATACAAGAAATAAAAATCAAACTACATTTAAAAATAAAACTAACAAAATTATAGGACAAAAACATTTTTTAAGCATAATTCCTTTTATTTTTGATATAATGCCAAAATCAATTTCATCAATAAAATCAATAATAAAATTCAAAAAAGAAATTAAAGAATGGATAATTACAAATCAAAGATATATATTTCATAATATAATAAATTCAAAAATAAATATATAATATAAATACATATTTGCATACTTACGTATATACTTACGTATATTATTGCTATTATAATGATAAAATAAATTGAATTGATAAATTATATTCAGAGATATTATAAATATTATAATCAAAATATTCACTCACAACAAGTTTTTTTCTTCGTGAGTTATAAAAAAATATTGTTTTTAGTTTATTCAAATTTCTTCTTTAAATATTATATTATAACTACAATATTGTATATATTTGAATAAACTTTTTATTATTATTATATTAGTTAATTCAGTAGTGTATGTACCTACTTAGTTGTGTGTTTTAAAAATGAACCCAATTAATGACATAGTTTGTAATTTGTTGGAAACTCCATTCAGTCGTTGGACAGATGAGGATAAGATAAGATAAAGAAGACTTTTTGTTACACGAGTTTTTAGTCAATGTTTAATTAAGTACCCGCACTATACCTAGCTCTTCGCCATTTTTTAAGACCGCGAGCCGCCACTGGTCACGAAAGTATCATATTACTGTGTTTGTGTGAAAGAACAATTGTATAAAATGCCCCTAATTGTGGTGAAATCGCATCCACAATGAACTATATGTATTATTACAAACATATCATCAATTCGATGATCAGCGATTTAGTGATATCAAACAATTTTGAATTTGACGGATTAGTTACACTGTAACGTCGCGTCGAGTCGGGAGATTTCCCTTTGGAATTGCATTCCGTTCGGGTGCAGAATGAATTTATCACACCAAATCGCATATACACGACGTGTTGCCGAGACTATTTATCTTTTTAACCATTACGGGATTCAGGGATAGCTATTAAGCCTCCTTGTACTAAATTTAGTACATAGAGTTCAATAGAACTATTCAAATATTTAGAAATTTCCCCATTCCAGTCATTTAGGGGCAGAATTACCAGCCCCCTAGCATAAAACTCGGTATAGGTTAAATCGACACAAATGAGTAGATTACGAAACAAATCGGTAATTTGTAAAAAATTTAAGTATATTGCTCCAAAAGCAAAGTAAGTTTTAACAAAAAAGTCAGCAGACATTTCTTCTGCAAAGCTAAGAAAAGTAATGTGAATTTTTTCTTGCAGCATCGACAATAGTGCGTACATTTTTATTGGCCCCATCAGCTTTTAATTTATAAAATATTATTTATATAATTATTTTATACCTGGTGGTGCATCCTAGTTGAAAACATAGGAAATCCCATGCAAGTTTTAGACTGTTCAAATATTTGCTCCCCTGCTGACTTTAAAGCGGATTGTAGGGGGACTTTTTAGGATATCTGTGTGGTGAGTGCACATGCGGAGTTTGAACAATTTTGGACAACCCGAACTTAACTTATTTGAATAAGAGTGCGGTTGGTTTTTTATTGGAATTCAACAGGTGAGGCTGCGGACACCAGCATTGATTGGACTTGCCAACCTGTGACTTGTCATTGTCAAATGTAATTTGAAAGTATAAGAATATTTACTAGTAATAATTTTTACCTAGATATTTATATGAGTACACAATAGAAGAAAAATTCACTATTATAAAATAATACTATGCGAAGAAAAGCTTAAGTATTGTGTCTGATATATTTTCCGTTTATTTCCCAAATAGACCCATCCATTCCTACCACGTTTGGGGAGGAATTTTTGGACATCGCATCATAGGGCCATTTTTTATTGACGGAAATCTTACGAGACCAACATTTTGATCTTCTTCAAAATCAAATTGGACTCGCACTGTTTGCTTTCAAATGGATGGTTTCCCGGCTCACAATTCGCTTGTGGTACGCAAATATCTAAATAATTCTTTTAATGGGCACATTGTCGGTCCTAACTCAACAATTATTCGGCCAGTTAGGTTTTCTGACCTCTCACCAAACGACTTCTTCCTCTAGGGGCATTAAAAAAAACTTCTTTATAAAAGTTTTGGGTTTGAAAATTTGGAGCAGTTAAAAAATTCAATTTTGATGCAATCTAAAAGAATTACCCAGTACCAGCTCGCTAATATGTGTAGAGAATTTTACGATTCGTTAGGGATATTGTTTAGCAGTAAATGGCGGTTTGTTTCAACATTTAATTAACATTTAACAATTAACAATATTCCAAATGATTGTATAGTTTTCTTAAAATGAAATTATTAGGTTTTTTAATATACAATTGTTTATATACAGTGTGTCCACGGATTGACTATCGAAGAGGAAAAACTTTTTTATTTGTAGGTTTATGAAAAAAAGTTATTTTTCATAAAAACTCCTGCGACCAGAAAGCATATTATTTTTTCAAATTTATATATCGGGTGTTCAGAGTTTAGAAAAATATAAAAAAAGCTAAGAACAAAGTACCCTTATGTGCAAAGATGGGATAAAAGTAATTAGTAAAAGTTGTTGTGGTTGAAAACCTACGTCTCTTTACCAAGTTTTGACTTATTAGCTAAATGTACAGAGACCGGCAAAAAGTTTCAACTCATAAAATATGATTTGCTTTAAATTATCGCATTTTGCAAATTAGTTAGTCTTTGGAAGGTATTATTCTATTAAATCTATATCTTTATACGAGGAAACGTATACTATAAAGCGTTTACAAAGAAATGCCTTCTAAAGACTAACTAATTTGCAAAATGCGTTAATTTGAAGCAAATAATATTTTATGAGTTGGAACTTTTTGCCGGTCTCTGTACATTTAGCTCATAAGTCATAACTTGGTAATAAGACGTAGGTTTTCAACCACAACAACTTTTACTAATTACTTTTTACCCTATCTTTACACATAAGGGTACTTTGTTCTTAGCTTTTTTTATATTTTTATAAATTCTGAACACCCGGTATATAAATTTGAAAAAATAATATGCTTTTTGGTCGTTTGAGAACAAGTAGGAGTTTTTATGAAAAATAACTTTTTTTCATAAACCCACAAATAAAAAAGTTTTTCCTCCTCGATAGTCAATCCGTGGACACACTGATGTATATTATACACCCTCTTATTTTCTTCCGCTTTTAGGGATTCTTGATGATTTTAATACTATTTAGTAGGTTTTATTGTAAGTAAAATAATTAGTTTTCTATTAAAAGATCCGTTTTGAAAATAATTGCTTTATTGAAATTATTAGTTAAATCCTGTTTAACATGTATCTGTTAATGATATTTAGAGAACCCACCGTTTGCAAATTACATTTGACAATGACAAATCACAGATTGACAAGTCCAATCAATGCTGGTGTCAGCAGCATCACCTGTTGAATTCCAATGAAAAACCAACCGCAATCCAACAGGGGAGCAAATATTTTTACAGTCTAAAACCTGCATGGGATTTCCTATGTTTCCGACCCGGTATATATTTATTATTATTTAATTTATTATTTTTAAATTTAATTCATCGTCATTTTCCAAATTATTTAAAGTGTGTTAGCAAACATATTTTATGTACAAGTAATTACAGTTTTTTGATTTTACTATACTATATTATATAGAGTGTAAATTCTTTAATAATGTACCCTTAAGTACGCTATAGTACGTTCTCTTTTAACATTTAGTACAACGATCAAATTATTCACCACGGCAATGACAAGAGGATATTTGTGAATGTCCTCCGTAATTTTAATATAGGTGCTGTGTTTATTCATTATCAGATTAAACCGATTTTCATCATTAATAATTCAAATTAAATCCATTTGGTTTACGCCTGCACCCGTGAAAAATCCTTCCATTTTATTCGAAATTGATTTCGGGTTAATACATTTTGGACAAAAACACCGATCGTGCATTTAAAATGCCATTGTCATGCATTTATTGTATACTTTCTCGGTATAACTGGTGTTAAAAAATGGAAAGTTTAATTAATTCTATTAGATAAAAGTTAGGTGATAATATTTACAGTAAACAGGGCTACCTGGGCATCCCGGAGCTACTTGGGTACCCCTGTATTTTTTTGTTTGTCAATGGTTGTCAATTGTTTATCGTTTGATGGAAGATGATCGCTAGTATTTTTTTTTTGCCTATAGGGCCTATTGTATCCCCTATCGTCTGGGTAATGTCAGCCAGACGGGACCTACAGCTTAACGTGGAATCCGAACGACATGTATGCACTAGTCATCCTTTTTAAGCCCCCAGAGGTCCATGACGTCCTTCTCGGTCCCGATATTAGAAATCACTAGTAGCATACTTCATTCTTTTATCCACCTAATTTGGGACATACTTTTTTTATCATGCGTATGCCCACTTCGGGGATCGAACCCGGACCGCCGCGGTCGAATGCCAATACCTTAACTATGAGTCACTGCCGCGGTTCTGCGCGCATTAGCGTATGTTCTCTCTTCCGCTTCACCTAAGAGGTTGAGTACCAAATACGTTTTTATTAAATACGTGATATTCCCAGTACGCCTCATTCCACGGTTATTGATGTTAATATATATTTAGTTTGATGGTTCTTAACTCTCATCTTCATCTTCTAAATCCGACTCTACAGTAATTAAAGATTGTTCTAGTAAGGACAATGGATCTATATCGACTTCCAAATCTGACTCTCCGGGCTCGAAAACTTACTTTAGAACCGATGATGGATCCACATCATTGTTTATTTCCTCTTCGGCATCATTTTTATACGCAATATTTAATATTAATTATAACAGTTGCTACAAATTATCAAAAAATTTAATCCTACTTTGCGACATCCACATTTAGAACAACATCCGCGATTATAATTTACCGTCTTGGGTGATGCTATAGTCTATTTCAGAAAAACGTAGAGTAATAAAATGGCAAATTCCGTCCAGTTCGGCTCAATTTCGGTGTCGGCCATAGGCGCAGGTAAATTTTGTGCATAATTTGTGATAACTAATAAAAAAAAAACTAATATAATTTGATAAAAAAGGAACTATTAGCTATAGCAAATTTACACAAACATCGTTTTATGAAATATGCCGTGAAAAATATAGCTGAAAAAGATAGTGTAACTGTGCTGCGCACACCGCCATATCATTGCGAATTAAATTTAATAGAACTTATATGGGCGCAAGTGAAAGGATTTGTAGCAAGACACAACACGACATTCAAAATGAAATAGGTTAAGCTTCTGTTTAATCAAGCCATTAAGGAAGTGATACCAGAGAACTGGCGAAAAGCAGTCCATCATGTCATTAAAGAAGAGGAGAAAATGTCGGATCTTGACCACCTGATCGATCGGACCGTCGACCCGTTAATTATAACGTCAAGAGGAGATGACAGTTCCTTAGATAACGAAGAATATTATGATTTTTTATAATTTAATTTCTGTATAATGTATTTTTTGTATTTTGTATTTTTTTATAGTATTTAATAAAAAATAAGTGTACCTAATACTATGTACATAATGCACGCCTTTGTCACACCATTTTCACTGTTTGTGAATTGATAACAATAGGCAAAACACATAAATTGACCCAAACCCGGGTGGTACTACCTGCACTTGATGAAAATAAAGAATTTTGCAATGAAATTAATGCCAAATTTTGAAAGTGACTTAAATATTCGTTGGGTCACACACACCTTTGCATACCTAATGAGCTTTTATTACTCTACACCTTTCTCAAATAGACTCTAGTAAATAAATTGCTGAAAAAAAGGGTAGACCGTGATAAAAATTATATTATGGTCTGTATTAATTTCCAAAAATATTTCAGGACAAGTCATTATGTCGTTAATTTTTTTAAGCAATTTGAAAATGTGCTCAACCTTTTGAGTAACGCGGAAGAGAGTATGTTGTTACCCCCCCCCCCCCTTATTTTTTCCGTAGTTTTAATAATACAAATTTTAAAATTTTAGGAGATTCTAAGTGTGTATTTTGTTAGTTTTTAGTAAAGTCATAAAATTAAAATCACTTCCGGTTTGACCGGAAGTGGTATCAACTCTTTTATTTTAAATAGAAACCTATTATTTTTTTTCGATATTTGAATTAAACGGCAAATTTCTTTTAAAATGACATATCACACATTATCATTTGTTTTTAAAATGGGTTCCAGGAAAAATTTTCAAGGAAATACTTAGATGGCCATGGACTCGCTAATATAACATGACTTTTTGAGAGTGGGCCATGGAAGTTTTAAAGTGGTCTATTTTAACTAGTTTTATGTTACACTTAGAATCCCCTGAAATTTTAAATATTGTATTAATAAAACTACGGAACAAATAGGGGGGTAACAACATTCGTTGTCACCCGGTATTCTCTAAATACAGTGAGTCGCGCAATACTCCAGTTCTTTTAAATAATTCATCCTTACCTTTTTTTAAGAATTAATTTATTCACAATCATTAATTGAAGACTAAGAGCGTTTTCACACGGCACCATTTATCGCGCGCGATATATGGTGCCGTGTGAAAACGCTCTTATTATCGAAAAGTTCACTCATTCTCGAGATATTTGCGAGAACCCGTATCTCGCGGTTCTGAGCCCCGCGTAATCATAGACGTAGTTAGGGGGTACTTCGGGGTGCTAAGCACCCCCAAAATCTAAATTAGCACCCCCAAAAAAAATGTACATTTACTTTTCTGTAAGGTAAAATAAAATGCCTAATGAAATAAATACACATAATCTGTTATTTTTTTTAGGACTTCAGCACCCCCAGTGTTGACCGTCTAACTACGCCTATGCGCGTAATAAATTAAATTTGGATCGATTGGCAACTTTCATAAAACATTTTTTATACGAAAGCTAAGCTGTATTTCAATTTTCAGTCTGCATCTAATTTTTTCCGATTTTATTTATGGTTTTTTAAATAATATAGTTTTTATTTGATATCGCAGACATTAATTCCAAACCATCCCTTTGAAATTTCGAATTAAATTTTTTAAACTATTTTATTAAAGTTAGATTTATGGGATCATTCACTTTCAAATGGTTTGTAGCCAGATTTAACATTTTTCACGTTTTGCATTATAATATGTGGATGCTTTAAAATGTAATGGCTCGGTATAAATCTTACATATTTTTGCTTGGTAATAAAACTTAGTCCCAGCTACGACAACGGAACAACAATATAAGCCAGCGAAGCCAAAGCATAATAATTCTTGGCTGAGCTTAATAAAATAGAGTGAACTTAAAAATTGCATTAAAACATGGCGGGCCACCTTTGCATGAAGTAATAAATTTCAAATTCAACGGCTTTAAAAAAGTTGATCTATACCATTAGTGCTTAAACTATCATAAATCCTCGATTGGTGCTCGATTCCCACAATTTTAAAGCTCACATAGGCGGACCAAAGGAAATTTCCAGAAGTTATACGTTCTATTCAGAGCATTAAAGGACCCCTAATAAAGCTTATTGAAAATGGCTTTTGACAAATTTTTCTTAATTTTTAGTATTTTGTAGATCTTAACATCCTGATTAAAAGTGTTTTTTTTTGGATTTTCGTTATTTTTAAATTATATTAATTATCCAATCCACCTATAAATTATTCAACATCCTGTACATATTTTATTTGTATATAGGATGATTCCTAAGTTGATACTTCTTTTTTAGCTATGTATAGAAGGCATTAAAATAAACAACATTTTCAAAAAATACCTTTTTTCCAAAAACTCAAAAAATAAAATATTTACATTCATTTAATACACTATGGATCAAATACGGTCCTACCTAACTTGCTCGTTGAATAACATTAAGAAAATTTCTGGGTGTAGGATGAGCCCGCAAGGGAAAGCGTTCTGCGTATAATCTCGAAGCAGCAGCCGCACTTTGACGACGCTCACCGTAAATTAGCACTATTTCAAATTTTACCATTTTCACGTGTCACCAATATAAAATTAACTTGCTTTAGAAAAACATACCGCAGCTGATTGCCAAAAAAATAACTAATAGGACAAAAACAACATAAAGTATAGCAGGCTACGTTTTTATGACCAGGCCCGCACTTAGATTTTTTACTTCTGTATCTCGCCTAATTTTAAGTTTTTTGAACAAAGGTAAATAAAAATGTTCTTTATTTTAATGCCTTCTATACACAGCTAAAATAGAAGTACCAACTTAGGAATCAGCCTGTATAAGGGAAAGAAAACTTAAAGTATACTTTTTCACCAATAAAGACTAATAAAAAAAGTTAATAGTTTTTAGGAAACAATAAGAAACTTAAACAATACAGAAAATTGCCAAATTTAAAAGGCCATAACTCAAAATCTCGTCATAGCATTGGATTACGGCTATGGACACTTTCAATCAGGACGTCAAGATCTAGAAAATACTAAAAATTCAGAAAAATTAGCCCAAAGCCATTTCCCATTAGCTTTATAAGGGGTCCTTTATTCTTTATTTATTAAGGAACAGCAATCTTTCATTTCCCAGTGCGTTTTTTCACCAAAGCATTTGACGTATACAGAGATCAGAGTCCATCTTTGGCATAAATCTTATAAAAGCGCCATCTGTAACTTCTTAGCACAAACTTTCCGCTAGTATAGTTGGTGTGCGAAACAGTGAGAAAAGTATGGGGAAATTGTCGATTATGTTGTTCCACTACTGGTGTCTTTTAAACTTCCACAATCTGGTGTGTCCCGCCAAACACTGCTTAAGTAGTTTAGAGTTATTCCTTTCTTTCCTCGGCTCCTAGCTCTACTTATGAGCCATGATATGGCGATACGCGTCTAGTGTTGGATCTGACGAAATGAAAGAAACATCTTTACTTGTTCATGTTAAAAAATATCAAGTATGAAAATTACTAATAAACTATCAGTTTCGACTGTATTTCATTATTGTTGTCTTTGTAACCTCCGAAAAAAATCCTAAATATTCAAGCATTCTGCTTACCCTAAACGTTACGACAATGATGTTATCGAGCTTTTAAAGTAAGTGCAGGCGTACATTTGAGTTCGTCGAAGTATGAAGTTTATTTGTCGTTGTATATCGGATACGGCGAGTTTTGGGGGCGCGTGACACTTTTATTTTAAAAGGGACGGGAGGTTCACACCCCATCGAGCCTCTTCAAGATCACCCGCACGTAATTATCAGTTATCACTCGTCTGGAAAAGCGCACGAGCTTTTTAGCGCCGTTTTCTTTAAACATATTTATGTCAAAGCTTTTCAATTTGCCCACGTCACTACCGATATTTCGACTTTCGGCCTCAGTACACTCAATTTCCCTGCAGCATTGAAATTGCTCCCCAACTTTTCTTATTTTCTTGGAACAATATCTCTTAATTTTAATCTATATTTTAAAAAAATTATAAGGTTTGTTTAGTTAACAAAGTCTTTATACAGGGTGTCTCTAAAAGGTGCGGAAAAAAGCTACCACAAGTTCCTGAGGCGTAAATATGACGATCTCACCCAACTTACCTTAGTCCAAAAGTCGATGATTTCGGAGATACAGAGTGTCAAAAGTTCAATTTGATTTTCTTTTTTTATAAATAATTTTTTTAATAATTGGTGTATTGTCACAATATTCAGCTTGGGGAGGTTTTGCGGGGTGAAAAATTAGTATCTGCTCTCATTTTTATTGTAAAGTTTAGATGGCGCCACCTGCGGTACCCTGCACACATTTAAAACGAAATAACTTTTTTGAGCCACCCTATATATAACTTTTAAATACAAATTCGGATTCTCCAACGCCTTTTACCTAAAAAAGGTAGTAAGAGTTTTTATTGAAGTTATTTTAATTTACCGCCTACGTTTCAAATGTGTTCAATTATTACAATAATTTAGACCTGACCATGACCATACACGAAGTGAATTTTTTAAATCCAGATATCTCAAAAACAGCTGCTCAAATCAACTCTTACTATGTCCACCTTTTTTAGGTGAAAGACGTTGGAAAATCCGAATTTTTATGTAAAAGTTAAATATAGGGTGGCTCTAAAAAGGAATTTCGTTTTAAGTGTGTGCAAGGTACCGCAGGTAGCGCCCTCTAAACTTTACAATAAAAATGAGAGCAGATTTTTATTCCCCCCCTCCCCAAGCCGAATATTGTGACAATACACCAATTATTTATAAAAAATGAAAACCAAATTGAACTTTTAACACTCTGTATCTCCGAAATCATCGACTTTTGGACTATGGTAAGTTGGATGAGATCGTCATATTTACGCCTCAGGAACTTGTGGTAGCTTTTTTTCCGCACCTTCAAGAGACACCCTGTATAATCTAATTACCCATAGCATATTTTTATGCTTTCTTGAAAAAAATATGACTTTAAATTAGTAATTACAGTAGTGGTACTTAGTGGATAGAAAAATATTGATGCTTTAATTTAAAAAAACGAAAAATCAGTGGAGACTATAGGGGAGTAAGGATCACCTGCTCACCTATCCATATTTATTATGAATTGCAATTGCAAAAAAAAAGTACTATTTATAATAAAATGTTTTATTGTTGGAGCAATCAAGGTTCTTACCTACTGTTCCTTAGTTATATATGATGACATTGTTCTTAGATAACGAACTTCGTAATAAATTAATACTATATCCTAATTTACATTACTAGTACCTATTAATTAGCTGCAATGCAAATAATTCTTGATTTCAATAGCAAATATATTCGTATGTAGCTAATATTCAGCCAAAGGCTATTGCTTGTTAATTTGCAAAGGTAGAACGCCAAATGTCTGCTAGTGGCAACTGCACATAATACGCAATTAAGAAGGAATCCGGGATATTAACTAGAAATTACAAATTACAGATAAGCAGTGATGCGTGCAGTAGCGATATCTACAGCTGAAACCAGTTAGTGGTGTAAATTATCTACTTGGATAATTATTAAACTAAAGAATTACGGGATCTAAGCTATAATCATAGTCTGACCGTCCAGCTTCTATAGATTTAAATATTATCGATTATGGAAAATTTAATTTTGTGCTATCTTGACCAAAATTAACTGCTCTTAATACATGCAGTTTAGTTTATTAATAAATTACCTACATTTATAGGGCTTGAACTTCCTTTACTCAACGGCAGCAACATTGTTGCTATAAGTTAATTTTTATTGTCAAGTTATTTTTGTTCAATCCTTTTAAAAAAGATATTTATACTGACATATTATTGAACATATTACGTCGAATAGACTAGAGACAATGCGTGTGCAAAATAGATGTACCAGTCAAAGTACAGCACAATTCTCATTAACAGACAACAGATTGCTGTTTGGGAGAACAAAACTGATGGCGAAACAGCGGTAATGCCTCGGTTTGTATTTGAATGGACACGTCGCCGAAAGGACAACCTGTAGAATATTAATGGGGGTCTAAAAGGGACTACAATTACGTTAAAATGCCATTAATGTAATGGTACATAGATAATACTTGTTTCACGCTGACATACAGCATGTTCTTAATTACGTGTTAACATTTTATCAGTACACACCAAGTAACTTTATACTAGCATTACTGGCTATTTAAAGACAAGTCTTTAATGTGCCATTATTCAGTTTTAAAATTGATGAACTTTTTATAAATACTGATAAAGCACGTTAACAAAGCGATCCATTAGCTCATCAATCCATTAGCTGATAGGCGGTCGGCTGGAAAAGTAGCAATATTTTACAACTTTTACTATAAAAGCGGGAGTAAGGAAACTCTGCAAAAATAAATCATCAATCAATGAAAAGATAACTAAACTGTCCAATTGAATTTGATGCTGGTATTAATTCGGTAAGTCATTGCAGGAAGTTAAGCAGATTTTTGAAGTTGCCGATAAAATAGGGTGATAGATTCGCCTACTAATAGACAGCGGCCGAAATAAAGACAATTTTATTATTTCGACAACACGAAACATTATACAGAAAAAATATGTAACATCAATTATTGTTATAGAATCACACCATATTAATATATTAATATAACAAGGTTGGAGAAAATGATGTTTCTTGAATGATAGATCGGGAGGGGGGGGGGGGGGGGGGCTCCATGGACTTAAGTAGGGCCTTTTTTTTGAAGAAAGGAACAGTCAAGACTACATGTATTTAATGATATTGTATCTAGTGAAGAAGGCGGAAAAGCGCCACAGGCGAAAAATGTTCGGGGCCACGCCCTAAATTCGTTTAAAATTCAACTAGCTACTATCAAATTTCGAAAATTAAATTATTTAAAAAAATATTTGTAAATGTTTTTTTTTTACTTTTTTTTTGATATACCGAGCTGGTATTTTTTATATTTGTGTCAAATATGAACATGGGTGTCAATCCAAAATTTTAACATAAGAGTATGTATGACTCTAACCAGCGTTTTTCGGGCTCGGTTGTTATGATTAAAAATAAAGTAAATATCGCTCACCACTCCAAAATTGATAATTTTTTCAGAAATAATGCATTTTAGGAGCGTTGATCTAAGAGCAGTTTTTTGTGCAAATGCTTAGGTTTTGAAATACTCGTTTTTAAGTGCCGTTTTGTATATTCATAAAAAGCATTCTCGTTTCTTCCCGCACTATTTTTTTATTATAAATTATCACACTTCTTCAATAAAAAATGTTTCAATTAATATTTTAATTTTTCTCTTTAAAAATAAATACCTAATGGTTTTTTGTGTTTTTGTTGTAAAAATATTTTATTGCATTGGGTCATAATAGAAAAATACTATAAAATATTATTCTTTTTACTCGTTTGCCTATAAAATTGCATCATAAATCAATAACTAAAACGATATGCGTCGGAAACCTTAATCTCTATATAAAACAGGACTTTTAGAAGGAAAAGTTTAAAAACTAAATGTTTCCTACAAGACCTTTGTAATCTAAGCCAAGAATACATTATTTAAAAATTGAAATTAAGAGTCCAAGCGTGATACGAAAAATTAGGTTACTATTAGACTTTTAGACTCCAAGCTCCTAGGCTCTAAATACGCCATTGCGTTGTCTTAATTTGTTTTAAATCACAATACATTTCAACTGGTAAGTATCTCCAGTCGAATTTAACTTTTTCTTTTTCAAGTGAACGAAGTTCCCAGAAGCTGCTAATACACCGAAACCAAAGTTGTTTTAGTAAGTCCTCATTGGATATTAAAATTATCTAGAAACATTTGTTAAGTAAATGTAAACTTAGAATAATACCGCCCACGAACTAAACCAATCTCAGTTACGCTTCCGTGCACATTCTAGTAAGTATACGTAGAGCTGTACTTGCTGTACCTATTTAGTATTCACCTGAAGACGACTGGAGATACTTACCAGTTGAAGAAACATTGTGATTTGTGTGCGTGTGTGTGTGTGTGTTTTATGGCACTGGTTCAAACCAAATGACCAGCATCTCACGTTGTGATTTAAAACAAATAAAGATAATGCAAATTCAAAACTCTTCTGTCACTCGCATTTTTATTTATTAGGTTATACAGGGTGATTCCTAAGTTGATACTTCTTTTTTAGCTGTGTACAAAAGGCATTAAAATAAACAACATTTTCAAATACCTTTTTTTTTAAACTTAAAAATAGGCTAGATACAGAAGTAAAAATCTAAGTGCGGTCCTGGTCATGAAAACGTAGCCTGCTATACTTTATGTTATTTGTATTATCTCTTATGCTATACTTTATGTTATTTGTATTATCTCTTATTAGTAATGCAATTTACGGGTCGGTCGTCAGTTATTTGGCAATCGCTGCGGTGTGTTTTTCTGAAGCAAGTTTTATATTTAAATTGGTGACACGTAAAAATGGTAAAATTTGAAAACAATGAACTAGTCAATGTGCGGCTGCTACTTCGAGATTATACGCAGAACTCTTTCCCTTGCAGGCTCATCCTACACTCAGTAGTTTTCTTAATGTTATTCAACGGACAAGTTAGGCAGGACAGTAAGTGTAATAAATGAATGTAAGTACCTTATTTTTGAGTGTTTTGAAAAAAGGTTTTTTTAAATGTTGTTTATTTTAATGCCTTCTATACACAGCTAAAAAAGAAGTATCAACTTAGGGTCACCCTGTATAGCTATTCTTTTCAATCTTCTAATATTTCTTTCACTAAAAAAAAATATCATCAGGTATTCGCTAATTTACGAACATAAATATGAGACTGTATTTCCCTTTTCTTTAGCAAATGAACCCAAAATGTAGGAAGTTTATGTTTACCTATTCCTATTACAAAAATTCGAAATATTTATTAGAGAACGCAAAAGAAAAAAAACGTTTAAACCCAGATGTAGAGTGTAATGAAATAAATAACCATCTGCCAATTACGGGTTTAGGGTTGTTGTTAATTGAATAACTATTAAGGGATGGCCATGCCAAAAGGAATGTGAAGATTTATTATTGCAAATTGACCGAGGACAAGTACAAGGCGGACACCGCACGCCAATTTGAGCGACATTTCATTTAACTCCTGTGTCGTGGTTGTCACTCAGAACGGCCATGGTGCGAGAGAAAGAGAATTGTTGGAGTTATTCGAGTGTGATGTTGAAAATTACCTCTGAAGGAATGGTAAAATATCGACTATTTAAAAGAAGTTATACAACACGTAAATGAATTCTCAGGAAGAAAACTCTACCGTAAATTAAATCACCATTGTTAGAAAAGCACCTAAAATGTGCATTTGGAACCTGATAATAAACCTCTAAACAAACATTTACCTTTTACCTTTTTGCAAACGAAATATATCGTGTGGGATAATGGTTAAAATAATTTTTACAACAGTCGATGTGATTGCCAGTCAATAAAAGAATATAATTTATCGATAATTTTTTTATTGCTTCTTGGCAATATTTAAGTCGGCAAATTAAGATAAAAAATTCTTTTTTAAATTATTTCAAAGAGCGTGTAACAAAGTTCATTATCAGAGGAGAATATGAGATAGTGAAATAATGAAAAGAATTTTTTCTATTTCGACGTGGATATTTGCTATTTCTTTTACACTAAAGTGATTGGAAAAATGGGCCATTCCGGTTAACTGAGCGGATATGATTTCATATCCATCTTAGTTAGGATATCAAACTGACCAATCATAGTGGTCAATTACAAGGAAACCAAATTTACACGTTTTAAATTTAACGAGTCGTTTTCTGACCGTAAGGTTAAGAATATACTTCCAAAATATGCAAATCTGTCATGTAAAATGTGTTCTTTTTTAATTTAAATCAAAATATTTATCGCAGAGTCTATGCATACACAATTTTACTCCAAGGAGTAACTACACGAAATGGTGCGAAAATTGAAGTATTATTTTATGACCAAACTAAATATTTGTGCATAGATGCACTTTCGCATTTCAAAAATCTCCAGTTCTCACTCATTACTAGACAATTACTACAAGACTTAATGCATAAAATGTACTGTATAGGTAGCTACAAAATAATCGACCCTAAAACTTTTATTTTTCGCAACAGATATAGAAAAATAACTGGTAAATCTTCCTTCAATGGTGGAACATGAAGATGAATACATAAAACCAGATAATATAGATGAAATTATAAGATTTCTAGAAAAAAATTCATTCCATTTTTTACTAAAGGTTTTAAGGTTATGTTATTTTTACAGTATTGCCACTTCTCTTTCCACGGTTACAGTGTTGCTGGTTTTGCAAATTGGCGATTATTTTGAAAAACCATAGCAAACGTTAAAAGTTTATATTAATGCACAAAAGCCATTTTTATCTAACAGCTAATTTATTGTACTTTCGGAGTTATAATTCTTGGGCAAGCAGAAAAAAACCCCGACAAACTCTTTTTTCTTCTGTTCATTTCAGCAGGACAATTTAATCAAACTAGCTATGGTTAAGAAAAATAAATTGTTTATTTTTATTAATATATCGCTTCTTGTTTGTTATTCTGTAAAAGGTCGAATTTGAGAAAGATAGATATATTCAAACTGATAGATGGATTTGCCAACGAAATGAATATTTCTTCAATTGTTTTTTATTATCTTTCTCACAAGTTCACCGCTAACTAAAAAGACAAATTATGATACCTAATTTAAATGGTTTTTAAAAAAATTTAGTACGAGGTTTGGAAGTTGAGTAGTAGAAAAGATATACTGTACAACTCGAGTGGATTGTCCATATAGCGCTCGGAAGTTTAAGCACTCCGCCTATACGGCGTCGTGTTCGATTAACTTCTTCGTGCGATATGTACCGGGTGGTCAACTAAGAATGACTGCCGGCCATATCTCAGAAACTAGTAATCCTACAGCAACCGGGTAAATTTTTTTATAATAAAAGTGCCCAAGAGAAAATACTGGAAATTTTAGAGTTTGTAAAATATCCGCAAGGGGGCGTACCAGCCATGACCAAGGTTAAAATTAGGATTTGCATCGTGATTTGACTAATTGAGCGGTATAAAAAAATCTGTATATTAATCTTTACATATTTCCTAATACTTTTTTTCCTACACAATTTTTCCGATCTTGTAAAATAAAGTTATGGGGGGAATTAATTTTTTTCTAAACATACGCCACGGTTACTCCGGCTTGGCATAACCGATTTGAACAAACTTAGTCTCCTTTAATTGAGCTTTGTTTACCCTATAAATTGCGTTTTTGTTTTTTATCCTTGAGTTTTGCCGTCGCCGCTAGATGGCATTAACTGAAATATGAGCAAATATTAAGCTTTTTTCGAAAAAGTTAAATGCAAAGATAAGTTTGTTTTATCGTGGTTAAATAGAGAAATAAATCCTTAACATTTCGGTAAAAAACACAAATATGTAACTTTTTTACAACCGGAGTTATTAAGAAAATTAATTACAGTATACGATTATACAGGGTGCGTCAAACTCAGTGGCCTAATAGAAATATTTAGAAAACGACAAAGGTTATGTTTTTAAAAATTTGAGTGTGTTCATAACAGCTAGCGTTCTAGCGTCTAAAAATATTTTGAAAGGGGCGGTGTTGCCAGATCATCTTGAAACTCCTAGCAACTTTGGAATTTTAAATGAGACACCCTGTATATTATTTTACTTTTTGTTTCTGTTTATTAACAGAAATATTTTTTGTCTATAATAATCTATGCCTATCTCTTATAGTTCTTGAGATATTAATTAATTAGTCATTTTTTGGGGCCAAAACATGCTAACCAGAAAATCAAATATTTTTGTGATTAAGGCACCCAGAAAGTTAAAATTTTTACAGACGGTTCTTATTTCATGGCCATCTAGGAATTTTAATGATATATGAAAATATTTTTACACAAAGCGTCACAAAAAAACGTAATCTTCGTAATATAAATAAAAGCAAAATTCTCAACTTTTTTATATGAAACACCCTGTATTTTATTTTCTTAACAAAATCTAGTTTATATTTTCTACCAGTAAGTATAACATGTTCCTATACCTATCTCTAACCAATTCGAACTTACAAGGGGTTTAAAAAAATTAATAACTTAATAAAAAGGTTTAAACACATTTAATAGTAGGCTTTGGCAGAATTTGTTCGGAAACAAATGACAAAGAAAAAATGTCAACTTAATTGGTTTTGTCAATAATCTGTGTTTTTAAATTATTGACTAAAATGGCCAATATTTCTTATTCAAACGCAGAAATTTTGAATTTACTTTTTATACATAGAGAGTGTAATAAAATTGTATCAAGAACATGTAGACGATTTAATGAATTGTAGCCCAATTCATCTCCAATGACAGCAAAAAAGTTTAGAAAAATAGAACGAAATATGTTGCAGTATAATAATGTGAATGTGTGACGTATAAATCTATAGAACGAATAATTTTTTTAAATATAAGATAATATAGGAAATTAAGTTGACATCTTGGTTGACATTTTTTCTCTTTCATTTGTTTCCGAACAAATTCTGCCAAAGCCTACTATTAAATGTGTTTAAACCTTTTTATTAAGTTATTAATTTTTTTTAAACCCCTTGTAAGTTCGAATTGGTTAGAGATAGGTATAGGAACATGTTATACTTATTGATAGGAAATATAAACTTGAATTTGTTAAGAAATTAATTAATATCTCAAAAACTATAAGAGATAGGCATAGATTATTATATACAAAAAATATTTGTGTTATTAAGCAGAAACAAAAAGTAAAATAATATACAGGGTGTCTCATTTAAAATTCCAAAGTTGCTAGGAGTTTCAAGATGATCTGGCAACACCGCCCCTTTCAAAATATGTTTAAACGCTAGAACACTAGCTCTTATGAACACACTCAAATTTTCAAAAACATATCTTTTGTCGTTTTCTAAATATTTCTAATAGGCCACTGAGTTTGCACCCTGTATACAATTGGTCAAAACACTATGAAAATCCTAATTTTACCCTTCGTCATGGCTGGTACGCCCCCATGAGGGCATTTTACAAACTCTAAAATAATTTCCAGCATTTTCTTTTGGACTCTTGGGCACTTTTATCATAAAAAAATGTATCCGGATGCTGTACGATTACTAGTTTCTGAGATATGGCCGGCAGTCATTCTTAGTCCCAGTACATCATATCCACTCTTGTTGTACAAACTACTATTTTATAATATTATTTTTATATAATTTACACAAGAATATTCCTAACCAAAATAATAAAATTATAATATGATATCAGAGTGCGATATTATTTATTCAGGAGAGGCAATACCATTGTACGACACACGATAAAAAGCATAGAAGATAGATAATATTAATGCAAGTCATACAGAACGACATGCAAGAATAACGGTCTCAAGTGTGTTGTGTTTTGACGCCATTTGCTATTACGGGGCATACAGCGACAGACCATTAATGTGATTTGAGAGTCAGCCTGATTATCTTCAAGCCCTACGATTTTGATGAATTGCCCTCAAATAGAAAGTTACTTAACGGCCTCCAATGGAAATATTAATCATTTTCTTGTGTCTGGATGAGTGTATCGAAAGAAAAAACGTTTCACTTCTCGAAGAACGTATACCTTCTTGTTCCGAGCTATTTAATTTCTACATTGTTAAGGGCGGAGTATTGGATATTTATGAGTTTGGATTATAACACTATTTTTCTAGCGCAGAATGAACCTCTTTTTTACTGGCAAAATAAATATTTGTGAATTTATTGTTCCTTTTTTATGGCTAAAAATACGTGTTTCTTTTAATGTGGCCATTGTGATTATGTAACCGTTGTTCAGTGGCGTTCAATGCTGTTTTAACCAGGGTAGGCAAAAATTGCATTTAAGACAAAAAAACTTCGTAGTATTTAAGCATCTAAATTTTATTTCTTGACACAAAATGTCTTGTTTTTGAGTTTGTGAAAAGAACACTGTGGCAGAAGAAGAATAAAATTATATTATTTGTAAATTAGTTCAACACGGCCGTCTTTACGTAAAAATTATTTTAAAACATCGTCATAAAAATTGATTTTGCTTTTTAAATCCTGCAAAAGGTCGCTCTCCAGGGAGATTATTGTTAATTCACTTAAGCGTGTCTCTCCGTGTGTGTTTTGTAAATAGGTTAAATTCTTTTTAATCCAGAAAAGGATCGTTCTGCAGACGCGCTGCTTGTCGGAATAGTAACAATTAAGGCCTCCATATTTCTGTTTTTTTCGAAACCCGAGGGCGCGGCGCGAAGAAAGGGTAAAAACACTAATTATAAATGAAAAAATCTATCATTCACCTGATTGAACCAATGTTGCCAAAACGAAGTTATTTAATATGCGAAATATGATGAGAAGCTTACTGATTATTAAATATTATGAACCTATCAGCAAAAATTATTTTAATTGTCACAAAAGAGCTTCTTATTTTACGATACATTATCCGTTATCTCTTTAAAAATATCCTAACTAAACTAATTAATATAATAAAACTTATAGAGGCGTGTTTCATATTTTATATTAAGAAAGCGAAGTATTTTCCAAACTATGGTAAAACTTGAAAATTGACACCAATGCACTTACCAAATGCGTGTTTTCTTGGCGCGGGCTGAACAAGGAAGGTCAAAGGTTGCGATGGGTTTATTTGTTACATCTATTTCTACCCTACTGCCTACCGGCTCTCTCGCTTGCTTCCACTCGTACAAAAGCAGTGCTTTTGCTTTTGAATAAGACGCTAATGTACAGCGTGATTTTTGCTTTTAAAATGGTCTTACGGAATGCTTATACAGGGATCTAGTTTAAGATTTAATAAGCAAGGAATGCGTTCGTGTAAATGATATAGGATTAAGTTTTTGGTCCTATATTATTATTTATTATATTAATGTGGAGATAAATTGCCAACGTTGAATTACATGAATAAAAACTAAAATACAAATAAATTGTATGTATTTGTTTTATTGTTCCCAGAAAAGGCAATGCTTTTTTGCCTATATTGTATGCACGCCACTGCAATTGTTTCCAAAGTAGAAGTGTCGGAAGGTCTTTACTTCTAAGATTCTCTTTTTTTTGTCACTTACTACTACTACCATTAGTATAACGGCCATAGGTTTTTACCCATTGTTTGCATACCTGCCTGCGTGTGAGAAAAAAATAGCATACCTTATTACATCGCTCACTTATACAACAATAAAATTACCAGGACCTTTTTAAGTCCATAATCCTCCCCTTAATTTACCAGGCACTTAAATACAGGTGGAATACTTCCTGCATATTAACTAAATCAAACTAAATCGATTTGTATCCGTTTAGATAACCTAATCCAAAAAGTTCTGGACGTCAACAAATTAAATATCAATTAGGGTATCGAAATCGAATAAATAAAAATGCTGGTAGGCTCATTATCGATAAACAAGCTAATTTCGTAACGTGGGATGGGGTCTTCTTTGCGGTTTATTATAATTCAATTTAAAAAAGCCATAATTGTGTTGTTGCATGTTTAGACCGTGAGAGTCCAGAGGTAAGGTTACAATTGATACGGATATTTCCCCGAATTTAGTTTATGCTCTTCAAAAATTGCAATAATGGAACTTGCAGGATTACATTAAAATGAAGCGGAGCTCTGAGGAATCATAAGAAGACCATTTGTTTTATGCTCTATCTTGGTTCTTTTAGAGAACATTTTTTACAACCTACCGATTTTTTTCGTAATCTATATCCAGTGGCGTAGCCAGAAAATATACTTGGGAGGGGCTCAGTGGGACATTATTTTTTTTGGAGAAAGGGACAGTCGGGACTACATGTATTTCATGCTATTGTGCCTAGCGAAGAAGGCGGAAAAGCGCCGCTGGCGAAACATTTTCGCGGTTACGCCCAAAGTTTGTTTAAAATTCACTCAACTATTTTCAAATTTCGAAAATTAAATTATTGCCTCTCCACCTCTGCATGACTGGATTAAATTTGTTTTTGTAAATGTTACTTTTTTTTGATACTCCTAGCTGGCTCTTTATTTAAAAAAAAACATTTTTTATATTTGTGCAAAATATTGGTGTCAATCTAAAATTTTAACATAAGACGTATGTGTGACTCTAACCAGCGTTTTTCGGGTTCGGGTTTTTATGATTAAAAATAAAGTAAATATCGCTCACCACGCCAAAAGTGATGATTTTTTCAGAAATTATGTATTTTAGGAGCGTAGATCTAAGAACAGTTTTTGGTGCAAATTCTTAGGTTTTAAAATACTTCTTCTTAAGTGCCGTTTTATATATTAATAATAAAGCATTCTCGTTTCTTCTCACACTATTTTTTTTTATTATAAATGATCACACTTCTTCCATGAAAAATGTTTCAATTAAAATTTTTACTTAAATTGTTCTCCTTAAAAATAAATACCTACCTAATTGTTTTTTGTTTTTGTTGTAAAAACATTTTATTGCATTGGGTTATATTTTTGTTGATTTAAAATAGCTCTAAAAAAGGGAAAACGGAACATTCAAGTATATAATAGAAAAATACTATGAAATATTATTATTTTTACTCGTTTTCCTATAAAATTGCATCATAAATCAATTACTTAAACGATATGCGTCCGAAACCTTAATATCAATATAAAACAGGACTTTTAGAAGTAAAAGTCTAAAAACGAAATGTTTCCTACAAGACCTTTGTAATCTAAGCCAAGAATACATTATTTAAAAATTTAATTCAAGAGTCCAACCGTGCTTGCTTCGGGGGAGGGGGGGGATGCGTCCCAGCAGCCCCCTCCCCTAAATACACCACTGTCTATGTCGATTTTTGAAGATTTAACCTACCGAGCAAAAAATAGAAAGACGTAAAACAATGTATATGCATGCATGCTATTTTCTGTTTAGATTATGTAAAATATTTGATATACAATTACTAGAAAAACACGATATATAGCATTATCTACAATTTCAGTGGTCATATTTTGTTAATAGAAACATAAAATAAAGCATAAAAGATAATGCCTTAATTCTAAAAGTGCCTTTAATTAGGAGAATGGCTTCCTAAACGTTCGTCTCTGCCATTTTTCATCGGGATGGCAATCTATATTGAAAATACTTAAGCTTTTCCAATTTCTTTATCCCATTAGAAAAATAACAGGAAAACTAGCGACACGAACTGTCTAATTCTCGAGAGTTATTGCCCACCAAGGTGCAATTTAGAAATTTATTACCCTATTTGCATGTGGAGAACTAACTAAGGCATTATTGGCAATACAAGTAAGCAAGCGTGCACCGATTTGAAGGTAACAGCGTTTTCTATTAGTAGCGAGAAATTATATTGGTTGCAATAACTTGTTGAAAAAGCGGAATTGCTTATGAAAAAGCTTTAAAAGGGGCGGAAATGTGTTTTGGTAAAATTGGAAACTTGATTGCCAATTTAATATAGGAAGAGCTAAAAACCTAAACACTCCTAAAGTTCTGTCTTCTTTAACATTTATCGGAACTGCAATGAAGCACTTAAAATTACTTATCTACTACAAAATGTTAGTATACAGGGTGGGGATTTTAACTGGAACAAATTCGGTACACAGAGCAAAATCGACTAATTAAACAGAATTGTTAAGAATAGTCTTATACCAGTAGCAACATTTTTAATAATCACTATTAAACAATCTATTACTATAGCAAAAAAGTTAACTAACGAACAGCATAGAAAATTGCTACCTCTTTATTTATACGGACAATAAAACGAAATAATTGTGAATATAAGCCCAGAATTGTAAGAATGTATTTTAATAAAATATTCTTTTTGGAAATAAAAATGGTTTTATACAATATAAAGATGATACCAACAATAAAACGCTTTTTTGGGGGTATTAATTAAATTATTATTTGATTTTAAACATTTATTTACCCTTATGCAACACACTTTTAATTGGCAAGAGTGGGGGAGACTGCGACGTATCAAGACGTGTTTTACGATGCCATTTGCATTTGTTCGGCTGTGCGGATTGTCTCAGATGTTTGTTGTTTTTTGTGAACAGTGTTGTAAGGTTTATTATTAAGCTTTATTTGTGGTGGTGTAAAATTATCAGTATTTTGTAACCTAAGAGCTGTGGTTATGATCTCAGATTTTTCGTTGTTTCTTGATTAGAAAGTGTTGGGGGTAAATATCCTTATTTGTTTTTTTTAGTTAAATAAATACCTTTAAAATGTTAACCTATTTTTATTATTTACTATTTTTTATATTATCGGCCATTTATCTGTTTATTTTAAATTCTGGATATACGATTGCACATGTTTTAAAGCGAAAAATAGCAGTAGTTACATGGTAAAATCAAAAAATAAAATTTGTCAAGACTAATATAAATAAAGTAAAATATCATTTCTTTACCTTTATTATTTTTTGGTCTTACAATCATCCAAAATTTCGCTTGTTGCTTGGAGTTTGCGTAAAAAGATAAGTGATCGATAAATTTATAAAAAATTAATATTGGGAATGCGCAAGCGCAAAATTTGAATCGGCAAACAGAATAAAAACATTTTATATGGGCAGCTAAACAATTTTATACAGGTTATAAAACTGGATTATACTCTTTTTTAACTGTGTTTACTGGTTATAAAGCGTTTTATAGTCGCTATAGAACAAACCTTTATGGTTATAATTCGTGTCATATAAACAGTATAATCGTTTTTAACTAATGTGTATACCCGTAAAAGTAGGTTTTAGAGTCGCTATGGAACAAACCTTTATGGTTACCATCCGTGTCATATAAACAGTAACATATTTTAGTTATCCTTTCGCACTGGTCGTAGCAATATCTGGTGTATAACTGGTATTAGCTCGTATTGCTGTCCCAAATAGTATTAAATATTCTTATAATGGCTATAATTCGTTTTTCTCAATGTAAAAGGTTAGGAAAAAGAAATTTTGAAAAATGCAAAAACACGTCAATTGAGATGTTTCGTGGATTTATACTCATAACAAAAAATTAATTTTTTAAACCCCTTAAAGGGGTGAAACGTTACTTAACTTAATTTTTTTACAATAAAATATAAAAATATATTCAAATTAAAAACAATATCCCAGTAAATTTTCCCTTTAAAAGAGCCTTTCAAATAAGTACCACAGGTGATATCTTCTCATTTAAAAAAATTAAATATTGGATTGAGTAGTCCGTTACTTTGTGATATTGCATATTAACAAAAAACAATATGAGTAATTTACTTCGTTATATATCACTTTATTTACTGATAGATAAGTTACTGCAGTTTCGTAGTACTACTACATTATCAAACTGAATACCTTAAACCACGGTTAACAGTTATTTTTTCACAAACCTATTTATAACTGTAAAACGTAGTTTAAGGTATTCAGTTTGATAATGTAGTAGTACTACGAAACTGCAATAATGGAATAACTAATCAGTAAATAAAGTGATATTATAACAAAGTAAATTACTCATATTGTTTTTTGTTAAAAAGTTAGTGAGGTTAAGAATATACTTCAATACCTACTTTAAAAATATTCCAATCTGCCAGGTGAAATTTGTTCTTTTTTAATTTAAATCAAAACATTTATCCCAGAGTCTATGCATACACAATTTTTTTCTAAAGAGTTGAAGATCTAATACCACAATATATTTCTACCGAACTAAGGATTTGCGTACAGATGCACTTTCGTATTTCAAAAATCTTCCACTCATTTCTAGACAATTACTACAAGATTTTATTGCATAAAATGTACTATATACCTACAAAACGTTTTTTGCTAATCTTGGTTGGTTTTTGCCATGCAATTTATTTGTCCACCGCGATATGTTCCAATATATTTTGAATGGGGATCCCCATCGACGCCAATCGACCTTAAAACTTTTATTATACGCAACGGATACAGAAAAATAAGTGGCAAATCTTCCTTAAATGGTGGAATATGAAGATGAGTACATAAAACCAGATAAAAGTACTTTAATATAAATATTAAACTATAAAAATGCAAAAGAATACAAACACAATAAATTACTAAATCGGTTACACGTAAGATACAAGACTCGACTGTAAAATTAACTTATATATTCACCGGTTCATCACATTAAATCATACAAATGTGTTAAAATAAGCCCGGATCTAACTCTGTTATTTTGACTTAATAGGAGCCACAACCCATCAAAAAACCGCCAGTCTAGAAAATAATTTTAGTCCTGGCGCATTATTAATTTAAATATTATTTTCGACTATTGTATTGTTCACGGGGCATAGAAAAAGGTGTTAGCTAATTTAAATTATTCAGAAAACCTATTTTCCTGGCAGTGGCGGCTTGTCAGGTGAAGGGGCTCTTCACAAAAAAAAAATAAAACCAGGAGGACAGTTTTTCGACAATATTAAATATTAATGTACCAATACAGCTACCATTTTAGCACTTAAAAAATAATTATGTTCGAATTAGTAATATTAATTTAATCTGAATGTAGCTATGCATAATAGGGCCGCGGTTAACTCCGATGGAAAATAAGTATAAACACTCGTGCATTTTGGCGCGCCCCAGTCTAGTGTCCGTTAGCTCAAAGCAAGTAAAGACCCGAGACGTCCAACATATTCACCGTTACTATGGTTACGTGACGTCAGTCACGCAAACAGCATGTAACAATTTGCAAAATGGTGAAGGGCAATTTAAAAATAGATCAGTCGTATGCACCATTGTTTTAGCATTAGTTCGCCTAACCTTAGAGCGTTTTCACACGGCACCATATATCGCGCGCGACAAATGGTCGCAATATTGCTTTTACACCAAATTATGTGTTTTCTAATGAGTCATTTTCACACACAAGCGATATTAGAGAACACATAATTTGGTGTAAAGCAATATTGCGACCATTTATCGCGCGCGATATATGGTGCCGTGTGAAAACGCTCTTAAGGTATTTATTTTAAGGCTTCGCGAAACTTACGGTTATAGATCTCGTTTTTACGTGATTTACTGTGTGATTAAAAAGTTTTGTTTTTATTTTTCAGTCAATTCAGTAGTGTACGTACGTACTTAGTTGTATGTTTTAAAAATGAACTTAATTAATGGCATAGTTTGCAATTTGTTGGAAACTCCATTCAGTCGTTGGACAGATGAGAATAAGAGAGACGTTTTGTTACACGGGTTTTTAGTCAATGTTTGTTTAAGTACCCGCACTATACCTAGCTCTTCACCATTTTTTAAGACCGCGAGCCGTCACTGTTTCCTGGACTAAATACTGGCGATATTTACGAATATAAATAATTATCGTTGACGAGAACTATACACAGTAATTCTAACAATGAATCAGAAAGAGAAATAATAATAAACTCATGAATTAATAATTATTGACGAAGTAACAAAACAAATAGCTTTTTAAATGACATTGAAAATTGTTTTTCGTGAAATTGAAAAAGTTGGAGACGTTAATCAGATCATTCAAAGCGTTGATTGGCGGTACAAACTCGTAAAATTCATCAGATGCAAATTGACAATATACAAACAATTAGAAATCCCTTGTGCATTAACGTACAATGCCGATTTCATTATTAGTATCAGGAATGCTATTACAGGACGCGTCATGGACAAATATGTCTGGCCTACCCCGCAAATTCAATTTGCACCCCGGACTCGGTCTCGCATTACCGAAAGGATTAAAAAACTCGTTTTAAACTTCTTTATTACACCTCCAATACAATGCCTATTCATACGGGCGCTTATTGACGGAAGAATGTTCATAAAAGTCATATGAGTTTATTTGAATACAAATGGACCGTTCAAAATTTTATTTTATTTCATCACAGTTATTTTTAATTTCGCTCGACCCAACGACCATCAAAATAATTTGTATTATGATATTTTGTCATGTTGCCATTTTAATTAACGATGATATAGTCGGATCTGGTCTTATCGTGCGGGTCATACGATTCAAGAAAGACATACTCTCAGTTTTTGTTTTCTTTACTTGCGTTTAATTTTACCCTCTAAATAAAATACGTAAGATAAATGAGACAGACTTATTCCATTTTGACATGAAAAAAAAGGATATATATGTATTTACTTTCCAGCGATTATAAAAAAGCTTATAATAGCACCAGCTACGCTTTATTTTAAATATGCCAGTTTTGTGACTTTGACAGTTTGTGACAAAATGAAACAATTTTCTGGGTTTTTGCATCCCCAATCAAAAAAAATGGTACTTTCTGATAAACTATTTCGAAAATAAAAGGAAAAGTGGAAATTCGCCAACCAATATTCAGGAAACAGTAGCCAAAGCACTGGGAATTAGTTTAAGGACTGTGCAGAAAATTGTGCATGAAACAAAACATAACATAATACCCAAGAATACTAAAAAGTGTAAACGAAGAAAGCCAAAGACTGAGGATGTAAGCGAAAATATTAAAATTGGAGTTCGAAATGTGATTTACAATTTATACAAATCAAAAACCAATGTAACTCTTCCAGTTTTACAAAAAACATTAAATAATCGGGGTGTTTTGGAAATTGGACTTGAAGCGTTATCAAAATTATTGAAAAATTTAGGTTTTCGCTATAAAAAAGACTGTAACCGAAGATTTTTATGTGAGCAGCCACAGATAGTGAGTCAGCGTGTTCAGTTTTTAAAAAAATATACGGACAATTACAAATCGAAATTTAGAAAAGTGTTTTTTTTAGACGAAACGTAGATATTTTCGAATGGAAGTGGTTTAAAATCTTGGCAAGATGAGTCTGTAAAAAGTGTTAAAAGGAAAAAGGGGTGCGGTACGGGAAAGCGTTTTATTATTTTGCATGCCGGATATGTTGCAGGTGCGAGTTTAATTTTTTCTTCAACATCAAAAAGTGCTGACTATCATGATAATATGAATTGCGAAATGTTTGAAAAATGGTTAAAAGTTCAATTGATACCAAATTTGGATGCTCCGTCTTTAATTGTATTAGATAATGCATAATATCATTCAAGAATTTTAAATAAAGAGCCTACTTCATCTTAGAGGAAAAGTGATATTTATGAGTGGCTGGAAAAACACAACCAAAATCCTTTACCAAATATGCTTAAATCGGAACTCCTATCAATAGCAAAGTCTCTTAAAAAACCCAAAATATACGCGGTAGATAAAATACTGCGTGAATATGATGGTCATGAGGTTCTACGACTGCCACCATATCATTGCCAGTTTAACGCAATAGAATTAATATGGGCTGGTGCAAAGTCTTATTATGAAAAACATGTAGGTGATGGTCTTAAATCCGACCAAGTACAAATAGTTTGGCAAAATTCGTTAGATCATATTACACAAGAGTACTGGAAGAAATCGGTGGAACATACAGAAATATTAATAAGGGATTGGTGGGATCGAGAACAAGTACTAGATGTCGAAGTAGCGCCAATGATAATTGCTCCATTCGAAGACGACTCAGACGACGAGGACTTTTCAGATTTTATAAGTGACGATGAGAGTTTTTAGGCTATTATAAACGGTGTTTTTCGTTTACAATTTTTAGTATTCGAGGGTATTATATTATGCTTTTTTTTCATGCACATTATTCTGCATAGTCCTTAAACTAATTCCCAGTGTTTTTATTACGGTTTCCTGCATATTGGTTTGCGAATTTCCACTTTTTCTTTCATTATCGAAATAGTTTATCAGACTAAATGCCATTGTATTTTTAGGTTTTAGTAGTAAAATTGTTAAAATAAATTTCACTGTTTATTATTGTCGTTTTTAATTAAAAGGTACAGTAGGTATATAATTAACAATTATATAATTTTTTGTAACTTTTTTAACTCCCCTGTACATAATTTTTACAAAACTAATAATATTAAGTATATGTGGCTATCTTCGCGATAGATAAAATAATGAAACTATTTTTCCTTCCTTCGGTATATTTGTAAATAATCTCACAACATTTTGATAGCCTCTGTGTTGTCTGATTTGACGCATATGATCAGTGAGCTTTGGACCCGCACGTTAAGACCAGATCTGACTATAATTAAGTTTGCAATGTACATTCCTGTCTATAATAACTATTTTTTCAATGTTTGCTTCTTATCGTAACTTTCTTACCCTATTCAGTCTCTTACAATGGTGACATTTTGCAAGCCAACAAAATCCCGCTAATTGATTTTTCAGGCCCTAAAATATTCGCACTGGCTGATACTGAATCCGGATTCTCGATTCGCTGGAAATAATTATAATTGCCCCTGAATATGAAACAGGTTTTTACAAAATTGTTTGTGTGGATTCCGAGAAAATCACGTTTGAAATAGCGTTTCGAGGAATTTGGTTGGTTTGCAAAATGTCATGACTGTCTTATTGCACCGAAAAAATGTATGTGATTCACGACCTTCACCTTGGATGGCTGCCAGACGCAGATGGCCAGACGAAGATGGCGAGATGGAGATGGCCAGAAAGAAATGGCCAAATGGAGACAACCAGACGGAGATGGCCAAACAGAGATGGCCAGACGGAGACCTAACATATATATATATATGATTCACGACCTTCACCATGGCGCACGAAGATGGCGACATGGAGATGATCAGAAAGAGATGGTCAGACGGAAACGACCAGATGGAGACGGCCTAACGGAGACAACCAGACGGAGATGGCCAAACAGAGATGGCAAGACGGAGACTTAACATATATACAGTATGTATCCGTAAGTTGGAACCATATGGAATACATTTTTATTATTAATTTTACGAAAAAAAGGTATTCTTCATAAAAAGGTGTGCATGATCCAAACCCTAAAATGCACTCATCAGATGTTAAATTTTTTCAGTCGTATACGAGGTTTGTCAAAAAATATGAAATATTGTTCGGCATTAAAAACTATGTTCTAATATGCAATTACACTGAAAAATATTTTTCTTTATTTTTACAAATTTATCGGTAATTTGAGACAAAATTTGTAAAAATTAAAAAAACATTTTTTCGTGTAATGGCATATTAGAACATAGTTTTTCATACCGAACAACTTTTCATGATTACAGTTTTCGATATTATCAAAAATAAAGGTACTTTGCTCCTGGGCAAAATTCATATTTTTTGACAAACCTCGTATACGTCTAGAAGAATTTAATATCTGATAGTTGCATTTTAGGATTTAGACCATGCAGACCTTTTTATGAAGAATAGCTTTTTATCGTAAAATTAAGAATAAAAAAGTTTTCCATATGGTTCCAACTTACGGAGACATACTGTATATGATTCACGACCTTTAGCATCGATGGGTACCAGACGCAGATAACCAGACGAATATGGCGAGATGGAGATGACCAGAAAGAGACGGCCAGACGGAGATGGCCAGATGGAGACGGCCAGATGGAGATGGCCAAGCGAAGACGGTCAGACAGAGACGCCCAGACGAAGACGGCCAGACAAAGACGGTCAGACGCACAAGTTCTCGCTTAAAACGTCTCCCCCGAGAAAGACCATTCAAGACATTAAAATTCCTTAGATTAGTTAACGTCGTTCATTTCAACGTTACCGAAATTCGGCTGTTGCAAAGGAGATATATGCTTCATACAAGAACGTTGTTCAACGATGTGAAGGCCAACTAAATCACTTTTCGTTGGAGGCTAATACAGTACGCTATCCTGTTCCCAAGAATGGGAACCAGGCTCTATTTCATTTCACTGCATAATATAAACTATTTAAATGGTTAACAAAATAGCCCTAAAAAACCCCAAGACGCGAGGCAACGTCGTGACAACCCGGATTTTATTCCCCAAACTTGTGTAAATAAAGGTCATTAGGATGTCGTGTTAACGTTGTGTGGCAACGTTAAGTCGACGGCACCGACGTTGATCCAACGTTGAAAAGCTACTTGGGTAGAGTCATATGATATTTTTTTAGTCTGTGTTATTAATAAATGCCGAATTAAATACTAAGTTTATTTAGTATGGAAGAATATGGTAATTCCCCTTCAAGTGCCATTAGATCCCTTCATTGTTTAATATCGGTTTGTTGTTACATTTCAAACACTCCCAAAGAGTTTGTTATGTTTTCGTTTTTGAAGGGTTGTTTAATATTCCTCCAGTATATCAGCGAAGTGTTTATTTAATAGATTATCGAAACTCCGACAAGGTGACACATTAAAGGGAGTATCTTTTTTGAAAGGACATAAATATTGACACTGTGATCAAACATGCCATAAATTAACTAATTAGGGCAACATCTCGGCGATAGTGTTTCTAGTCTAAAGCATAATATTGTTTGGACAAAGGGACTGAGATGGCTTTCATCCCTCATTTGCATATTACTCAACGAAAGGCACTTAGTGACTACTACTATTATAAATACAAACACGTATCAGGGCAATATTGATTCAACACAACTAATCGTCATTTCGATACCCATTTAATAATCTCTTAGGTCGATTCGTAGGCACAAACTTTACCATTGTTATGTAATTGGGACAAGCGTTATTTTTTATAGCCCATGTATATTACTCTTTTAAGGTTGTTAATCCTTTTTGATTTAGGAGATTTAGTTGCAAGTGCATATTAGGAACCAAAGCCTTTTTCGTACCTATTCCGTTGTTTCTAATGGGATTAAGAGAAGGAATAAGATAAGAGGATTTAATACTTATATACAGGGTCCTGCAATAGTGTGTCAGGCTTCTATAGCTATACTGTATCGTAGGGTGCATTTCAGGAAAATATTTTTCAATATACCGGGTGGCCCAAAAAAGTGTGACAACAAAAAGTTGTATTGAAATGAAAGGAATTTTTTTTGTATTCAGCGTAGTTTATTTTTCAATTGCCTAGCGCTTTCGGCCTACTGGAAGGCAATCTTCAGGGTTTAGGTTCTACAAGAAGAACATATAAAGGTAAAAACATTACTATAGGACGAAGTGTTGGTAATATAAGAATAAAACATTACTTTAAAAAAGTTTTCTTTAAAAAAGAGTGAAGCTGAGAATACTCACTCGTCAAATCTTGCCCAGGAAACAAGCAACATTTTCGAATTGAAAAGAAAATTTTTAAAACAAATTTTCAATGTTGCAAATAAATGATGTGTTATTATTCAAATTAAACATAGGCGACTAGACTAAACTACAGTAAATGTTCAAAATGTCTTTAATTTTAATCTGTGCCTAAGTCAACACGTTCTAGAAAATATCTGTTTACAACCCTTATGTATAATTATTTAACCGGCAAGTTTGACTGTGACAGACGTAACATTGACAGAAATAATTTTCTCACAATCATACTGGCCCGGTTACCTTAATTAATTTTTAATTTACACCCACCTTGAATGTGAGTATACAGGGTGTTCCAAGTTAAGTGCGCACTATTGCTAACTCTCTTATTAATAAAGATACAAAGTCGGTTAAATTAGCAAAGTAGTAACATTTTTTCTGCTGATTAAGATAGTAAAAATAAAAAAACAATTGAATACAGCATTTTCGATTAAACGAAAAATATGCAGTTTTTTTAAACGGAACACCCTGTATATTTTTGACACAAATGTTTGCAAATCATCTACCGAATAAAAAAGTTCCTATGCAATATTGGCCTAAAACTAAGAATAATCTAATTATTGCCATATTTACTTTTTAGACAAGGTGGCTGTGCATTTTTGAAACAAAAGCTTTATTCGGTGCGTCAGTAGATTATTCTGCTGTCAACAAAAGTAAGCATTTATGTTATTGTAAGTGATTGAACTAATCTGTGATTTCAAATTTTTTGGTAAAAATATTACAAAATGGTGTTCACACATTTAGAAAAATGCGATATGTAAAGGCCCTTGTACACGTTTGGCCAACTAGTTGGGCCAAAGAGTTGGCCCAATAAGTTGGCCCTATAAGAACAGTGATTACACGTTGGTGGAGTTACTCAGTCTGCATATTCAGAAATTAAAGCAAGTTACTTACTTTGGTCTTATTTTTATGTTGTTCATGTTTAGGATTCCATATTATTGGTTCATTTTGGTACAAATCTATAAACTTTAAAACTTCTTCACTATTCCAAACCGCCATTGTAAATAGACTGTTTACGCCCCAAAAATAGAAAACAGTACTACACGAACTGGCAAAAAGAGACAACTCAATGACCAACGTGTGAACCCTGTTTGGCAGGTCGCGCCAAGATCCTTTGATGTGTGGACGAAAAACCGACAACATTCGGTTTGTAGACCAACGCTGGTCGCCAATCACAAAGTTACGCCAAGTGGTGCTGTACACGTTGGCCGTTGGCCAAACGTGTACAAGGGCCTTTAGAAGCGTATTTTGTATGCAGAAAAAATAGTTTCCGGGCACAGGAACAATATTCCCAAATGTATCCTGAACGTGATCAACCAAACAGAAGGTATTTTTTAAAGCCGTATGGAAAATTTAGAAGTAAAGAAGGAGTCTTTGTAAAGGCTAGAACTAAACGCCAGTTTATAATAAGTGAACAAGTAGAAGTAAATGTGTTGGCATATTTTGAAACATACAAAAATAATTCAACCAGAGATTTGGCAAGGGACAGTGGTTTAAGCTTAGTTACAATATGGAGAGTTTAAAAAATATATAAAGTTGTACCCCATAAGTACCGACCAGTGCAAACATTATTACCTGAGGACTCTGAAAGGAGACTACATTTCTGTCAATTGTTTGTTAAAATGTGCAAAATCCTTACTTTTTAAGGCACATTTTTTGGAGCGATGAAGCAAATTTTTTAAACAGGGGTATGTTTAATCGTAAAAACATGCATTATTGGTCTAGAGAAAATTTATTTCTTTCTCATCCCCGACATCCACAAATAAGATTTAGTATTAATGTTTGGTGTGGTATAATAGGCAGTCAATTAATTGAGCCAATTTTTTATGAAGGCAATTTAACAGGCAGGAGATATGTTAATATGTTGTCAAAATTAGTGGAAGCATATTTAGATAATGTGAACTTAGAGGCACGTAACCAAATCTACTTTCAACAAGATAGAGCCCCCCCTCATCAGATTCACGAAGTAAGAATATTATTAGAAAGGCTTTTTCAAGATAGGTGGATAGCAACAAATGGTCCGATACGTTGGCCCCCAAGATTTCCTGACATAACTCCACTAGACTTTTACTTTTGAGGTTATGTCAAAGGAGAAGTCTATAAAAGGACCTGGAGGAACTTCAAGAGAAAGCATTCGATTCATCATATCATCCATTGATGGCCGAACAGTGTTAAAAGCCACAAGACGGGTTTTAAAGAATGTCGAAAAATGTATTACACAAAACGGCGATGTCTTTGCACATCTAATATGTTTTTTTTATTACGCTTAAACCAAACAGTTATGATAAAATTAGGTTTTATTTTAAAAATGCACAGCCACCTTGTCTAAAAAGTAAATATGGCAATAATAAGATTATTCTTAGGTTTAGGCCAATATTGCATCTGAACTTTTTTATTCTGTAGACGATTTGCAAACATTTGTGTCAAAAATATACAGGGTGTTCCGTTTAAAAAAAATTAATTTTTCTCGTTTAATCGGAAAAGCTGTATTTAATTGTTTTTTTTTGTTTTTACTATCTTAATCAGCAGAAAAACTGTTACTACTTTGCTAATTTAACTGACTTTGCTAATTTAACTGACTTTGTATCTATAATAATAAAAGAGTTAGCAATAGTGCGCACTTAACTTGGAACACCCTGTATAATGCATGTCAAAGTCATTTATTATATTATACTTTGACAAGTTATTAAGTACCTACCTACAAAGATTATATCAATAAACTCATCTTATTAAAATTCGTTTTAATTTCTTATAATATATTCGCCCTAAATACCAATTATCAAATTATAATAAACCAATGAATTCGTATTTTATTTCAAAGCCTACCATGGTTCTTAGGCATAGCCATTACGAAATGAACTATTTTGCAGAGTATTGCTAGTATTTGACCAGAAATATTAAGGGATGCACACAGATCTTTTCAAGAGCATGTTGATTTGTGCACAAATTAAAATGAAATACATTTTGAACATTTAGTGTAGTTTAGTTTAGTCGCCTATGTATAATTATAATAATAAATCTTTATTTTTACACATAATTTATAAAGTTTGCAATTTTTTCGAAAACGATAGGAAATACCTTATATGCTTGTGGTAAAAAAAAAACTTGGTTAAGAATTTTACATTAAATAGAAAAATTTGAAAAAAAATAATTTTAAATGTGATGTTTTTGAAACCTTTTTATGAACACCCTGTATAAAATAGATAAAGACTATTATATTCATAATATCTTTAGACCCCTTGTCATAAATCTCACCCAATTCCATGATTTGAGAAATCAATTTTGACGGTTTTTTTGATTTTTTTTCCAGGACAGTAAAACTTTATTTTTTTAGTTTTTAATTTATTACTCTTAAACTACCAAAGCCAAATAAACTAAACCCTCAGAATACGTAAACTAGGTTATTATAAATCCAACACGGGTAGTTTCCAGTATTTGGTTTTGTTTTCCAAAATTATCTTGTAAAAAACGAAACTCTAAAATTGGCTCCCGTCAAAATATGGCGGTCACGTCGCGCGTCATTACCGAAAAGACTTTAAAGCACGCTTTAGGGAAGAATTAGTCAAACACAAATGACGTATAGACAGATTTAGTTAAAATAAGTATACTTAAATCGTGCATAGGTAATGAAAGTGCAAAACTTTCAACTCATTATTACTTCTAGTCAAAAAATGTAATTTCCGTATACCCTTAGTAATATTTTTAGATCCGGCCGATCATAAATGTAGTCCCTGAAGGACCTTCAGGAATGAGTCATAGTACGACGTCTGTGTGACTACTTCTAGCATCACAGATACTACCTCGGCATTTAAGGTTAGATTACTTCGTTTAAACACAAGAGTAAAGACTATTTGCGATCTCAGTCCGAAATAAACTCAGTGACATCTACACGACGTAAACACTAACTAGACATCTTAAGTAACTGTATTAAACAAAGTTACACCAACCCTGACGTCAGATTTATTTCATATTTAGTCGTTAGTCCCGAAAATGCTAGTTGGGTATACTATACATATAAGTACTTACTTATTCGAACGTTATTAAATGGGGTGGGCGTGAGGGCGGAGGCGAAATCTCCAATGATCCATTAGTTCATAAAAGCTGTAGTTATAGTAGGTCCTGTGGTAGCCGTGATTCTTGAAAATCAGCCACATTTCTAACAAGAATAAGATTCCATCCACCTAAAATATTAAATTATTAAAATTATTTATTTGAATCATTATTTAAAAAAGTTTTAACCCTTCTGCCTAAATTTTGAAATAACTTTTTGAACTACACATCATTTTTTTAATTGAGAAGGCGGGGCAATAAGTGCCCTCTGACTTAAAAATTATTTCCAGCAATTTCTCTTTGCCACCTTCCTTATACAAATTTATTTTTCCCAAAGCTGTACGATTGGTTTCCGAGTTAATTCAAGCGTCCTCAATTATTTGACCACCCGGTACGTATATGTAATAAGTAACATGTTTTTTGTAAAAATAACTATCCTATATTCAATTTATGACAGGCCTAAGTATTAGTCTTCTTAAAGTTAAAACATTTACGATATGTGACATTGCTCCAAGCTTACATATTACAGATATTAAAAAATAAAATGAATAGTTACCTTCCATTTATATTGTTCAAGCCTTCAGCAACCGTTTCGGCCTTCCTTTGCCATCATCAGTGTTGTACGGACCCTATTAAAGGCAACAACAGACAGCTGCTTACTTGTTAATATTTCTTCATGTAACCTAAAACGCAAGCAGCTGCCAAGAATATACATGGATCTTTCACTCAAGTTCGACCACTTATAGAATATTCTTAAAACCTAAAAATTAAGCAAATATGTAGTTAAAAAGTGTGTGAAAAACCAATAAGATCATGTATACCTAAAAATAAATAATTGTTTGACAAAACCTTTTATACCTAAAAAAAAATCATTAATTCGTCCTAAAAAGTAGCAATATAAATAAGAGAAATATTGAAGTGGTTTTGTTCGTCAACATTATGAAATGTTGGACAAAACTTTTTATACCTAAAAAAGAAATCATTTATTAGCCCTAAAAAGTAGTAATATAATTAAATGAGAGAAATAGGTTTTGTTCATCAACATTATGAAATGTTGGACAAAACCTTTCATACCTAAAAAAGAAATAATAAATTAGTATTTTTCTCATCCATCTGTTTTATTTGGTCTATTCGTATGTAAATCCAGATTTAATAAATTATTTCTTTGCCAAATAATACCTAAAAACCTAAAATAAATTAATAAATAGTCAGTAATTCTAGAAGTTCTAAAAGTTAATATATGTAATACATATATGAATAATAATAATAATATTTAAGTACTTACCTATAAGTACCATCTATTATTAATACGATTTAATACTTACTTATACCATATGTAGTATAACAATGTGTCCCTTGCCCGTTTTGAATTGTTGCTTGTTGTATTCATCCATTTATAACACTTACTTATTACAACTGGCAACGTCGTATCTTTAAGAGCAATCACTTGCATTTAATTTTTTTCATCATTGATAATTTTTATTGTTATATTTAATGATCAACAACTACATTATGAGAGAAGACAAAAGGTGCTCAATTTTATATCATCACTGTAGAAAACCCTCTTGCCTCGTCATATGATGTCTTAAGATGTCTTTCATTACGAAAGGCAATGAAGTTTTTAAGAAATTATAACACCTTAATTCAAAGAAATATCTCTTTAGCAGCATTTTTGGATTGAAATGTTTTTATTTTAAATTTAACTTATATACGCAATATGACATTTTGATTTATAGCAATAAAAACTATATATAAGACAACCTTTTATAAAGAGCTACCAATTATAAGGAAAGATATGAAAATATGAAAAAATGTAGTGATTGCTTTTATCCCATTACTCCAACACCTGTAGTTACAGAAAAGGAAAGACAATTACCTTACCTTTTAAAAATGAAAGTAGAAGGTTGTGACAAAAGACGGAGCCATATTGTAATAAGATAAAAACACAATCTAAATCACACTCTTCACGGATTCGCGCACACGCGTGGGTAGGTTTACTTACATTTTAGAGACGAACGCTACCATCACCAATCACTAACCTGAAACAATTAAGAAAAAGTATTAGTATACAATAATTGAGACTCTGGTTGTTTATTGCTACATTCAGCCAGTCGCGTAATATGATATAGGTAGTAGAAATTATATAGAATATACATTTAAGAAAAATAATCAAAATCATTTTAACCAGAAATTAAACCAAGTCAGTAAAATGCGGCACATGTTCTAGTCTAGAGTATAAAGCTTGAGGAGGAAGGGAGATAAATGGCTTAAAAGGTTATTTTAACTATTTTAAACTAAAAATTAAAGGAGTTGTGGTATAGGCAGGCCTATCAAAATTTTAGGTTTATATCTAAAAAAGTATTTAATTATATAAAAAAGCATTAACAGAACAAGGTACCTATATGTTGTATGATTAAAGGAGGCATTCATCTCAAAACTTAGTTTTTTGTTATTTTGTCACAAAAATACTATCGGTTAATTTGGGACTCGATATTTCTCAATTTTAGCCTATGTCAAAAAGTGCATTATTTCTTGTTATGCTAGAATTATGTTTTAGAGGCCTAGAACATACAAATCAAGTAAAAGATCAGGCCGTAAAATCGATCTAATCATTTCCCCTTTAATCTCTACCATACTGACTGGCCAGCTTTGAATTTAACAACTTTTCAGAAACAAAACGTTAGAAACTAAAAGTAATTAGAGCCCATTAGGTGGATCCGGATAATATTTCTTAATTCTTCCACAAATTTACCAGCTCCATGCGAAATTATGTTCAGTGACCAGCAGAATTCTGGCTCCATATGGAACACTTTTTTATTATTATTTTCACAGAAAAGTTCATTCTTGATAAAAGCTTCTGCGTACCCTTAAACTAAAAAAGCACTCGAACATATTGTCTAATATTAATTTTGGTTTACACCTAATTTACTCCAAAAATAAACGAAATTTGACATAGTTTTTTTGAATGGCTTAAGGAAAATTAGAAATAACTGGAGATTTAAAATTTGACTAATATTCTAAAAGTAAACATTATAAAGAACTTTTAAAAATCATTTGATCTCTTTGATCCAGTTTTTTTACGGGGTAAGACCCAAAAATAGGTATTTTTTCGTTTTTTAAATAGAAGGCCGTGACTTCGTATCTGGACATACCTTTTAATTCTAAACCACTTTTACAAATAAAAATTGTATCTAAAACGAATAATAAGAGTACTTTACTCTTGCGCTAAAATTGAATTTCTCTCGTATGCACTGCAGTTTTTTTCAATTTTAATGAGCACATTTTTAGTTTGATACGACGGAGAAGCTTTAATAAAAAATAAAAATTTCTGTGAAATCAATAATAAAAAAGTTTATATGGAGCAAGAATTCTGCCGGTCAAAAACATTGCGTTCTCTTGAAACGAATCATGTCCATGTTTATTAAAGGATTGTTTAAAACTTTTAAATTTGGAATTTACATATTTTGGAGGATGTGAAAAAGTTATTTTTGGAAAAAAAATTATTTTCAATACTTTTTAAAACATAATAATTTTAGTAATTTTTTTTTCATTGGCTTATATCTTTTCCTAAATTTTTTTTTCGGTATGTAAATAACTTTCTCACACCCACATAGATACTACTTTTCAATTGGTAAAAAAATTCAACAATTTATTTATTCTTTTTGTAATTCGTTTCAAGAAAACCGCAATTTAACATGGACATTTTTAGCGCGAACGGATCTACTTAATATTTCGACGTAACGAACGACTGTATCTGCTTACCTTAGTAAACTCTTGAAGATTGCTCTAATCCAGCTAGTGTCCCGAACATTTAGCATTCTGGTTTAAGCTTTCATGGTCGCACTTAATTGAAGCCCATCGGACAGATCCAAAAGACAATCGTATTTTGTAACAATTGCTCCTCAAAGCGACAATTAAACAGATACAGAAACCAATCAAAATGATAAGTTATTTGTAAATCCACCTAATTTTTAATTTCCATACAAGACACTATTCATATTTTGATAATGTTTAATTACATTCAACGTAACTGAAATACGATTAATGCGATCTTTTTTGTACGTTAGACTAAAAAAGATCCAAAAGATGGACGCGGAAAAAGGTAGTGATCAATCCGATCATTTTTGTACGTTAGACTAAAAAAGATCGAAAATATGGACGCGGAAAAAGTTAACGATCAATCCGATCCTTTCTGTACGTTAGACTAAAAAAGATCAGATTGATTTCAACGCGGATTGGGTTCTGTATCTTGCGCTACCCTGAAAATTCGCGACCCGGATTTTAATCATTGGTTTTAGGGGCTCTAATGTCGATGTTCCTGAAACAAAGAAAGTGTATTTAAAAATGACATAGATTCTCAAGGGAATTTTTTTTCACGTTTTTTGAAAATATACATAAGATTGGATAATAGACTACCGATATAGTCGCCATTATTTTTTTATGTTTTTTTCTTTAGTGTGGAAACAAAATGCAGCACTGATTATATTATATTATGTAGAAAAAGTAATACATCTTCTAAAAGCTCTGAACAATTTTTTAATACAATTACTGAACTTACTGGGTTCTTATGCCAAGATTGTTTTTACATCGGTGCAAACATTTACATTTAACTAAAAAAGTTGATGAAAAAACTATTAATAATATTAATATTATTATTATTATTAGAATTATTTATTAAATTAGATATTGTGAGTTTATAGCAGTATAAATATAAAAACAACGAGTAACCGGGGAAAACAAATTAGTTACCTCCTTATCCATTCCCATTTTCTCGATGACTTCATCTTCTTTCTTCCAATTCTACTCTCCAAGGTACGAACAGAAAGGGTGTCGAAGTACCCACGCAAGCCGTCTTGCCCATGAGCCTTCCGAAAGATTTAAGGCTAACTTTCACGCGCTTCTAAACTGCGACGATGTTTAGGTAAAGCCTTAGAGAGCCGAATTTTCACACGCGTTTCGCACTTCTATCTTAGGGGTCGCGCGTACCCAATATCTGAAATTAAAAAATCGTCAATTATTTAAAAATAATTATTTTAAAAATTTATTACATTTAAAAAGAATTAAAAAATAAACTGGCATACAGCAATGTCCACCATAAATTTGCACCAGGTCGTTTTTAAAAATACCATTAATAAATAAAGACTAACTAAATATGTATATACTTTATTATCACGGTATTATTGATAAAACGTTAATAGGATTGACATCAGTCATTTTTACTGATTGTGTAGAGTCCCCAAAAGTGTATGTCAATTTAATAATTTTCTTTTTCAATTTTAAAAAAAGATTGCCCCATTTTATTATTGTTTACGGTATTTTTTAAATAAATCATTTACAAGTTATAAGAAATTTTTTAAAAATGCTTAAATATTTGACTGCAAAATGTGGTTATAAATTTAAAACGTGACGAATAATACAATAAACTTACCAATTTATTTTTAAAACAAGCCAACTCCAGCGATGAGGTTGCTCCTGTTCCCTTTTCATAAATAACGAATTGAATAAAATGCAAAAATCCAAATTTTAAATTTTGAAAGCCCGCACTCGTCCCGTGTCTTCTCCAGACTCACAGGATTGTCCCTCCTTTAATCTTCAATTGGACCGCCACATCAATTATCAGAGGGGTTAAATCCGTACGGTGCTCAACCCTTGCATGTCGCATCCAGGGAGGAGGCACCAATACGCAGCACGAAGGTTTTTATCGTACGGCGTACTAGTTTGCTGTAGCCCTGAACACATCTGAACCCCCCAATCAACGAACATACAAGAGCTGCACGCCGGTAATCTTGAAGTCGACCGCGTCTGATATTGTTAGAGTGGAATAGGTATATCGTCTCCAGCTATAAAAGAAAACAGTAAGGTTATTATTACCAATGCCATTTTAGTATTGCTAAAATTAAAAACATATTCAGGATGTCACTTCACCAAAGAATCCTCACAAATAACGATTCTAATTTGGTCAAAGAAGTGATTTTGTTATGGATTCAAAATTTTTTGAGGGTTCGACGAAAGTTCTTATTACGATATCCACTGAGAAAATCTCCAGAAATAACATTTTTGCTGATGTATTTTTAGTTTTCCTAAGTAAAATATTTGTGACAGTAGCAAACTGACTTTTTGTAGCAGTACAATAAGGTTTGCTGATATGTCTTTATATTGATGTCGGTAAGATCTTTGCTGTCGATAATAAATATTTCCGTAAATATTTCACAATAGCAAAATATATAATTGTATATAACAGCAACACAGTTTTTCAAAAGGATTGTCACTTCTTGTGAAGGATATAAGTTTTGCTGCCTTAAATTTTTTAGGACGGGTATTTGGGTGTTTTCGTGTCGCTCTTAGGTGTTGCCAAGAGCCAATCGAGTATTACAGCCCGTCGCACCATCATTTCGCTACTGATAGTTAAAAAGGAGGGCATGAGACTGAGAAAAATAACTTATACAGGGTGCTACAAATTCGTGTGCGTACAAGGGGATCTCAAAAACGGTAAGAGGTACAAAGATGATTAAATTGAGGCAAAGTTGCACATTTTGGGGCTTAATAATTTGGTGAAAGATAATAGTAAATATTCCGAATACTCTCGGAAATATCCGAAAAACGCAGACATTTTGAATATTGGTGTTTTTATTTTTTACGCCTTTATTGTTGATTTGGGAAAAAAAACTGAAAACATCTTATCATACCCATTTTCTATGTTCTACAAGATGACCTTATTAGTCTTCAAATTCAACGTTTCGTTCCTTAGATAAAAACATCAATTTTTTTAAATACGGACCTGGAATTTTAAATACAATTTTAGAGACCTTTAAGGTTTAGAAGTTTAGTACAATTTAAAGGTTTTTGAAATTTTATCGTTTTGTCATTTAATAACGCATTTTTCATAATATGTTTTGATTTCATTACGGTACTGAACATTTAGAGTCAAACCAAATAGATTTGTGATTTGAAGAATTAGTCCATTTTTATTCAAAAAGGCCAGATATTTGATATTTCATTATAAAAAGAAGTCTCAGCCTCAAATATACAGTGTGTCCGCGGATGGGGTCCCCAAGGGGAAAAAATCTTTATTATTCATTTTACGAACAAAAGTCATTCTTTATAAAAACTTCTGCTTGTTGAGACACATTTCCAATGCCGTAACATTGTATTAAATAAATATGCTTTTCTTTGGTTAACATTTTCGAAAATAAAATACAGACAGATGTAAAAAAATTCTGACTTAAACATGAACGTATACAAAATCGGCTATCCTGATTTTTTTGTAAAATGCAACTAATTAAATAAAAAAAATAATTAATAATTTTTTATTTTAAAAATTAGAATTTTTATTGCGAAATTTGTATTTAGACGTAACGTTAGTTTATAAACAACTTTGTTTTATAAAATGTTTGTAAAAAAATAATAAATAATGGTACTTCTCTCTTAAAGCATTTTCATATTTTTTTAATTTATTACCACCCTGTACTTCTGATGTGACATTTTTTTATCATGAATTAATTTTCCCAACAAGCAGAACTTTTTATAAAGAATGACTTTTGTTCGTAAAATGAATAATAAAGATTTTTTCCCCCTTGGGGACCCCATCCGCGGACACACTGCCTGAAACTGGCATCATCAGCCCTTATAAACGGTTAAAAAAAATTAAAATTGTTTTTGAAACGAACATAAGCACATCACAGTAACATTCCCTATCACTCCAGACTCCAGTTACATTTTTCTCACTCGGCAGCATTAATTTTTTTGTTTATAGTAGGTATAGGTCTAAGGCAAACAGCATATGAATTAGGGTATATTTATAAATGTTATGTTAATAAAATAAAACGGCCTAGACACCTGTAATGCAATTTTAATATTTAAGTAATTCTAAAAATTGATGACAAAACATTAAAATTTTAAAACTCATTAAATTGTATTAAATTTCTAAAGCTTAGAAGTGCCTAAAACTGTATTTAAAATTCCAGGTCCGTAAGTAAAAAAATTGACTTGAAGTGTGTATCTAAAGAACAAAACGTCGAATTTAAAAACTAAAAACGTCATCTTGTAGAACATGAAAGAGTGTTTTATGGTTTTCTTTTCGCAAAGCAAAAATAAAGGGGCAAAATATTAAAACTCAAAACTAAAAATTTCGAATTTACTCGGATATCACCGAAGGTTTTCGAAATATTTACAATTCTCTTTCGCGAAATTAGAAATTCCGAGAGTAGAAAACTTTGCCTTAATTTACCTTTCTTCGTACCTCTTACTGTTTTCGAGATCCCCTTGTACAACCACGAATTTGTAGTACCCTTATTGCCGGTTGTAATGCAAAATATTTGTTTTCTGTGTGGGCGTATGTTTTTTTGCACTACACCATGGAATACAAGAACATTGTTAAGAGATATTTTTTTCTATAAAAAAATAATGCATTCCTATAACAGAAATAATTTTAGCAACAAAGACCATAAGTATTTTTGTTGCCATTAAAATACACTTTTCTAGCCTTGCAAAAATTGGCTGTTTCAATAGTAAATTATTTTATAGGTTTATAGGTCAGTTTATAAGTACAGCAACGCTATACTTTTTAGACATAACAAAATTACTTTTATAACATAACAGAATTATTTATTGCAAAGTAGTTTTATTATTACGACAGCAAAGTCTATTCAGTAAAAAACTATTCTTCTGATTGAGTAAAATGCTTGGCAGTCCTCTATTTAACAAAACAATTTGACTGTATGGCTTCTTAAATTTTTGCAAGGGATAAAAAAAAAATTTTCTCAGTGCAACTATGTAAAACAAAAAAAAAACAGTCTGACCAACGATTAAATGTTTACTTTAAAACAGAAATATTATCAAAATACTTAATTCTTGAAAGATTAATACAAATAAAAAATAAATTGCGTCAAAGGACATAGGTATGACACGATTTAACTATAGTAATCCTGGGTTTCGTAAAATATTTTAATATGTGGTACTAAAGTAGTTGTTTTAAATTGTCAAATCCACCCCAGGGGTTTTTCGAAAGATCTAATTTAGAAGCAGAGCTGGGGAAAACTTCAAGCAATTTGGAAATGTGCTTGCAAGCACTTTAAGAATTATTACCAATTAACAAGCACTTTAACTGTGCCCAGCTCTGTTTAGAAGTTGGTTTTCTAATTCTAAACACTATTTTTCCTGAAATATTTATGTTTTCAAGGACATATTTATGACTGGATATGGGTCAGTAAAATTTATTAAACAATGGACGTTTTCACTATAATCGAATATTCATATCATATTCAGCACTAGCATTCTGAATTAGAACTTATTGAAAATATATCTCAATAACAGAAAGCTTCCTAGAGCGTCACAAACCTTTTCCTGAGACAATTAAAAACAAGCCGCAAACGCAGAAAGTTTGAAAGTACAGGTCGAGAAGAGATATTATGTACTTTATAATAGTACCGCGCAATTCTTTTATTTACCAGTCGTGCGACCGATTATATTGCTATATATTTGATTTGATTAAAAAAAAAAAAAAAAATAGCCTAGAAACCGGAAACCAGACTTGAAAATTAATCAGGTAATGATGATAATGATATTGAAACATAAATTCTGGTAACCGGGGCGACTTTTTAAAAATGTTTTTTTGAGGATGGAGATGCGCTTTTTAGAAGTCTTTTGATCGGAGACGTATCAGCCATATCCTATCCCTAAAAACATAAATATTTTAGGAAATGTAGCTTTGTTAGAAAATATGTGTGACCAACAATTAAATGTTTACTTTAAAACGGAAATATTATCAAAATACTTAATTTTTGAAATTTTAATACAAATGAAAAATAAATTGCGTCAAAGGACATATGGCACGAATTAACTATAGTAATCCTGGGTTTCGTAGATTTTTTGATATGTGATACTAAAGTAGTTATTTTAAATTGTCAAATCCACCCCAGGGGGTTTTCGAAAAATCTGATTTAGAAACAGAGCTGGGCAAAACTTCAAGCACTAAGCGATTTGGAAATGTGCTTGCAAGTACTTTAAGAATTATTACCAGTTAACAAGCACTTTTCCAAAGTGCTTGAAACTGGGCCCAGCTCTGTTTAGAAGTTGGTTTTCTAATTCTAAACACTATTTTTCCTGAAATATTTATGTTTTCAAGGACATATTTATGACTGGCTCTACCAAGTTTTCCCGAGAAAAATTTATGGAACCTTGCATATACTTTGTACAAACATAATTTTATACAGGGTGCATAAAATACCAAAATTTGAAAAATGGTTACGGCAAAATATGGGTCAGTAACATTTATTAAACAATAAACGTTTTCACTATAATCAAATATGTCATATTCAGCACTAGCATTCTGAATTAAAGCCTATTGAAAATATATCTCAATAATAGAAATCTTCCTAGAGTGTCACACTTTTCCTGAGACAATTAAAAACAAGCCGCAAACGCAGAAAGTTTGAAAGTACAGGTCGAGAAGAGATATTTCTTTTATTTGCCAGTCGTGCGACCGATTATATTGCTATATCTTTGATTTGATTTTCAAAAAAAAAAAATAGCCTAGAAACCGGAAACCAGACTTGAAAATTAATCAGATAATGGTGATAATGATATTGAAACATAAATTCTGGTGACCGGGGCGACTTTTTAAAAATGTTTTTTAAGGATGGAGATGCGTTTTTTAAAAGTCTTTTGATCGGAGACGTATCAGCCATATCCTATCCCTAAAAACATAAATATTTTAGGAAATGTAGCTTTGTTAGAAAATATGTGTGACCAACAATTAAATGTTTACTTTAAAACGGAAATATTATCAAAATACTTAATTTTTGAAATTTTAATACAAATGAAAAATAAATTGCGTCAAAGGACATATGGCACGAATTAACTATAGTAATCCTGGGTTTCGTAGATTTTTTGATATGTGATACTAAAGTAGTTATTTTAAATTGTCAAATCCACCCCAGGGGGTTTTCGAAAAATCTGATTTAGAAACAGAGCTGGGCAAAACTTCAAGCACTAAGCGATTTGGAAATGTGCTTGCAAGTACTTTAAGAATTATTACCAGTTAACAAGCACTTTTCCAAAGTGCTTGAAACTGGGCCCAGCTCTGTTTAGAAGTTGGTTTTCTAATTCTAAACACTATTTTTCCTGAAATATTTATGTTTTCAAGGACATATTTATGACTGGCTCTACCAAGTTTTCCCGAGAAAAATTTATGGAACCTTGCATATACTTTGTACAAACATAATTTTATACAGGGTGCATAAAATACCAAAATTTGAAAAATGGTTACGGCAAAATATGGGTCAGTAACATTTATTAAACAATAAACGTTTTCACTATAATCAAATATGTCATATTCAGCACTAGCATTCTGAATTAAAGCCTATTGAAAATATATCTCAATTATAGAAATCTTCCTAGAGTGTCACACTTTTCCTGAGACAATTAAAAACAAGCCGCAAACGCAGAAAGTTTGAAAGTACAGGTCGAGAAGAGATATTTCTTTTATTTGACAGTCGTGCAACCGATTATATTGCTATATCTTTGATTTGATTTTCAAAAAAAAAAAATAGCCTAGAAACCGGAAACCAGACTTGAAAATTAATCAGATAATGATGATAATGATATTGAAACATAAATTCTGGTGACCGGGGCGACTTTTTAAAAATGTTTTTTAAGGATGGAGATGCGTTTTTTAAAAGTCTTTTGATCGGAGACGTATCAGCCATATCCTATCCCTAACAACATAAATACTTTAGGAAATGTAGCGTTGTTAGAAAATATGGCCAACTATTGAATCAGATTTTTTAGAAAACTGCACTGTAGGCTGGGAGTGAATTTAACCATTCAAAGTAACTTTATTAGTATAGCAGAAGAATATTAAAACATAAAAAAACTCTTATGAAACCCAGGATTAATATTAACCTATAGTTAAATCGTGCCATGTCCTTTGTCCATATTTCTTTTTCTACTATTAATACCGTTATTATAAATCCAAACGCGTTATACTTTATTTCAACGATTTTTGGAGTGCAATAATTATATTATAATTAAATTAGACCAAAAACATTACGTTTTCTTGGCCCGAATCCTGGCCATCATGTTTATTAATGGATTTTTAAAAACATTTTAAATTTGTACTAGATATTGGAGAATGTCAGAGAGTTTTTTTTTAAATTTTCATTATTTTTTGCAATACCTACAATGAACTTATGTAATTATTTTTTTGCCAAAAAAACTTTTCCAAAAAAAAATATCTTCGGCTCCTATAACAGGATTTCTTGTTAGTGTGCTGATGATAGTGCATATCTTTTAAAGAGAATTACACAGGTTGTCTCAAAAATGCATAGTGGACTAAACATAGATTTTTTAAATGGAACGCCATATACAGGGTGTTCCGTAATGACGTGCTAATATTTTAAGGTGTGATTCCCCAAGTCATTTTATGAAGAAAAGTTTATATAAACATATGTCCTAAACGGCTTAAATTTTTTGCTACAGGGTGTTTATTTTTAATTTGTTTTTTGTAATATCTCCGAAAGTACTTTAGATAATATTTTCAATTTTGGTATGTGCTAATAAGGTATAAAACAACATATTTTAGTTATAAAAGTTATTTTTTTGTCTCACCAGTGGCGTCCCTGCAAACATGTCCTCTGATATTTTTTAGAAAAAAAGTGGTACGCCACTGACATTTTTCTATGTGGATATTATTTCTGATTAGCCTGGTCAATTCTGCATAAAAATGGTTTCTTGCGTTTTTCTGCTCAGGCATACCGTTCTTAATTAAAATAATTAAATTAAATTAGCTCTACTAATGCAAAATTTCGTTTAATAAAAATTGTAGGAAATGACCACCCACTTAATAGGTATTCAAAATGAAACTAATTTAATTTAATTATTTTAATTAAGAACGGTGTGCCCGAGGATAAAAACGCAAGAGACAATTTGTATGCTGAATTGGCCAGATCAGAAATAATATCCACATGGAAAAATGTCAGTGGCGTAAGTACCACTTTTTTTTTTAAATATCAGAGGACATGTTGCAGGGACGCCACTGGTGGGACAAGAAAATAACTTCTATAACTAGAATCTGTGGTTTTATGTCCGATTAGCACCAAAATGCCAAAATTGAAAATATTATCTAAAGTAGGTACATACTTTCGGAGATATTACAAAAAACAAATTAAAGAAAAAAAAATTCAACACCCTGTAGCAAAAAATGTAAGCTGTTTAGGACATTTGTTTATATGAACTCTTCTTTATAAAATGACACAACTTAAAATATTAGCACGGCATTAAGGAACACCCTGTATAGGGTGGGAATTTTAAATGGAACGCCACTTATAACGGCTCTGGGAATAGGATTTCTTTAAAATCCAAAAATACGTCCTCAAAGATTTTGTATGAGCGCAGCCAACTTTTTTTTCAAATTAGAAGATGCAAATAAATTGTAGGGCCTCTTTGGGGTCCCATTTTTTTTACATGGCCAAAGCGAGGCCCATAAATAATTTTGAGAACGTATTTTTTGTTTTTTAGAGATATTTTATTCCAGGCCCGCTGTATAACCAACGTTCCATTTAAAATTTCCACCCAAACCCAAAAAAAAATTTGTATGCTATTATAGATTTCTTGTTTAATTCCAAAATTGTTTTTTAGGAAAAAAAGTGTATATTAAAATAACTGGATTTTTACTATATTTAAAAGCGTCCTTGCCAAAATTTGGGTAAATAATAGGACCATTGATCATTGCATGTAGAATCACTAAATTCCTAATAGCCAATTAATGGCATAAGTAAGACAGAGCATTTAAAATTTTGATCCAAACCTATATATTTTTAGTCAGTATTTTTTTAAATGATTTTTTTCTATCCTTTTGTTGACATAGGTAAAGGCGTTTTAAATTGGACCCCTCACAAAGCTTATGGGAAATGACTTTCAGCTTATTTTTCTGAATTTTTAGTATTTTGTAGATCTTGACGTCCCGATTAAAAGTGTCCAATCCATGGCCGTAATCTAATTCTATGACTAGTTTTTGAGTTATGGCAAGTTGGCAACTTGTTACTTTGAGATTTTCTGTATTGTCTGAAATTTTCACTTGTTTCTTAAAAACTATTAATATTTTTTATTCTTGGAAAATTAGGCCATAAGTTTTCTTTCACTTATATAGAAATAAAATACATGATATTGAATAATTTATAAGCGGATAAAATAATTAACAATATTTAAAAATTATGGATATCCAAAAAAATATTATTACCTACCCATTTTTTGAATTTTGAAAACACATGGTCAGGTATTGTTCATATTTTAAAATATTGTAGTACCAAGTTATGAAAAATAAATGGGTCTATGTTGATGTAGAGTATATTGCCTGGTATTTTATTTCTCAATAAAAAATTAAAAGTCACCTAACAACGTAATTTAATTTCTATGTTATAATTATTGATCATTAATTTATTATCCAAGCTTTTTTTATAATAATTATTATTATATTATTATATATTCCTAGATTTGCAGGGTTATTCAGTTATAATAATTTATTTTTTAAAATAATAAAAGTAAATAATTTTTATTTATCAAATGATAAAATAATATTGTTATATTAACACTTTTAAACTACCTTAGAGGCATATTAAAATATTTTTTTTTGTTTTAATCTTATGAATATATTTTTTTATTTATTTTAAAGTTCACACTTTCTCTAAAAGCTTCTTTAAAATGTCTTAATGTTAGGTAAATAATTATTATACAAACGGGCAAACATGATAATTTATTAGAACCCGAAGGTAGTTTAAATGCATCTTGTATAAGAGCTAAGGTAAAAATTCTATTTAAAAAATATTTTATAAATTAACAATAATATTTTGTCATTTGAAAACTATTTTAATATTTCCATTTTTAAAAGTTTTCACTTGTGTATTATAACTGAATTACCCTGTATTTCTAAGATTAGAATATGTTAAAAAATAGTTAGTATACAAGAAATGTTACAGAATGGATAACAAATTAAAGAATCAATTATAACATAGAAATAAAGTCGTTTATTACGTTTTCAGATAAAAAATTTTTTAAAGAAATAAACTACCAGGCGATATACTCTAAATCAGCCTATGCCCATTTATTTTCCAGGCCATAACTCAAACACTAGTCATGGAATTGGATTACGGCTATGGACACTTTCAATCAGGATGTTAGGATCTACAAAATAGTAAAAATTAGCCGAAAGCCATTTCCCATAAGTTTTGTAAGGAGTCCTTTAATTTAATATTAGTATATTTATTTTAAACATTAAGATTTTTTTTAAATGTATTTCTTAGATAATATAATCTATTAGAGTGTATTATAAAGTTAAATGGTTTTTTAGGATACATAATCTAAAAATATTTTCTAATCTACAGGGTGGTCCTAAAAAGTGGTACTGAATAATAAAAAAGAAAATTAAATGGGACACCCAGTATAATTTTCTAGAATATGATTTAATGGAATAAGGACTTTGCAATCCTATTAAAATTTTTGAAGTGAAATGCAACGTTGCCAAGTAATTAATATTTTTCCGAAATTTTAGTAATTTTAAGGGTATCGTTAAAAAATCATAGCAACCTGTGGATTAACCCTAGGCAAATATAATTTACGTTGTAAGTACTTTAAGGTACGATATATTGATTTATAATAATGTTTTTAAATCTCTTATACAGAGCGTTCATTACAAGTTGGACAACTCAATAGTTTTAAATATGCTTTATTTCAATTTTTTTAAATTGGACCCCTCCTAATTTTTTTAGGCAAAAGAATTTATCTTTCGAAAGCCTTACTTTTTTGTTAAACATGTCATATATCTAAATATCATAGTTTTTGAAATATTTTAGGATTTGTCTTACTTAAATCAGGGTAAAAAAGGAAAGTTCTAATTAAACTATTTAGTCAAGATTGCTTTGGAACAAAAAATAAATAATTTTCTTTGTCACAGCTGTCATTGCAAAATTATTTCGCTAACTTTTTGTGCTTTATTACTGTTTAAATTTTAGTTTCCTGAACTAATCTTATCATAACTCATATTTTTCTATTTCAATAAAGTTAGTTCGGGAAACTAAACTTTAAACAGTTATAAAGCACAAAATGTTGGCGAAATAATTTTGCAATGACAGCTGTGACAAGAAAAATTATTTATTTTTTGTTCTTGACAATCTTGACTAAATTGTTTAATTAGAACTTTCCTTTTTTACCCTGATTTAAGACAAATCCTAAAATATTTCAAAAACTATGACATTTAGATATATGACATGTTTAACAAAAAAGTAAGGTTTTCGAAAGATAAATTCTTTTGCCTAAAAACATTAGGGGGGTCCCATTTAAAAAAATGGAAATAAAGCATATTTAAAACTATCGAGTTGTCCAACTTGTAATGAACGCTCTGTATAAGAGAATTAAAAAACATTATTATAAATCAATATATCGTACCTTAAAGTACTTACAACGTAAATTATATTTGCCTATGGTTAATCCACAGGTTACTATGATTTTTTAACGATACCCTTAAAATCACTAAAATTTCGGAAAAAAATTAATTACTTGGCAACGTTGCATTTCACTTCAAAAATTTTAATAGGGTTGCAAAGTCCTTATTCCATTGAATCATATTCTAGAAAATTATACTGGGTGTCCCATTTAATTTTCTTTTTCATTATTCAGTACCACTTTTTAGGACCACCCTGTAGATTAGAAAATATTTTTAGATTATGTATCCTAATAAACCCTTTAACTTTTCTATTACACTTTTTCCCGATCTTTGATAGTTTAGGTGCTATCTAAGACAGGCCCCTTACTGACACACCCTGTATAGTCTATGTTTTTAAAAAGTTTTAACATAGGTATCCTAAAGTTTATATTAAAAAAAAATAAGAATCTTGATAATAAATTATTATAACTAGATAACCCTGGAAATCTACGTAGGTATGTGAAAATATAAGCCAGTAAAAATCCGTAAAAAAATACTAAAGTTCATTGTAATGTAAAAAATATTGAGAATAATTTGTTTTTTAATAAAAATAACTTTATAACATTCTCCAATATCTGTAGAGTTCAAATTTACAAAGTTTTTAAACATCCATTAATAAACATGGACAGGATTCGCTTCAAGAGAATGCTATGTTTTTAATATATACAGATATAATTTCTCATGATGCTAGTAACTTGGAGAAGAATTTAGAAATTAGTTCGGATTCCCTTCATAAAAAGTTTTAAATAACACTTAAATCAAAAATTTTGACGCAGCATATACTACTTTGGGGTGTCAATGGGTCGTAGATGAAAAACGATATCTAATTTTAATTGCAAAGTACAATAATGAAGTAAAGGGTCGCCTATATAAGTGAACAGGAGTCGTAATAACAAATACCTTTTTGGTCATTTAAGTGTTTTAAAATAAATATTTACCATATATATTCGGGTAAACTTAGGTTCAAAAGTTATTTTTTTAAATTTCCTTTATTATACAGTGTGTCCACGGATGAACCTAACTATACTAATATTATCAAATAATATCTAGAAATCATAACTTTTGTGGAAAGACTCTATTTGGCTTTTCGATTTCTTCGTCTAATCTCTTTCTTCCTACTGCTTCAAAAAGGTTTGATTGAAACATTTTTATATAACAAAATCAAAGTTTTTAATGCGTCTCCGTATTTATACAGAATTGAATTTTTACTGGAATAAATTCAGTATTAGAAAGTCTCGTTATTTGTTGAAAAAATACAGTCCTACGGCTGCATTTATTTTTAGTACGACTTTTTTCGCATCCTCCAAATTTACACCCGTTTTGAGGGTAGAAACCGCCCCTAACTTTTTTTTCAAATGTAAAGGTATGTATTGTGACATCTTGTTAAAAAGGTCATAAAAAATGGAATTTCCTTTTGCATTTCAGTAATGTAGACGCAATTTGTTTTTTTGTAAAAATTGTAGGAAATGTTGCCCATTTTTTCCTTAACAAACCCCTAATCTAAATTCAATATTCTTTCTTGACATTATATACCATAAATCCAGGGTTAGACTTTCTAGATTACCGAAATGTAAAAGTAAAAAAATTGTTTATACCCTTTTCAACAATACAGGGTGGCCCATTTGTCTGACAAAGTAATATACCGTCTCTACTATTAAAGATATCAAAAAAAGTTTTTATAAAAGTTGTGAGGTACAAAAAAATATATGTTCTAAAATTATTTTTAAACATACAGGATGGTTCAAAAAAGTAGGACAATAAAAAGATACATTTTTTTAAATGGAACACCCTATATATTTTAGCATTTTTTGTTTCCTTACAAAATTGTCCATGTGCCTCCATATTTAGTTTTTTAATTTTTTGCAACGTTGCCAAACAAAATGCGAAATTCTTAAAATTTTGGAAAAAACATGATAGTAAAAAATTACCTGTATTTCTCAATAAGAGTATCGAAAATCGAAAATTTCTTGTAAGCTTTTAAGTTTAGGGATAGATAAACTGTCTTAAATCTTTAAGTACCGAAAATTTTGTACAGGGTGTTTTCTGTTGACATCCAAATATACAATAACTCTGTTTTTTCAAATGAAACACCCTATATTTATTAGGCTGGTCTGATAGATATTGTATCTTTTATTATTGTTAAGTCATATCTATACCTAAATTTACTAGTTTTGGCAATATTTCGATTTTTATTTAAATGTTGATGAAAAAAACTATAGTTTTTATTTTTCTAGTAAGCCATGACTAGCAAAGTCAAAACAAATGTAATTGAATATAATGTCATATTTATAATTATTATTTTTATATTTATAATGTTTGTAAACTTATTTTCAATATTAAGTTGCGTAATAAAAACAAAATTTTATTTAATTAAATAAATACGTAACTAACTATGGTTATCAATTTATTATAATATGACATTATATTCAATTACATTTGTTTTTACTTTGCTGGTCATGGCTTACTAGAAAAATTAAAATTATAGTTTTTTTCACCAAAATTTAAATAAAAATTGAAATATTGGCAAAACTAGTAAACTTAGGTATAGGTATGATTTAACAATAATAAAAGATAGTTACAATATCTATCTGGCGAGCCTAATAAATATAGGGTGTTTCATTTAAAAAAACAGAGTTATTGTATTTTAAAATTTTGTATATTTGGATGTCAACAGAAAACACCCCAGTTTTTCTATCCCTAAACTTAAGAGCTTACAGTAAATTTTCGATTTTCGATACTCTTATTGAGAAATACAAGTAATTTTTTTCTATCATGTTTTTTCCAAAATTTTAAGAATTTTGCATTTTGATTGGCAACGTTGCAAAAAAATTAAAAAAGTAAATATGGCGTCATATGGATAAATTTATAAGGAAACAAAAAATGCTAAAATATATAGGGTGTTCCATTTAAAAAAATGTATCTTTTTATTGTTCTACTTTTTTGGACCATCCTGTATGTTTAAAAATAATTTTAGAACATATATTTTTTTGTACCTCACAACTTTTATATAAACTTTTTTTTGATATCTTTAATAGTAGAGACGGTAAATTACTTTGTCAGACAAATGGGCCACCCTGTATGTTATAATACATACCTTTATATTTGGAAAAAAAAAGTTGGAGGATGTTTCTACCCCAACAGGAGTGGTAAATTTTATGAAAACACGAAAAAAGTATGGCAAGCTAAAATTAAATGCAGCCGTAGTTTTTTTTTTTGTAGCAAATAAATTTGTTCCAGTTAAAAATTCAACCCTGTATAGCAAGCAAAACAAATTATAAAGATACTTTCTTTACGAAAACCTGAAAACAACAAATTTTACAAGTGCAGAATAGTTTATAACCATCCGTGGACACACTGTGTGTTATTGTACATGCGATTGTTAAAATTAAAACTTATTTAATTGGAACAAATTCGTTAGAAGTATAGGAAAAAATATTTTTGAAAAATAAATAAGGATTTTTTTGTGTATGCTACATTTTTACCAAAGAATTTTTTTACCCCCTGTATAAGGTGAAACATAACTCAACTTCATTTTTTAAAATGGAAAGATAGGTAGGTACCAGTTGTAGTACCCACTTTTTTGAAAACCAAATCCAAAATTTTTGTTATGTTATGAGTATGCGAAGCCCACAAAACATTTCAATCGACGTGTTTTTGCATTTTTTACAAATATTTTTATATTATTTTCAAACATTCTACCGAATTTGCTCCAATGAAAAACCCCACCCTGGGGCAATGACAATTAATATTAATAAATTAAAAACAATGGGATATATATTCAATTTTCTCTTTAAAAGAATATTTCGAAAAAATCATACGTGGTATCTTCCCATTTAAAAAAAATTAACTTGGGTTATGTTATGTGCCAACATGTAGCTCATACAAAAATCTCAAAATCGACGTCTTGTCATTTTTCAAAAATATTTTTTCCTAAACTTCTAGCGAGTTTGTCGCTTGTTTGTTTGTATGTTTTTTTTCTAGAAGTCACTTTCAAAAGGCGAAAACATTTCAGCACACCACGAACCTTTTCTTTTATTCTTGACCTGAAATCTTTATTTCCCCCTCCCCCAACATTATATAAAGGTCTTTACAATCTGTACAAAACTTAACGAGAATTATAGGGTATTACCCAACAGTGGCGGATCCAAGATTACGCTGAGAGGGGGGGGGGGGGGCGACTTAAAAAAAGCTACTTCTAAAAAACGTATCCCGTTTTTCAAGGCTCAAAGTAAACAATACACCCATTTCGTAAGCCCCCCCCCCCCTGTTATCCGACGCTTTCGCATAATACCATATTTTACAATTTTTTAACACGCAATAAATATTTAGAAGTATAACGTCATTATGTATTAACAAATATATCAAATAAGTTTATTAAATTTACGTTATAAAGTTGGTAATTTGCACAAAAATCCAATCCCTGGTTAACTGTACGGTAAATACCGCTGTAAGCTCTCCTAATGTTTTTTACAAGTGAGTCATACTCGCATTGGATTACATTATCTAGCTTATTTCACGGAGCCGAAAATTGTTTGTTAATATAATTAACGCGTTCCGGATTGGAGAAACAGAAGCGATGACTTCAAAAAATATTTGTACTGCCCCTGAGTTACACAACTATTTAATCATTAACCGTTATAGGAGACGACAAAAAACGTTGCGTAACGACCACCGTGTATAATCAAAAAATGCAATTTTACCAATAACTTAGTATCACATAAAATAAGTCAGATACCCATCAAGGGCCCCATATTAAGATACAAAATAAGAACTTAAAAAACACTTCTTACCTTTAAAGGGACAGAGCACTACATTTTTTTAGGTTGCCCGAAAAAAAAAGCCCGAAACGGTACCGAAGAATACTTGAACCAAGTGATGAGCTATAGAGAACCCTGGTTAGCGAAAAACCACCCCGGAGTGGTTTCCAGCACCGTGCGCGAAAAAGCTCCGACCCGTACAACCACTGGTAATCAAGTAAAGATGATTCAAAGTAATGCGTATATTTACTTGAGTAAAAATAACAAAAAAGCCGAAAAAACAGCAGAAAAAAAGCCTAATTCGTTCGAGTTGTTTTCTTTGTTCTTGACGATTTTTGTATCGATATAGCAGGTATATTAAAAATAAAAATATATTTTATGAATATTATTTGAATATGATTATTTTTTTTAAACCAGCTTGTTCCCGCGGGACTGTGACCTTTTTTAAATCGTATATTTTGTATAAAGGATGTGGCTAATATATATGGTGATGGTAAAGTAAGGAAGCTATAGCGATAAAAAGCAAACACAGTTTTAGGTCGTTTAAAAATCTGTTGTGAAAAATTATACAGGATCGATCAAAAAGTCATGGCAAAACCAAGTTGCTTCTTTTTAAATCGAACCCTCGTACGGGGGTCAGAGGCAGATTCAGAAATTGGCTAAGGAGGGCTAAAAAAAATAGAGCGTATCCCGGCTCCAAACCCCTTCCTACTCGCAAAAGTGACTTTTAAAAAAATACTGACCCCTTATACACCCTTCAATTTTTAACGCTCAAAGTAAACAAAACACCTGTTTTGTAACACTCGAGGGGGGTACTGGTCTTCGCCCCTGGCGGGTGTCCGCGGAACGTGGCCCCTATAAAATTTTTGTTTTTAAAGATAATGGAATGAAATTTGAAGGATTTTTATACGAATTTTAAAGTAAACTGGAAGTTTTCTATGTATAAATGGGACACCTGGTCAGGCACTCTGTAAGAGAAATAGCGTTAGCGATCGTGTGCTAAGTAAGTACGATCGATATCACTATTTTTCATACAGACTGCCACACGGTAGGTATATTTTTTCTTTTCTTGACTCCACATGATATTTTAAATACAACCATGTGTCACTTTATGTCCCTGAAATTTTTATTTTTATTTTTTTATATAAAAGGCACGCTTTTTTGTTTATTATCTAATGGTGTGCGGTATCAAATTAATCGTAATAGAATACTTTTTTTCCTAACCCGACGAACCATCTTAAAGACGAGCCAAATTTAAAAAAACTATTTTAAACAGCTCTGAATGTGAACAGAAACGAAAAGAAACCCCTTTAATAAACTAGTGTCTGTTATAATTTTTTTACTTATTCCATAATTAATGAAAGCAGTGTATTATAATTTTTAAAATTTGCAATTATTTTGAAAACGGCTAGAAACACTTCGTCGCCCTTCTCACGAAGTGACCTAACTAGCATTTGGCAAATTTTACAGGAGAGCTAAAAAACGAAAATGAGTTGGGTTTATGCAGATAGTCCATAAATATATATTTTAATTTGTGCAGGTCCTACCATCAGACATCAAGATATGCCACTTTGTGAGACAAAAGAGTTACATGAGAACAGTTGGACCTCAAGATATCTCAATTTTTACAAATATGTTAGTTAGGTCACTTCGTGAGAAGGGCGACGACTTGTATTACAAACAAAAAATATTATGAATTCTACATCAATTAGCCAAATAACATACCAGAGAGAACTTGAGAATTTTTTTCTTAAATGTCTCGTTTTAGAAACCCTATTATGAACACCATGTATAAAATAGATAAACACTATTAAATTCATAATATCTGTACACCCCTTGTCATAAATCTTACCCAAAGTTATATATAAAATTAATGGTTATATTATATTGTTTCTTTGATTTTTTTTTAAAGACTGCAGAAATATTTTTTTAGTTTTTAATTTACTGCTTATCAATATTTATATTTTTACAAAATGTTTTGACATGGAATGCAAGCATTGCATACCTTGTATGCAAGTTCTTGCGATGGAAGTAAATGGTTATTTTTAAATGGGTAAAATTGTATCAGCCACTTTTTTAATTTTTAATAACTTTTTTAAACATTCTGAACAACTAAATAATAATAAATACACTGCACCGCAAAATTAACCGGATGGAAACATATTCGCTTCAATTCAATCTTAAATAACTTTTAAGTGTTTTGATTAAATTCGATAATTTTTTGACACGTTGCAGATGCAGTCGTCTTTATCATGTTCTGATTTTACGAACAGTGAAAATGGATATGTCCACATACAGGGTAGCCAAAATATTGCATTTACTCTTAATTTCTAAACACCCTGTGGAAAAATTGAAGAACTGATTGATGTTTTTTTGTACGGCATTTTTAAGTCCCATCTTTTCTGAACAACTTGTTTTTTGATTCATACCGATATCTAAATTATTAAAGGAAAAACACAGGTTTAAAGAAAATAATGCAATAATCCTTTATTAGCAACAAAAAATTATAAAATTTGTAGTTGGCTTTGTCTTTTTTTGTCTTTCTGAATCTCGTTTCCATGGTACCATGGATTGTCAAGAAGATTTTTGTCAACAAATGTACGGATTTATTAATTTCTGGACTTCAAGCGTTTCTTAAGTAAATTGTTGTTGTTTTTTTAAAGTAAGTTGTTGGTTGTTTTGCGTTTTAAAGCTGTTCCGTAAACGGTAACGTAAAAGTGTATTAATTTAAATTAAATATGAGACCAGAAGAAGTGGCACACGCCGTCGCTTTACAGGATGATGGTGGTCCGATTCTGTATATCGCAGAAAGGCTTGGCCGCCCACGCAGTACCATATCCGATGCGATCCAAAGATTTAGAGACACTGGGTCTTACTCGAGAAGACCCGGGCAGGGAAGACCAAGAGTCACAAATGCAGTTGAAGATCGATTTCTTCGTATTCAGGTTCTTCGAAAGCGAACAGCCTCTGCTGCGGTTTTAGCTGTAAGATTGGCAGATGTTCATGGTACCTTGGTGTCATCTGACACTGTACTTAGAAGGTTAAGACAACAAAATCTAACATCTTATGTACCTGCCACAGGATCTCTATTAGACGCAGGTCATCGAAGGCAACGCGTCAGCTCATGCAGATTGGAACATGAACAACTGGCAAAACGTTCTGTTTACAGACGAGTCTCGTTTTAAGCGATATTCACCTGACAGACGTCAAAGAGTGTGGAGGAGGCCTGGAGAACGATACTCTCAATGTTGATTCTCTCCTAGAGTGCAATTTGGTGGCGGAGGAGTGATGGTATGGGGCGGCATATTTTTGGAGGCCCGTACAGACCTCATTACACTTCAGGGGGGTATTAACGCTGATAAATACATCAGACAGTGCTTAGAAGAAGAATAGGAGAACATTTTAAATTAATGCAAGATAATGCTCCACCACACAGAGCACGAATAACGAGGCAGTAATTGAACGATGTTGGCGTTCAGGTATTGGACTAGCCCTCAAGAAGTCCGGATCTGAACCCTATTGAGCACATGTGGGATACACTGGGAAGGAGAGTTAGGCAAAACTACGGCGAGTTTCAAACTTTGGAGGCGCTAGCACAGTCACTGACAAATGAGTGGCAGCAGATACCCCAAGACGCAGTTGCTATTTTAATTCAATCTATGCCTAAAATAATGAGAGCTGTTATTTAGGCTAGTGGAGGAAATACTCGATTTTAATCTTACCACTATTGCCCATGTTAATTTTTAAATTTTTGGTTGCTAATAAAGGATTATCGCATTATTTCCTTTAAACCTGTGTTTTTCCTTTAATAATTTAGATATCGGTATGAATCAAAAAACTAGTTGTTCAGAAAAGATGGGACTTAAAAATGCCGTACAAAAAAACATCAATCAGTTCTTCAATTTTTCCACAGGGTGTTTATAAATTAAGCGTAAAATGCAATGTTTTGGCTACCCTGTATGTGAACATATCCATTTTCACTGTTCGTAAAAGGGTTATCAGAACATGATAGAGACGACTGCATCTGCAACGCGTCAAAAAATTATCGAATTTAATCAAAACACTTAAAAGTTATTTAAGATTGAATTGAAGCGAATTTTTTTCCATCCGGTTAATTTTGCGGTGCAGTGTAGTACAAAAATCAACTTTACAATAAAATGGCAGTAGTATAGTATATAATATAATGACCCATAGGATAGTTTTTATAAAAATACAATATTAAACACATATTTTTTTGTATAATCTATTGGACGCTTTTATAAATTGTTTTGTCAAAATTTATAAAAACTATGTTATAAAATATAGAAATAGAAGATTTTGTCAATGTAATTACCTGCATACAAAGTTGTATGTTCAATTTTATTTTAAACGGCAATATAAGTGGCAAATACTTTTAGGTTATTTACAATGACAGAAAAATGGCATTGTATGTGAAGTGATATATTGTTGTAGAATTGTAAATAATTTTACTTTTACGATTGGGTGGGTGTGGAGATCGTTTTACAACGCGGTATTAAAATAACACATAATGTAAATTTGTTGGTAAAGTGATTTACACATTTTTTAATAGAGGTGCTTTGTCCAACTGTGCATTATACATAATTCTGGGTGGAAATAAATCACTGCAAGTGATCAGTTTTTGCAAATGTGGCATAAATATTTGCTGCAATTTCGGACCGGTTTTATATTTTAAACCAGTAGTGGCAGATATACCCGTATAAATTATCTCGTAAATTGTTGGCTACTTTTATGATATAATGCACAGAGGCATTAAAGGGATTCGTTGAAAGAGCAATAAAATTTTAAATGCTTTCATTTTAAATGAAAATTATTTAGGCACCAATTTAATTACTAAAACTTTTTTTTTGTTATATTACGTTTTACCCATACAGGGTGTTTTATTAAGGTCGAGGAGCGGCCATATCTCGGAAACTACTGGGCATAGAAATTCAGGGAAAAAAAATAGATCCTGGATTAGTAATGAATTAAATTAAACGGGCGGAAGCATGCCTATTAAGTAAAGGTGGTCATTTCCAACAATTTTTATAAAACAAAATTTTTTATTATCAATGTTCATAATAATAATAAATAGTCGAGCTAATTTTATTTATTTATTTTAATTAAGAACGGTGTGTCTGAGGAGAAAAGCGCAAGAAACCATATTTATGCAGAATTGACCAGGCTAAGCAGAAATAATATCCACATGGAAAAATATCAGTGGCGTACCACTTTTTTTCTAAAAAATATATAATCTCTTCTTCATTTAAAGTTTTAAAAATTATTCTACTGGCGATAACGCTAAAACGAACGGAGATATCGAGGTGCGGTTTTAATATTTTTTTTTAGCAAATTTCATTCGGAGTTAAATCAAAAAATGTGTTATTATTGCAAATTACGCCCTCTAGCATTTTTTTTAGAACTATGATGGAGAACTAAATACGACTGGTGAAAGCACATACATTTCTCTTCCAAACAGTCTTTAGTTTGCTAAAATCGAATAAGTCGTTTATCAGTTACAGCGATTTAAATGATTACACTTTCAACAGCTTCCCCCCTCTTATTAAAGTCGGTACGCCAATGAGCATAAGACCAAAATGATGCATAATTGTCCCAGCTTTTTAATGGTTTTATCAAAGATATACCTTAATATGGAATTTTCGGAGATATGTAAAATTTTAAAATTTACTTTTCAATTAAGCCCTCTTGCCGCAAAATTCGGAACTTAAAAATTATTTCCAGGATTTTCTCATGGCCACTTTAGTTATCAATTTTTTTTTCGTGAATTTCTATGCCCAGTAGTTTCCGAGATATGGCCGCTCGTCGACCTTAATGAAACACCCTGTATATGTACTTAGAAAATGTGAGCTGTGAATAAAGGATTGTAAGAAGTTTGAAAGTGTTTTTTATTCCCCCGAACCGTCCCTCAGCGTACGATAAAGCTACGTTTTCTTTAAATGTTCAGTGGATCCAAACGCGTTAAAATTTCCCATGTGAAATTGCGGTTTCTTTTGAAGTGAATAACAAAAAAACTAAACAAATTATTGAATTTTTTGTTCATCAATGGAAAGATGGTATCGATGTGGGTGTGACAAAACAAAATCTAGGGAAGAGATATAAGCCAATGAAAACCCTAAAAAAAATACTTACAATGTATTTTAAAAAATATTATTTTTTTAATACTTTCTCACATTCTTCAATATCTGTAAAATTTAAAAAGTTTTAAAACATCCATTAATAAACATGGACTGGATTCATTTCAAGAGAAATCAATTTTTTTAATATACAGGGTAGGGAGTTTAACTAGAAAAAATTCATTAAAAGGTTAAGAAAAAATATTTGTGAAAAATGCCAAAACATGTCGATTAAAATATTTTGTGTACTTCATACTTATAACAAGAATTTGGTTTTTAGAACCCCCTGAGTGGTTAAACATAACCTAACTTATATTTTTTAATTTTAATTATTTTTATTATAAAAAAAATTAAGTTAGGTTATGTTTCACCCCTTTAAGAGGGTGGAAGAAACATCTCAATCCACGTGTTTTTTCATTTTTCAAAAATATTTTTTTCTAAACTCTATTGAAAACGAATTCGTTCCAGTTAAAGCCCCCACCCTGTATACACAACAACATTGTTTTTAATTATCTTCAACTCTAGGAAGTTTATATTTTTATTTTAAAATCTTTTTATGTCAAATTCGTTAAATCTATAATAAATCACGGGATCCCGGAATCTGATCCCGGGATTGGATGTATCAAAGAAAATCAGATACCATTCAATTGTATTAACGTAAAACACAAAATTTAACAAAAGAAACTACTAAACTAATTTAAAGAAATGTTTTGTAGATACCAACAAATAAGCTTTAAGTTTATACATTTTTTAAAAAATACCGCAAAAGTACAAGTGCTTCTAAAGTTTTATCTCCCAGCCTCGAACGTATTTTACATAGATACTCTGCAGAGGAGAAACGTCTCTCAGATTCCACGCTTGTGGTCTGAAAAATCGGTATTTATCCCGGGATTAACAGGTCTTATCCCGGTATTTTCAAGACTGATTTTCCTTCTGGGATCCCGGGACTCTGAGATATCGGGTTTGACATGCCTAACATGGAACGTCCAAGTAGTGATTTGTTTAATTTTTTTATCAAAGAAAAAAGACTCCACCTATGTTTTTTTTTCCATAGAATATATTTTATAACCAACGAAATCAATTGAATTTAGTGGATCAGATAGAACGTTCTGCCAAATTAGTAGCCCTTTTAGAGATGAGGCCGAATGATTGATTAATGGAATTTTTATGTAAGGCGACCTCCATATCTGTCGTTTGAGTTGATTAATTTAAGTTGTGATTGGAGAAGAAATAAAGTTTAGATTGATTTGTTCACGTGGCCCTTACACGCTCCCATTATAAATGATTTGGTGTATTACTTTTTGATTTGGCTAATTACATTTACAACAATTCAAGCGTTTACAACAAGTTATTTGTTACGCTAAAAAAATTTCGCTGGAAATAATTTGCTCTTTTTAAGAAAATATGTTATGATAAAATTTATTTTAAAATAAATTATTTTATAATTAATCATTTTTATCGTATTATACATTTGACAGCTGTAATCAGAACGCAATCCCGGGCCCCTAATCATAAGCGCCCATAGAGCAAATTTCGGGCGGGCAGGAAAGGGGTAATCAGAAAAAAAAAACATGACAATCAAAAACGTTTCCTATCAAAAGTGACTTCTAAAGAAAATCGCCGTGATGAGCGCCCAAATCCCTCTCAACTTAATAGTGTTGCTTTCATGACAATTTATTATGCTTCAATGTTATCATAAAAAAAATTAGGTAGTTATTACAAAAACAATAATAATTAGTATTTATTAAGTCAAGAAAACCAAAAAAAAATAATTTAAAAACTTCTCTAACAAAAATGGCGTACAAAGAAGACGACATACATGAAAGAAAAATGTTTTACCTCTCGCCAGCTGGACTAGTAAGCGGCACAATGCTTGTCGGGTTCTTTGATACGTTCGCCTTACTTTGTGCAGGTATTTTTATTTATTAATATTTTTAAAATATTAATATAGTTTTGGATAAATTTTGTTTTTAAAGTTGAATTTTTGTTCTTGAATGAATTTAATTCGAAATAAAAACTCTCCCTAAAATAATTATTATCATATTTTCCCAAGAACTATAAAGAAGCTTTCCTTGAGGTGTGTGATTGAACGAATACCTAAAAGTCTGCCTCGGTGACAGCTTCTTTATAATTCTCGCAAAAGGTTAATATTATTTAGATTAGAAGTTTAGTGTCCATAATAACAAAATAGGAAGAAACGTAGCGGCAAGCGGACAAAGTTGTACATCTGCCTTTTGCATTAAAGTAAACAGGAATGAATATTAATATTTCTTAAAATATACAGGGTGATTCCTAAGTTGATACTTCTGTTTTAGCTGTGTATAGAAGGCATTAAAATAAAGACATTTTCAAATGCCTTTTTTGAAAAAAGTCAAAACTAAGGTACTTACATTCATTTATTATACTATGGATCAAATACGGTTCTGCCTAACTTGCCCGTTGATTAACATTAAGAAAACTTCTGGGTGTAGGATGAGCCCGCAAGGAAAAGCGTTCTGCGTATAATCTCGAAGCAGCAGCCGCACTATATATCACCATATCTACTAGTTCATTGTTTTCAAATTTTACCATTTTCACGTGTCACCAATTTAAAATGAACTTGCTTCAGAAAAACACACCGCAGTGTATTGCCAAATAACTCACTGCCGACTCGTAAATTGCATTACTAATAAGAGATAAGACAAACAACCTCAAGTATAGCAGGCTACGTTTTGATGACCAGGCCCGCACGTAGATTTTTTACTTCTGTATCTCGCCTATTTTTAAGTTTTTTGAAAAAAGGTATTTGAAAATGTTGTTTATTTTAATGTCTTCTATACACAGTTAAAAAAGAAGTATCACCTGAGAAATCACCCTGTCAATTTTAAAATATTTTTTATCTTTAGATATAAGGCGACAAACGTGTGCTGCAATATGTCAGGATATTTTTACTATAGTTTTTTTTGCATTTAGTAATAAATAAATCCGTCGATCGGCTTAGAGGTTATCAAATATTTTTTTACAATAAAAAAATGTTTAGCAGCATCTCAGTTTTGCCAATATTTTCTCTAAAACTTTTTGAATCGGTATACCGGGTGTCCGCGAAAGGTGGTTCGCCCCTATAACTTTTTTGGCTTTGAAGATATTGGAATGAAATTTGGAGAATGTGTATACGACATAAAATTACATTTTTTGACGGGTAACTCAATTCTATGGCACTTCCGGTTTAACCGGAAGTGACATAAACTTTCGATTTTTAAATGGGACGCCTGGTATATTTTTACTTATTTTATCTCCACATGACATTCTAAACACAATCATGTGTCACTTGTCACTTTGTGTCACCAAAAAAAAATTTTTTTTTTCATTTTTTTTTTAAATCTAGAGGGCTATGAATTCGTTTAAATTACTAATTTTGTCTTATAATCTTGAGTAAAATACCAATTTACTCTTTTTTGTCAAAAACCAATCTGCTGTGTAAAATTCAATTTTTAAATTTGTATAAGTAATTTTTTTCAAATGGCAACATAGTGGTTCACCCGGTTAACAAAAGAGAGCATTTTCCTACGATTAATTTGATACCAAACACTTATGGGTTTTAAACAAACTTTCGTTTAAAATACTGGTAAAATATAACGCTAACATTTTTCTAAAATGAACGGTCTTCAGAGAATGAAATATTATTTAAATGAATCGAGTAGGCCTGTGAAATAAAAACATGAAGCTGTCATGAAAAAAAATTACGGCCTGTCAATATCTTATTGCATATCGCTTCGGCAACAGTACGTTATTGTTTAAAAACATGGAGAATAATAATATTTATACAAGTAGTGAAAAAGTTGATATGTTATTAGTTTTCGGAGAGTGTAGGCAAATCTCAACTAATGCTGCACGTCTTTACGCACAGAGATATCCAGATCGGCATCACCCAACCCGGCACTATTTCCCAAAAGTGGTTCAGCAAATGCGAAATGGACATAATAATAATGAAAACATTAAATTTGTTGTGAGCGAAGAAAAAGAAATAGACGTTCTGGCATACGTACAAGTACATATCAACGCGTCCGTCAGAGAGATCGCGCTAGAATGTGATATTTCTAAGTCTTCTGCAGGTAAAATTTTAAATAAACATGGATATCACTCATATAAATACCAACTACACCAGCACCTGTACGGAAACGACAATGAAAGGAGACTTAGCTATTGTAATTGGTTTTTAGAAAAATATTTAGAGGATAACACATTTCCCAATAAAATTCTTTATACTGACGAAAGCCGTTTCACTAATTTGGGACATTTTAACAGAAATAACAAGCGATATTGGTCTCAAGAAAATTTACACTTGATGCAGGAAGGAAATTTTCAAGAACGGTTTGGTTTCAATTGTTGGGTTGGGATTTTAGGGGACAGAATATTAGGTCCTATAATTTTTGACGGTTCGCTAACAGGGGCAAGATATCTAGATTTTCTTACGCAAGAAATTGAGCAGTTCTTGGATGAGATACCGTTAATAAATCGAGAAGGACTATTTTATCAACAAGATGGTGCCCCCCTACACAACTTGAGGGCAGTAACGGAATATTTAAATGAATTATACAACGAAAATTGGATTGGAAACAGGGGCCCAGTTAGTTGGCCGGCAAGGTAAAACGGAATTGTTCTTAATTTATACCTTTATTTCATTTTAAAACTTTTTAGGTCGCCCGACCTTACGCCACTAGATTTTTTTTTATGGGGTACTATTAAAAATGAGATATATGATGTACCCCCTGCCACACGAAATGAATTAGAAAACAAAGTAAGGGCAGTTATTCATCGAATTTCACCACGACATTTAAGAAACGTTGTAAGAGCAACAAAAGAGAAAGTACGACTTTGTCAGCAACAAGATGGAGGTCATTTTGAACATCTTCAAAATTAAAGTTAAAAATAAATAGATATTATGTAGATAGTTATAATTGTTTGGTTATTTAATTAGTAGGTATAATGCATACTATAATTTTTAATAAATTTAAAAAAAAAAATTAAAATGAAAAAAAAAATTTTTTTTTGGTGACACAAAGTGACAAGTGACACATGATTGTGTTTAGAATGTCATGTGGAGATAAAATAAGTAAAAATATACCAGGCGTCCCATTTAAAAATCGAAAGTTTATGTCACTTCCGGTTAAACCGGAAGTGCCATAGAATTGAGTTACCCGTCAAAAAATGTAATTTTATGTCGTATACACATTCTCCAAATTTCATTCCAATATCTTCAAAGCCAAAAAAGTTATAGGGGCGAACCACCTTTCGCGGACACCCGGTATAGTAGCTCAGACCGCGCAGGCCCCTCTGGCAGGGGGACCCAGGCCTATTAGGAAAAAAGGCCCTGGCTCCAATATGATTTGTACAGGGTGAGTCAACGATAGGGTAAAGTTCATTTTATCTTAGGAATTAGATAAAAATTCGAAATACAAAAGTTGTAGAGATCATTAAGGTAAACATTAGTTTGTTTTCCTGACCGTTTTAATCGATTAAAATGTTTGTTTTTCTTGGGTTTTCGGTCACTCTTGAATAAAAGATTTTTCTTTATAAGGGGTTAACGTTTCGGTTTTATTAGAAAACCATCATCAGAACTATAAAAAAAATATTTGTCTAAACAATCAGAAGAGAAAAGAAACTATTGTATACAAAAAATAAAAAAATATAGAAAACTATAATCAAGTATAAACTAAACATACCCTTATTTAATTTTTTACCTTCAAGAAACTTTAAATTAACAGTATGACTATCATATTGGAAATGGTCAATATTAAGATGAAATAAAAAAATTAAAAAAAAATAAAAATTAAAATCATTTTTATTTCATCTTAATATTGACCATTTCCAATATGATAGTCATACTGTGAATTTAAAGTTTTATGAAGTGTAAAAAATTAAATAAGGGTATGTTTAGCTTATATTTTATACTTGATTATAGTTTTCTATATTTTTTTATTTTTTGTATACAATAGTTTTCTGATTGTTTAGACAAATATTTTTTTTTTAGTTCTAATGATGGTTTCCTAATAAAACCGAAACGTTAACCCCTTATAAAGAAAAATCTTTTATTCAAGAGTGACCGAAAACCCAAAAAAAACAAACATTTTAATTAAGGTAAACATTTTAAAATTATGATGGAGTATAGGGAGTGGCCCAAAAAAACGTGGCGAATATAATTCGGATTTTTTTAATTGAAACACCCTATATATTGTATTATGTTATGATTCCCCACAAAATTCCATGCTTATTTTGTAAATGGTATATGTCTAAATTCAATAGTTTTTGAGATATTGATGTTTAAAATATGGCATTTTCATCGTTTCATCTTTGACCGGCTGTAACATTGGAACAGTTTATCTTAGATAAAAGTGGTTTTTACCTCCCTATCTTAATTTTTTATTCTCTATATAAAAGTTACAACTTCCGGTTTACAATGTTAAACAACAAAAAAACGGTTTACCATGTCAAAAAAAACCGAAGTTATATTCGACACATTTTTTTGGGCCACCCCGAATACTCCAGCATAATTTTAAAATGTGCACCTTAATGGTCCCTACAACTTTTGTATTTCGAATTTTCATCTAACTCTTAAGATAAAGGAGAAAATGAACTTTACTCCATCGTTGACTCATCCTGTACTGTATGAATGATTTCTTTGACCATAACTGTACGTACCTTCAAGAAAATTCCAATGTCAAATGCACAGTATGATATTACTAATTTCGTTTTATAAAAAAATACTACTCTTGCACTAAAATGTATACGTTTCTTCTTCCTGGCGCTTTAATGCCAAAAAATCCAATTTAACTTATCGTACAAAAGTGTCAAATTACTTTTAGAGATATGGACTGTTATTGTAGAAGGAAAATACGGGGACAAATTTTCACCGGAAATAATATTACCCTCGCAATTTTGTGCTTGTAACAATAGAACTACAGCGTCCTGAGCAAGCGGAAGCAATTTTTTAAATATTTCTCCACCAGTCCGTTCCCGTCGAAAACTTTAATTTACGGTTTTAAGAGGGGTTGTTTTCATTTCGATTTTCCTCTGTTACACATAACATCTTCCTGGCAACGTAGATTTGCGACAGTTGTTCTATGAATAAATTTCATGTAAATCAAATCATAAATAGGAGATTGTTATTTAATAATATGGCTTAACCCTTTCGCTTCTTAGAGCGTTTACTTGCCATATTAGCATATTTATGGTGCAGGAAAATCTCTATTTGATTTTCTGACTTCGTTATGAATGTTAACTGTTTTAACCTTAAATTGCCTTTGTCATATTGAATTATAACCAGGAAGACTGCAAATTAAGAGTAAGGAGATAAAAAATATTTAAAAATAAAAGCGGAATAATAAAATAATTAAAAATTATATAAAAATTTTTTGTTATTGATAAATAATTCTTTAAATTTTTTGAGTGGTACCTTGCCTCTTTTGTAAGTCTCCTTACATATTGAAAGTGATAAATTAATTGTGGAGAAGTAGGAAGATGTTCAGAATGGGAGAAGGGGATTTTTTGGACACTTTGACAGATGCAACATCCCAGTTCTCTGGTCAGAAAATACATTTTTCCTTTGTCACAGGCTGTTTCTTGTTATATACTATATGGTAAAAAATTTACCTCATGCTAAAGGTACCTGTAAAAATGTTAAGCTTGTCGTACTATTATTGAATATTTTGTACAACAAAAGTGGATATGATGTCTATATTTCACTAGGAAGTAAATTGAGCACGACGCCGTTGGCGGAGTACTCAAACTTCCGAGTGCGATATGGACAATCCACTCGAGTTGAACAGTAGGTATATTTTTTCTACGACCAAACTTACGAACCTATGCTAAGAAATATAAAAAAAGCTTTCAGGCTGCCGGGCTCGAACTCAGGACCATTGGATCATTGGTTCCAAAGTCCGACGCTTTACCGTCTCGGCCACAGGATCATGTTAGAAATTAGGGTAAAACCAAGTCAATAATAATGCTATACAGGGTGTCCCATGACTTATGGGCCGTAGAGTAACTAGACATTAACCTAAGCCGATTAAGACATATAAGTTTTTTCGGATTGTTACTCGTTCTAGAGATACGAGGTGTTGAAAGTAAAAGTTTATTCTCGAAAATAAGCCATAATTTTTAAACGGTTTAATGAATCGAATTAAAAGTTGGCAATATTATGTTTTTATGATCAAGAAATAAGGATTTGTTGAAATTTTTAAGTTTCAAACTAGAGGGCGCTAGTTGCATACACTGGGCTTCATAAATCTATGATTTTTTTTCTTACCTGTGATATTAGGTGTTTTTCAATTATAGTTTCTTAAAGAAGGGCATTTTATGAGTCAAAAAGGTGTACTTGATTGATCTTAATATCCTTAACGGCTTTCGAGATATTTCCCTTTAAACATCCCAAAGCATAAAAAACATGGTATTTAATTAAATTAATATTTTAATTATCAAAAAAAAACTTATATGACATAATCGGCTTAGTTTAATGTCTAGTATCTCCAGTTACTTTACGGCCAATAAGTTATGGGACACCCTGTATAAAATTAATTTTCTATACACATTCAGCAGGAAATCAAACTATTATAGACGCGTATATATTTTGTTACATTGAACAAATTAATAACATATAGTACCATGCACATATAAATTATATAATTTAGTGTCTTAAAAAAGAAGACGGAGTCTCAGTAAATACAATTATCTGTGATTGGTCAGTAGGTACTTTATAAGAACGCCACAGAGAAATCTAATTTTTTTAACAACTTGTCAACTAATGGTAAATTTCCGGATTCGTGAGAACAAAGCACATAAATTTTACGCACAGTGTTATAGTCGGTGTGTGACCTGCCAAGAAATACTTTTTTAGTATTGTGTGCATTCGAGTAACTTTTCTTTAAAAATGGGAAATTTTATTTTCTAAAGTCGCAACACTGTGCAGTCTGAACAGTAAGAATATCAAAATTTGCCGTACAATTAACTGAAATAGCCTACTTTTCTAGTCACTTAAGTGTAAGGGAAACAGCAAATATCCATGTGGGAGTAAAAAAGTATGTTTATTCTACAAACACTATTCAAAGTAGACCTTTAACGCTTATTTTCAGTATCCAAAATGCAGAACTGGACAAAACTGCCAAGCACCAAGCACATTGAAAAAAGTAATTGCAAGCACTTTGAAAAAAGTAATTACAAGCACTTTGGAAAAAATGATTGCAAGCACTTGGGAAAAGGTAATTGCAAACGCTTTTCCCAAAGTGCTTGGTGCTTGCCAGTGTTGCACAGCTCTGCTAAAATGTCATTTTATGACACTAGTATTAAAAGTAATCCACTTTAGTTTACATTTCTATTTTTTATATTTATTTAATTCAACAATTGAAGAGTGGAAGTAACAAAGGTGGTAAGTGCCAAAAACAAAGTTTCGAGATATTCAAGAAAAACGTTAATAAAGAGTCAACATTAGTTTTTTCTGTTTATTAGCATTAAAAATCATGTTAAAGGCTATCGGAAAACCAATAATTCAAACATACATTGATATATATTATGGAACAAAGCTGAAAATATAGTTAACTTCATAAAAAAAATAGAAACGAGGTAAGTGCCACAATAATTAACTTTGTAACTCTGGCACTTGTCCCTCTTGATAAGAAATACCCGTGGTCGCTTACCGGTGGCGCCATCTTATTTTTATTATAAAAAGCGTAATCTGACTCATGGCACTTACTTCCTTTGTGGGGTCACAAAGCATGTCTTTTAACATCGTTCTACAGCAATAACTCAAATTCAGAAAATATGGCACTTACCACCTTTGTTACTTCCACTTTTCAATTATTGTTTAGAAAATATCCCGAATGGCAAACTGGCTGATGAAGGTCTTTGCGAAAACAATATTGGATTTTAAAAAATTGGTAAAAATTGTCAATTGATTACCCTTTAAATCTCCTGTTTTTTATGTTAACAAAAGTGGACTGTGTCGTATAAAAATATACTGTAAATAAAATATCCCACAACAACTTTCAATTTTTTAGGCGTGGTATTCGATAGGTTGTCAGACATCAGCTTTATTTAGTAGTTCCAATTTGAAATTGGTGCAATATATCAAATTGTCTTCGTAAGCCGAGTGGGCATCAATAATTCAGCAGCGCTATCGGTCTGTGTTCGTCGTCAAACCCCGGATCGACCCCGGAATCGAACATGCCCACAACCGGACATATACAGGGATATGTGCCAGTCGACACTCATTCCAGCTTAAAGGATTTACTCCTGGGGGCCATCCCCATAGCAGCGTTAACTTATTTTAAAGAAAATTCTGCAGTATAAAGTTGTCAAATGGTTGTGAAGCGGTCACATTTTAAAAACAGTCAAGCCCAGTGGCGTAGGCAGAAAATATGCTAGAGGGGGGCTCGTGGGCGTAAGTAGGAAATTTTTTTTTCTGGAGACAGGGACAGTCGGAACTACATGTACTTCATGATATAGTGCTTAGTGAAGAAGGCGGCAAAGCGCCGCAGGTGAAAAAAATTCGGGGCCACGCCCAAAGTTCGTTTAAAATTCACCTAACTACTATCAAATTTGGAAAATTAAATTATTACCTATCCCCATCTGCATTTTTTTACTTTTTTTTTCTAGCAGGCTCTTTATTTAAAAAAAAAACAGTTTTTGTATTTGTGAAAAATATGAATATTGGTGTCAATCATAACATAATGACTATGAGTATGACTCTAACCAGCGTCTTTCGGGCTCGGTTTTTCATTATTAAAATCTAAAATAACATCTAAGAATAGTTTTTGGAGCAAATGCTTAGGTTTTAAAATACTCCTTTTTAAGCGCCGTTTTGTATATTCATAATAAAGCTTTATCGTTTCTTCCCGCACTATTTTTTTTATTATAAATTATTACACTTCTTCCATAAAAAATGTTTCAATTAAAATGTATACTTTAATTTTTCTCTTTAAAAATAAATAAGTACTTACCTAATTGTTTTTTGTTTTTATTGTAAAAATATTTTATTGCATTGGCTTATACTTTTGTTAATTTAAAATAGCTCTAAAAAGGAAAAACGGAACAGACAAGTATATAATAGAAAAATACTATAAAATATTATTCTTTTTGCTCGTCTTCCTTTAAAATTGCATCATAAATCAATAACTAAAACGATATTCGTCTGAAACCTTAATCTCTATATAAAACATCAGGACTTTTAGAAGAAAAAGTTTAAAAACTAATCGTATCCTACAACACCTTTGTAATCTAAGCCAAGAATACATTACTTATAGATTTAAATTAGGAGTCCAAGCGTGAGACGAAAAATTAGGTTGCAAAAAAGACTTTGCGACCCGAGCTCCTAGGCTCGGGGGGATGGGGGGGGGGGGCACAGCCCAGTAGCCCCCCCCCCATCTAAATACTCCACTGGTCAAGCCAAAGTGGTTTTGCCACAAAAATATTGTTATTTAAAACGGGTAAAATTAATAAAACTTACTTATAAAAATAGGCCCTGTGTATTTATACTCTACAATTCATAAAAATGTTGACATGCATTTGTGTGAAAATGAGAGTCTTCCTAAGGGTTGACAGATCCTTTGTTTGGCCCTTTCTTCTCTTCCCACTTAGGTATTGAAATAACCTATATACCCAGTAACATGCATATACGTCTGAGTGCCTCTGCTGTGTAGGGTTACCATGACAACGCGTCATTTCTCTGATGCAATGCTTACTGTGTAAAGATTTGATGCACCATACATTCAACCCTTTATTAGAGTTTTAGCAATAGCGATTCTACAGGGGGTAAAAATGGTTATAATTCCTTTAACTAAATTCAATACGATAAAAATAGTGTAAGATTTCGTCAAAAAATGTAAGCCAATAGTTAAGTGGAACCGACCGCGCAAAAATTCGCCGTGTAAATTTGCCGTTTCTTTTGAAGTGAATTACAAAAAAACTAAGCAACTTTTTGTATTTTTTTTTTCACCAATGGAAAGGTGGTACCTATGTGGGTGTGCGAAAGTTATTTTTGTGCAGAAAAAAAAATCGAAGAAAAAGATACGAGGTAATGAAAACCAAATTTTTTTTTACCAAATTTCATTGTATTGTTAAAAATATAAATAAAAATTTTTTTTTAATGAAAATAACTTTCGCACACTCCCCAATTCCTGTAGAGTCTAACTTAAAAAAAAAATTTTAAATCCATTAAAAAACATGGTCAGGATTCACTTCAAGAAAACGCAATGTTTTTGGTCTCTAAAATCAAACGAAAATAATTTGTCTCTGTTGAAAATCGACGTTTGGTTTTTGCTACACGTGTTGTACTTGGGGTAGTACGCCTAAACATTAAAATATTGCTTTCTAATCATTACCAGATTATATCCTAAGCTTCGCTTGCGTAGAATATGAAAATAATGAGAAAATCAGTTGGTTTTCATTGCAAAGATCTTAAACAGTCTTTAGCACAGTTTTATGCTAACGTGTTAAACGTTTTCTTATGTGTATATATTATATTTGATTAACTTTCTATAGGGTGTTAAAAATGAAACTGGCGAGTAGAGTGGCAATAAGTAAAGTAGGGAGATATATACCAAGCCCTATTGATTATAGTTTTTATTATTATTAAACGTTTTTTTAGATGTATTGTTTATTTTTATTTTGACTGTCAAAAGTCATCATAAGTGGCACTATTAATAATATTAATAATTACAATGTAAATCAATATAGACTTGGTTTCAGACCAAAAATCAAAAAAATTATTAGTTCACAATATTCTTGGTACCTTTGTGCATGCTGATTAAAATTCAGTTTACCGGAGCAAATAGGAAAATTTTGCTGCTTTTGTAAGAACATGTTTTTTTATAAAGTTCTTAGTTTTTGTATATTAAAATAGTTAGGTACATTCCTGACATATTAAATAGTTATATTTTTGACATTATGTCATTGTTCAATACCTGAATGCATCAAATCATTAAAGACAGAAATTAAAAAACTTTAATTTAAAATTTAAAAAAATTTTATTACATCGCGGTTAATGCTACAAGATTTCTGAGAATATTAAAAAATAATTTTGAATGGAGATAAAAAAAACATTCCAAATTTTAAAAATCCATCGTCATATCCGTAACTCACACTGAACTGAAAATGCTTTGCGTAATGTATTAGCTTATGTACTGCCGCTCTTGAATTGAAGAGAAAGATCGCCGTTCAATACCTGAATGCATCAAAGAAGTGAAGGACGATAACTGGTACGACGAGGAAGATAATTCGGTATATTTTCTCATAACGTTGTGCTTCGAGCCGGTAACTTTGGAAAAGATTTTAGAAATATTGTTCGGATCCTCTTAATAACAGATATTTGTCTGTCTAGCTATCTGTCCAGGTGTTTGTACAGTGGTGGCCTCTGGGAAAAATTTTAAGGTGTTCTGCAAATTTTGTAAAAAAACTTAGTGAAGAAAGCGGAAAAGTGCCGCAGGTGAAGAATTTTCAGGGCCACGCCCAAAGTTCGTTTAAAATTCACCTAACTAATATCAAATTTCGAAAATTAAATTATTACCTCTGCCCCTCTGCATGGTCTGATTAAATTTATTTTTGTAAATGTTTTTTTTTACTTTTTTTTGATATTCCTAGCTGGCTCTTTATTAAAAAAAACCCTTTTTTATATTTGTGAAAAATATAAATATTGGTGTCAATCCAAAATTTTAACATAAGACGTATATACGACTCTAACCAGCGTTTTTCGGGCTCGGTTTTTCATGATTAAAAATAAAGTAAATATCGCTCACCACGCCAAAATTGATGATTTTATCAGAAATCATGTATTTTAGGGGTGTAGATCTAAGAGCAGTTTTTGGTGCAAATGCTTAGGTTTTGATATACGTTTGCCGTTTTGTATATTCATAATAAAGCATTTTTTATAAATTCAGTCTACCCTACGTTATTTTCTGTTCGCATATGTTGAGATAATAGCATGGAAAGACCCAGTGGCGTATTTAGAGGGGGGGGTTGCCGGGCTGCAGCCCCCCCCCCCCCCGCCCCGAGCCTCGGAGCTCGGGTCTAAATGTCTAATTGCAACCTAATTTTTCGTCTCACGCTTGGACACTTAATTTAAATTTTTAAATAATGTATTCTTGGCCTATATTACAAAGGTCTTGTAGGAAACGTTTAGTTTTTAGACTTTTCCTTCTAAAAGTCCTGTTTTATATAGAGATTAAGGTTTCGGGCGCATATCGTTTTAGTTATTGATTTATTATGCAATCTTAAAGGAAAACAAGTAAAATGAATAATATTTTATAGTATTTTTATATTATATACTTGTCTGTTCCGTTTTCCCTCTTTTAGAGATATTTTAAATCAACAAAAATATAATCCCACGCAATAAAATATTTTGACAACAAAAACAATTAGATATTTATTTTTAAAGAGAAAAATTAAAGTAAAAATTTTAATTGAAACATTTTTTATGGAAGAAGTGTGATAATTTATAATAAATTATCATGCATATACAAAACAACATTTAAGAAGGAATATTTCAAAACCTAAGCATTTGCACCATAAACTGCTTTTAGATCTACGCTCCTAAAATACATGATTTCTGAAAAAATCATCAATTTTGGCGTGGTCAGCGATATTTACTTTATTTTTAATCATGAAAAACCGAGCCCGAAAAACGATGGTAAGTCATAGATACGTCTTATGTTAAAATTTTGGATTGACGCCAATATTCATATTTTTCACAAATATAAAAAAAAAAATTTTTTATTAAAGAATATCAAAAAAAGTAAAAAAAAAACATTTACAAAAACAAATTCTAATAATTTAATTTTCGAAATTTGATAATAGTTAGGTGAATTTTAATCGAACTTTAATAAGACGCTTTTCCGCCTTCTTCACTCGGTACAATATTACGAAATACATGTAGTCTCGACTGTCCCTTTCTCCAGGAAAAAAAATGTCCTACTTACGCCCATTGAGCCCCCCCCCCCCCCCCGAGCATATTTTCTGGCTACGCCACTGGAAAGACCTGTAACCTCGTTTTATAATAATTTTTTGTCTTCTTCAACGTTTCTTCTAGATTGTTTGCTATTAAACATATTAGAAGCGGTAGTGCTTAATATATAAGCAGAAAAAACAGTTTAAAGCATTTTTTTGTTGCATCCACCAATACAATAATTTTTTAAATAAATGTCTCTATTAAATTTGCGGGTGTAACATTTCCCTTCACTTACACCAGATTTTTCAATAATAATATCTGGTAATATTCTACCTTTTCCCTTTATTTCGATCTTTTCCTCGTATGAATATTTAAATAATCTCTTCACATTTATTAAATTAACGACCAATTCCATAGTGCACAGTTACTAACTATTGTCAGCCATACCGAAAAACAGAATCAAATGCAAGCACTAACAGTAAATCCAGAAAATCTCGTAAAAATTCAGCTATACTTTCCACGGCACATTTTATAAAACGCAAGAAAAATGGCCTGGAAGCATGCGCTTCGACGACGTTTTAATCAGCTGATGCACGTTTTCCCATTTAAAACCGGCATCAGCTGTTTAAAACGTGGACAAAGCGCATGCTTTCAGGCAATTTTTTCTTGCAATTGCACCCAATGTAAAAAGGCCTTAAGAAACTATAATTAAAAAACACCAAATATCACAGGTAAGAAAAAAATCATAGATTTATGAAGCTCTGTGTATGCAACTAGCGCCCTCTAATTTGAAAGTTAAAAATTTCTACAAATTCTTATTTCTTGTTCAAAAAAACAAAATATGGCCAACTTTCAATTCGATTCATTAAACCGTTTTAAAATTATGGCTTATTTTCGAGAATAAACTTTTACTTTCAACACCCTGTATCTATCTCTAGAACGAGTAACAATCCGAAAAACGTATATGACATAATCGGCTTAGTTTCATGTCTAGTATCTCCAGTTACTCTACGGCCCATAAGTTACGGGACACCCTGTATAAATGTTATAGGAAATGAGCAATAAGCCATTGACATTGTAAAAATAAAAAGCTCCTCGAAACGACACAATGTATATGTATATTAATATGTTTTGACAAAGGCCGGGACATGCACCGAAATTTTATGGTGATTGAAGAGCGAACTATGTCAAGCCACTTAGCATGCAAACTTCGATTTATGACTTCGCTTTACTATCAAGCCGTAAAATATTTCAAACGTATTTAAATGGAACTTTTTAATTTCCCCATAAAAATCAACTAGTGTAATGCCCGTTTTGATTTAAGTGATGCCGAATAATACGCCCGCATACTCTCGATGAGTGCGAAATCGTTCGGGTATCCACTTTATTCTGATGTCATCTCTTTTCTTCGGGGACTTTTTACAATCGGGTATACGATCCTTTCAAGTGTTGCTCTCTTTAGCAGTAACTATCTCCATAAACTCTCCTATAGATCGTATAACTTGATGATTTCATACACTCCGCACGTGCAGGATCAATATTTGGACCACTATAGAGATTCTGCTTTTATTTTGTCTTTTAGGTTTGTTGTTTACAATTATAATCTTAACATGTCTTATTTGAATATCATCTTTAGGAAATTACAGTTTCTTAGTTACAAAACAGGTAGAAAACAGAGTTTAATTATAAAAAATAGATAAATTCTTTATCAATACATAATAATTCTTCTATAATATCTAGAAATAAACATAACATTACATTTAGCAATATTTAAGGTCTGTAATGTTAAACTTTCAATAGTCAATTTAACTTAAGATTAAACAATATATTTTTTCTACTGACGTTTTATAATAACCTCTTTTTGATTGTCATTATGATTTTTTAATAACCTCCTTTTAGGCGCAGCGTGCTTAAAATTTTTTTAAGCACGTTACCAGGAACAGCGTGCTTAAAAGTAACAAGTATAAACACAGACTATAGTTTTACCTATTTATTATAAATATTAACAGTACAGTTACTTATATTATTAAAATTAATGCTGGGGTAACCTAAAACAGTTCGTTGAGATATTTCTCTTTGTAAAATTGATGAGGAATTTGAACTTTGAATAGTAATAGAATCTGCAACAGCAATATCAATTAAACCCATGCCACTAGTAGAGCTGGTAGAACACTCGGATTCATTACATTTAACACGTTTGTTGTTAGCGTCCAAAGATTTTTGACCAAGAATTTTTTCGGAAATTTTTCTTTTATTTTCTAAAGAATCTTCTATATACCCCTCAGCCACGGTATTTGACTGCCAACCTCCATGTCCCTTTAGCATCAATATATCCGCTCCAGAGTCAACTAAAAAAGTTGCTGAAGATCTTCGAAAGCAGTGGCCTGTATATTCTTTAGCGTTTGGAAGCTCCAAGAACTCAGCTATTTTCTTTGGTGTTGCTCCAATGGTATTAATACCCACTGGAAGTCTGGAACATTTGGAGTTTCTGTATGCGATAAAAAATCTTTTAGGGGTTATGTGTGCTGGACGTAACTGCGAGTACTTTCGGAAAATATTCAAGAAGTTGATGCCGTCAATAGAGCCTTCGCTAATTACAAAGCTTCTTGCAATATTTGTTTTAGTGTTTGGAATGGATATTTTAATTAAAGACCCCGAAATTTCGATATTATTCATATTTAAATATGTGAGTTCTTCTCTGCGACATGCTCCAGAGATTCCCACAATAAGTATGACTTTGTCCAATAAATAGTTCTTAGGGTCTGTTTCTTTGACAAACCTTTCTATTTGTTCTTTAGAAAAAACTTTCGACTTTTTGGGCTTATACCCCGTACATTTTCTTTTCAAAAATGCGATTAGGTTTGTAAATGTCTTCATCTCAACATTTTTATTCAAATAAACCATCGTTCGAAGCATTTAGTAAGTACTCCACAAAGTTGATGGCTTATAGGCATCGGATAATAGTGAAAAATATGCCAAAAAGACTTTTTCTAATAAGTTTTTAACCTTTTTTTCTTCACACCATTTTTTGAATTTTTCGTATGTGCCCTCGTACAAACTTCTTGATTTTTGGGGAACAAGGTACACCATTGCGTCATTTGCGGCATTTTCAATTTCTGAGTCCTCTAAATCACTTATTTTTACTTTTATATTTGTCGCAGTTTTTGACAAAAAAATCGAATTTTTTTTTGACAACCGTCGATTTTTTTGACATGAAATGTGTAAATAAAACATAGATAATAAAATGTTAGTAAAATTAAGTTTTTTATTATAAAACCTCAGTAGAAAAAATATTGTATACAACTCGTTACGAAACAATGTCTTTTAGTCACTTTGACGTGTTGTCCAACTCGGCTTCGCCTCGTAGGACAATTCACGTCGCGTGCCTAAAAGACACTCATTTCGCAACTAATTGTATAAATAGCTATTTAGGTCATCGGCATAAAGTAAACATTTTTAACAATGTAGTTATTAAATAATATAAAGAAAAAAAGCTTAGCGGCAAGGGCAAGCGGACAGTGTAGTGCGTCTATCTTTTGCATTAAAGTACACAGGGACGCCAAAGATAATAAGTTCCCTGGGGCACAGGTAGACAATGACAGGCTGTTTCGTTCTTGTTAGAACTCATCAGAAAGTCATAACTTGTAAGCAACTCCCATTATTAAATAATGTAAACTAACCCAAAATCAAAGAGGGTACCGGAGCGGGGATACACGGAGTAAGACCGGAGAAAAATGGGTTTTTCTCTCTGGGAAAGTCTTCCACAGTGTTCCAAGCAGAAATCTACGCCATATTGCAATGTACGTGCGAAAAGGGAGGAGGAGGGCTTACCTCAATAAGCAAGCAAGCGGATCCATATACACTGTGGCTCAAATTAAAGGAGTACACTTTTTAATTGTGAATATTTTTCTAGATTTTGCACTGATTTAATTTATTTTTGGAGTGATGATGAACTGAAATCGTCTTAGTAAAATGTGCAATTTTTATCAAAATATTTTGAACAGGGCCGGATTGACAGGTTTTTTTTCAACAAACGTGCACTTATGCTCGTTGCAAACGAAAACTGATTTATTCATAATTCAGAAAATACATTTTTTTGGTAGATTAACTATCGAAACTTCTTCAGTATAAGTCTCACTTTGAAAGATTCTTAAATTCAAGAAATACAATTTATTTTGTTCATTGATGTATTAAAACATTCCGGATATCATTTTGGAAATTTGAAGTCGTTTGAACCATGATAGCAGCATCCATGACCGTTATTAAAAATCAAAGTTTCCATGACTATTATTAAAATAATAAACAATGTTATTTTTGACGTTTTGTGCGCTTCATGACAGCTAATCCGTACACAATGGCAGTTTTAAGTGAAGAGGATCGAATTCTTATCAAATATTTTCGACAAACACATAATTACGGCGCAAGAAAAATTGTAAAGGAGTTTCCTAAAAAAAATTGGTATGTTGGAACAGTTGGCAAGTTTTTAAGACATCTTAGAGAAAATAATGGATCGATAAAAATAAAATTTGGAAGGGGAAGGAAAAAAACTTCAAGAACTCAAGGAAATATTTCCATGGTAAGAAATATTATAGGAGAAACGATTAGAAAGATGTAATCTATTACTACGAAGATTCCGTTCTCGGCAAAATATCGCAAAGATATGGTTTTCAGATGAGAAGATGTTTTACTTGAGGCCGCCAAAGAATACACAAAATAATCGGGTATACGCAAATGTGCGAGTAAAGAGGGAAATCACATTGGAAAATCTTTTAATCGAGAGAAGTCACTTTTCACCTGGCGTAATGGTCGCGGTGGCAGTTTCCAAATTGGGGAAGTCAAGTCTCATTGTTGTAGATGCCGGAGTAAAACTCAACTCGGACGCGTATCAACAACAACTTTTACATCACTTGCTTCCTGAAATTAAAGCAATTTACCACGGTTACGTATTCCAACAAGACGGTGCTCCTTCCCATATTCTCGGAGTACAAGAATGTTTTTGTTTGAGCAATGCCCTGATTATATTGAACCGGAGATGTGGCCACCCAATAGTCCAGACTTTAACCCTGTTGACTATTCCATATGGGGAATTTTCGAGGCAAATGTTCACAATAGTCAAAGGTTTAACACCATCGAAGAGCTAATGGAAAAGTTACAGTTCTGTTGGAATAATTTTAACCAGGACATAATGAATACAGCTATTGACCTATGGCGAAGGCGACTGCAATCTGTAATAGAAAATCATGGTGGTCATATTCATAATGTTATCCTATAAATATTTATACTACTTTCGATTTTAGGTGATAGTTAGTCTTGATATCAGTAATTGTTAATATTATTAAATTTATTATTAATATTGAACAAAATAAATTGTATTTCTTGAATTTAAGAATCTTTCAGAGTGAGACTTATACTGAAGAAGTTTCGATAGTTAATCTACCAAAATAAAGTATTATCTGAATTATGAATAAATCAGTTTTCGTTTGCAACGAGCATAAGTGCACGTTTGTTGAAAAAAACCTGTCAATCCGGCCCTGTTCAAAATATTTTGATAAAAATTGCACATTTTACTAAGACGATTTCAGTTCATCATCACTCCAAAAATAAATTAAATCAGTGGTAAATCTAGAAAAATATTCAAAATTAAAAAGTGTACTCCTTTAATTTGAGCCACAGTGTATATATTCTGACAGTCAGGCAGCCCTTAGATCGCTAATATGCAACAAGGTAACCTCAAGACTGGTATGGGAATCTCAAGAGGAACTGGAGGCCCTGGCAAAAGTAAACAAAGTAATACTGCAGTGGGTACCAGGACACGAAGGTACAGGCCCGCGCCTAGCACTTTTGGCGCCCTTGTGCAAATTTAAAATAACGCCCCAAATTCGTTCAACGTTCATATGTGAGTACAGATACGGGTTAAGTTAGGTATTATTATCCACTATTGAATTGAACAATAATTTTAAAAAGTATATTCATAAATTTATTTTTATATTTTACAAGTACTAGCCATACAAGTATTTTCTCATTGAGATACATAACATAATTATAAACTTATAGAAAACAGAAATATATTCTAACAGTATTACAACTCAAAATTTTTGTATTTTAGTTTCAAATGTAATATATGATACAAAAGCACAAGAAATAAAAAAAATATTTAAAACATAAAAAATACTCGTTTATATATCACAGGACGAAACTGATCGACAAATAAAAACAAAACAATATATTATTTTCGAGAAATTCGGTTCCCTCGTCTCAAAGAGAAAAAATAAAATAATAAACAAATAAAAAACAATGTAATAGCTAGGCAATTCCTTACTGTTTTTTTTTATCATTATAAATTTTGTTTTGACAATGTCGTTTGTTGCTTTATCTTTTTTTTACTTTTGAGTTTTAAGGCTTTTCGGCGCCTCGGCGCCGTCGTGCACCACACGACTTTGCCCTTATGTACGGCGCGGGCCTGCGAAGGTATTACAGGAAGTGAAAAAGCTGTTAAACTTGCAAGGAAATGCTCAGAAAATACATTAATTCGTCCAGAACCGGCACTCGGAGTACCGAGGTGTACAGTACGAGATGCCATAAAGCGATGGATCAGGAGGGAACACAAAATCTACTGGAGCAACAGACAGGGATTACACCACAGCAAAAGCTTCATTGAGGATCCAGACCCAAGACTTACGAAACAGTTGCTTCAAATGAACAGGAACCAGCTGAGAACTATTAAAGGAATTCTGACAGGACACATGGCTGTCAGGAACCATTTACACAAACCGCAACTGTACAATGGGGACCTTGGCTACAGAGTATGCGGACAAGACAGGGAAACTGTACAGCATATAGTTTGCCATTGCGAGTCACTAGATCGGAAGACGCAACAAATACTCGGGAAATCAAAACTGGAACCAGAGGACATCCTTACCCTCTCCCCAGTTGACCTACATAAACTAGTGCAAGGAACTGGGATCATGGAGTGGGTATTACAACCAAACAGGGTGAACACAATGAGCTAAACCTGGCCTAAGTGCATCCGGCGCACGGGCGGACCCTCGGTCGGAAAAAAAATAAAAATAAAATAACGTAAAGAGAACAGGACCAATGATAGCACCTTGCGGAACTCCAGATGGTGTAAAATATGTGATAGACCCGAACCAACCATAAGCTGCAAGCCGACATCTCCTTTTTTTAATTATGATTTCAGAGAAACCAAAGGTATGTAGCTTGTTTAATAATATATGAACTTCCTTTAGTTCATATTTAAAATGAAAACAGACCAATGACGGTTTCAGTTTCACCCTATATAAAAATTCAGAAGCTGGCTGAGCGATATCTTTTAACTAAAGCAAATAAATTTAAGAAAATATGTTTTCTTTAGAATGTTTGCCTGCGTTTTAGATGCCACTGTATCTGAAAAAGAAACAACCTACTCCCAACGGACAACGATAACAGTTTAAAAGGAGGTTTTAAAAGGTTGACAGCCAAGTATCTATGCAGACTCCTTTTTATACCTTGCTTCCGATATTGCTGACGCCAAAGTGATGTAAATGCAGACTCCCTTTATGGTCAAAAATCCATATTGATTGTATTTACTTTTAAGATTAAATATTTGTATTTAAATATGAGGCTACTGACTCAAATAATGGTAAATACTGCTATTTGCCATACCGATTGTAAATATACGATAGTAATATTACAGCCGTTTCAAGAGTATTAAGATTCTCTAAACCAGAAGTTATTGGTAAGTAGGTGTCGGTAAGTATTAAGTGCAAATTACTAATACCTACAAAAGGTAAGTGCACAGCAGGCGCGGCTTGTGAGGTTTTTTACTGGTGGGGAAAATTTTAATAACAGTAACCTAACAAGTAAAATGCAGATTAGTGCATAGTTCAGCCCAGGAATAGTAGTTTGTACAACAAGAGTGGATATGATGCCCATATCGCACGAGGAAGAAAATTGAGCACGACGCCGTGCATAGCATGGTTATGTGGTTGTTAGACAAGACTGGACAACCCCTTTTTTTCAATATATATTTCGTTTGCTATCGCCAACGTACAATGACCAATGACCATGACACCCAAAATCTAACATATCTAACAATTATTGCTTTCTATTACGCACTGTTCCGTGACTATTTGAAAATAAATTGCTTCGCTATTCTTAGTGACTTCCGCATCATATCATCAATTACCACGAAGTAAATAGAGCTTTTGAAAATCTTGCATCGTCATGGAAGACTTAAAGCGAAAATGGACGCATCTCGACTTTTAATTAATTCCAAAACCAGAGGGATAGTGTTCCATTAGATTAATACTAAATAGAACATGTGGCGCCCCTAATTCTTTTCTGTTCAACATAGAGATCACGGTAATTCGACAAGTGCTATTGTTACAAATAATGCTCACTCACTGCCGTAGTCACACGGAAGTTGTAAGTGGAATCTGCCGAAATGCGAGGGTGCCCGGAAAAGGTTACAATTAAATATTTGAATATGGGCATAACACCTGATAAATTAGTAACAGCCACGCTATGTCTACCGCACAGTGGTGAACCGAAATTATCCTTAATTAAACTGTGCACAAAAGAGCAGGGAGAATTGGTTCTGTTGTAAATCTATTAATTTTACCAGTGTTGGACTAGCCAATAAAAAAAATATGCTCATCCAAGGAGAGCCAATTTCTATTAGTAGTTCCCATGGACAAATTACCCTGCTTGAAAATGGAAATTTATAGATTTATCTTTATAATTAATAAAGTAGTAGAGTTTAGTGTCCGTATAGTAAGTTAATTAGAAAGAAAGTTTTTAGCGGCAGGCTGATAAAGTAGTGCATCTATCTCTTGCCCTAAAGTACACAAGGACACCAGAAGTAATGGGTTTCTTGGGGCACAGGTAGACAATGATAGGCTGTTTCGTCCTTGTTAGGACGCCAAAACCTGTAAGCAATTCCTATACAGCGAAAATATGCTTTCAAGATATTTTTAAGAATAAATATATGATGAGAACCTAGTATCGCCATCTAAAGAAATACACTCAATGCAAGAAATAGCTATCAGACCTGATAACATAGAACTAACAATAAACCAAGTACGGTAGGCCAACACATCCAGTATAGGAAACGTTTTAGCGAATCCTGGGGTGCCGCACTAATCCGTAATACAATGCCGTGTTCAAAAACTAAAATAGTAGAGTTTAGATTCTGTATAAGTAAAATAGAAAGTTTTTAGCGGCAGACGGACAAAGTAGTGCATCTATCTTTTGCATTAAAGTACACAGGAACGCCAAAGATAATGGGTTCCCTGGGGCACAGGTAGACAATGACAGGCTTTATAACGGATTAGTGCAGCACCCCAGTGGATTACTGCAGCGCGATCTATATTTGAATCTACAAAACCCGTAGAAAAAGTGTAGGGATACCCAAAAACGTTTCCTATACTGGATATGTTGGCTTAGTGTACTTGGTTTATTGTTAGTTTTATGTTTCACATCTGATGGCTATCTTTTGCATTGATTTGATTCCTACAGATGGCGATACTAGGTTTTCATCGCATATTTATTCCTAAATATATCTTAGAAGCATATTTTCGCTCTATGGGAATTGCTTACAGGTTTTGGCTTTCTGATGAGTCCTAACAACGACGAAACAGCCTATCATTGTCTACCTGTGCCCCAAGAAACCCATTACTTCTGGTGTCCTTGTGTACTTTAGGGCAAGAGATAGATGCACTACTTTATCAGCCTGCCGCTAAAAACTTTCTTTCTAATTAACTTACTATACGGACACACTCTACTACTTTATTAATTATAAAGATAAATCTATAAATTTCCATTTTCAAACAGCGGCGGCGCCAGGTGGGGGCAGGGTGGGCACTGTCCCACCCTAGAAAAAAGAGTGCCCACCCAAAATTGATGGACCGGGAGGAAGGGGGACTATGAAAGCTTTGATGAGTAAAAGTGGTGTTGTCGATTAATTTGAAGAGAACGCTGACTTTTTTTAGGCGTCACTTTGGACAAGAGGGAAGTTTTGTTTGCCCCTGCTTGTAGGTAGAGCGTGGAGGAGGCAGTGATCTTTTTATTTAGAAGTCATTTTTGATTTGGGTAGTGCCCACTCAAAAATCATCGGGCTCACTTGTGCCCACCCATCCCAAAAATCCTGGCGCGGCCCATGAAGTAAAATATAAATCTTTTAATTTGCTAACATGGATTTAAATTTGTTTTAAAAAAGTACTCTTAAAAAAATGTTTACAAAAAAAATTAGAAAAAATTAATTAAAAAAAAACTGCCTAATACAAACTTAAAATTACAAGTCCGAACCGGTGTAATAGAGACACAATATAACTTTCACCTTACCCTCAGATGAACAGGAAAAAAACAGTCGAAAGTCATTCCAACGTCGATGAATATTCATTGCATATTTGATTTATTCCAGAACGGCGAGTTTCAAAGGATAGGACATGGATGCCCGAACCACTCGTTCGCACCGTTTGACCATTTATTAAAAAGTTTAATCGACCCCAAATTATTAACTGAATTTTCTATGGATATTTGAATGATCCCACTCTCATTATATCTATTCTTAGTAAGGGTATTATGAGATTATTAACCAAAAATATAATATAATCTTCACAGAGACTTTTTTTAAGTGTTTCACTTCGCGTCTATCCGCTAAACAAGGCAATTTCGATTATAATTAAGTGGGACTAAATCGATCTATTTTAACGTCAGGAATCTAACGTTGTACAAGTTTATCCTGGTCACCGTGTATATGGATAAATAATTAAAAATCCTTAAAACTTTTGTAAGCTATAGTTTATTTCAGAAGGTGTAGAGTAATAAAAGCCCATTAGGTATGCAAAGTGACTACAGAGTGACCCAACGAATATTGAAGCTACTTTCATAATTTTACATTGATTTCATTGCAAAATTTTTTATTTTCATCAAGTGCAGGTAGTACCACCCGGGATTGTGTGTGACAAAGGAGTGCATAATGTACACTTATTTTTTATTAAACATTATAAAAAAAAAATACAAAATACAAAAAATACATTACCTATACAGAAATTAAATTATAAAAAATTATAATATTCGTCATCTGAGGAACTGTCATCTCCTCTTGACGTTATAATTAACGGGTCGACGGTCTGATTGATCAGGTGGTCAAGATCCCACATTTCCTCCTTTTCTTTAAAGACATGATGGACTGCTTTTCGCCAGTTCTCTGGTGCCACTTCCTTAATGGCTGGATCAAACAGTAGCTTAACGTCTTTCATTTTGAATGTCGTGTTGTGCCTTGCTACAAATCCTTCACTTGCGCCCATATAAGTTCTACAGGATTTAGTTCGCAATGATATGGCGATGTGCGGAGCACAGTTATACTATGTTTTTTAGCTATATAGTCAATAGCATATTGCATAAAACGATGTTTGTGTAAATTGACTATAGCTAATAGTTCCTTCTTTATCAAATTATTATCTTCTTTTTTTTTTTTGGTTAGTTATTATAAATAATTGTATGCACAAAATTTACCTGCCCCTATGGCCAACACCGAAATTGATCCGAACTGGACGGAATTTCTCATTTTATTACTCTACACCTTTCTGAAATAGACTATAGTTGCGAAAGATTTCTAAATCAGATTTTTTTTTTATAATTTTTTAATTTTACTGCATAATGCTTTAATACATCAGCTACTTAATGATCTGAGAATAACACCTGATTGGTAAGAATCACGCGACAATAAACCCCATCACATACAAAACTAGTTAATTTTAGTAATAACTCAACAAATTTGATTGACATTAAGATATAATCTTACTGGTACATTACAATGTGACTGTGATATCAATCTTTACTCTTTTACATATTTTCCATATGCCTGCGGCTACTAAAAGGGTGTATATCACCACCCTTTTGAGTAAATGGGCGCATCAAACAATAGCAATAAACTACAATGAAACGGAAATATTTGTCAAGTTTACGCTTTTGACAAACGTATGATAACGAATCTTCTGTCATATATATAAAAAATCAGGGTGTTCGTTTTAACGCTTTTATGTTTAAAAATTTGCTTTAAATATTTATTAGAAATATTTGATACTTGCAGCAAAGATACATTTAAAAAAAACTTTTTATGAGTCAATGATATTATTCTATACCTGTAAATCATCGCGGCAGTGTGTCAGCGGTGAGGAACTGGCATTCGACCGTGGCGGTCCGGGTTCGATCCCCGGAGTGGACATACGCATAATAAAAAAAGTATGTCCGAAATTTAGTTGATAAAAGATTGCAGTACAGTATTAGTGATTCCTAATATCGGTACCGAGAAGGGCGTCATGGACCTCTAGGTGCGTAAAAGGATTACTAGTGCATACACGTGGTTCGGATTCCACGTTAAGCTGTAGGTCCCGTCTGGCTGACATTACCCAGACGATAGGGGATACAATGGGCCTCATATAGGCCTAAGTAGATATAATGGCTCTTTCGCCAACCCCAGCAAAAAAAAAATAATTGTACATCAATTTTATTAATAACTGTAGCATCTAGCCTAGGACTACTTTTCTACCGGGCGAGAGTTAAATAATTTATTCACAATCTATTTGCCATTGGGTCAAAATAAAAGCGGGTTATATCAATCACACCGTGCCCATATTGTCATTTTTCGTCACGGGCATTAGCACTTCTTTGTCCGGGCTTGACGAGAAAGATTAAAAATGATGCCCATCGCTTATTTTAAAAAGCCCACGGCCTTTCTTGGGGCCCCTGGCCCTGCAAACATTTTTAAATGCGTGCCACACCGGTATTTGCACAATAGATGAAAAATTGAGTTGTTGACCCTCTATTAAAAAGGGTCAAAATTAAGTGTTTATTCTTGGGAAGTTCATAATAATACCAAACCAGTCAACTAAGATTGAGAGAAGGGGGATTGACTTGAAGTAGAAATATCCATCATGGGTGAGTGATATTTTTGTTTAACTATGTTCCTATAATCGACAATACATAGCCCCATATTATTTAATCTAAATATATAATCAATAAAGATATGTAATAGTAGTTTGTACAACAAGAGTGGATATGATGTCCATATCGTACAAGGAAGAAAATTGAGCACGACGCCGTAGGCGGAGTGCTCAATCTTCCGAGCGCAATATGGACAATCCACTTAAGTTGTACAGTATATTTGTTCTACGACTCAACTTCCTAACTTCATACTAAAAGTTTTACATAATCACTTAAATTAGGCATAATATTGTCTTTTAAGTTGGCCGTGAACTTGTGAGAAAGATAATAAAAAAACAATTAAAGAAATATTCATTTCGTTGGCAAATCCATGAACCAAATTACACTGTAACATATTCATCGATTTGGGTAATTTCTTATATTTAAACAAAATTACTTTAAATATATCTATTTTTCTCACATTTGGCCCATTGCCGAATAAAAGACAAAAAACAATATATACATATTTATTAATAGAAATAAACAAAATATTTTTTTTACCATAGCTAGTTTGATTAAATTGTTCTGCTGAAATGCACAGAAGAAAAACGTTTTTTTCTGCTTGCGTAAGAATTATAACTCCGAAAGTACGAAAAGATAGCTGTAGAATTCGTTTTAAACAGTTAAAAACGGTGGTTATTTAGTTATATTATTTAACGTTGGCTAAGCTAGCTAATAAGCTTTAAGGTCAATTGGGGTTGTGGACAAATATTTGCATGGCAACAAACCAATCAAGGTTAGTAAAAAAATTCATTTTGTAGGTATATAGTAAAATTTCTGCATTGTTTTGTAATTGTTTAAAAATGAATGAAAAACTGGAGATTTTTGAAATAAGAAAGTGCAACTGTGCACACATCGTTAGTTCGGTAAAAATATATTTTGGTATTACACCCTCAATTTTCACACCATTTCGTGCACTCCTTAAAAAAAAATTGTGTATGCATAGACTCTGGGATAAATGTTTTGAATTAAATTAAAAACAAATTTTATCTGACAGATTTAAATATTAACCCCACTTCTGTCAAGTATCAGAAAACGACTCATAAAATTTAAAAAAAAAACAGATTTACACGTTGTAAATTTGTTTTTTTTTTTGTAATTGCCCACTGATGTGATTGGTCAGTTTCATATCCTAACTAGGATGGATATCAAATCATATCCGTTCAGTTAACCGAAATAGCCTAGTTTTTCAATATTAAAATAAAGGCGAAATTGCGCTCATGAAAATTTTCAATTTTTTTGTTTGTACTGCTTAATGAGTAATTTTTAATGAAGTTACTGAACGACGACCCTGTATAATTATTTATACTTACCCTTACCAAGTTTACACACAAATGAACAAAACTGGCCTTTCACCTACTTTTTCCGGGCATGATTAATGATGCGAGTTCATCAAAACCCTAAATAATTTTAAAGGACCTGGCAGATTTTATTTTATATTCAAATATACGATGCTTAAGCTTAGGGTCTAAACGTCCTTGTTTGACAGGTATTATATAGATATAAATCGACTTGCGAAAAGGAAAATGCTATTATCTTTGTCCAATTTTCAGAGATCATTTATTACTCTAGATATTTTACATACAGGTTGATGTCTCTTGATTGTGACAAATTGTGAAAGCCTTAAATCTTATTCTTTGTCATCTTGCAGTGGCAGGGGGGGGGGGGATGCAGCTCATAGTCTAATTGCCAACTAATTTTTCGTCTAGCACTTTTTACTAATATTTTATATTCGGTCAAATTCCCCTACATTTAACCAAATTTTCAAAATTCACTATTCTCAATAGTCGAATTTTGCTACATCTGGTAACAGTGTTTCTCGATCGTCATAGTGGCAATTTTACAATAAGTTCAAGCTGTCCGCCAGCCGGCTATGCACTGCACTCGAGTTGCACCGTTAGTTTGTTGAAAACGACGTTTCTACTCACTCGCTTGAACGCCGAATTATTGAAATATTGTTTCAGCTGGTTTTGTATGTATAGATTTACCAGTTACACGTTGCTAAGAGGTTTGTGAGTTGTGTGACGAAAAAATAGTCCTAGTTGCAGTAAGTAAAAATGTGAATTTTACAGCTTTTAAATGTAGGTTATACCCAGAATATTTATTTTCAATTGGCAGCGACAGTAAACATTTATGAACATTTTGATTACTCCTCCCTATTCTACTTGGTCTAGCAGCAACGATGCAATTAGACAGGTAGGTATAGAAGAGACTATTAAAAATTCATTTTTATTGATGAAGCCGCATAAAAACAAAAAAGCAAAAACATTTTCGTCGAAATATCTACACCTGCGTCATCATCTACGTGTCCATCGACAAAAAATATTAAATATATGGGTAATTCCCTGGATAGAGACGTTTTTACCCAAGCCCCGAAAAAAATATATTTTTTCCGGTTTTTCAATCCATAAATTTCTTTTAGAATAACCCATTTTTGGGCCAGGTAGATGCCGGCTAAACTGTTTGATGTCGGCAACCTTCATAAATTAATTTTCGATGGTCCCTTCTATACTAAAATGACTGCATTCAGCTTACCTTGAAAGTTGTTGCTATAAAATTCGGTCAATTCGGTGTATACATAAGTAGGTATTAGAAATATTTTTAACAATAATTAACTAACCAGCAACTTTGACAGTGACATTAATGATATTGGCAGGCATTATTTTCTCAAAATCAATGTTGTCTGATTAGTAGAATTGAGCTAACCGGGCTACCTTGGTTGTAAGAAAACTATTTCTACCAATGTCATTTATGCCACAGTCAATGTTGCTGGTTAGTTAATGTAATTATTGTTAAAAATCTGTATGCAACCAGACATTAGTCTAATATGTCTAAACATATCAATATGGTTTTATTTGAAACGTCGAACCCTAAAAAAAACCCCGAACATATTTTCTGACTATGCCACTGTCATCTGCGCTTTACAATTTTTAATTCCTTTTTAATTGATGCTAAAAGTGGGCTTGAAAGGTCAACTGTCAACTTGCAGCTATCATAAGCTATATTGAACATCGTATGCATCGGTTAAGATACCTAATAGATGCGCTTATTCCACAGGGAATGTAATTTACAGCCATGCCACTGATTAGCGGACGTCATATAATATGAGATGCAACGCGGTATTTAGCATAATGTACACTAATGTCACTAATCGCTATTCCATACTCTAGCCCTGTCTCCTGTCTCCAGCGTCTGTCAACATCAACTCTATTAGTGCCGTTAATCTCATTGCGTCTCACCTGCGTGATACATTATTCATCCGGCCAACTTGCTACCAGAGACAGGGTTTGAGGTTAAGTTTCACGAACGCCCTAACCGCATCATGAACCTATTTCACTCTGCTTATTATGCTCTACTACCTATTTGTCTTCATAACTCTATCACAGTGTCAACTATTCGAAAAATATAATTTAAGATAAGATAATAAATAGCCTTTAATTTTGATAATATACAGGGTGTTACTTTATGACGTGATAATATTTTAGAGTATGATATGAAGATATTATGTCCGCAACGACTTCAATTATTTGTTACAGGATGTTTAAATTGCGGCCGTTGTAGATATATAATTTTAATGAAACATATTTTTACATATTTCCATTCTACAGTCTGTATGATCTGGTTTCAGCTTTTGCCACTCTACACTGTGGCTCAAATTAAAGGAGTACACTTTTTAATTTTGAATATTTTTCTAGATTTTGCACTGATTTAATTTATTTTTGGAGTGATGATGAACTGAAATCGTCTTAGTAAAATGTGCAATTTTTATCAAAATATTTTGAACAGAGCCGGATTGACAAGTTTTTTTCAACAAACGTGCACTTATGCTCGTTGCAAACGAAAACTGATTTATTCATAATTCAGAAAATACGTTTTTTTGGTAGATTAACTATCGAAACTTCTTCAGTATAAGTCTCACTTTGAAAGATTCTTAAATTCAAGAAATACAATTTATTTTGTTCAATATTAATAATAAATTTAATAATATTAACAATTACTGATATCAAGACTAACTATCACCTAAAATCGAAAGTAGTATAAATATTTATAGGATAACATTATGAATATGACCACCATGATTTTCTATCACGGATTGCAGTCGCCTAATAAATTGTATTTCTTGAATTTAAGAATCTTTCAAAGTGAGACTTATACTGAAGAAGTTTCGATAGTTAATCTAACAAAAAAACGTATTTTCTGAATTATGAATAAATCAGTTTTCGTTTGCAACGAGCATAAGTGCACGTTTGTTGAAAAAAACCTGTCAATCCGGCCCTGTTCAAAATATTTTGATAAAAATTGCACATTTTACTAAGACGATTTCAGTTTATCATCACTCCAAAAATAAATTAAATCAGTGCAAAATCTAGAAAAATATTCACAATTAAAAAGTGTACTCCTTTAATTTGAGCCACAGTGTATATCCAGATGATAATGATTACTTCGTCAAAAATTTAGTTTGTAGATCTAAACCCAACTCGATAGAGTACTTAATACGAGAAATTTCTCCACAAGTAGTTAATATTTCGGAAACAGTTAAAGATAGGTATGGCTAAAATTGATTGTAGAATGTTAAAATGTTAAAATATACCGGGTGACACAAAAAAGTGTCCCAATTTTTTCCGTCATTTTAAAGGTAATGATTTAAAAACTTGAGGAGTTAATAACTGTGTAATTTACCATTTTTCGGCCAAATCAAATCTTTAAGGATACTTCCGGTTTAACCGGAAGTGAAGTCAACTTTTAAATTTTAAATAGACCCTCCATTTTTATTAAATGCTTAAATTCTATAAAAGATTCTCTTTTGAATGACATATGACATATCACACCTTATCATTTGTTTTAAAAATGGCCGCCTAGATCAATTTTGCTTTGTTTTCTAAAGTGGTAAAAAGTAGGCAATGGAAACGTTAAAATGGTTCATTCCAACCGGCTTTATAATATAAAATTGACTTGCTTCATAAATATGTGTCCGTTACGGCTATTATATTTACAACCTGTTTAAAAAAAAACAATTTTTGGAAATTTTCAAATGGCAACCCATCTTTGTTTTATTATAATCAAATTCTTCTAACGATGTATCACAAGTTAATAATTATTTTTTAGGTATTAGTGGAAATTAATAAAAATATCATAAATGTAATTTCTTGACCCGTATAAGCCATAAGAAGTTAGGGAGCTTGGGAGCAATAATTCATTTATTTCAATCTTCGTAATAATTATTATTTAATACCATTTAACATTTTGGTCTAATAAATGAAGAAATAAAATTTTTGTTTTCCACGGCATACTAGAATGGTCTTGACTAAAATTTTTATAGCTTATTCGAGTCTAGAAATTACATTTATGATGTTTCTTGTTAAATGAAAAATATTATTATATTAAAACAAAGATGGGTTTCCAGGGACGGATGGGCTCTGTGAGACCGGCCCGGGAAAATTTCGGGTCAAGCGGACCACTTGTGTGTAAAAGGTATGCTCCTTATTAAAAGAAATCATTATGGTACGACCTAAATAAATGTGTTATTTAGTAATGACAAAACTAATCGTATATTAGAGAACATTAACGATATATTATAACAAGAATTCCAAGTTATATCATATTATGCTAAAACTTAAGTGAACGCCTTTAAAATTTATAAATATTAAAAAATCAAAGAAAATGTAACACAAGCAAAGGTCTTCATATTTTGTAACCTGTAAAACTGTGAATCATGAACTTGGAAAGTCCTAAATTTAACAACTTTCAACAAAACATAAAAATATTATAATATATACAAGTCATGTTTGAAAGTCGGAGACAATGATGTTTCTTGACTGATAGAAGTGTTTTGAACTTGCATTGTCTTTATTTGTTTTATATCACAACGTTTCAACTGGTAAGTATCTCCAGCCGTCTTCAAGTGAATACTAAATAAGTAAAGTAACTACAGCTTTATTTATACTAGCTAGATGCACTGAAGCATGACTGAGATGGGTGCAGTCATGCGTTTAGTTCGTGTGCGGTATTTTAACTTTACATCTGCTTAACAAAGGTTTCTAGATATTTCTTATATCTAATGATGGCTTACTAAAACAATCTGGGTTCTGGTATATGGTAGCAGCTTCCTTGAACTTCCAATCCAAAGGGGATCTGGTAGACACAGTTTTTCCTGTCTTTTTCCTGCGAATGTGGCCGATCTTACATTGGTGAGACTCTAAGGTCACTTGAAACTAGGGTCAAGGAACATAGAAACAACACGCTTAAAAGAGAAACCGAGAAATCAGGTGCAGCTGACCATGCCTGGACACACGTCATCACATCAAGTGGAAAGAAGCCCAAATCCTGCATAAAGAACCACATTGGAGGAAGAGGAAGTTCAAGGAAGCTGCTACCATATACCAGATTGTTTTAGTAAGCCATCATTAGATATAAGAAATATCTGGAAACCTTTGTTAAGCAGATGTAAACCTAAAATACGGCACACGAACTAAACGCATGACTGCACCCATCTCAGTCATGCTTCAGTGTAGAGCTGAAGTTTCTTTACTTATTTAGTATTCACCTGAAGACGGCTGGAGATACTTACCAGTTGAAACGTTGTGATATGAAACAAATAAAGACAATGCAACGCCAAAACACTTCTATCAGTCATGTATAAGTAATATCATGAACGAAGAACGACCTAAACTTATAAATATCCTAAGTTATAAATATCGCTTCTTTGATTTTTCGGGGAACTACAGACTCACAGAAGATAAACAATCCAATAAGACAAGGCCGACTGGGATTGACTGGCCGAATGTAGATCGATTACGGAAATGTGGAATGTCAAATCGACGCGACGTAGCCAAATGATTTTCGACGTTGTCAATATGCACCGACGGTAATTAAATATAATATAGAAAGTAGGTAAACACAAAAAAAATATTTGGTTTTATCCAAAATATATTTTTACCAATTTTGTAGTAACTTTTTGCCAACTGGCCGACCGGCCCACCGGGAAATTTCCCGGTCTCTCTTATGGCCCATCCGTCCCTGTGGGTTTCCATTTAAAAAAATGCAGAAATTCCGATTTGTTTTTTAGAAAACACGTTGTAAATAAAATAGCCCTAACAAATACATTTTTCTTAAGCAAGTCAGTTTTATACTATTAAGTAGGTTAAAATGAGCAATTTTAACGTATCCATGGCCTACTTTTTACTACTTATCTTAATTTACCAAAACTATGGACATTTTAAAAAACAAAGGAAAATGGATTTAGGCGGCCATTTTTAAAACAAATGATATGTGATAGGTTATTAAAAAGAGAATATTTCTATAGAATTTAAATTTAGAATAAAATAAGATGTTTCCATTTAAAATTTGACCTCACTTCCGGTTAAACCGGAAGTGGTTTTGAAGGTTTAAAATGGTCGAAAAATGGCAATTTACATACTTATTAACGTCTCATAATTTTAAATCTTGACTGCTTTAAAAAATTTAACTTATACACGTACCATTTTTATGATCCACTCTATAAAATTTAAATTTAAAAAAAAATGCATTTCAAAAATATTAATTTGACGGATCGAAGCGATTATTGCTTAAGTGGGCGGTATTCTACATAAAAGGCTGGTCCGTTTCTTTATTATGACATTTTGCAAACCAACAAAATCCATCTAAACGCTATTTTAAATGTGATTTTTTCGGAATCCACACAAACAATTTTGTAAAAACCTGTTTCATTCATTATTTCCAGCGAATCTAGAATCCGGTTTCAGCTATCAGCTAGTGCGAAGATTTTACGGCCTAAAAAATCAATTAGCGGGATTCTGTTGGCTTGCAAAATGTCACCATTATTGATTGTACATTTTCCCGATAATTTACAGTGTATTATGCGACTATTTATAATACATAAATGTAACCAAAAAATAAAACAACCGCAATAAATAAAAAGGTCAGACGGGTCTATGCCCTAATAAGGGCCATTATTCAAATCGTAGCAAGTAGGAAGCACATTGAAGGTCCATAAAGCGTAAAATATGGTGTCCAAAGCACTGGACTTTTCCCGATATGGATGTTCGCATTTTTGAAGGATCATTTAACCCTTTGACGGGCTTAACAGCGTACTTTCCAGTTTTTGAGTGGCTATTCCTTGCTCCAGGATAATTTACAGGACTTTTGTTTCCGGCTCTAGGGTAATTAGCGAGTTTTATTACTTTGTAAATTTGGACCCGAACCGAATATGTTGAAAGGAAGTATTTAGAATGCCAGGTTGTATCTTTTACAAATCCCATACTTTGAAATCCATTAAAGGAAAAGAAAAAACTTTAGGAAAAATTACAAAATACAACGTAATTTTATAGATTACCCTTAATACTTTACATACAGGGTCCTGCACCCCACCTTCCTTCATCTATACCTTTGTTTATACAGGGTGTTCCAAAAAAATTTTATGCGTTACAAATTCGACATACCAGCATTGGAATCTCGGAACCATAAAAGTTAGAAAAACGGTTAAATAGGGGCAAAGTTGTGCAATTCGGTGCTGATTATAATGCCGCTTTAAAAGTTTTCAAATTCCGCATACTTCCGATTTTATTAAAAAAAAAACCGAAATTTTTCCTGAGCTCATTTGATTAGCTATTTAAATATAAATGACACTTTGTCATTGCTACTTTTTCTCCTCTACAAAATGACGATACTAAACTAAAGATCCACCGTTTCGTCTCCGAGTGGCCATCACCAACTTTATTTTTTTAAATACGGACCTGGATTTTTTTTACCGATTTTTAAACCCTCCTACCCTCAAAATATAATGGCGATATTACTTTCTCGCAATGATGAATTGACCTTGCTTATTTTTTTAATTTCATATTTTTTACACTTCTTGTCAGTCCAGTCCTGGCAACGAATTACAGTATTAATTAAAAACTTTATTTTATTTAAAACCTTTACAAATAAATTTCATGAAAAAGTTTGTCTAAAGTTCATGTTAGGTATATTTACATACAGGTTGCATTTGGTAGGATAAGGAGAAGATCGGTTGAAAGGGTTGTCGCCAAAATTGGAAGAAAAATCGATCTTTGTATTGAGCAAAACGGCACTTTCTTTGAACATTTAGAAAATTAGGATTTGTAATTAGTAAATTTAGAATTATTGGAAAATTCTTATAAAATAAATTATATTACTTATGTATGATGTCTAGTATCTCCAGTTACTCTACAGCCCATAAGTTATGGGACACCCTGTATAAAAAGCTGATATTTCTTTATTATAACTCTGTATAAATAGGTACACACAAGCGTCTGCAATTAATGTTAATAGATTCATAACTATAATATTTGGTCGGATATGGCCTAATGAATAAACAAACACCAATTAGGTTATATATCTTCCATATAAGACCCTTCTGACCTATAATTAAATGCAAGGCATTATTTACCTAAATGGTTCTACACCTAGATTACATAGAGTATTTGGATTTGATGATTCAGGAAGTTCTGATGTGTAAGGCTCATCTCACAATGTCTCTATACCTACTGGATTATTGTTGTATATTGTATATTTCTTGCTAGTGCTGGTGGATATAAATATACAGGGTGTCCCATAACTTCTGGACCGTAGAGTAACTGGAGATACTAGACGTCAAATTAGGCCGATTATGTCATATTAGTTTTTTTTTGATAATTAAAATATTAATTTAATTATGTACTGTTTTTTTATGCTTTGGGATGTTTAAAGGGAAATATCTCGAAACCCGTTAAAGATATTAAGATCAATCAAGTACACCTTCTTGACTCAGAAAATGCCCTTCTTTAAGAAACTATAATTGAAAAACACCTAGTATCACAGGTAAGAAAAAAAATCATAGATTTATGAAGCCCAGTGTATGCAACTAGCGCCCTCTAGTTTGAAACTAAAAAATGTCTACAAATTCTTATTTCTTGCTCATAAAAACATAATATTGCCAACTTTCAATTCGATTCATTAAACCGCTTTAAAATTATGGCTTATTTTCGAGAATAAACTTTTACTTTCAACACCCTGTATCTCTAGAACAAGTAACAATCCGAAAAAACTTATATGACTTATTCGGCTTAGTTTGATGTCTAGTATCTCCAGTTATTCTACGGCCCATAAGTTATGGGACACCCTGTATAGATATTTAAAATACCTTTTTCTACTTCCACATGGAAATTTGCTGTTCCTTCACACTAATGTGATTGAAAAAGTGGGCTATTCCGGTTAACTGAACGGATATAATTTCATATTCATCCTAGTTAGGATATGAAACTGCCCAATCACAGTGGCCATTTGCAAAGAAAGCAAATTTACACGTTGTAAATTAAACGAGTCGTTTTCCCACACTTGACACAAGCGAGGTTAAGAATATACTTCAATAATATGCGAATCTGTCATATTATAAAATTTGTTCTTTTTTAAATTAAAACAAAGCATTTATTAAAGAGTGAGAAAATTGAAGGTATAATACCAAAATATATTTCTACCAAACTATTGTTTTCTGACCGAACTAAATATTTGGGTACAGATGCACCAGTTTTCCACTCATTTCTAGACAATTACTACATGGTTTAATGCATAAAATGTACTTTATACCTACAAAATGAGCGTTTTTACTAACCTTGGTTGATATATTTTGAATGGGGATCCAACCCAAATCGACCCTAAAACTTTTATTTTACCCAACAGATATAGAAAAATAACTGGTTTATCTTCCCTTAATGATGACACATGAAGACGAATACATAAAACCAGATAAAACAGATGAAATTAAAAGATTTCCAGAAAAAAAATTATTTCTTGTTTTACTAAAGGTTTTAAGGTTAGGTATGTTATTTTTACAGTATTGCCACTTCTCTTTTCACGTTAACAGTGTTGCTGGTTTTGTAAGTTCGCGATTATTTTGAAAAATTTTACCATAGCGAACGTTAAAAGTTCATATTAATGCACAATGCACCGTTTTTAACTGTTTTAAACGAATTTTTCAACTATTCTGTTGTACTTGTAGAGTTATAATTCTTACGCAAGCCGAAAAAAAAAGAGCAAATCCTTTTTTTCCTCTGTACATTTCAGCAGGACAATTTTATCAAACTAGCTATAGTTGAGAAAAATGAATTGTTCATTTTTATTAATAAATATATCGCTTCTGTCCGTAATTCTGCAAAATTCCTAATATAAGAAAGATAGATATATTTAAAGTGATTTTGTGTAAATATAAAAAATTTCCCAAATCGATGAATATGTTACAGTGTAATTAGATACATGGATTTGCCAACGAAATGAATATTTCTTCAATCGTTTTTATCATCATTCTCACAAGTTCATGGCCAACTAAAAAGACAAGTTATGATGCCTAATGGATTCATCCTACGGTATGCCTAATGGATTCTGTTTATGGTTAACCAGCTTCCTTAAGAACCGTTCTCTGCAAGTGGCGATTGACGGGTTTCTCTCAGACACCTTCACCATCAATGCCGGTGTTCCTCAAGGGTCCATATTGTCGCCTACCCTCTTTTTACTGTATATTAACGACCTTCTAGTGAAAACCCAAAATCCAATTTATAGCTTTGCTAATGACAGCACACTTGTCTCATCTTTTACCTTGACTCCCCAAACATCCGCTGCCGACGCACATCTTCGCAGGCAGCATGAAGTATTGCGCCTCAACAAAGACCTGGAAGAAATTTTGGCTTGGGGTGACAGTAACCAAGTCGAATTTAATGCTAAGAAAACCCAGGCAGCAGTCTTCTCCAAAAAGGTTAACATTGCAGAACCGGATATAGTCATGGCAGGACACGCAATTCCCCTGGCACCGTCTATTAATTTGCTGGGGGTCAATCTGGGAGGTAATATGTCTTGGCATGATCACGTTGCCGCAATTGCCAAGGCAGCTGCATAGAAACTTGGTGTACTTTTCCGCACCAAAAGGTTGTACACACCTTATCAACTTTTGACACTCTACAAAGCCCAGATTCGACCATCATTAGAATATTGCTCTCATGTCTGGAGCTCTGCACCCAAGCACACCCTTCGGCTACTGGATTCCATTCAAAGGAGAGCCGTTCGTCTGATCGGCGACCCCGAGCTGACCAAGACCCTCGATAGCCTGGAGCATCGAAGACAGGTTGGTGATTTAGCTCTCTTTTACAGATATTTCCATGGCAGGTGTTCGACTGACATTGCCCACTTGATTCCACCTAGAGCAATGCAAAACAGCCTACGGCGTTGTGCTCAATTCACTTCCTCGTGCGATATGGACATCATATCCACTCTTTTTGCACAATCTACTAATAACACAGAACTACAGTTGTGCTTAAAATAGTTAACTCGTATGATGCGAGTTAAGATGTAAGTTGAAACTGCAATGTTTCTTTTGAGTTATTTGGGACTTCAATGAGCTAGTTTTTCATTCAAAAAGCACGGTCTAGTCTGGCAAGATTATCAACAAAATCCTATTTGTGCTATGCGCTGGATCATATAAGTAGTATGATAATATTCAGATTCTGATGTATTAATCAAAGCTAACCCTCGGTTTCTTGCGCCATTGCATCACCTAGCGATTGTGTGTACCTTCTTCCGCACCCCATGAGATATCCGATCTCATCCGGCCTGGTTACCGGCGTGAATGGAGTGGGTTAAGAAATGATACATTTTACACTCTTCCCTGCATTCTTAAACCTACTAAAATTCGGATATATTTTTTTTATTGTGCATATGCCCACTCCGAGGATCGAATCTGGAACACTACGGTCGAATGCCAGTGACTCACCGCAATTCAGGAACCTTAACGATGTTTAAGTTTATCCTATAATTCCTTTTTTAAATTTTCCTTACAGTTAGAAATGAAGTGTGTTGCTGTAATAGTTTCTCTAATCGTATTGTTTTTAATAACTGCTTAAAATAGCAAACTCGTATGATTTATGGATTTGCTCGGAGGGGTGTATTGTTTCCTCTAATTTAAACAGATAGATAGCTTTTAATGGCCACATAGAGCCATAAATCAATGGGTTTTTACACTTTCATTCAAAAATCGGAAAATTTATTGTTTTCCGAAATGACGAGTTATCTCCATTGTTTTGTTAATAAATTATTACCCAGGTTTATTGTTCCCGTATCACCTGGCCTTCTATTTTATATTCTCTGTGTAAATAGCAATCAGCTAGCTTTTATGTCTTGATTAGGTTTATTACAATAGATAAATATGGCATTTTTATAACAAAACATTTTTTGAATGTGAAGCATATCCGCTAGATAAAAAAAATAGCAATTACAGATTTCTGATCGTAAAATTTCAACTTTTAAATTTGCATGCGAGTAGGAAGTGATTGCTAGTAAAAAAATCTTCTGCCGACCTTAATCTGCCCGGAAGTGGTGGCAGAAGTAGATTAACTTGCGACATGCGCCGATGAACTTACACCAGTATTTTGTAGACTTTTCAACTTATCCTACAAAAAAGGAATATTTCCATCCTGCTGGAAGTCGGCGCGTGTCCAGCCCATTCCAAAGAAAGGTAAAAAGACTCTGCCAAGCAACTACCGACCCGTCGCATTGCTTTCAGTAATTTCAAAAGTAATGGAGAAAGCTATTAACCAACAACTCCTAAAGTATCTGGAAGGGCTTAACATTATCAGCGACCATCAATACGGTTTTCGTAAGTCCAGATCAACAGGTGACATTCTGGCATATGTCACCCATCTTTGGAGCAACACCATCGAACATCATGGAGAATCCCGGGCTGTTGCACTGGACATCTCTTCTCTAGGGCTTTTGATCGTGTTTGGCACGTTGGGCTTCTAAGTAAATTGCGATCCTACGGTATGCCTAATGGATTCTGTTTATGGTTAACCAGCTTCCTTAAGAACCGTTCTCTGCAAGTGGCGATTGACGGGTTTCTCTCAGACACCTTCACCATCAATGCCGGTGTTCCTCAAGGGTCCATATTGTCGCCTACCCTCTTTTTACTGTATATTAACGACCTTCTAGTGAAAACCCAAAATCCAATTTATAGCTTTGCTGATGACAGCACACTTGTCTCATCTTTTACCTTGACTCCCCAAACATCCGCTGCCGACGCACATCTTCGCAGGCAGCATGAAGTATTGCGCCTCAACAAAGACCTGGAAGAAATTTTGGCTTGGGGTGTCAGTAACCAAGTCGAATGTAATGCTAAGAAAACCCAGGCAGCAGTCTTCTCCAAAAAGGTTAACATTGCAGAACCGGATATAGTCATGGCAGGACAAGCAATTCCCCTGGCACCGTCTATTAATTTGCTGGGGGTCAATCTGGGAGGTAATATGTCTTGGCATGATCACGTTGCCGCAATTGCCAAGGCAGCTGCACAGAAACTTGGTGTACTTTTCCGCACCAAAAAGTTGTACACACCTCATCAACTTTTGACACTCTACAAAGCCCAGATTCGACCATCATTAGAATATTGCTCTCATGTCTGGAGCTCTGCACCCAAGCACACCCTTCGGCTACTGGATTCCATTCAAAGGAGAGCCATTCGTCTGATCGGCGACCCCGAGCTGACCAAGACCCTCGATAGCCTGGAGCATCGAAGACAGGTTGGTGATTTGGCTCTCTTTTACAGATATTTCCATGGCAGGTGTTCGACTGACATTGCCCACTTGATTCCACCTAGAGCAATTCAAAACAGAAATACACGGCAAACCACTGCCGCTCATCCATATGTTGTTCAGCTTAGTACTCCTCGAACTTCATTGTTCAAGAATTCTTTCATCTGGAGAACGTCATCTTTGTGGAATGATCTTCCTGAGGTCGTGTTTCCCAATGAATACAATCTTCATCGTTTCAAGACCAACGTTAATCGCTTTTTTCGCACTCGCACCGCTCCCAGAGCGCCTTAAAGGATTTTTCCTACAGTGCAGGTGTTTTATTATAAAAAAAAAAAAAAAAAAAAAAAACTTGCTTTATTTTTCTACAAACCTATGACCCAACCACTTAATATTTTACAAGCAAAATACTTTTTTTAAACTTCACAAGTTTAAATCGAAAATCTTTTGTATTATTTTTCAAGAATCCCTTAATCCACTTGAATTCACAAAACATCAACTTGGCTAGGTAGTGGCTCAACCAAGAAAGGAGCTGCCCCCCCCCCCCCCCCCGATTCTTGGAGCTCGGGTCTTAAAGTCTTATTGCAACCTAATGTTTCGTCTTACGCTTGGACTTTTAATCTAAATCTTTAAATAATTAATTAAAAAATGTAAAACCATCACAGCACATAATCAATATATTAGATTTCCTTTAGGTTGGTTGGTTGGTTGGTTTAAGGCGGGGGTTGGGCGTTCGGCCCAAGCTTCTTGCACTGCAGCCTAGTGGCTTATTGTGCTCCCCTATCTTGCTAGAAAAGATTTGTTCCTTTTATAAGGTCCAGCAAATTCCTACCAAGTTTGTCATGTGGGAGGTTATCCCCACATTGAATGTCTCCGAAGATTCTGAGTCTTCCTCGGGTCAGTGCTTCGCAGTTATATATGATATGTGAGGCGGTTTCGTCCTCATCGCCGCAAAGCCTGCATTCAATGGGACCATTGTAAATTCCTACTCGGTGTAGGTGTTTTCTTAAGCAGTGGCCTGTTAGTAGGCCGACCACTTGTTTTCCTTTAGGTACATAGGTATCTATTACACGCTCACCACGACAAAATTAATGATTTTATAAGAAATGTGTTTTTGGCTAAGATTAGGAAGCGGTTTTTGGTGGAAACAGTGGCGACGCCAGGATTTTTGGGATAGGTGGGCACAAGTGGCCCGATGATTTTAGGGTGGGCGGCACCACCCAAATCAAAAATGACTTCTAAAAAAAAATAGCCGCCTCCCCCATTCTCATCGTCGTTCTCTTTATATCTTATTACATATTTCTATAATATACTATACCACTCCTTTCTCATCAAGAATGTCATAGTCAAAACCCCCTTTCCCCACGGAAATCCCATTATCATTTTTGGGTGGGCACTAAGGTGGGCACCCATGTTTTTATGGTAGACCGGTCCCCAACCCTTTCTCCCCCCCCTAACGCCCCCGTTGCGTTGGTCGGAAACTTAGTTTTTAAAGTTTTCTTTGTCCTGTTTTGTATAGAGACTAAGCGTTCGGACGCATAGCGTCTTAGTTATTGGTTTGTGATGCAATTTAAAAGGAAAACGAGTAAAAAAAATTAATATTTTATAGTGTTTTTTCCTATATACTGTTCTATTCCGTTTCCCCTTTTTTAGAGCTATTTTAAATATATAATATTAAAACCAAATGCAATAAAATTGTTTTACAACAAATACAAATAACAACCATCAATCGTTTATTTTTAAAGACAAAAGTAAAAATTTTAATTGAAAAACCAGAGAACCAGTGGCGTATTTAGCCTAGGAGCTCGGGTCTAAAAGTCTAATAATTGCAACCTAATTTTTCGTCTTAAGCTTGGACTCTTAATTTAAATTTTGAAATAATGTATTCTTGGCTTAGATTACAAAGGTCTTGTAGGAAACGTTTAGTTTTTAAACTTTTCCTTCTAAAAGTCCTGTTTAATATAGAGATTAAGGTTTCGGACGCATATCGTTTTAGTTATTGATTTATGATATTTTATAGGAAAACGAGTAAAAAGAATAATATTTTATAGTATTTTTCTCTTATATATACTTGTCTGTTCCGTTTTCCCTTTTTAAGAGCTATTTTAAATCCACAAAAATATAACCCAATGCAATAAAATATTTTTACAACAAAAACAAAAAACAATTAGGTATTTATTTTTAAAGAGAAAAATTAAAATAAAAATTTTAATTGAAACATTTTTTATGGAAGTAGTGTGATAATTTAAAAATAGTGCGAGAAGAAACGAGAATGCTTTATTATGAATATACGAAACGACACTTAAGAAGGAGTATTTTGAAACCTAAGCATTTGCACCAAAAACTGCTCTTAGATCTACGCTCCTAAAATACATGATTTCTGAAAAAATCATCAATTTTGGCGTGGTGAGCGATATTTACTTTATTTTTAATCATGAAAAACCGAGCCCGAAAAATGCTGGTTAGAGTCATACATACGTCTTGTGTTAAAATTTTGGATTGAAACCAATATTCATATTTTTCACAAATATAAAAAATGTTTTTTTAAATAAAGAGCCAGCCAGGAATACCAAGAAAAATGGAAAAAAACAAATTTAATCCAACCATGCAGAGGGGGAGATGTAGCAATTTAATTTTCGAAATTTAATAGTAGTTAGGTGAATTTTCACCAAACTTTGGGCGTGGCTCGAAAATTTTTCACCTGCGGCGCTTTTCCTCCTTCTTCACTAGGTACAATATCATAAAATACATGTAGTCCCGACTGTCCCTCTCTCCAGAAAAAAATGTCCTACTTACGCTCACTGAGCCCCCCCCCCCCCCCCCCCCCGAGCGTATTTTTCTTCTTTAAATTTAAAGAGCTAGGAATATCAGAAATTATATGTCAATTTTTGTTCGTTTTTTCGTCTCGGTCAATCAATTAAATCTAGACCTAAGTATGACTAATCGATTATCTTTCTGGAACATAAAATGAAAATATCAATCGCATCGTTTTGAAAACTTTTCCAAGTTTTAATAATTTTATTAATCCTCTAGTTAGCATATTTTATTCCTATTACTTTATTAGATAAAAAAATTAATCAATGACTTATACTAGGTATTGAGACACATGGTATATCTATGTATAGAAACCAAGTAATAGTATGTACATTGTAAGGGTAAAATACCTATTTTACAAGCATAGCCACGAGGAATGCATTGATTCTACCGTCCGATTGCAATTAAAACGGCGTTGAATGTTTCCCATCCCCCCTAAGCGGGCGGCTGACAGTCACCCCTTTAAACAGGGGGAGGTAAAAAGGGGGTGAACATGTATGAACGCATATTCCTATGTATGTATATACACTTAAACATAATATCTCTAATGAGTGACTCAACTATAATAGCCAACTATAACAAAGGCTAATATACAATACAAATCAAAATTTTACACAAACACATGGTCCACTACAGTTAATATCATAACAATTAATTTATAAATGGAATAGGAGGGAACTATTATTATCCCTTTTTATAATAATTATAAACTTACGCTCTCTAGTGGCTTTTGTTTTATTATAATAGCATAATTAGCCAAAAACTCTGCCAAAAATATTGTTCCAAAGCCTTTATTTTTTTTTTTAAGTGCAGTTTAAGGACTTCGGTTAGGTTTTAGATTTATGCCTATTATGCTTTTGTTATAAAAATTTTAATTCATCATTACATTAAATCAGTTTCATATTCTTGTATAGATTATTCCGAATATTTATACGAAGGTAAAATAACTACTCATTTATCTAAGTTGATCTTCGTTAATGTAAATAGGACATTTCTATGAGCAACATCTCATTCTATAGGTGCGTACAACAGAGCAAATATCGCATCAAATAGGTCACTTGTCGCATTAATAATAATAAACACTCCCATGGCGTCTATCGGTATACACCGGGTCTATAATAGGAATAATAAATACATGGCAGGGGATGTAGCAATGGCCACGCGGTCAACGGTGCTATCTCCGCTGATAACATTGGTTATTTGATGGTTATTGACAACCATAAAGCGTCTATTACCGGAGATACCCTGACATCTGTATCTAATCCTGATGAAACAATGAAACATTCCCAAATGGCTACGCGTCCGATGCATCGGAATTCTTTCCCTATCTATTACCTCCTCAATTACTAAATAAAATCCATTGCAGATCAAGTGGGGCGTTGCAAAATGTTTTCTAACGCTGACAGTATTAGAACTATAAATCTTGTTCTAAAAGTTAAGGACAAAAAGGAAATTCTTTATAAAACGGAATACAAGAAATTCTACTCGATTTGGACCTAGTTAATTTACATTGTTGTGACAAACATATGAACAAAAAAAATAAGGAAATATACATAAATGGAGAAGGAATAATCTTTAAAAAAAAATCTAATCTGAATCAGTTTTGTAAATAGGATGAAGCAGTCGACGTCGGAGCACCGCACCGGGCGCAATTGAAATGACACAAGCATTATTATGTGTGAGAAATATCAAGGAAAATAAAAATCTCTGGTTTAAAAAATCAATCTTCAAGAATCGATCTAGATCGAAAAATTTCGTCGACGACGGCAACCTACTGTTGACAAAAAATGCATATAATCTCGCTGTCAGAAACTAAACTTTTTCGCGTATTTTTAAATTAGTTATTTGACGTTTTTTGTTAGTGAATAAAATAGAGGTAAAGAAGGATTTGCCAACCTTGCCTATGGCCGACACCGAAATTGATTATTATAATTATTTGCCCTTTGGTACTTAAAACCTCGTATGAAATTTAATTAATTTAATATGGACGGGGAATACAGAAATTCGAAAAAGAAAATAAAACCGTAACAAAATAAACTGCCATGTCGAATTTAAATATATTTATTTTTGCTTGTAGTTACCCTGAAAGCTGTTGTAAGTATTGGTATAACTTACTTATCCGTATTAAATACCAGTATTTCCCAGATAACAAGTACCAATACAAGTGTACCAATACAAGTAAAAGAGTACACAGGCAACGGCGGTGCCCGGGAAGGGAGGGGGGCACCGGCCTACCCTAAAAACATGGGTGGTCACCCTAGTATCCACCCAAAATTAAGGGATTCGGTTTTGTAATGAAATATCCGCAGGGGAAGGGGAATTTGGCTATGAAATTTTGGATGAGAAAGGAGTGGTATTATAGAAGGATGTAATAATGTAATAAGAGATAAAGAGAACGATGAAGAATTTTTGTAGACGTCAGTTTGGACAAGAGGGGAGTTTTATTTACAGTTTATGGCGTGACAGACGAGGTAACCTTTTTTTGATTTGGGTAGTGTCATACTAAAGATCATCGAGCCCACTTGTACCCACCCATCCCAAAAATTCTGGCGCCGCCACTGTACACAGGGGTCAAAGTTCCACTAAGTAGTTATCATAATGTTGCCTTCAAGTGTCAAAATACACTACTGTATAAATTTGTTAAAATCAAAAAAAATGTTCAAAAAATTTAAAAAATAAAAGATTAGTATGCAAGATAACGCGTGACAATGGCTTAGTCAAAAAATTGTATTTTTAAATTAGTTATTTGACGTTTTTTGTTAGTGAATAAAATAGAGGTAAAGAAGGATTTGCCAACCAAAATACTTTTTTTATAATTAATTTTTGAAAGGATTTTGGGATGTATTTTTTAGAAGTCACTTTGGAAAGAGGAAGGCTCTTGAAACTGAGGGAAGTTTTTTTTTTAAATAGAGGAAGGGTTTTGGACCGATCACTTTAATTCTTTAGTCGCCCCCAACAACAAAATTCTGGATCCGCCACTGTAACCCGATAAAAATTTGCACTTTAAGAAGGAATATCTTAAAAACTAAGAGTTTCCGAACAAATTCGTTTAAAAACCTCGCATCGCGCATCACAAGCTAGTTACGGCACTATAATAGTATATTTCAGAAAGGTATAGAGTAATAAAAGCTCATTAGGTATACAAAGGGACTACAGAGTGACTCAATGAATATTTAAGCAATTTTCGTTATTTGGCATTGATTTCATTGCAAAATTCTTTATTTTCATCAAGTGCAGGTAGTACCACCCGAGTTTAGGTCAATCTATGGGTTGTGCCTATTGTTATTCATTCACAAACACTGAAAATGGTGTGAAAAGGGGGGTGCATTATGTACATAGTATTAGGTACACTTATTTTTTATTAAACATAAAAAAAATACAAAAAATACATTATACAGAAATTAAATAATAAAAATCATAATATTCTTCGTCATCTAAGGAACTGTCATCTCCTCTTGACGTTATAATTAACGATTCGACGGTCCGATCGATCAGGTGGTCAAGATCCCACATTTTCTCCTCTTCTTTAATGTCATGATGGACTGCTTTTCACCAGTTCTTTGGTGCCACATCCTTAATGGCTTGATCAAACAGTGGCTTAACGTTTTTCATTTTGAATGTAGTGTTGTGTCTTGCTACAAATCCTTTCACTTGCGCCTATATAAGTTCTATAAGTTTAAGTTCGCAACGATATGACGGTGTGCGCAGCACAGCTACACTAGGTTTTTCAGCTATATCTTTCACGGCATAATTCATAAAACAATGTTTGTGTAAATTTGCTATAGCTAATAGTTCCTTCTTTATCAAATTATCTTCTTATTTTTTCTTTGGTTAGTTATCATAAATAATTTAATGCACAAAGTTTACCTACGCCTATGGCCGACACCGAAATTGAGCCGAGCTGGACGGAATTTCCCATTTTATTACTCTACACTCTACACCTTTCTGAAATAGATGATAATCTGAATTATCTTCTATTACTCTGCATCAATTATTTCCTTTGTTAATTTAATTTTTAATATATGTTGCGATCTATTGACAAGTTTGCATAAAAAACATTAAATATTATTAAAAAAACAAAGTTATTCGACAAGATGTCTTCAAAATATGTTTTTTATTTGTCTCAAATAAATTGACTTATTTTCTAGAAACTCCAAATTTGCGATCATTTCTATGAAACAATTTGCTGACAAAAGCTTTGTACATATTTAATATGACCTGTCTGTACGTTGGTGTCGTTTTACAAAGCATATTAAAAAAGATGTAATTGCTGTTGATACATATGCCGATTTGTCTGGCCCCAGTAGTATGATTGCAATAGAGAGAACTCGCAAATAGATACGCAAAGCTTGTATCGTTAAATTTATAATTTTTAATTTGATGGTTTATGCATTTTCTAATGTTTTAAAAAGTGAACTTTGAAGACAACGGATTTTTTTAAATCTCATATCTCGTAGTGTGTATTGAATGTGGCAAACAATTCAAAAATCTGAAGAAATTTTGTGTGAAGTGAAATTCCTCTACTCATCGAGGTTAATCTGTTGCAAGGAGACCCTAACCCCAAATTCAACCACAGAAATGAATATACTGAGGACACTGGTAAGGGAACTTCAAGGAAAGAATAACCTCTTGGCGAAAAATTCAGATCTGTTAAGAGAAAAATATTTAGAGGAGAACCTATAAAAATATATGTAGGATGAGTCCACAAGGAAAGCATTCTGCGTATAATCTCGAAACAACAGCTGCACTTTGACGGCACTTACCGTAAATTAGCACCATATCTACTAGTTAATTGTTTTCAAATTTTACCATTTTCATATGTCACCAATATAAAATTAACTTGCTTCAGAAAAACACACCGCAGCAGATTACCAAATAAATAACTGACCGCCCGTAAATTGCATAACTAATAAGACAAAAACAACACAAAGTATAGCAGGCTACGATTTGATAACCAGGCCCCCACTTAGATTTTTTACTTCCGTATCTCGCCTATTTTTAAGTTTTTCGAAAAAAGGTATTTGAAAATGTTGTTTATATTAATGCCTTCTATATACAGCTAAAAAAGACGTATCAACTTGTATCACCCTGTATACAATAGAAACTCATTTTAAAGGAATTTTATGCAAAAACTGAAAATTGTAACTCACTTGTGGTACGGTTATTGCACAGAGTGTATCACAATTATCCAATGCATCGGGTATTGTGCATCGAAAATATGCGTTTGCTTATAAAGCACCCTACGGCATTGCATGTGACAAAGCCCTTTTTTATTAGGTGTCGGAAAACCGAAATTATTGCAATTAAAAATTCGAACAAATACGTTTCAAAGCAAAAACGTTTTTACAATAATTATTTGCCCTTTGGTACTTAAAACCTCGTATGAAATTTAATTAATTTAATATGGACGGGGAATACAGAAATTCGAAAAAGAAAATAAAACCGTAACAAAATAAACTGCCATGTCGAATTTAAATATATTTATTTTTGCTTGTAGTTACCCTGAAAGCTGTTGTAAGTATTGGTATAACTTACTTATCCGTATTAAATACCAGTATTTCCCAGATAACAAGTACCAATACAAGTGTACCAATACAAGTAAAAGAGTACACAGGCAACGGCGGTGCCCGGGAAGGGAGGGGGGCACCGGCCTACCCTAAAAATATGGGTGGTCACCCTAGTATCCACCCAAAATTAAGGGATTCGGTTTTGTAATGAAATATCCGCAGGGGAAGGGGAATTTGGCTATGAAATTTTGGATGAGAAAGGAGTGGTATTATAGAAGGATGTAATAATGTAATAAGAGATAAAGAGAACGATGAAGAATTTTTTTAGACGTCAGTTTGGACAAGAGGGGAGTTTTATTTACAGTTTATGGCGTGACAGACGAGGTAACCTTTTTTTGATTTGGGTAGTGTCATACTAAAGATCATCGAGCCCACTTGTACCCACCCATCCCAAAAATTCTGGCGCCGCCACTGTACACAGGGGTCAAAGTTCCACTAAGTAGTTATCATAATGTTGCCTTCAAGTGTCAAAATACACTACTGTATAAATTTGTTAAAATCAAAAAAAATGTTCAAAAAATTTAAAAAATAAAAGATTAGTATGCAAGATAACGCGTGACAATGGCTTAGTCAAAAAATTGTTCCTCTTAGAAGCTCTTGTTCAATTCACCCTTTGTCAAGGTAAATTTAAGTGATTTTTGTTATTCACGGTAGGTTTGTCTTTGCTCTTAAATATTTAAAGCAGTACTTAAAGTTAGATCCTACTGCCCCCAAGCGAAGTTTATCGCTCCTAAACAGCACGTTATTGATGCATAAATATTAAACAGGCTACGAGATGGCAACGACTTTGGTTTTAACCCTTTTGTATCCAGGGCTATCGTTGTTCCTGCAAATGTTAATTTTCGTTATATAAACTGTGATTAATTGTACGAATTTAGGTTTTAATTGTACATTGCGGGGGGGGTCATCTCCTTGAAGAAAAGTATCAAAATACAGTCTATTAAAACCAAATGTTTCATAACTTCAGTAACAAGTTTAACTATAGGTGTTCTTCTCCTACTTCTTAAAAAAGTGACTTCTATAAAAAAGAAAGCTACCGTAAAGTTCTAAAAGGAAAAAAAAAGTTATCGCGCGTTTGCATGCCACGAAAAATTCATACATGCGAACTGGGGGGGGGGGGGGGGCAACTGTCTGATTTTTCCTTCTATGGACGCCCTTGCACTGAACAAAAAACAGACAGAATAGCCTAATACACCTGAACAACGAAATTTTGAGTAGTATAATGGACAAATAACTTTTTTGGAAATAAAGAATTGTCCTTTGAAATGATATGTGTCAAGTCGATAATATCGACATTTGTTTTTATTTAATTTTTTTGTCTAGAAGCAAAATGCAGAATATTGCACATGTCGCTTTGTACTGAATGCAGGCGTGTAGTCAGAACAGAGCAGTGGTGGGTACGGCCTTCTTTAAAAATCACTGAGTCAGTGGCGACTTGCGGTCTTAAAAAATGGTGAAGAGCTAGATATAGTGCGGGTACTTAAACAAACATTGACTAAAACCCCGTGTAACAAAACGTCTCTCTTAGCCTCATCTGTCCAACTACTGAATGGAGTTTCCAACAAATTAGAAACTATGTCATTAATTGGGTTCATTTTTAAAACGCACAAATAAGTAGGTACATACACTACTGAATTAACTGAAAAATAAAAACAAAACTTTTTAATCACACAGTAAATCACGTAAAAATGATATCTATAACCGTAAGTTTCGCGTAGCCTCAAAATAAATACCTTAAGGTTAGGCGACCCAATGCTAAAACAATGGTGCATACGACTGATCTATTTTTAAACTGCCCTTCATCATAATGCAAATTATTACATGCTGTTTGCGTGACTGACGTCACGTAACCTTAGCAACGGTGAATATCAAAGCCATGTTGGACGTTGGGTTTTCACTTGCTTTGAGCTAACGGACACGGTCGGCTGGGGCACGCCACAATGCACGAGTGTTTATAATTATTGTCCATCGGAGTTAACCATAGCCCCCTATGGAAAGCTACATTCGGATTAAATTAATATTATTTATTCGAACATAATTATTTTTTAAAGGCTAAAATGGTAGCTGTATTGGTACATTAATATTTAATATTGTCGAAAAACTTTCCTACTGGTTTTATTTGTTTTTGGTAAAGAGCCCCTTCACCTACTTCACCTGACGAGCGGCCACTGCACTGTGTTTGCCCCACTGAACCAAGAAATAGTAATTTTACACCAAATTTTTTAAATATTTGTATATTGTTGTTAACAAACTCCAATAAAATGATTATACATGTTAATGTACAATTTTCCTCCGGTAAACAACGACAAAAGGGTTCTCAAGACGCTGAATTGTGGTAAATGATAACAATTAGAAGAGTTATCCCCGGGCTGTTCCGATGCAAAACAGGATTAAGACGATGCTTTGTCATCAAGGTAATGGAAGGAGCTGAGGGCATCTTGGATTGCCTCATTAATGTATTCACAAATCAAAGTGGAACAGACAATGCACTCAAATTTTCCTCTATACCCCCTGGCTTTGTAAACACGACATCTAACATCGTTAACATTTCGGTGGTTTTGTCTTTCGATTTGGCACGTGCCCTGTAGGCCTCTCGATTGACACATTACCACTTATTCTCGGACTGCAGATGTCCTACCTCTCTTACATGTACACGTGACTATTTTTACTTTATAATTTACAGGGATACACTTAGCCCTGACAAATATAAAATTTAAATCGATAATTTGACTTTTAAGTTTCACCTTTTTGTTATCTTGACTACCATCGTGTGTCCCGCACGTGGCCATTGATAAGTTGTTAGCAATTATGTACATAATTTCTTTTTAAATGTATAACCGAATAGATGTCGCTCACATCATTGCTTTCAATGTCAGAACAATAAAATTGTTTAAGAAAATATAGGTACAAAATTCTTTGCGGTGAAAATATGATTTTTTTCAAATTTAAAAGGTAATGTTTTAAGTATTATTTACCTTTAGAGGACATATTTAAGCTAACTGTAACCATCCAGGTTAATTCTTTATTTTAATCCCTTAAAATATATTAATTATGACTAGATGACGAATTCGTCATTTTGTCCCACGAAATAATTTGATGGGGGCTTACATTTAAAACAGAATCTTTATGGTATGCAGGTGCTTGATGAAACACATACCTAAGGCTTCAATATCATGATGGCCCGATTCAGAACAACAAAAATAACAAAAAAAGACAGAAACATCTAGCCCGCACCCGAAATAAATAGGACCTGGGAAGAAAAAGAAAGAGATAAAAGTGAAAAAACGGAAGAAAAAAATGTGAAATAGTAAAAAGAAATGTATTTATGTAGATGTAGATTGGACCATTTAAATGAGACTTTTGTACACGTTAGTCATTATGCCCCAATAGGTTCGTTAACTTACCCCACTAGGGCGGGCAAGATAATGAAATTACAAAAAAATTTGGGGTACATTTTCTTCTTACTTTAAAACAAAATATAAGGTCCATATTTTATTTACTGATAGTCTAGACATGTATGTTTATTCAGTATAGACCTGAAGACGACTGGAGATACATACCAGTTAAAACGTTGTTATTCAAAACAAGTAAAGACAATGCAAGTCAAAAACTACTGCCGTTCAAGAGACATCATTGTTTTCAACCTTTAAACAGACAAAAAATACTTTCTGTGTATTTACTTGTATGTCCTTTATTGATTGAAATTAACAAAAAAATACATATCAGTACTGTACTCGAGTCATTTATGAAGCAATTTCAAGTTCTATTTTATTTGAGTACGGCCCTACGTCTTTTTGGTCCTCAAAAAGTCTCTGCTTCGTTAAAGCAATTAATAAAGAACACTGGGAAATACATTCGTATGGCCGACCAAGGCAGGTTTGTGTACTTGACGGCCCTACAGATAAATATCTGCGAGACCAAACACAAAGGGCTCGTTTTTACTATCAATTTACGATTAAAGCCCTTTATTGCTCTTACTTAACGACCTTGTAGTAATTAAATTTCCTTGCGATACACTAGTTTTACTGGCTGATTGACATTTCTTACAAAATATTTCCTGTGCAACGTAAAATAAACTGCCGGCCATTTGCTTTCGAGCTAAAAAAAATTCGCCTAACTTTAAAAGTTAATATTTTCTGAACCAGATATGATGTCCAGTTTTTAATGGTTGATAGATTGATCCCTTAGGAAACAACTGTCAACGTTGGATTTCTGTTTTCTGAAACTGTCAGAAAATTTTATATACAGGGTGTTAAAGAAGACGATGATTCTTGCTCCAATTTCAATAGCATGTAACTTTCACAATATTATTTTAAAATTTTATCACTTTACGTCAATGGAATAGCAAAGAAAGTAATTGGTCAATTTTTTTATATCTGCTATATTTAAGTAATACCGATTTTTTTGAAACGCCTGGCTTTTTTTCAATTTTTTGGTAGCTATAGATCCCACGGTGCGTTGTATCGTGCAAATTTTGCAAGTGATTATTATACCTTAAGAAAGGCTTGTTAAATTGTATAATATACCTGTAGTGCGATATGAAAAACTAAAAAATAAGGAAAAAACTTGCTTAATCTAGGGGCGAGTACTTTCCAATACAAAACAATCGTGAGAAATTGTGAGATACTTATAAACCATGGGCATATAAGTCATTATAGGTACGCAACTGCACATCACAACATTTAGGTACAGGGACATTATTTTAAGTGTCTCACCAGATTGGCGACTTTGCTATCGACCACAAAAAAAAACAATTATATATTCCCTATAGTTTTTAGTGAAGAAGCCAAATTTGATGTCAAAAAAAATCTATGTTTACAAATTTGACAGATACGACGCCATATTGGATTTTCTTAAATGGCTATACCCTACTTTATAGTATGACAGCTGCATTCGCTTATTTGTTCCAACATCAAAAATGTATATTTGTCAACATTTATTTTCAGCCGTTCCGGAGATACGAGGCTTCGAAGTTGGTGATTTTATTATCATCGAATTAACAGAACCTTTAAAAACTCAATTTTTTCTAGAGATACTTAATTTTTTATAGCGGAGCCACCCATGCTATTGTCATATATGTCAGATGTCAAAAAATGACAGATACGACGCCGTTTTGAATATTTTTAAATGACAACCCACATTTATAACTACATCAGTGTTTGCATTTCGCGGACCGCATTAAAAACTGCATCGTTCGATTATGTCTTTTAAGTGTCTCACCCCATTAAAAAATAGAAGCTTTGTGTCTAAAAACGTAATTTATTTTTGGCATACGCCAAAGTTTCTATTTTTTAAGGGGGTGAGAACCTTAAAAGACATAATCGAACGATGCAGTTTTTGATGCGGTCGCATTCCCATAAGGGTTGTAAATAAATATCGACAACTATATATTTTTGAAATCGGACCGCGAAATGCAATACACTGGTGTGGTTATAAATGTGGGTTGCTATTTAAAAAAATTCAAAATGGCGTCGTATCTATCATTTTTTGACATCTGACATATATCGCAATAGCCGGGGTGGCTCCGCCATAAAAAATTACGTATCTCCAAAGAAAATTGAGTTTTTAATCTTATAGCTCCTGTAAATTTGATGATAGCAAAATCACCAACTTCGAAGTCTCGTATCTCCGGAACGGCTGAAAATAAATGTTGACAATTATACATTTTTAATGTTGGAACAAATAATCGAATGCAAGCTGGCTTACTATAAAGTAGGGTTGCTATTTAAGAAAATCCAATATGGCGTCTTATCTGTCAAATTTGTGAACATATATTTTTTTTGACATTTGACAAATTTGACTTCTTCACAAAAAGCTATTAGGGAATACATAATTGTTTTTTTATTGTGGTCTATGGGAAAGTCGTCAATCGGGTGAGACACTTAAAATAATGTCCCTGTGCAATAATTGTTGTTACTCAACATAAACGAGCTTTTAATAAGGTATTATAATTACTTGCAAATTTTGCACGATACAACGCACAGTGGGATCTATAGCTCATGTCAAAACAGTTGAAAAAAAGCAAGGTTTTAAAAAAAGTTCTTTGCTATGAACCAGTGATTCAATTGATGTACAGTGATAAAATTTAATAATATTATTGTGAAAGTTACATGTTATTGAAATGTAAGCAAAAATCATCGTATCTACAGGAGACGATGACACTCTGTATATAAAATTTTCTGATAGTTTTAGAAAATCCAACATTGACAATTGTTTCCTAAGGGATAAATCTATTAACCATTAAAACCGGAGGTCGATATCATGTCTGGTTCAGAAAATACTAACCATTGAAGAAGACCTTTAAAAAAGAAATTTTTCTTGCTCGAAAGACAATGGTCAGCAATTTAGATACAAGCGCGGATCCAGGAGGGAAGGGGCCCTCATGGAACACACCCGAACACACCCAAACACAGAAACACAAAAAATATTTAATAATTACAATAATATCCTTTATTGCCAACAAATTCTCAAAAAGAAATAGGAACGTCAAAGAAGAAAAGGAGGTGCAACACTAGTACTATTATACAGGGTGGAATTTTTAACTGGAGAACTGCGGAGAACATATGGCAATACGGGTGCCTTTATTTTTAGTTTGGTACACTTTTTTCGTTCCGTCATGAAATTTACCCTTCTTTTAGGGGTACAAACCGACCCAAACATTTGTTCTCAAATGTAAAGGTATGTATTGCGATAGCTCGTTGAAAAGGGCATAAAAAAAGGAATACGACCCACTATTACTTTTGCCACTTTTATCTGTATGTACTCATCGTCAAGTTCCACCGTTTAAGGAAGAGTTACCAGTTAATTTTCTATATCTGATGCATATTAAAAGTTTGAAGATCGGTTGTTTGCAATTAGACCATTAGACCATTAGACCCAGAAGCTCAGGGGGGAAGGGGGGGGGGGGGGGCTGCCGGGCTATAGCGTCCCCCCCCCCCAATACGCCACTGAACCCAGTAATAAATTCGTTTGGGAAACTAAAGAGTATTGTTAGATATAAGATAAGATATTAATTTTTCGAGCGAACCAAAAACATGGTGTTAAAAGAAGCAATGTTTCGTTAAGTTTATTGTATATAATAATTTCCTTCTAAGAATATATTTCTGTAGTCAAAAAACAAAGCGTTAAAAAAAGCTATGTCCTGATAAATCATTACCTAGGGATTTAAATTTTTGATTGCCAAAAGCGCCCTTTTAAACCTTCCCATTTTATAGCCCGTAATATTATAAATAAAAGTGGGCAGTTATCAAATTATAATACACAGATATAATAAAAAGCTCGTAAAGTTTACAATGATTGCAGTAAAACTTTTAATTGAAGTTATCTCTGAATTTAACGCTTTTGAGTCTCTGTCGACCGGAATCAAATATTGGGCCCCAACGACATAAAACCAACGATATAGTTTGATCCAATCAAGCAAAACATTTCGTAAAACGCGCTGGGCGGAACGTATGTTAAAATGCGCCCTCAGTCCTTAATTCTCATTTTACTGTTACGATTTCAAGTCATTTGGCGACATTGGACCTTTTTATCTTTTTATTTGTTGCCTAAAGCGTAAATTACCCTTCCAGTTAGAAAGAACAAGGAAATAAGGTCTGTCTATACCGTTTATTAATTTGAAAGAAATCAAGGGCTCATATGATTCAAGCATATCCAGGGGGTAGCAACCAAGGAGGGGGGGGGGGGGGGAGGAAGAGTAATAATTCCTCATGAATGACCAAGGGTACCCAAAATATTCTTAATTTTCCTTAACTGCACTTGAAATTTTCACCTGCGGCGCTATTTTATTGGCACTATTCCTTGTCGCCTTTAATGGCAATATGTTCAATTTTTTATATGTCCCATTGACGCCTGTGGTGCTGATCCTGTTTAAATAATTACTAGATCGATAATCGTTACCACAATCTGTGGTTGTAATTAATTGGTAATGGATTGGACCCCCGGAACTTTTTTTTTAGAATATTACCCCTATGACAAAACACTAAATTAGCATCTAGGGGTTAGTCCGCCTTCTTCCCTACCCGGTACAACAAAATAAGGAATAACACCACAAGAAGTAACAACATGTTAACACTTACAAAAAAAATTATAGCAGTACTTTATATTTATACAATTCACCTTTCGACTTATTCCTACTAACTTTTCAATCCCCTTTTACAGTTCAACGCTTGTAACTTTGCCTCTTTGTCATTTTCCGACACGTCGGCATTGTTACATCGTCACATGATTCAATAACTTGTTTCCGTTCTGTTTTCCACTGAAAATGGGAAACTAAAGAATCCGTCCGGAAATCTTGGAATCCCCATTTATCCCCTTGGATTTGGGATGAGACATAAATTTTTCGCGGTGTCCGCACTTCCGAATGAAGTAAATAATAATCGAAAAGTTTTTTGTGGCAAGTACTCCGCATCGGTAGTTTGATGTAGAAAAGAACGTTTGATATTACAAAGGGCCTACTTTCAGGGTAGGTATTATTTTAAATAAATTAACAACATAAGTCCTGTATGACCTCCATATCTGGACCTTTTTTAAGATATTGTCAAATTACACAAGTTCCAGTCCCAAATCCTTATTAATTTTTGAGTGAATGCTGGTTAGCATGGGGTACCACTAGTAGTAATTTATACGACGATGATCGTAAGGTAATCCCAACGCCCCTAGAAGAAAGATAGAAGATGAAAGGTCTTCTGAATAACGTATTTCTTTTATGTTCACATTGTAGATTGGATTGGTAGATTTATTACGGTGGACAGAGCAAAATGAACAAAAGTTTCCTGGATGTTTGCTATTACGAGTCGCCATAAAAAGAGTTTTAAAGCTGGCATAAAATTCATTTGCATCATAGTTATATTATAAAGGGATTACATTGCACTTTTACAATGTAACTGTAATTAACACAGCACGCTGGGAGTTTCCGAATTCATGTTCGACAGTAAATCTCTGCACCTTATTCCATCGGAAAAACGATTCCAGTCATAATTGGATACAGTAGATTTAGAGATTACTGCTCAACTTTGGCAATTAAAACCGTAATTGCTACTTTTATTATTGGTTCATACAAATTGGGTATCATCGAGTATTTTTAATTACAATTTTTGCTACTTTGTTCTAAATCGGTGTTAAGCTGTATTAATAAAATATATACAAAAAAAAGACTATAACAAACATACCTATATTAGTTGATTTAATGACAATATTATTATTGTTTAGCTACAAATTTTAAAATACTATTGATTTTAATACAAGGACCTATTCGATTTTAATTGGTTAAGTATGTATTTAAGTACAGTAACTGATTATCTTATTTATTTTAAACCATAATATTTTACTATCGTTTCATAAAACAATACTGAAAATTTAGAACACCCTACTTTTACTTGAATATTCAAAATAAACGACACCAAAATGTAAAGAAATACCTACTTTTTATTACCTCAATAACGTTTCGTCCATGTGCTGGATGCAATTCGTCCAATTTATTACCACAATATATACTGTAAAAATATTACACTATTAGTTGTGTAAAAAATGTCCGTAGATTTCAAGATATTTTGTAGAGTATTAATATAGTAATAGTACACAACTTCACCAGACCTTTCAACATCAGGTGCGACAATGACATAAGGACAAAAGGAACACCTCCGTCATTGGACAAGGGCCTAGTTTCGTACACCGATGGATCAAAGAAGGCCGACGGAGTGGGCGCAGGTATATTTGGGGAAAGACCCAGAATAGAAATTAGCATTCCCCTGGAAAACTACGTCACAGTCTACCAAGCGGAAGTACGTGCTATACAAACATGTGTCCAGAAAAATATCGGAAAGGGCTATCACGACCAAGAAATATACATTCTGTCAGACAATCAAGCTGCCCTTAATCGAGGATCACAATGGAGTACCTAAATAACCTGAAAGACCTAGCAGTAAGGAACAACAAGCTAGAACTTCTATGGATTCCTGGTCACTCGGGGATAGCGGGCAACGAAAAAGCTGATTAACTGGCTAGAGCCGGATCTTCTCAAGTCGTTTTAGTCGCTTCCCTCTCCTGGATCCGCCACTGATTCAGTAACCAATATTACTGGTGTTATTATTAACATACTATAGCGTAGTATTAATTATTATTCTTTATATCTGTTTTTCCTATGAGGTGTTATCATCCGGGGGTGATTATATGAAACATTCTTCCTTATTTTCTTAAATAAGGCTTGAAATTATATTTTAGCATTAAAGAAAAATGTTGGAGGTACAACACATCCATAACTTCTGGATGACTATTTGCAAAAAAAGATTTTTTATATTCACACTGGTGAGCAACCTATTGCAGTTTTACTCATCTAATTAGGGATGGACAGTTTACTAACGGTGAATCCAAGGATGAAAATTACTTAATGGTTATCACGGATATCATTTTAAATTTATGAATTATGGAAAATTTTCCATATCACTTTTTAGGACCATTTATTTATTCTAATCAAAAGTGCTGACCATTTTAAAAGACTTCCAGGACGCGTGCAATTGTTTATTGGAAGAGATAACGCTTTTATATGTAGACCAGGAGCATAAAGTAGTGTTTGATTTGATTTATTCTTTTCATACCAAACTACATGAGCTATTAAAATAAAAAATTAATATTAGCACAGGGATTTTTGTTATAATGAAAAAGCTAAGATAGGAATGTTGATTATTATCATTTACCCTACTATATAAAAGAATTTAAAGAAGTATATTTTTTAGTTGTTATTAATTTGTAAGAATACTATTGCAAAGTATTATATTTTGTCGAATATCTGCCAGCCTGTCACAGCTTTTTTTTTGTAATAATAACATCATAATTAGGAATTTCGACCATTTTAAATGATAATTTTAGGGAAATTTATTGAGTCAAACGAGTTCTTGATTAGTTAAATTTTGTAATAATATACAGGGTCCTGCACCTCACCTCCCGTCTTCTATAGCTCACTTATTAATTTATATTAATTATATTTTCCTGAAATGCGCCCTAGGATAGGTACAGGTAAAGTCTGCAAAATATCAAAATCCTAACTTAATTAACTTGATAAGATGACGGGAGGTGAGGTGCAGGACCCTGTATAAAAATATGTCTAAACTGAATAGTATTTTAAGACATTTGCATATGAAAAATGATATCACTTGACAGGATGTAGCATTAAAAGAGGCATCGGCATTGTAGAGCAAAATTGCAATTTTTTCAAATCTAAGTACCAACAAAATTATTCAAGACATAAATTTAAATTATTTAAATCAAAAGACAGACGACATTTTAAATTTTAAACTCCGCGCAGTCCTGGTCTATATAAAATGCAAAGTCATATCTACAGATATGATAAACCATATTAAATTCATATTTCATTATTCTTTGTTCAGTCAAGGTGTCGCTTTCGAAGAGTACAGCAGTTTTTTTAGCAGCTCTTGGTAGTGTAGTTTGAAAATGTCGGAAAGTGAAAATATAAGCCCTTCAGTGGTTGTACATGAGGAGGATGTAAATGAAGTTCAAGAACAGCCAGAGAAAAATGACACAAAAGATGATAAGCTGATAGAAAGCGACAATGATTCCCATGATTCGGGATACGACTTGCAAATGCAGCAGTTATCTACTGATATTGAAAATCACTTGAATAATCTTGTGAAAGTAACCATTGAAAGTACTGAAGCTACACAAAAAAAATTCGAGGATGGTCACATTGGGGAAAATGATGACGAAGCATCTACTAACAACTCTACTAAGGGTTCAATTGAAGATTCTACCAGCGGCTCTACTCATGATTATATCAAAGATACTAAAATCTCAATCGATGATATTATCGAATATATTGATGACAACGTGGAGTCTACCGAAGAAACAACTACTTCCAAAGATGAGCTAATCAATGAAGCAGAGACTGATTTAAGCCAAACTAAGTCCAAGGATGATTTTGTTGAAATAACTGTCGATAATGAAGAATTCGTTGAAATTCCCCTTGATGACATGACAGAAGCCGACATTATAAATACTGGTGGCACTGGTGAAAATGTAGACGAAAATGGGTATGCTACCATACCTTCTAAAACCAAGAATCCTGAAGAAAAATTAGACCAAGAAAATGAAACAGAAGAAGAAGAACCTGTATCCGAAGGGGAGCAACATACTAAATGGTACTATATCACATGGGTATTTACAATTGCCGTAATGATAATTATTTTCATTTCTATCTGCGGATTGGGTTATTTTTTCTCCAAGGACAAGAGGGCCTACCCCCCTCCTATTGATGATAAAACTGCTTATATGCAGGCATTTAATGGTACAGATGAAGACTATGAGATTGATGTCCATAATAACAGAACCCTGGCAAGACAGAAGTATCCGTGGATCCCCTACTTGTGGCTTCCTGAACCACCTTCGTCTGCAATATTGGGATAAAAGACCTTTTGTTCAAGTGTTAATCGCTGATTGTATCCTTAATATCCATCTATGAATTAGTTAAGTTTTAATAAGACTGTAAGAGAGCACAATATTCATTAAACCACAACTTTAATGGTAAAAAATATCTTGGGAGGCCCCCAATGGTTAGCTAGTCCATTATCGCCAGCAATATTGCAGTAAAAAAGTGAAAACAATCTGACTGTCATAGTTATGCAAATTATCTTTAGATTTAAATTAACTGTTTGAAAAAAATGAAACATATTAAACCGATGTGCTTTACAACATAAGAAAAAGAAGGTTTCTTCTGAACACAGAACCAAAGACTTTCTTTATGGTTTCCTGGCCCAACATTATCTGCAATTTTGAGATTTAATAAACCTTTTTGATTGTTGAGTGACCGTTACCTTATTATTGTTACCTGTAAGGGTGTTTAATACCGTCCATCATATTTTTATGATTTAAAATGTATTTAATTAGCCATAAATTGTATTTCTTTTATATTTTGTGTTAATAAAATTGGTATATTTATTATCAAATATTTTTTTAATGATCTTTTGGCTTTCTTTACTATCTTTATTTTATTGACTGATAAAAAAATTGTTAACTAATAAAAGCGTGCGAATCAAAAACTTTAACTACTTACAAGTAGTAATATAGATAATATTTATCATAAGCTTATTTAATTTTTTATTTATGTCTGCAAATATTTCTATTCTCAGTACCTTAAACATAGATAAGGACGGATTCTTAGGACACAATTATTTTAGTTACTGTTTTATAGCTGAAATAGTAATTAATTTGATCGAACATAAAGTCTATTAAAGTACGAAACGTGAACACCGACTATGGAAGCCAAAATAGAATATTGTCTAATTTTCTTGAAACAGGTTCACAGCGATTCGTTACACATATTTAATGAACCAAAATCAACAAAAAGTCAAAGTTTAGAAATTATAGTAGTTTAGAATCAAATAGTTTTCAATCGAACCGCAAAGGACCTTACATCAGTAAACAACAATATTCTTTTCTTTAATCCTATTTTAAGGTATTGTAACTACGGTATGGCAGCTTAGTGGTAGAGCTGTCGCATTCGGCCGCAGGTGACCCGGGTTCCATCCCCGGGACTGATGTACGCTTTATAAAAAAAGTATACCCAAGATTTTAGAGGTAAGAATGCAGTATGATAATGGTTGACTCCCGAATACCACCCATTGAGGGCGGATAGTCCTGCCTTTAAGGGACTGACGGATAAACGAGTGCATACGAGTGGTTCGGATTCCACGTGAAAAACTGTAGGTCCCGTCTGGCTGACATTACCTCAAGCAAAAGGGATAAAATAAGCCATTTCGCTGCAGCATACTGACAACAGGTCAACCCTCCTTGAACCAACCAACCGAGGTATTGTAATAGAATTCCGTGGTTTGCCTTGCTGTACATTGACTGAAGTGCCTGGCAAACTACACTATAGCATTTTCAATATGTCATATGAGTGAGGCAGACAAAGATATAATTTTACAAGATAACGAATATCTATACAGGGTGATTCCCAAGTTGATAATTCTTTTTTAGCTGTGTATAGAAGGCCTTAAAATAAACAACATTTTCAAATACCTTTTTCTTAAACTTAAAAATAGGCGAGATACAGAAGTAAAACATCTAATTGCGGACCTGGTCATCAAAACGAAGCCTGCTATACTTTATGTTGTTTTTGTCTTGTTAGTCATGCAATTTACGGGTCGGTGGTCAGTTATTTATTTGGCAATCTGCTGAGGTGTGTTTTTCTGAAGCAAGTTAATTTTAAATTGGTGACACGTGAAAATGGTAAAATTTGAAAACAATAATAATAATAATAATAATAATAATAATAATAATAATAATAATAATAATAGTCTTTATTAAGAATTGGAAGATACAATAATTTGCAATTCTTAAAGGGCGAAGTCTAGCTGATAAGCGTCAGCTACTCAACTTTAACCCTTTTTTCAACAAGATAAATTACTATAATCTGTCCATAAATCAATTTAGCAAAAAATAAATAGTAGTACAAGTATTACACTGTTAATGTATTATAATCACTTTAAGAAAATTTAAATTAAAAAAAGATAGCACTTTAAATAGTAGAACTGGTAATTATTCTAAAAAATTATAAAAAACTAGCCTTCAGCGTTAGAATTCCTTTGATTTTCCAGCAGCGTATTTCTAATTCCATTGCGAAATAATAGCAAAGAGGGACAGGTAAAATAATTATTAAAGTCGTTAAAATATTTTACCGCATTACAGGTAAATCCACGCCGAAAAATAGCTTTTCTGTGTTGGGGCATAGTAAGTGTATTTGACCTTACTGAAACATGATGAATGTCACTGCGAAAAACTAAAGAAGACCTTAAGTACATAGGGGTTGATGTTTTTAATAAATTATATACAAATGTTAATAGCAAAAATTTAAATGTATTCATCATGTTTAGCCAGTTGAGTTCAGATATTTTCAGAGAGATATGATCATATTTCTTTAAGCCAAATATAAATCTACAGCAATTGTTCTGCATTTTCTGCAGACGTTGTTTGTCCTCCTGAGTTAAACATGGATAATATAAGATAATACAGTAAGAAATCATAGATAATATGTATGCTTCACATAATTTTTTCCGTACTTTAGAGTTAAGAAAATGTTTGTTTGCATATAATATCTTTAACACCATGTAAGTTCTTTGGCTCAAAGCTGTTATATGCTTACTAAATCTTAATTTGTCATCAAACAGTACTCCTAGATTTTTTGCAGTATCTGTGAACTCAAGACGTTGCCCATTAAGTTGTATGTTAACATACTGTTTTAAGAAGTCGTAACACCCTTCAGGTGCAAAAAGTAGGAGTTGTGTTTTTTGAGCATTTAATCTAAGGTTATGTGTAAAGCTATATTCAGTGATTTTTTGCAAGTCTGTGTTTATGTTTGCTTCGATATCATTGTAATTTTCCGGATCAAAAGTGCAGACGAGTTGTGTATCGTCAGCATAAGTATGGATTTGGGAAAATGATGGTATTTTACTCATATCAAAGGTGTACAATATAAAGAGAAGGGGTCCTAAAATGGAGCCCTGCGGTACTCCAGACGTTACGTCACCGACGTCTGACACTTCTGACCGTGATCTTACGAGTTGCCGTCTACCCTCCAAGTAATTTCGAAAAAATGAGAGTGCTAGATTAGTTAATCCAAAGTAATGCAGTTTAGCAAGCATAAAAGTATGGTCTACACAATCAAACGCTTTGGAATAATCAAGAAGTGTTAAGACTGTTGCCATTCCATTGTCCAGATTCCCAACAATGAGATCATTAATATGTAATAAAGCAGTTGTCGTACCATGCCCGGGGCGAAATCCAGACTGGTGATCCGGTAATATTCCATTCTCTGTGACATAAGTAAGTAGTTGTTTATACACAACCATTTCGAGAACCTTGCTTAGCACCGGTAGAAGACTTATGGGTCTGACATCATTTAATGTTGTTGGAGAGTTTACTTTAGATATTGAACATACAATTGCTGTTTTCCAAACTTCAGGAAAATAACCTTGTTCTAGGCAGCTATTTAAGATATGTGTGTAATGATGCAGTAATATGGGTAAACTTATTTTAAGCATAATTAATGAGATTTCATCTAAGCCAGCAGCATTAGATTTCAGACTATGAATGATCATGTTTATTTCCTCAGGACAACAACAACAATGAACTAGTAGATATGGTGCTAATTTACGGTCGTAGTGTCGTCAAAGTGCGACTGCTGCTTTGAAATTATACGCCGAACGCTTTCCCTTGCGGTCTCATTTTACACCCAGAAGTTGTCTTAATGTTATTCAACGGACAAGTTAGGCAGAACCGTATTTGATCCATAGTGTAATAAATGACTGTAAGTATTTTATTTTCAAGTCTTTTAAAAAAAGGTATTTGAAAATGTTGTTTATTTTAATGCCTTCTTTAAACAGCTAAAAAAGAAGTATCAACTTAGGAATCACCCTGTATAACGTAGGGTTTTATGTTCTCGCCGCGCTACCTGGAACTGCTATAGCCCTTAAATTTTCAAAATTTAGCGAAAACCAAATTAAACTTCCTAGTTTTAAAAATAATCTCCCCAAGTCGAAAACATCGGTTTAGTGAAAATCAAAAAAAAAATGTATTAGAACAATATCAATAATGACATGTTAAAAGGATTTTTAACATAAAACCAATCGACGGTATCGGTAAAAACACTTTCAAGAATATATATGTTTTTGAGACCACAAGAGAGCACATTTAGCTGACATAAAAATGTTAGCGCGCTATGCGAAGAGAAAAAGTCATAAATAACATATCCCAGTGTTCCCACTTAAATTCGGAGAGGCAAATGGAAAAAGCGTATGCACTTTTGTCCTGAATAATACGCGCTATAAATATTAGCCGAAATATAGAAATCTCCCGCGTTGTGATATTTTCTTTAAAAATATTCTGAAAGGAAAATAAAATTGTCGGAGTAAAAATTAGGTCATAAATTTAAGTTGTTAGTGTTACTGCATTTAAGCTGGTAAAAATGTAACGATATAGTCTCGGTTGAACCATGAATTTTATTTTATAAAAAGTGATTCCACTGAAGATTTTTTAGGGTCATTATCAACCAGCTTGAATTTTTATAATTTTTTTTTGTAAATTTGACTTATACAGGGTGATTCATTAAGGTCGACGAGCGGCCATATCTCGGAAACTACTGGGCATAGAAATTCAGGAAAAAAAATTATAACTAAAGTGGGCATGAGAAAATCCTGGAAATAATTTTTAAGTTCCGCATTTTGCCGCAAGAGGGCGTAATTGAAAAGTAAATTTTAAAATTTTACATATCTCCGAAAAGTCCACATTAAGGTATATCTTTGAAAACACCATTAAAAAGCTTGGACAATTATGCATCATTTCGGTCTTATGCTCATTGGCGTACCGACTCGAGGGCGCAATTTGTAATGATAACACATTTTTTAATTTTACTCCGAAAAAATAAATCATACGGTATAATTATGATACCATATTCAAAAAGTAGAGTAAATTTGCTAGAAAAAATATTAAAACCGCAGCTTGATATCTTCGTTCATTTCAGCGTTATCGCCAATAGAATAATTTTTAAAACTTTAAATGAAGAAGCGATTATATATTTTTTAGAAAAAAAGTTGTTGAAAGTGTAATCAGTTAAGTCGCTGTAACTTTTAAACGACAAAAAAATGCTAGAGGGCACAACTTGCAATAGTAACACATTTTTTGATTTTACTCCGAAAAAATAAATCATACGGTATAATTATGATACCATAATCGAAAAGTAGATGAAATTTGCTAGAAAAAATATTAAAACTGCAGCTCGATATCTCCGTTCGTTTCAGCGTTATCGCCAATAGAATAATTTTTAAAACTTTAAATGAAGAAGATTTTTTAGAAAAAAAGTGGTACGCCACTGATATTTTTCCATGTGGATATTATTTCGAATTAGCATGGTCAATTCTGCATAAAAATGGTCTCTTGCGTTTTTCTCCTCAGACACACCGTTCTTAATTAAAATAATTAAATAAAAGCTCTACTATTATTATTAACATTGAAAATGCAAAATTTTGTTTTATAAAAATTGGTGGAAATGACCACCTTCACTTAATAGGCATACATGAAGCTAATTTAACGGTGTGCCTGAGGAGAAAAACGCAAGAGACCATTTTTGTGCAGAATTGACCAGGCTAATCAGAAATAATATCCACATGGAAAAATATCAGTGGCGTACCACTGTTTTTCTAAAAAATATATAATCGCTTAGTTTTAACAATTATTCTATTGGCGATAACGCTGAAACGAACGGAGATATCGAGCTGCGGTTTGAATATTTTTTCTAGCAAATTTCATCTACTTTTTGATTATGGTATCATAGTTATACCGTATGATTTATTTTTTTGGAGTAAAATCAAAAAATGTGTTATTATTGCAAATTGCGCCCTTTAGCATTTTTTTTAAGAACTATTATGAACAACTAAATACGATTGGTGAAAGTGCATACATTTCTCTTTCAAACAGTCTTTAGTTTGCTAAAATCGGATAAGTCGTTTAAAAGTTACAGCGATTTAACTGATTACACTTTCAACAGCTTCCTCCCCTCTTAGTAAAGTTGGTACACCAATGAGCATAAGACCAAAATGATGCATAATTGTCCAAGCTTTTTAATGGTGTTATCAAAGATATACCTTAATGTGGAATTTTCGAAGATATGTAAAATTTTAATATTTACTTTTGAATTACGCCCTCTTGCGGCAAAATGCGGAACTTAAAAATAATTTCCAGCATTTTCTCTTAGACACTTTTGTCATAAAAAAATTTACCCGGATGCTGCACGATTACTAGTTTCTGAGATATGGCCGGCGGTCATTCTTAGTTGACCATCCGGTACATACATATATGCAGTAATAATTTGGCATTTACATATTACCTAATAACAAATTTCCCATGGGCGGACACCTCTTTTAGGAGGCCACATTTAGACAGTCCCGTAGGTGTCCGCCTAGGAGAGGTTTCATTGTATTTCAAATTTTTCTTGTATCAGATGCTGTTATGTGCAAAACAATCAGTTATAAAGTTATATATCTCATAAACAGTACGAGGTAGAGAAGTTAGAGCAAAAGGTAATTAAAGATTATGATTTAAAATGGTTTATGGTGTTCTTGCAGATGATGAATATTGCCATAAATTGCAAAGTCAATATTAGAACGGTAATTTCGTGATTAGCAAACTCTGGTCGTAATAATTTATGTGCATGGCTAGTCGCGACCGACAAGCTCTCTGTTAATAAGCTAACTTAATTATACCAAAATCTCGCATTTAATCGCGCGTTTAGTTTGAGCCCGCCGAATGGCCGAACACTACACATTATTACAACCCCGGTGATGCATTGCTGTTTTCCATATTAACTAGAAAATTATACTAATAGTTTTGAGGCCAAAGTAGCTTGGAATTTACATTGTGCTTGCAGGGTGTATTTTAATTTTTACTTCATGTTTGTCCCCGTATAATTTTGTTTGGTTGGTTTTCAATTTAGTAGAGCTGTGATATTTGATTATTACTTTTCTGCAAAGACTTTCTTTAATGCACCAGACTGCCTGGCAGGCGCTGCTCATGAAATGCTGTTTAGTGTATAATTTTGGCAAGGAATATACAGGGTGTCCTTGAGATGACTGTACAACGCTTCACCACAAATTCCTTAATCAAAAATAAGGTGATCTAGACAAACTTACGTATATGCGATGTTGCAGTTTTCAAATTAATGTCGTTTTTTCGGAATAATTTCTAAACCCTTTATCGACTTCGACTAATTTTGGGACTAAGAGTGACTATTGTTAATAGCGTGTTTTTATGTATACGCCATCTTTTTTTAACACCTGCAAATTTGTAAATAGCGTGCGATTGATAAATAAAAGTTTGTCTTTTTGTTACTCCCTGTATAAATGACTTTAATTATTTCTCTGATACTAGCTGTCTTCATTTTAAAACTTTTTGTCTATTATTAAATATTCGCCAGACATGAGGTTCTCTACAAAAAAGATAGTTACAATACCTTGTAATTCACCATTGCTGTTAATTCTGAACGAAAAACATTAAAAAAAATGTAATTCTAAATAACTACCAACTAAACTGCTGGACAATTGCTTTCGAGCAAGAAAATTTTCACCTAAATTTAACAGTTAATATTTTCTGAACCAGATATGATATCGACCTACAGTTTTAAATGGTTGATAGATTTATCCCTTGGAAAGCAATTGTCAATGTTGGATTTTCTTTAACTGTCAGAAAATTTTATATACAGGGTGTTAAAGAAGACGATAATTTTTGCTCCAATTTTAATGTCGTGTAACTTTTACAATAATATTTTTAAATTTTATCAATTTACGTGAATTGAATCACTGGTTCATAGCAAACAAAGTAATTTGTGAAATTTTTTATATCTGCTATATTTTAAGAATTTTTTTGGAAAACCTTGTTTAGTATCAACTTATTGGTAGCTAGATCTCACTGTGCGTTGTATTGTGCAAACTTTGCGAGTGATTATTATACCTTATGAAAAGCTTGATTATTTTCAGTAACAATAGTTGTACCTAACTGTTAGGATGTACAGTGGCGTACTTATAAACACCTATATGTTTATGGTTTATGAGTATCTCACAATTTTTCACGATTGTTTTATATTGAAAAGTACTCGCCCCTAGATTAGGTAAATTTTGTCTTATTTTTTAGTTTTTCATATCGCACTACAGGTATATTATACAGTGTGTTTACAAAATTTTACCAAAGATAAATTTCTTAATTTAATTTTTGGAAAAAATGTATTTATTAATTTCTAACTTACTAACACTATACTGATAAATCATGGACATATAAGTGTTTATAAGTACGCTACTGTACATCATAATATTTAGGTACAACTATTGTTACTTAACATAATCAAGCTTTTCATAAGGTATAAGAATCACTCGCAAAGTTTGCACAATACAACGCACAGTGAGACCTAGCTAGAAATAAGTTGAAATAAAGCAAGGTTTTCCAAAAAAATCGGTATTTCTTAAAATATAGCAGATATCAAAAATTTGACAAATTACTTTCTTTGCTATGAACCAGTAATTCAATTGACGTAGAGTGATAAAATTTAAAAATGTTAATGTGAAAGTTACACGCCATTAAAATTAGAGCAAAAATCATCGTCTTCTTTAACATCCTATATATAAAATTTTCTGACAGTTAAAGAAAATCCAACATTGACAATTGTTTCCCAAGGGATGAATCTATCAACCATTCAAAACCGTAGGTCGATATCATAATAATCAAGTAAGGTATAATAATCACTCGCAAAGTTTGCACAATACAACGCACGGTGATATCTAGCTACCAATAAGTTAAAATAAAGCATGGTTTTCCAAAAAAATCGGTATTTCTTAAAATATAGCAGATATTAAAAATTTGACAAATTACTTTCTTTGCTATGAACCAGTGATTCAATTGACGTAGAGTGATAAAATTTAAAAATATTATTGTGAAAGGTACACGCCATTAAAATTGGAGCAAAAATCATCGTCTTCTTTAACCCCTGTATATAAAATTTTCTGACAGTTGAAGAAAATCCAACATTGACAATTGTTTCCCAAGGGATGAATCTATCAACCACTTAAAACTGTAGGTCGATATCATATCTGGTTCAGAAAAAATAAACTGTTAAATTTAGGCGAAATTTTTCTTGCTCGAAAGCAATTGTCCAGCAGTTTAGATGAAGCTTAAATGTTGCTAAATGTAATGTTATGACCTATACCAACAAAACCACCACTTAACTATAACATGAATGGTAAGATCCTGGAAATACCTATTGTGTTTAAGCGTCTGGGAGTTGTTTTCGATAAAGAACTATCCTTTCTTCCCCATATTGATCACATCGTGTCCACCGCCTATAAATCACTTGGTTTTATTCTTAGAACTACTAAAGATTTTCGGGCACTTGATCCTTTAATAGCTTTGTATCGTTCTCTTGTTGGATCTAAATTGGAATACTCTTCAATCCTTTGGTGTCCGTTTTATAAAGTCCACATTGACAATATTGAGAGTGTTCAGAGACGTTTTTTGAAAGCTTTGTGGTATCGATCTGATGGAGTTTATCCCGAAAGCGGTTTTCCTCATGACCGGCTGCTGTAAAGATTCTCGTTTGTTAGATTACATAATAGTCGCATATGTTCTACACAGTTATTTTTACATAAACTGATCAATAACAACGTTATTTGTGAAGAGCTGCTGCACAAACTGAACTTTAGAATTCCTTCCCTAAATTCCCGAAATATTCTATTTACCACCTTCACGAACCAACGCATTTAAATATTATCCCATCAATAGGACGTGTATATGTTACAAGTTTTGGAACTATGTTACAAATAAAAAAAGGACAAACGTCGCAATCCCATGCACTCTTCATTTTGAGGACTCAAATGCAACGAACGGAAGAGACGTTAGTAACATGTTCGAAAATTTTATTAAGGGTGTATTTGTACCAAATACGGGTCAGGTTGCGCCCAGTCAGAATGCTGCAGGTGCCACCACAAATGTCGGTATTTCTATTCCTGAAAACAAGGTCATTAACCTGATTAATAGTTTGGACTGCAAAAAAGCGCTGGTCCTGATGGTATACCACCTTTGTTCATAAAACACTGTGCAAATAGTCCACAACCACTCCATATTATATATATAATTTGTCTTTAAAAACTGGATGTTTTCCAAAAGAATGGAAAACATCACATATTACACCAATATTCAAGAACGGAGATAGAAGTCATGTTGCTAATTATCGACCAATTAGTAAAATTAATATCTTTGCAAAAATACTTGAAAAAATATTTTACGAAAATATTTATGCCCCAGTAAAAAAACAATTATAGAACAGCAACATGGCTTCTTTCCTGGAAGATCTTTGGAGACAAATCTTTTGGGCTACGCCCAGAATATTTGTTCGGTCATGGACAATCAGAAACAAGTCGATGCTGTCTACACCGACTTTAGCAAGGCTTTTGACAAAATTAGTCATAAACGACTGATTGCGAGACTTGGTGAGGTCGGGGTGACCGTGAGGCTTATATCCTGGGCTTGGTCCTACATTTGTGGTCGAAGGCAAATCGTTGTTGTTAATGGGTACCACTCAGAGCCATTTGATGTAACCTCGGGTGTCCCACAGAGGAGTCATTTAGGGCCTCTATTTTTCATAATCTAAATAAATAACATTACCGATTGTTTTCTATACAGTAACTTTGTAGTGTATGCCGATGACCTTAAGATGTATCGTATAATGGAGGCCCCAGCGGACTGTCTTAAGTTGCAAAGCGACTTAAATAGGTTGCTTGAATACTGCAAAGCCAACAGCCTATTTTTGAATTTGGATAAATGTTTTTCAATAACGTTCTCAAAATATATAAATTTAATAGATTTCAGCTACACTATTGACTCCAAAACTCTAAAAAAAGTTGACCAAATAAAAGACCTTGGAGTTATTTTGGACAGCAGATGGTCGTTTCGCTCTCACTTTGATAATATTATAGCTGATGCGAACAGAATGTTAGGATTTATTATTAGAAGTTGTCAAGTTTCTAGGAACCTTAAAACATTCCTATCGCTCTATTTTGCGTGTGTTTACAGCAAAGTTTCGTTCGCTTCAGTTGTATGGAATCCAAATTATAAAATACACACTAAAAGAATTGAAGCAATTCAAAATAAGTTTTTGAAGGTTCTGGCAATTAAGGCTAAGTGTACTCCCGAGGCTGCTGCCCATAAATTTAAAATATTACCTCTTGCCGAAAGGCGAAGCATTTCAGACCTATGTTTTATACACAAACTTATTAACAATAAAATTGATTCGCCACCTTTGTTATCCTTTTTAAATATTAATGTCCTTACAATCAGGAATTATTTAATGTGTCATTCAGAAGAACAAATTTGGGACGCAATACCCCTTTAATTAGAATGCAGATTACTTCTAATAAGTTTTGCAACGACATTACAGTATTTTCTACCACATTCACAACATTCAAGTCGAAATTAAAACAAGCGTTTTTCGCACATGCATGTATTTACTAATATAATTAACTGCCTTTTGTCTAAATTGTATCTTTGTCATTTTTCATTTTTTAAAAATTTATTTAGGATTAGTCAAAAAACCCAATATTAATATATTGTAAACAGCGGAAGCTTATTCTTGAACTCAGCTATGTAGCCTCCTAAACTTGTATTAAATAAATAAATAAATGACAATCATACGATGGCTCTGAAGGACCACAGAAAAATTTAAAATACTTAAAATTGCCAAATACAGAAGTGGAAATTTCCACTTATTATGTGGAAATTTCCACTTATTATGTGGACATTTCCACTTATTATGTGGAAATTTCCACTTATTATGTGGAAATTTCCACTTATTATGTGGAAATTTCCACTTATTAGGTGGACATTTCCACTTATTATGTGAAAATTTCCACTTATTAAGTTGTCCAAAAAGTACCAACAAGTCTCAACCGGCAAGCAGCAGAATCAAGCAAAAAAAGTGGCCATGAGAAAATCCTGGAAATAATTTTTATGTTCCGCATTTTGCCGCAAGATGGCGTAAAAAGCTTGGACAATTATGCATCATTTTGGTCTTATGCTCATTGGCGTACCGACTTTAATAAGAGGGGGGGAAGCCGTTGAAAGTGTAATCATTTAAATCGCTGTAATTTATAAACGACTTATCCGATTTTAGCAAACTAAAGACTGTTTGGAAGAGAAATGTATGCACTTTCACCAATCGTATTTAGTAGTCCATAATAGTTCTAAAAAAAATGCTAGAGGGCGCCATTGGTAATAATAAGACATTTTTTGATTTTACTCCGAAAAAATAAATCATACGGTATAATTATGATACCATAATTGAAAAGTACATGAAATTTGCTAGAAAAAGTATTAAAACCGCAGCTCGATATCTCCGTCCGTTTCAGCATTATCACCAATAGAATAATTTAAAAAAAATTAAATGAAGAAGCGTTTATATATTTTTTAGAAAAAAAGTGTTACGCCACTGATATTTTTCCATGTGGATATTATTCGGATTAGCCTGGTCAATTCTGCATAAAAATGATCTCTTGCGTTTTTCTCCTCAGGCACACCGTTCTTAATTAAAATAATTAAATTAAATTAGTTCTACTATTTATTATTATTATCAACATTGATAATGAAAAATTTTGTTTTATAAAACTTGTTGGAAATGGCCACCTTCACTTAATAGGCATACTTCCGCCCGTCTAATTTAATTTACCTTTTTACTCTTATTAAAGTCGGTACGCCAATGAGCATAAGACCAAAATTATTCATAATTGTCCAAGCTTTTTAATGGTGTTATCAAAAATATAACTTAATGTGGAATTCTCGGAAATATGTAAAATTTTAAAATTTATTTTTTAATTACGCCATCTTGCGGCAAAAAGCGGAACCTAAATATTATTTCCAGAATTTTCTCATGACCACTTTTTTTCCTGAATTTCTATGCTCAGTAGTTTTCAAGATATGGCCGCTCGTCGACTTTAATGAATCACCCTGTACTGCTTGATTCTGCTGCTTGCCGGTTAGGACTTGTAGGTACTTTTAGGACAACTTAATAAGTGGAAATTTCTACATAATAAGTGGAAATTTCCACATAATAAGTGGACATTTCCACATAATAAGTGGAAATTTCTACATAATAAGTGGAAATTTCCACATAATAAGTGGACATTTCCACATAATAAGTGGACATTTCCACATAATAAGTGGAAATTTCCACTTCTGTATTTGGCAATTTTAAGTATTTTAAATTTATCTGTGGTCCTTCAGAGCCATCGTACAATCATTCTTATTTGTTTTGAAAAATAAATTAATTAGGTCGACCAAATGGATAAGCCGCGTCTGCTGCCTATATTAATTTACACGTTTGTCATTTTTAAGATCAGTAAAAACTGGTAGGCAACTTAACAACATTGTAATTTTTTATGTAAACCATTATGCCCATGCATTATGTCATAAAAAGTTTATTTGTTAGTGTCAAAAATTCAAAACAAAGAAATAATACTATGTAGTAATCTGGCCAACTAGGATTCAATTTTAAAAAATCTTAAAACTGTCGATGTGATTTATTTTAGTGCTTGATTTATGACATTTTTGCTTACTTATTTTACATAAGCTATAAACATTTATTGACTATTTTCTACATATAATCCCAAACTATATGACGGCTATATAACCTTTTTAAAACATTTGTCCGATACACTTTTCTAGTTTTACGATTTTTACTTTGTAGGTTTAATGGAAAATTGTAACAGCTTCATTCATTTGAATAGTCAATTAAAACCGTAGAATGGACATCAAAAACCCTTTTTTGTTGAAATTTAGGAAATCTATAAAGTAAAATTTATTTCGCATGTTAAATGGAAAGCTATGTTTTGGTTTTTACCGCTTTTTAACCGAGTTAATTTGATGGTGAACTGGCACTTTGTATTTTTTTCTACTTTTAAGTGTTACTTAAAAAGGCGGAACTCACACTATGTCTCATTAAGCATTATTTCTAAAAACCAAAATTTAGTTCTATTTCAGAAAGGTGTAGAGTAATAAAATGGGAAATTCCGTCCAGTTCGGCTCAATTTTGGTGTCAGCCATAGGCGTAGTTCAAAGAAAAGTTTGCTCTTAAATATATATTTATAAGATTCTAATGATAATGTTGATAACTAGAAAACTTTTATGGACCACTTTAAAAAATATGGATTTTGTCTGGGAAAAGCATAAGCGTAAATCACTTTTACTGGAACGCGATGAAATTGTCTGCTGGCGACGAAAATACTTGAGAAGTATAAAGCAGTACAGAAAAGAGCAAAAGAAAATCTTTTATCTTGATGAGATGTGGATTAATGAAGGTTATATAGTAGGTACCTACCAAAATTGTGGCAAGACAAAAATATAACCAGTGCTCGCCTTGAAGGCCTGTCAACGGGTATTAAGTTGCCTTCAGGTAAAGGAAAGGGACTAATAATCATCCATATTGGAAGCGAAGAGGGATTTTTAAAAGAAGGTTTGCTTTCAGTCGTTCAATACGGGATATTACCACGAGGACATGAATTCGAATGTTTTTAAGGACTATTTTGGTGAAATGATAAAAATATGTTCCAGCTGATTCTAGTAGTTATGGATAACGCAAGCTATCATTCACGACACACAAAGACGACTCCAACTTCATCTTGGAGAAAATACGAAATGATCGACTGGTTAACCACCAAAAGTATTGAATTTAATAAGGAAGGAATTATTACCTATAGCAAATTTACACAAACATTATTTTATGAAATATGCCGTGGAAGATATAGATGAAAAACAACTTATATGGGCGCAAGTGAAACAATTTGAAGCAAGACACAACACGACATTCAAAATGATAGACGTTAAGCTACTATTTAATCAGGCCATTAAGGAAGTGACACCAGAAAACTGGCGAAAAGCAATCCATCATGTCATTAAAGAAGAGGAGAAAATGTGGAAACTTGACCACCTGATCGATCGGACCGTCGACCTGTTAATTATTACGTCAAGAGGAGATGACAGTTCCTCAGAGGACGAAGAATATTATGATTTTTTATAATTTAAATTCTGTTTAATGTATTTTGTATTTTTTTTTTATAATGTTTAATAAAAAATAAGTGTACCTAATACTATGTATATAATGCACGACTTTGTCACACAATTTTCAGTGTTTGTGAATAGATAACAATAGGCAAAACGGATAAATTGACCCAAATCTGGGTGGTACTACTGAAAGTGGCTTAAATATTCGTTGGGTCACTCTATAGTCCCTTTGCATACCTAATGAACTTTTATTACTCTACACCTTTCTGAAATAGACTATAGAATTTAAGGGATTAATGAAAATATTTGTTCTACTCCCACATGAATATTGTCGGTTTTCTATATAACTGGACAACCGAAAATGTCCAAAAAGAATTTGGTTTTCAGATGAAGCTACGTTTTCCTTAAATGGTCAGGTTAATGGGCATAGAAAATGGTCAGATACTGGGCATAGAAAAATCCTATTTTCTTCATAGCAAATCATGCACACTCAGTATAAAGAAAAAGTTAATGTCTCGGCTGGCATTGTAGAAATAGGGTAATTGAACCATATTATTTCTTCCCAAAAAAAAATTATTTTAATTTCCTACGAAATGATCTGATTCCAGCAATTACCACTCTATTTCCAGATGATAATGATCCTGATTTATCAAGTTTAACCTTATAGTTTTAACAGGATGGTGCTCCCTCCCCCTCTACCCCTTTCCCATTGTACTGCTCATTTAAGTAGAGTACTTAGATAAATAAAATTTTCCGGGGCAGCGGATGGATAAAGCAAATTTTAAATTGGTGACACGTGAAAATGGTTAAATTTGAAAACAACGAACTAGTAGATATGGTGCTAATTTACAGTGAGTGCCGTCAAAGTGCGGCTGCTGCTTCGAGATTATACGCAGAACGCTTTCGTTTGCGGGCTCATCCTACACCCAGAAGTTTTCTTAATGTTATTCAACGGGCAAGTTAGGCACGATCGTAATTGATCCATAGTGTAATAAATGAATGTAAGTATTATACTTTTTAGTTTTTGGAAAAAGGTATTTGAAAATATTGTTTATTTTAATGCCTTCTATACACAACTGAAATATAAGTATCAACTTACGAATCACTCTGTATAAAAGGCTGATTCATATCTTTATAATAATTCTGTAGAAAACCAGATAAAACAGACGAAATTATAAGATTTACATGCCAAGAAGGCAAGGGCCTGTCGACATATTAAGCACCGGTTCCCGCAGATCACCGAAGTCAAGCGGTGTCGAGCGCGGTTAGTACTTGGACGGGTGACCGCTTGGGAACACGGCGTGCTCTTGCCTCAGGGAAGAGTGTAAAATGAATCGACACCTAGCCATCCTATTCACGCCGGACAGGCCGGATGAGATCGGATATCTCGTAGGATGAAGGTGCCGTTTCACACTCCCCAGTCGGTAGATCACATTTGTGGTCGATGACCGGTTCAAGATGGCCTACGTAGTCGGAGAACCGTAAAAAAAAAAAAAAAAAAAAAAAAAACATGCCAAGAAAAATGTAATAGTGTGAGCTATTGGGCGGGCAAGTGCTGCTATTGTGAAACCAGGCAACCAACTTCATTTCAGCATACCAACACATCAAATTGGCTATGGTTCAAAAGTAGACATTGTTAATTTTTATTAATAAATATATCGCTTTTTGTCTGTTTTTATTCAAATTGCAGAAGGTGAAAGAGATAGAACCTGATGTCCGCAAAGGGCTTTTGACAATATGGACATCATATTCACTGTTGAACGGCAGTAGAGTTTTGGACTTGCATTGTCTTTATTTGTTTAGAATCACTACGTTTCAACTGGTAAGCATCTCCAGTCGTCTTCAGGTGAATACTGAATAAGTACGGTAACTACAGCTCTATTTATACTAGGCAGGTGCTGTGACGCATGACTAGTGGGTGGAGTCATGCGTGTTGCTAGGTGATGATGCATAACTGGATGTGTCATGCTTCATATATCATTCATATCATGTGGACAAAAGCGGAAATCCTGCAAAAAGAACCGCACTGGAGGAAGAGGAAGTTTAAGGAAGCTGCGACCATACACCAAAATCCAGGTTGCTTTAGTAAGCCTTCATTAGATATGAGAAACGTCTGGAAACCCTTGTTAAGTAAATGTAATCTTAGAATAAGACCACCCAAGAGTTAGACGCATGATTCATCGAGCATGGCGTCATCGAGCATGACGTCATCGAGCATGACTCACAAGCATGACACATCCAGTTATGCATCATCACCTAGCAACACGCATGACTCCACCCACTAGTCATGCGTCACAGCACCTGCCTAGTATAAATAGAGCTGTAGTTACCGTACTTATTCAGTATTCACCTGAAGACGACTGGAGATGCTTACCAGTTGAAACGTAGTGATTCTAAACAAATAAAGACAATGCAAGTCCAAAACTCTACTGCCGTTCAAGAAACGTCATTGTCTCCAACCTTTAAACAGACACCATATTCACTGTTATTGTGCAAATAACCATTTTCTTTACGACCTCAATGAAAGACGCTACTGACTGCTTCACCAATCAATGTGCCACAACCAATATTTATACTATAAAATATTTACTTTTACAAAACCTTAACTTAATGGTCATCTGCAAAAAAAATATAACTTGAAGCGTTTAGTTCTTTTGATATTTTTCAATATACCACCCACTACGTATAATTCTATGAAAATATCCCGACATGCCGGTTTGAAACTTCAAAACGAATGACTATTTTCAGATCGAAACTGTTTAATAGGGCATGGGGCAAACGGAAATTGCAGCATTCAAAGGTTTAGTTTTTGTTTTCCGCTAAAAGCTACTCCCAATCTGCGGGGATTTACCACGTTCGTGCATTGAAAGGACATTTCAAATAATTAGCTATTTGGCCAAAGTAAATAACAAAATACAATTCAGTACCTACATAATTATTCTGAAATTAATTCCTGGTAGGCATAAACGTTTCAAAAATTATAGGTCTCAATGCTTAATCTAATGTCTGTTTAACGGTTGGAGACAATGATGTTATAGTAGTTTGTACAACAAGAGTGGATATAATGTCCATATTGCACGAGGAAGTAAATTGAGCACGACGCCGTAGGCGAAGTGCTCAAACTTCCGAGGGCAATATGGATAATCCACTCGAGTTGAACAGTGTATTTTTTCTAAGACAAAAAATGTAAGAAAAAAGTTTTCAGGTTGCCGGGCTCGAACTCACGACCATCGGATCCATAGTCCAACACTCTACCACTCGACTAGCGAGACGTTAAGCTAATTATGGGAAAACCAACTGAATAATGATGCTCCATGAAATTAATTTTCTATGGACATTCAGCAGGTTGCATTATTGATAAATCTATTATGAATGCGTATAGATTTTGTTATATTGAACAAATTAATAACATATTGTACCATATACATTTAAATTATATAATTTAGTGTCTTGAAAAAGAAGGCGGAGCCTCAGTAAAAATAATATACTGTGATTGGTCAGAATAACAACATGTAAATTTTGTTTCTCTGAAATTGATTACTGTGATTCGTCAGTTTCGTTACCTATCTAGGATTGTAATTAAATTTTGCGGCACAGTTAACTGGAATAGCCTACTTTACTCGCCACTTAAGTGTAAAAGAAACAGCAAATTTCTATGTGGGAGTAGAAAAAGTAACTTACCTTAACTAAGTGTAGTAACTACAGCTTTATTTTAACTAGCTAAGTGTATTGGAGCATAACTGAGATGGGTGCAGTCATACGTTCAGTTCGTGCAAAGTTTTATTCTAAGATTACATCTGTTTATAATAGAGGTTTCCAGGTATTTCTTATATCCAATGAGGGCGCACTAAAAAACCTGGTTTCTGATGAATGGTTGCAGCTTCCTCCAGTAGTGTGGTTCTTTATACAGGATTGCAGCTTCTGTCCCGCTTATATGATGGCCATGTGTCTTTCGAAGAATCTCTCCCTTTATAGCGTATTATTTCTGTGTTCCTTAACCTTATTGTCTCACCAATGTGAAAACATAAATGTGGCCAGTCTTACATTGGTGAGACACTGAAACCACTCGATACAAGGATCAGGAACATAGAAATAATAATACTCTAAATCGAGTCACCGAAAAATCAGGTGCGGCTGACCATGCCTGAACAAACGGCCATCAAATAGGCTGGACAGAAGCTGATATCGCATAAGGAAACACTCTGGAGGAAGCAGAAATTCAAAGAAGCTGCTACCATACATCAAAATTTTAGTAAGCCTTTATTAGATATAAGAAATATCTGGAAACCTTTATTAAATAGATGTAATCTTAGAATAATACCGCGTACGAACTAAACGCATGACGGCATCCATCTCAGTTATGCTCCATTGCACCTAGCTCATATAAATTGAGCTGTAGTTACTATACCCTGTACTTATTTAGTGTTCACCAGAAGACGACTGGAGATACTTATCAGTTGAAACGTTGTAATTTAAAACAAATAAAGACAGCTCAAGTCCAAAATTCTTTTATCATTGAATGCTGAATCTGTTAACTTCCTAGGAGTATTTACTATAAAACCTTCCATCGATTAGTTAGTAGACTATAAAACTAACAAAATATAGTATATCTAAAAGCCGCTAACTTTTAACTAAACCAATTTTAGAGTACCGCAGTAAAGATAAATACTTCATAAATTGTTGACTCTGATTTTGTATTAAGTAATAAGATTTTAATGTTACCCTATTAATAGTTTATTGTTGTGCCAAAAGTGATATTTAAATTTGGTTTCCCCCCGCCCATGTCCAACCAGGCCATGTGCTGGAGACAATAATAGTGGCAGTTTTGGTTAAATCGGCTGTCACAAAACGTATACATGTATGTGTATTAAATTCCACCTGAATATCCTAATGCATAATGGTGGAAACGGATTTGTCGACTTGACAGCGTTCCCGCTAATACGGGTGGACAGACCTACCGACAACAGAGCTTGATATATTGGGATTGGGAACCCGGTTCCAGTAATCCTATCAAAAGTTTATGTGAATACGTATAGGGAATAATGAGTTTAACATTGAAAACGTAATTATTTAATTATTCTATAACTGTTGCTAATTTTAAAAGGCAGTGGAGTATTGGACTTGTTTTGAATAAAAACGTTTCAACTGGTTAGTATCTCCAATCATCTTCACGTTAATACTAAATAAGCATGGTAACTATAGACCGCTCTATTTATACTAGCTAGGTGCAGTGACGCATAACTAGTGGGCGGAGTCATGCGTTTAACTTTTACTGTGTTTTATTTATACTAACTAGGTGTAACGACGCATAACTGGATGAGTCATGCTAATACCCGATTAGTCATGCGTCTAACTCTTACGTGGTCTTATTCTAAGATTACATTTACTCAACAAAGAAGTTTCTTATATCTAATGAAGGTTTACTATAACAACCTGGGTTTTGGTGTAGTAGCAGCTTCCTTAAACTTCCTCTTCCTCCAGTGCGGTTTTTTTTGCAGGATTTCAGCTTCTGTCCACATAATGTGATGGCCGTGCGTTCAAGCGTGGTCAACTGCACCTGATTTTTTTTTTATCTCTCCTTGTTGGATGTTGTTCTTATATTCTTTAATCCTTACTTCGAGTGGTCTTAGTGTCTCACCAATATAAGATTGGCTGTACTAGCAGAGGATCTGGTAGAGACAGTATTTTTGGCTTGTCGGCCTCGTCTTTGTCAGGTGGCTTCTTAAAGTATCTCTAAAGCTGAATACTGTGTTGATGTTGTATCGTTGTGCTTGTCTTCTTGTTCTCTGATACTCCTTTATCATACAGAATGTTGAGTATTGGTTGTATCTGCTTCATGTACGTTTGGCCGATTCTTGCGATTCTCAATATAACACTAGTATTAAAAGAGCTATAGCTCCCCTTCTTATTTAGTATTCACCTGAAGACGACTGGATATACTTATCAGTTGAAACGTTGTGATTCAAAACAAATAAAGACAATGCAAGTCCAAAACACTACTGCCGTTCAAGAAACATCATTGTCTTCAAACTGTTATTAATTTTGCTAAAAAAAAATCCTGCGGCGCCTTTTTATGGTAAATTTGCTTGTTTCTTTTAGTGTTTTTAAAATTAATAGAAGAAATTACAATTTTTACAGATAAAAACATTTTAAACTACAACATATGTGACTTATGTTTTAAATTTTTGAAATAACTTTTTTCTACATTATGGCATAGTCCTCTATATAGTCTATAATCTATATATTTCCAACAGGCACTGAATTGAAACATATACAGGGTGTCTCTAAAAGGTGCGGAAAAAAGCTACCACAAATTCCTGAGGCGTAAATATGACGATCTACCCAATTTACCTTAGTCCAAAAGTGGATGATTTCGGAGATACAGAGTGTCAAAAGTTCAATTTGGTTTTCATTTTTTATAACTATTTTTTTTAATAATTGGTGTATTATCACAGTATTCGGCTTAAAGGGGTTTTGCGGGGTGAGAAATCAAAATCTGCTCTCATTTTTATTGTAAAGTTTAGAGGGCGCCACCTGCGATACCTTGCACACATTTAAAACGAAATAACTTTCTTGAGCCACCCTATATTTAACTTTTAAATAAAAATTCGAATTCTCCAACGTCTTTTACTCAAAAAAGGTATACGTGGTAAGAGATGATTTGAGTCGCTGTTTTTGAGATATCTGGATTTAAAAAATTCACTTCCTGTATGGCCAGGTTTAAATTATTGTAATAATTGAACATATGGGCACTACCCAAATCTACAAAAAAAAGGTCGCGCCTCCCCCACGCTCTATAACGCGCAAACAAAACTCCCCTCTTGTCCAAACTGACGTATAAAAAAAAGTCATCATCGTTCTGTTTATCTCTTATTACATTATTGCATCCTTCTATAATTCCACTCCTTTCTCATCAAAAATTTCATAGTTAAATCCCCCTTCCTCCACTGAAATTCCATTACAAAACCGAATCCCCCAATTTTGGGTGGGCAATACGTTGGGCACCCATGTTTTTAAGGTGGGCCGGTGCCCACCTTGAACCCCCCCCCCCCCTGGTGCCGACGCTGTGGCTACAGGCATATGTCTCAATTTAGTGCCAGTTGGAAATAACGAGACTATAGTTAAAGCATTTTTACTGTATATATATTTATATAGCTCTACTATTCAAGCGAAAAAATGTTTCCTATACTGGTGAAGTGGCCGTTCCGTGCTTGATTTATTTAGATTTATTTATATTTCTACGTTTTCACGTTAGATGGCTATATCTTTTGCATTGAGTTGATTCCTTATGATGGCGTTACTGGGTTTTCATCGCGTTTTTATTTCTTAAAAACGCCTTGAAAGAACAGGCTCGCTATACTGGGGGTCGCTTACGGGTTATGACTTTCTGATGAGTTCTAACAAGAACGAAACAGCCTGTCATTGTCTACCTGTGCCCCAGGGATTCCATTACCTTTGGAGTCCCTGTGTACTTTAATGCAAAAGATAGACGCACTACTCTGTCCGCTTGCCGCTAAGCTTCTTTTATTTATATATTTTAACGGACACTAAATTCTACTATTTTATTATTATTATTATTATTATTATTATTATTATTATTATTATTATTATTATTATTATTATTATTATTAACATTGATAATGCAAAATTTTGGAAATGACCACCTTCACTTAATAGGCATGCTTCCGCCAGTCTAAGTTAATTTAATAAGTTTAATTAAGAACGGTGTGCCTGAGGAGAAAAACGCAAGAGAACATTTTTATGCAGAATTGACCTGTCTAGTCAGAAATAATATTCACATTGCAAAATATCAGTGCCGTTTCACTTTTTTTTTCTAAAAAATATATAATCGCTTCTTTATTTAACGGAGATATCGAGCTGCGGTTTTAATATTTTTCTAGCATATTTCATCTACTTTTCGATTATGGTATCATAATTATACCGTATGATTTATTTTTTCGGAGTAAAATCAAGAAATATGTTATTACTTCAAATTACGCCCTCTGCATTTTTTGGGAGCTATTATGGACAACTAAATACGATTGGTGAAAGTGCATACATTTCTCTTCCAAACAGTCTTTAGTTTGCTAAAATCGGATAAGTCGTTTATAGGTTACAGCGATTTATATTATTACACTTCCGCTTCCACCCCTCTTATTAAAGTCGGTACGCCAATGAGCATAAGACCAAAATGATGCATAATTGTCCAGGCTCTGGACTGGTGTTATCAAAGATATACCTTAATGTGGAATTTTCGGAGATATGTAAAATTTTAAAATTTACTTCTCAATTACGCCCTCTGGCGGCAAAATGAGGAACTTAAAAATTATTTCCAGGATTTTCTCATGGCCACTTTAGTAATCATTTTTTTTTTCCTGAATTTCTATGCCCAGTAGTTTCCGAGATATGGCCGCTCGTCGACCCTAATGAAACACCCTGTATGTACCAGTCATACGTTTAGTTTTTCTGTCTTAAACTAAACTTAAATCAGTTTTCTATGCTGGTCTTATAGATTCTTAAAAATATCAGAGAATATTTTTGAAACGCTATACTTATTTAATCGCAAAGTTTATGTCCAGGAATTGGTTCGGTCGTTATTCCGGCGAGCGGGACATTTCCTGAGTTTAACTACCGAGTTAACTACTGGCCGTCAGTTAATTGTCATTTAATGATGAGACTTTTTTCCTTTATTTTAAAACGTCCAAGGGCTTTACGCTGAATTAGGGGATGCTCGCATTATTACATTTGTGTAACTGGTTTCCGGGAGGGCAGAATGCATATTACAGATTTTTTCTTTTTAAATTGTGAAATTAAAGTCTATTTTAGTTTCCTACGGTAAGTTAACGGGTTAAAATGATATCATTAAGCTTTCCGATCTTCAGGAACAAAGGATAATGATATTTGATTCCTGTTATTATCAGGACTGTAGGTAAGGGGGGGGGGGGGAGTGATGACAAATTACTTGACTGAACTACCCAACTCAAAAATCGTCTCCCTAGCCTTACTAGAGAAGATAGAAAAGATTCTTTTCTAAAAAAAATATTACTAAAATATATTAGATACTAAAAACAATATTACCTAAATGAATCAACGCGTGTCCTTCCACGTTCGCTTTACCTTATTAGTCATTAACGACCATAAGATTTACTAATAATTTTAGTTGTCCGACCGTTGGACAACTTCCATTTCCGACAAGTGCGTTAAGTCAGTCAGTGTTAAGTGTGTCCAATTTTAAAGGAAAACGAGTAAAAAGAATAATATTTTATAGTATTTTTCCAAGATTTACTTGTCTCTTCCGTTCTCCCTTTTTTAGCGCTATTTTGAATCAACAAAAATATAACCCAATGCAATAAAATATTTGCACAACAAACCAAAAAACAATTAATTGAAACATTTTTTCTGGAAGAAGTGTGATAATGATGAGAATGCTTTATTGTGAATATACAAAACGGCACTTAAGAAGGAGTATTTCAAAACCTATAAGTATTTGCACCATAAACTGCTGTTAGATCTATGCTCCTAAAATACATGATTTCTAAAAAAATCATCAGTTTTGGCGTGGTGAGCAATATTTACTTTATTTTTAATCATGAAAAACCGAGCCCGAAAAACACTGGTTACAGTCATACATAATGTCTTATGTTAAAATTTTGGTTTGTCATCAATATTCATATTTTCACAAATATAAGTAATGTTTTTTTTTAAATAAAGAGCCAGGAGGAATATCAAAAAAAGTAAAAAATAACATTTACAAAAACAAATTTAATCCAACCATGCAGAGGGGAGAGGTAATAATTTTATTTTCGAAATTTGATAGTAGTTAGGTAAATTTTAAACGAACTTTGGGCGGGGCCTCGAAAATTTTTCGCCCGCGACACTATTTTCTAAGGTAATAGGGCGTGGCACCCAAAAAGTGCTACTTTTTTTTAACTTCATAACCTAACAATTTTTATTACGATGTTTTAAAAGAATTTTTACTTAAAGACCGCCGTGCTGAACTAATTAACAAATAATGTCTTCTTCTGTCAGTGTTCTTTCCACTTAAAAACAAGACATTTTGTTACAAAATTTAAAATTTAGAGGCGTAAATGCTACGGAAGGTAAATTTTTGTCTTAAATGCAATTTTTGCCTACCCTGGTTAAAACAGCATTGCACGCCACTACAGGAGTAAAAATACAGTTGTGTAATTATTTGCAGTTTAAAATAAACATAATTATTATTGTCAATTTTTCAAGTCCTTCCTTGGAAAATAAAATTAAGGAATTAGGCACGCCGTTGCCCGATCTAAACGTATGGCAAAAAACAGAGCCTTATTTCTAATAATATTTATGCAAAAAATAACTGGTTTTCAAAAATTGACTTTATGAAACAGAAACTAACCGAGGAAACAGTCATGAATTTTTTAAAAATTATTTTATTCCAATTATAAAATAGTAATGCAAATGCTAAGAATGGTAAGCACGATTTGGTATAGCAATTATCAGGTAATGGGGAAACACAGAAAATTGAATTTATTTACTTTGACGATTGCACGTAACTACGAAACCAATTACTTTACTTAATTTAACAGATGAACCCCTTTGCCTTTGCTTGTCTACAATGTTCTATAAGGAAACTCTAATCACCCCATCACAACCTATTAGTGTAATTATTAGGGTAAAATCAGAACTAAATAATCTCAATATATGTCTTAGAAATAGATTATTATACAGGGTGATTCATCAGAGGGGCCATCGCCCATATCTTGGAAACTACTGGGATTAGGAACTTGGGGGGTTAATCGCTATTAAAGTGGCTATAAGAAAATCCTGGAAATAATTTTTACGTTCCACATTTCGCCGCAAGGAGGTTACAATTGAAAATTAAATAATAAAATTTTAAATTTTTACTAAAATTCCCTTTCATAATATCATTAGACAATTTATATAATTCTCCATCATTTTGGTCTGAGGCTCATTGGCGTACCGACCTTGATAAGAGTGAGAAAGCAATTGAAAGTGTAATCTTTTAAATGGATGTAACTTGGAAACCCCCATTGTTATTCAATGCTTCAATTCTATGAAAATTTTTTTTTTCAATGACATATCACACTTTATCATTTGTTTTAACAATGGCCGCATAGATAAATTTTTCTGTGTTTTCTAAAATGTCCATACCGTTAATAAAACAAGGTAAGTGGTAAAGAGTAGGCCATAGAAACGTTAAATGGTTCATTTCAAACGGCTTTATAATATAAAATTGACTTGCTTGAAAAAAGTGTGTCCGTTAGGGCTATTATATTTACAACCTATTTAAAAAGAAAACGGAATTTCTCAATTTTTTTTAATAGCAACCCATTGTTATTTTATTGTAATAAAATTATTCATTTAATTTCCTTTCCAACGGTGTATCACAGGTTGATAATTCTTTATTAGGTAATTAACAAAAATATCATAAATGTAATTTCTCTTAAGAAGTTATGTCAAGTATGCCGTGAAAAACATTTAAATCTTCGTAATTATTATTTAATACCATTTGACTTTTTGGTTTAATAATGCAGAAAAAAAATGTTGTTTTCCACGGCATACTAGATTGGTCTTGACTAAAATTCTTATAGCTTATTCGAGTCTAGAAATTACATTTATGATGTTTCTTGTTAATTTCTACTATTACATAATCAATTAATTTGTGTTACATCGTTAAAAAGAAAATTAAATTAACAATATTATTTATTATAAAACAAACAAAGATGGGTTGCCATAAAAAAAAATGGAGGAATTCCGCTTTGTTTTTATTAGAAAACACGTTGTAAATAAAATAGTCCTAATGGATACATTTCTCTCAATAAATTCAGTTTTATACTATTAAGTAGGTTGAGCCATTTTAACGTATCTATCTATGGCCTAGTCTTTACCACTTACCTTGTTTTACCAAAACTATGGACATTTTAAAGAACAAAGGAAAATTGATCTAGGCGGCCATTTTTAAAACAAATGATAAAGTGTAATATGTCATTGAAAAGAGAATATTCTATAGAATTTTAAAATAGAATAAAAATAAGGGGTTTTCATTTAGTATCTAAAAGTTGACTTCACTTCCGGTTAAACCGGAAGAGTTTTCAAAGGTTTAAATTGGTCGAAAAATGGCACTGTATATACTTATTAACGTCTATTTTTGAATCTTTATTGCTAAAATTACGAAAAAAATTGTTTGTCCCGATATAGTGAAAATTGAAAATAACTATTTTAAAATAGAATAAAAATAAGGGGTTTTCATTTAATATCTTTAAGTTGACTTCACTTCCGGTTAAACCGGAAGTGGTTTCGAAGGTTTAAATTGGTCGAAAACTGGCACTGCATATACTTATTAACATCTATTTTTGAATCTTTACTGGCTAAAATTACGAAAAAAATTGTTTCTCCCGATATAGTGAAAATTGAAAATAACTATTTTAAAATGATGTCCAAAAATTAATATGATTGTTAGATATACAGAAATTAATTGACATACCTACTCCAATTAGAGAATTTTGCGAAATCATGATTGTCAATTATTTAAGTATGGTTAAAATTATTTTCATTTTTTCTCCGAGTTGGAATAAAATAAATTTGTTGCAGAAAACGGAGTTTTATTTATTTTTAATAAAAGGCCCCTAAAAATAAATAAATTTTTCCTAATTTAGGAGATCAATAACTGTTTTAAATATATTTTAAAATACCTCTTTTGTAATTTAAAAGAATTAACAAAAATTGCGGTTATCCGTATTTTTAATTTAAAATTGTTTAAAAAGTTATTGGTTTGTTATCTTCTCATCTAACTACAAAATTTAATTTCTAACAAAAATTAATGTTTAAAAATTCTTTATTGAATTGATTTCCTTTACACGATAATAAAAGCTTATCAAAGTCGAGTTATTCATACCAAGGAAATCGTTCTTTCTATAAAACTATTAAGTACTTTTATTAATGATTAGTAAAAAAGTGTTATCAACACCATAACAATAACTGGCATGGCAAATTCCGTACATCCTAATCTGCCCATAATTTTTTAATTGTTATACCTGTAATTGATTATTTTTTTTATCATTTTAGTTTATGTTGATTTAAGTCATAACATCAAAACCCAAAACATAAAACACATTTATTCTGACAAAATGAACAAAATAAAATGTCAATTCGGTTTATTTTTGGATAACAAAAAAGTACAATGGCTTTTCCCAATTAAGTTAATTACAAAATTAGGGCTCTCTACGCTATGTTTTCAAATAATGTTCTCATTATCGCTTAACCCAACCGCAGCTGCAGGGTAGAAAAAATTGCAGGTCCAAACTCACCCCTATTTAAACGTTAGAATGTAATATGCTATTCAGATCTGTCCAACCTAACTATTAAAAAGGTTTATGTAAAACTCCTAACATTTAGGGGCTATGCCGTATAAAACAAGTTTCTTTACCCTATATTGAGAACCCATTTTCTATGAACTTAAAACTAACTCCTTAATGTATATTTTCCCCTACTTCAATATCAAATCTGACCTCGGAGTTATTTTCCTACAGAAAAAAAATCCAGGAAAAAGATATGTCAATGAAAATCCTAAAAATAATTAATAAAGTAGTTATGTTAGCGTCTGTAAATAATTTTTAAATTAAAAAATGTTTCTGCCGGCGTACAGACACAATTAAAATTGAAAAAGTTTTATGCCTCCGCCGGAAATCGAATCCAGAACCTCTCGATTACATGTCAAGCGCGTTGCCAATTGCGCTACGGGTGACCTGAAATTCTCTCACCAACTTCGGTCATGTAACTTATTCAATTTTATGTTAATAGTCTAAAATCTCCTGTAGAAGCTCTCGAAAGAGAAACGAACCATAGCAAGACCGACCTCAACAAGAATGGCTACCCCATAAGATTGGTTGACACAATATTGGAAAATCGTAAGAATCGGCCAAGCGCACATAAAGCAGAGAAAGAGATACAACATTCCTTATGTCAAAGGAGTATCCGAGAGAATAAGAAGACTAGGACAACACAGTATTTATCTAAGAAGCATCTGACGAAGATGAAACCAACAACCCAAAAAGACAAGAAAAATTGTGTCTACCAGATCCCCTGCCAGTGCGGCCAATTTTATATTGGTGAGACACTAAGACCACTCGAAGAAAGGATTAAAGAACATAAGAACACCCAAAAAGGAGAGACAGAAAAATCAGGTGCGACCACGCCTGGACGCACTGCCATCATATCATGTGGACAGAGACCGAAATTGTGCAGAAAGAACTGCGCTGGAGGAAGATGAAGTTTAAGGAAGCTACCACCATACACCAAAACCCAGGTTGCTTGAGTAAGCCTTCATTAGATATGAGAACCATCTAGAAACCTTTGTTAAGTAAATGTAATCTTATAAAAAGACGTAAGAGTTAAACGAATGACTCCGCCCACCAGCTATGCATTACTGCACCTACTTAGTATAAATAGAGCTGAAGTTACCATACTTATTTAGTATTCACCTCAAGACGATTGGAGGAGATACTTCCCTACCAGTTGAAACATTGTGATTCGAAAAAAATAGAGACAATGCAAGTCTAAATCTCTACTGCCGTTCAAGAAACGTCATTGTCTCCAACCTTCAAACAAACACTAGATATAATTTGTTATACCTTGAAGAAGAATTTAGAAATACTGGTTGAATGGTCCTAACTACAATATAAATAAGAATGTATTCTATGGTGTAACTCTTAAACGTACAAAACTTAATCTAAAAAACAATAGTAGTTAGTGGTAGTAGTATAGCGACTTCATTTCCCCGCTATATTTCTGGAGTTCAGTTTTAAAAGTAATCGCAAAGTCCTGCCTGCAGGGAAAAGAGTTTAATGATTTTAATCTGATAAAACTGCTCACACACATGTAATATGCGTTAAAGCTTGAGTTGAGCTTAATCCTCCGCATTTCGTATAACGTCGTATTTAAATTCGTTAGCTTCGTTACTGCAAACCGGATATAGGAAATGTAATTTTGAGAAAAGTCCTCATAAAAATAAAAAGGTATACCATCCCGGGAAATTTTGTTAATTTTCCGCATTTTTAAGTTTTAATTTCTTTTGCGGTAATCAATTCCAAAAAAGTTTAACTTCTAAAATTAGACGGATAATGGTTTCCTTTACAAGGGGGAGCAAATAATTTGCCAAGGAAGCCTTAACACGGTGAAAATAAAGAAATTGATAAATCTGAAAGATTCAATTCTTCTTTAATTCAATGTTTATTGGCTTGAACCGCTTCGCTCCTTCTTTGATTAAAATGGGAGGGCGCACTTTTATTTTCCCTTTAATAAAATAAGAAACTGCGACCTGATTGAACCAACCCGAAATGCATCAATTTCAATTCGTAAATTTGATTTTCGAAAATCATTTTATTACGCCATCGTGAATAGAATCGTTTAAATTTTATTTTACCCTTTGTATGTTTAACTAATTTGGAAACAAGTATACAGAGTGTTTCATAATTAAATGCTAATCACTAAAATCGTTTTGTATTTTTTTACAATTTTGGTACGTGCCTAGTAGGTATGTACAGGGACATTATTTTAAGTGTCTCACCCGATTGACGATTTTTCTATCGACCACAATAAAAAAACAATTATGTATTTCCTAATAGCTTTTTGTGAAGTAGCCAAATTTGATGTCAAAAAAAATATATGTTTACAAATTTGACAGATACGATGGATTTTCTTAAATGGCAACCCTACTTTATAGTAAGCCAGTTGCATTTGATTATTTGTTTCAACATTTATTTTCAGCCGTTCCGGAGATACGATGCTTCGAAGTTGGTGATTTTATTATCATCGAATTAACAGAAGCTTTAAGATTAAAAACTTTGTTTTTTTGGAGGTACGCCATTTTTTATGGCGAAGCCACCTATGCTATTTCCATATATGTCAGATGTCAAAAAATGACACATACGACATCATTTTGAATTTTTTTAAACGTCAACCCACATTTATAACTACACCAGTGTATTGCATTTCGAGGTCCGATTTCAATAATATATAGTTGTCGATATTTATTTTCAACCCTTACGGAAATACGACCGCAGCAAAAACTGCATCGTTCAATTTAAAAAAATTCAAAATGGCGTCGTATCTGTCATTCTTTGACATCTGACATTAATGGCAATAGCATGGGTATCTCCGCCATAAAACTTACGTATCTCCAAAAAAAATTGAGTTTCTAATCACAAAGCTTCTATTTTTTAATTGGTTGAGACACTTAAAAGACATAATCGATGGACCAAACTACACTGTAACATATTTATCAATTTGGGACATTTCTTCTATTTACACAAAATCACTTTGAAATCACTTGAAATCATCTTTCTCACAATCGGTCTTTTGCAGAATAAAAAAAAACATATAGTATTTATTAATAAAAATGAACAATTTATTTTTCACGGCCATAGCTAGTCTGATTAAATTGTTCTACTGAAATGCACAGAAGAAAAAGGTTTTTTTTCGGGTTTTTCTGCTTGTTTAAGGATTATAATTCCGAAAGTACAACAAAATAGCTGTAGAATTCGTTTTAAATGGTTAAAAACGGTTTTGTGCATTAATATATGATTATATGATAAGTTTGTTGCGTATAATAAAAATTTTAAGATCAATTGAGGTTGGATCCACGTTTAAAATATATCGGAAAATATCCCCGTGCACAGATCAATTGGGGTTGGATCCACGTTTAAAATATATCGGAAAATATCCCCGTGCACAAATATTTAAAATAATATATATTATTTATATGGAAAAAAATAACCAAGGTTACTAAGAAAACGTTCATTTGGTAGGTATATAGTACATTTTATGCAAAGCTTGTAGTAATTGTCTAGAAATGAGTGGGAATAGAGATATTTTTGAAATAAGAAAGTGCGTCTGTGTGCAAATCTTTAGTTTGGTCAGAAAATAACAATAATTTGGTAGAAATATATTTTGGTATTAATTTTGTTATTATACCTTCAATTTTTGCACCATATCGTGTCCTCTTTAGAAAAATATTGTGTATACATAGACTCTGGGATAAATGTTTTGATTTAAATTTGAAAAGAACAAATTTCATCTGACAGATTTGGATATTTTTGAAGCATATTGTTGACCTAACTTCTCTCAACTGTCAGAAAACGAATTTACAACATGTAAATTTGGCTTCTCTGTAATTGATTACTGTGATTGGTCAGTTTCATAACCTAACTAGGATGGATATAAAATTTAGCCGCACAATTAACTGGAATATAGCCTACTTTACCCGCCACTTAAGTGTAAAGGAAACAGCAAATTTCCATGTGGGAGTAGAAAAACGTTATTCTATAAAATTTAATAAAATCTACGTTCGCCATTACATCAAGAATAATCCAAAATGAATACAACCTCCTTTGTTAAAAAAATATGGGCCCTGTCGGACTTATGGAATTAGTATTAATAATTATAATAATAATCAGTTTTTATTAGCTTATTAAGCTATTTCAATACATTTATATTTTTCTTCATTTTCTTATTTTTTAATAATTACAATCTAAAAAGGCTATTATCGTAATACACTTACATTAAGTAAAATTTGGTTTTATAAATCATTTTAAGTCATATGTTTTAATTTCATACCCTAATTTATTATATTCTATTAAACCTCTAAAAAATATTGATTTTTGAGTAGATTTTAAATTTGTATGATCCAGTATAAAGTTGTTTCTCCCTATTGTATGGTGAATAATATGATCTTTATTAAATTTTGTTAAAAAAATTTTATAATATAGTGCTGATGTATTTAAATTATTTAAATTTATTTCATGAATAAAAACCAAAGTACGAAATAATAAAAAATTTTCTATATTCATCCATTCTAAACAATTAAGCATATCTGTTATCTTGGTATATTTAACCCCAATATTATTCTCATTGCTCTATTTTGTAAAACTTGTAATCTATTTTATCTTGTTGTGAACACATATATATAATCGAAGTACAAAAAAAAATGAGGTAAAATAATAGGTACAATTAAAAATCATTTTTTTACTATAGGTACTTAAATATCCTCCTAATCTGTTTAATACTCCTTTTTTTTACAAGGATACGAAATGATCATGAAAGGTTAAATTTTGGTCTATGATAACTCCTAAATATTTAATCTTTGTTACAATTTCAATATCTTCTTTATTGATTTCAAAATAAAGATATTGATCCAAAAATTCACTATGTTGCTTTTCAGATCCTTATAATAAACATTTTATTTTGTTGATATTAATTGTTAATTTATTTTCACACATCCATTTATATATAAGGTATAGTTTATCTACTATCCACATTAAATTACTACTTGAAATGTAAATCACTGTATCATTAGCAAAAAAATGATATTTAAAATCGTCTAGATTATAAACCAAATCATTAATATAAATTATGAACAGCAAAGGACCAAGTATACTACCTTGAGGTACACCAACATTTATACCTTTTTTATTTGACACATACTCATTACATCTTACAACCTGCCACCTATTCATTAAATAGTCATGCAACCAATTTTTATCACTAGTACCTAAACTACGTATGTAATTACTTTTTTTTATTATTTCTTGTTGTAGGGTACCTATTATTACTACGGTATTGTTAGTTTCATAAATTTAAATATTGCTAATCCTTATGTTAATTGTTAAATAATTTATTTTAATTTTTACTTAATTAAATTCTGTTTTCTACCTGTTCTGTAACTGGGAAACTGTAAAACAGTGTATGAAATAAATAAATAAATATTTAAAAAAATAAATAAATTTATATACCTGTCCACCAATTCCATACTTTCGTAATTTTTCTAATAACTTTTTTCTGTTAACTGTTTTATATGCGCGTTTTAAATCTAAAGATATAACAGCCACCATATCACCTTTATCAACTGTGTTTCTTTCTAAATCCTGATTAAAGTTTTGATAATATTTTATTTTCCTCTACAAAATCCAATAACTGATAATAGACTACTCTGGCTACATTGGCCTAAATTCTTCGGGCTTTGATGTATTTTGAACTTTTCTAATTGACGTTATTGTAGTTACCTTTAAATTTTCCGGGACAATTCTAAACTTTCAACTAGAATTAATAATATCTAATAATGGATTGGATAATTCATTAAAATTATATTTTCAAAAAATATAATGGTTCTGATAATTTGGTATGGAATTATATAACTCTATACAGACTATTTTTATATTTATTTAAAACAATTATTTCGACAATATAGTTATCGGTAATTATAGGATTTGTTAAGCTATGCGTTTCAAAATCTTTGTTATTTAAAATTACTGTCATTCATAATAAAATAAAGGTTTTTTCGACGCTTCTAAGCAAAATAAATATTCATAAAATAGTAATTCGATAAAGTAAACACTTAGCAAATGATATGGAACCAATTTAATCAGAATAAAAATTTGATGGAATAAATGAAGGGGTTAAACTGGAATTGAGCAGATTTCCCACACCCGGTCAGTGGGTGGTCAGTAAGGGCATGTCGCCCCGCATAATCCTGTCTTTTTGTTCACCGAGTGGACATGAGGGCCGGTATATATACATCTATTGCATTCACAGTTTAGATTTCCTATATCGCTCATGCAGGATCGGAAGATGCGGGGTAAATTATTGGTTATCAAATTTTTCTATTCCCACATGGAAATTTATTGTTTCCTTTACACTAAAGTTATTAGAAAAGTGGATTATTACGGTTAACTGAACGGATATGATTTCATATCCATCCTAGTTAGAATATGAAACTGACCAATCACAGTGGTCAATTTAAAAGAAACCAAATTTACATTTTGTAAGTTTTACGAGTCGTTTTCTGACACTTGACAGAAGTAAGGTTAAAAATATACTTCAAAAAAATGCGAATCTGTATCATATAATCGCGGCAGTTGCTTAGAGATGAGTTACTGGCATGCGACCCGGGTGCGATTCCCGGAGTGGGCATACGTACAATAAAAAAAGTATGTCCGAAATTCAGTGGATTTAAGAATGCAGGGAAGACTGTAAAAGGTATCATCTCCCAACCCACCCCATTCGCGCCGGTAACCAGGCCGGATGAGATCGGACATCTCGTGGGGTGCGGAAGAAGATACACACTCCCCAATCGGTAGGTCATGTAATGACAAGAAACCAAGGGTTGATAGCCCCTGGGGGGTGCCGCATTACCGAGGATTGTGGTTTGGAACCCACGTTAAGCTGTAGATCCCCTCGGGAATGGCCATGGCAACGAACGAAGAGGGAAATGCTGAAAAAGCAAGCAAGCAATCTGTACCATAAAATTTATTCTTTTTTAATTTAAATGAAAACATATATCCCAGAGTCTATGCAGAAGTACACAATTTTTTATCCTAAAGACTACACGAAATGGTGTGAAAATAGAAGGTATAATACCGAAATATATTTCTACAGAACTATTGTTATTTTCTGACTGAACCAAAGACTTGCGCACTTTCTTATTTTAAAAATCTCCCGTTTTCCACTCATTTCTAGACAATTGCTACAATATTTAATGCATAAAATATATTATATACCTACCAAATGAACGTTTTTTACCAACCTTGGTTGTTTTTTTCCATGCAACTATTTGCCCACCGCGATATTTTCTGATAGATTTTGAACGGGGATCCAACCCCAATTAACCCTATATACGCAATAACTAACGCAACAAATGTGGAAAATTAACTGGTAAATCTTCCTTATATGGTGGAGCACAAAAATAAAAAAGATGAAACCCAGATAAAACAGACCAAATTATTTTCTAGAAAAAAATTAATTCCATTTTTTTTAAACGTTTTAAGGTTACGTTATTTTTACAGTATTGCCACTTCTGTTTCCACGTTAACAGTGTTGCTAGTTTGTAAATTGGCGATTATTTTTAAAAACTTAACTTAAATTATCCAAATCGATGAATATGTAACAGTGTAATTTGGTTTATGGATTTGCCAACGAAATGAATATTTCTTAAATTGTTTTTTAATTATCTTTATACAGGGTGTCCCATAACTTATGAATCGTAGAGTAACTGGAGATACTAAACATCAAACTAAGCCGATTATATCATATAAGTTTTTATTTATAATTAAAATAATAATTTAATTATGTACTAGGTATGTTTTTTTATGCTTTGGGATGTTTCAAGGGAAATATCTCGAAAACCGTTAAAGATATTAAGATCAATCAAGTACACTTTTTTGACTTAGAAAATGCCCTTCTTTAAGAAAATTTAATTGAAAAACACCTAATATCACAGGTAAGAAAAATATCATAGATTTATGAAGCCCAGTGTATGCAACTAGCGCCCTCTAGTTTGAAACTTAAAAATTTCTACAAATTCTTATTTCTTGCTCATAAAAACATAATATTGCCAACTTTCAATTCGATTCATTAAACCGTTTTAAAATTATGGCTTATTTTCGAGAATAAACTTTTACTTTCAACACCCTGTACCTATCTCTAGAACGAGTAACAATGCGAAAAAACTTATATGACATAATCGGCTTAGTTTGATACCTAGTATCTCTAGTTACTCTACGGCCCATAAATTATGGAATACCCTGTACAATTAACATTATATAAATTACGCATAAACCAATCTGAAAATTGCATTTCCTGCGGCTGGTCGTTTGTTAACAGTTCTCGAACTGAGCTGAGGTCACAGTAATTTCAGGATTCTATTTCAGGTTCCGTAAGATACATTTACTTGCTGACTTTTACGCCGAATAGGGGTTTGTCAATAGTGACATTTTGCCAACCAATAAAATCCCTCTAAACGCTATTTCAAACCTGATTTTCTCGGAATCCACACAAACAATTTTGTAAAAACCTGTTTCATATTCAGCAGCAAATATAATTATTTCCAGAGAATCGAGAATCCGGTTTCAGGTAGCAGCCAGTGCGGAGATTTTAGCGCCTGAAAAATCGATTAGGGGGATTTTGTTGGTTGGCAAAATGTCACCAATGTTTACTAATAATTTGTTCACTTTTACATTTTGTGCACTTTAGGTGTCTTACGTCCCACTGCATTTCATTCGGTTAGTCCACCCCTCGGTCCACCCCTGCCCTTTCTACATTTATAGTGGCCTAACCCGTTAACCCATACACATTTACATATTATTTGCATACAGTGATCGCTGGTCATTTATAAACGAACCTCGGTATATGTCACTGAAAGATTAGAATGTCACTCAAACGATCCGGCATTATATCATGGCCATTCTTTCGCATTCAAATAGCCCACTTTAAATTACTGGCAATCTTCGTAATATATAACAAAACGGCCTCAATTAACATCTATTAAACAAACCATTATAATATGCGGGAGTATTTTGTTCTTGCACCCGAATATTGTTTCGCCTGACACTATTTAGTGGGAACATGGAATCTGTCAAAATATTTTATTTATTTTGATTGGACTTAATTACGCTTTATTATGATTAAAAACTATTTTTTAGCAATATCCAGAACACTTTGTTCTAGTGACTAAAACCAATGGCGTGGCCAGAAAATATGCTATGGGGGGAGGGGGGGGGGGGGGGGGGGGTCAGTGGGCGTAAGTAGGACATTTTTTTTTCTGGAGAAAAGGAACAGTCGGGGCCACGCCCAAAATTCGTTGAAAATTCACACAAGATTCGAAAATTAAATTATTACCTTTCTCCTTCTGCATGGTTGGATTAAATTTGTTTTGGTAAATGTTTTTTTTTTTGATATTCCTAGCTGGCTCTTTATTAAAAAAAAAGTATTTTTTATATTTGTGAAAAATATGAATATTGGTGTCAATCCAAAATTTTACCATAAGACGTATGTATGACTCTAACCAACGTTTTTCGGGCTCGATTTTTCATGATTAAAAATAAAGTAAATATCGCTCACGACGCCAAAATTGATGATTCTTTCAGAAATCATGTATTTTAGGAGCGCATATCTAAGAGCAGTTTTTGGTGCAAATGCTTAGGTTTTGAAATACTTCTTCTTCAGTGCCGTTTTGTATATTCATAATAAAGCATTCTCGTTTCTTCCCGCACTATTTTTTTTTATTAAAAATTATCACGCTTCTTCCATTAAAAATGTTTCAATTAAAATGTTTACTTTAATTTTTCCCTTTGAAAATAAATACCTAATAGCTTTTTGATTTTGTTGTAAAAATATTTTATTGCGTTGTGTTTTATTTTTGTTGATTGAAAATAGCTCCAAAAAAGGGAAAACGGAACAGACCAGTATAATATAATGGAAAAATACTAGAAAATATTATTTTTTTTACTCGTTTTCCTATAAAATTGCATCATAAATCAGTAACTAAAACGATATGCATGCATACGAAACCTGAATCTCTATAACATAAAACAGGACTTTTATAAGGAAAAGTTTAAAAACTAAACGTTTTCTACAAGACCTTTGTAATCTAAGTCAAAAATACATTATTTAAAAATTTAAATCAAGAGTCCAAGCGTGAGACGAAAAATAAGGTTACAATTAGACTTTTAGACCCTAGCTCCTGACTAAAATCCTGCTGTATGTAATTACTATAATAAATAAAATCACTTTATTAAAATGTGAAGTGTAGCGCTATCTTTTAGCTAAATAATGAATTTTATAAACAAAATCAAACGCTACTTTAACAATAAATAATTTTAAGAATTCCTCAATATAAAACAATTTTTTACCGATTAAAAAAATTGGTCATTGCACGCGTTTTTATTTCACGTGTAGTCATTTAAACTGTAGAGTAGTGTGGTGGTTTCAAGTTTTCACTCTTTAGCTACAAGACTTGTTTTTAAAATGAATATATTTTTAATAGTTTTAATGGTAAGCTTTTCCAAAAAGAAAGTTCCTAGATTTTTTAACTTTCTCCTTTTAGTTGTTTTATTATCCCGAGAAACTCAGTGGAATCAGTAATTATAACCAAAAACTTGAGCACTATTTAAAAAGGCAAGCAATATATTTACATGACAAGTTTAACGAAAATCTGGAGAGCATCCGACAGGATGAAAAGAATGAAAGGAAAGGTAAGAGTAATTATTAGAGTGAATGAGTTTTTTTTATAAACTGACATTTTTAGAAAACAACTTCATCACGGAGCCAATCATTTTGGGATCTCAAATGCCTACAAATGGATTTAAAAAAAACGTAAAGATTTTCACTTTTTTTAAGAATACATTTTTTGTTATCAACGACCGAGTTTTTGTGAAATCATCAGAAGACCGTTTAAAGTGGGAACATTATGGAAATTTTACAATTAGTACAGGAAATGCAATATTTTTTAAGGTAAACATAGATTCTATATAGTCAGTGGCGCAACCAGAAAATATGTCAGGGAGAAGGGGCAGTCGGGACTACCTACATGTATTTATTTCATGATTTTGTGCTTGATTAGATAGGCGAAAAAGCGCCGCAGGCGAAAGATCTTCAAGGCCACGGCTAAAGTTTGTTAAAAATTTACCCAACTACTATCAAATTTTGAAAATTAAATTATTATCCCTACCCCCTGTAACTAACCCATGGCTTAATTTGTGAATGTTTTTTTTCACTTATTCTTGATATTAGTGACATTTTGCCAACCAACAAAATTCCTGTATTTCAAACGTGATTTTCTCGGAATCCACACAAATAATTTTGTAAAAACCTGTTTCATATTCAGCGGCAAATATAATTATTTCCAGCGAATCGAGAATCCGGTTTCAGGAATCAGCCAGTGCGGATATTTTAGCGCCTGAAAAATCGATTAGAGGGATTTTGTTGGTTGGCAAAATGTTACCATTCTTAGCTGGTTCTTTAACTTAAAAAAAAAAACATTTAAATTTGTCAAAAATGTTCACATAAGACGTGTATTACATGTCTCTCACCAGGGTTTTTCGGGCTCGGTTTTTTTATGTTTAAAACTGAAGTAAATATCTTTTATACGCTTACCACGACAAAATTGATGTTTTGTTCAGAAATTTTTAAGCGTAAATCGCGAATCTGCAAGCCGTTTTTTGCTGCAAAAATGCTTAGGTTTTAAAATATTCATTCTTAAATTTCCTTCTTGTATAAAATTTAGATTTTGGGTTTATAATTAAGCATTATCGTTTCTCCCGCATGATTTTTTTATTGCAAATTATCACACTTCTTTAATAAAAAAGTAGTAGTATTCTCAATTAAAAATTTTACCTTAATTTATGTTTTTAAAATTAAATAAAAGAGACTGATGGTTGTCATTTGTTTGTGTTGTAAAACTATTTTATTGCATTTGGTTGTATTTTTATTAATTTAAAATAAGTCTAAAGAAGGGAAAACGGGACAGAAAAGCGTATAATAATAAAATATTATTTTTACTCGTTTTGCTTTAAAATTGCATCACAAACCAAAAACTAAGACGACATGCGTCCGAAATCTTAATCTATTTACGAAACAGGATTTTAAGAAAGAAAATTTTTTAAACTGATCTGCTGGACAATTGCTTTCGAGCAAGAAATATTTCGCCTAAATTTAACAGTTAATATTTTCTGAACCAGATTATGATATCGACCTACGGTTTTGAATCGTTGATAGATTCATCCCTTGAGAAATAATTGTCAATATTGGATTTTCTTTAACGGTCAGAAAATTTTATATACAGGGTGTTAAAGAACACGATGATTTTTGCTCCAATTTTAATGGCGTGTAACTTTCACAATAATATTTTTAAATTTTATCACTCTACGTCAATTGAATCACTGGTTCATAGCAAAGAAAGTAATTTGTTAAATTTTTGATATCTGCTATATTTTAAGAAATACCGATTTTTTTGGAAAACGGTGCTTTATTTCAACTTATTGGTAACTAGATCTCACTGTGCGTTGTATCGTGCAAACTTTGCGAGTGATTTTTATACCTTATGAAGAGCTTGATTATGTTCAGTGACAATAGTTGTACCTAAATGTTATGATGTATAGTGGCGTACTTATAAACACCTATATGTCTATGGTTTATGAATATAGTGTTAGAAAAATAAAGTTAGAAATTAATAAATAAATTTTTTCCAAAAATTAAATTAAAAAAATTATCTTTGTTAAAATTTTGTAAACGCACTGTATAATATACCTGTAGTGCGATATGAAAACCTAAAAAATAAGAAAAAATGACCTAATCTAGGGGCGAGTACTTTCCAATATAAAACAATCGTAAAAAATAGTGAGATACTCATAAACGATAGACATATAGGTGTTTATTAGTACGCCACTGTACATCATAACATTTAGGTACAACTATTGTTACTGATCATAATTAAGCTTTTCATAAGGTATAATAATCACTAACAAAGTTTGCACGATACAACGCACAGTGAGATCTAGCTACCAATAAGTTGAAATAAAGCAAGGGTTTCTACAAAAATCGGTATTTCTTAAAATATAGCAGATATAAAAAATTTAACAAATCACTTTCATCACTATGAACCAGTGATTCAATTGATGTCGAGTAATAAAATTTAAAAATATTATTTTGAAAGTTACACGCCATTTAAATTGGAGCAAAAATCATCGTCTTCTTTAACACCCTGTATATAAAATTTTCTGACAATTAAAGAAAATCCAACATTGACAATTGTTTTCCAAGGGATAAATCTATCAAACATTCAAAACCGTAGGTCGATATCATATCTGGTTCTTAAATTTAGGCGAAATGTAAAGTACCCATAAGCGATGGAAGACCCGTAACGTTAGATCCTTAAGTGGATCCGAACAATACTTCTAAACTATTTTCCAAAGTTACCAGCTCCATGCCAAATTACATCTTTATATACCGGGTGTCCCGCTACAGTCGACCAGAGCTGTATCTCGGAAAGTATTGGTCATACATTTTCGGAAAAAAAAAATTTATAGGTAAAACGGTAAAAAGAAAATACTGGAAATTATTTTTAATGTTGTACGATTACCGCTAGAGGGCGTAACTGACGGGACAAAATGCAAAATTCAAGTTATTTTTAAAAAAGCCACTTTAAGGTGCTGTTTTGATATTGGAAATGGAAAGCCTATCACTTCTTCCCACAGTTTAATCCTAACGATTTTTTTCGTATCTCCAATAATAAGGGTGGGGGAAGCTGGTAAATAAGTTATTACTAAAAGTACTGTATCTGTCATATCTTTTATGCAATGTTACCAAATTGAGGCTGGTTTGAAAGATAATTTTATGCTTAATAAGAAAGTCATTTTGTTGATGTCGCTAATTCGTATTTTATTTTACAGGTGGCGCTATGTATAAATGTTTCAGTTTTTCCCAGTTTAAAAAAAAAATAGAACAATATTGTATAATATGTTGGAAAAGCATAAAAATACCTGCATTTTGGCGAAAACCGCGTTTTATCTTTATTCGTTTTTGAGTTATTGCTAAATAACCATATTTTTTCCAAAATAAATGTTAGCCATTTCAAATGATTTTTATGCCTAGGTATCTTGACTAAAAAGGCCTTAGAATTGACTAAACTAACATAACAGTTTAAAACGTATACGTACATTATTAAAACGCGGTTCTCGCCAAAATGCAGGTATCTTTATGCTTTTTAAACATATTATACAATAAGTATATTGTTCTATTTATTTTTTAAAGAAAATTATAAAAATCTGAAAGTTTTTATACATAGCGCCACCTGTAACACAAAATACGAATTAGCGACCATCTACAAAATCTTTCAAAATAGCCTAAATTTATTAAAATTATATAAAATATATGAAGGATACAGTACTTTTAGTAATAACTTATTTACCAGCATCCCCCACCCTTATTATTGGCAATACAAAAAAATCTTTGGGATCAAACTGCGGAAAGAATAGATAGGATTTCCATTCCCGATATCAAAATAGTACTTTAAGGCTGTTGTTAAAATTTATTGAATTATGTATTTTGTCCCGTCAGTTACGCCCTCTAGCGGCAATCGTACAGAATTTTAAAAAATTTCCAGTATTTTCTTTTTACCGGCTTACCCATAAAAAAAAATTTCCCAAAAATGTATGATCAATAATTTCCGAGATACAGTCCACCATCCGGCATATTAAAAACATTGCATTGTCTTTAAGCGAATCCTGTCCACGTTTATTAATGGATTTTTAGAGCTTTTTAAATTTGGGCTCTGCAGAAATTGGAGAACGTGAGACGGTCATTTTTATTTAAAAAAAATAATTCTTAATATTTTTTAGAATACAAAGAATTTTAGTAATTACATGAAAATAACTTTTTTCACAGCCATTTATAGTTGTTTATGTTTAGTTGTTTTGTAATTTACTTCAAGAAAAAAGAAATGGAAAACTTTAGCGCGTTCAGATGCAATGGCATCTTCTGATATGTCATAAATGATCCTTACATATTTTTAATGATGCCAATAATTTTCGATATTTTCATCAATATTATTTTAGGATTGAGGAAAAGAGAATTTGTATTGCGTGTAAATACTTCCTTTATCAATGACTGATAGAAGGGTTTTGGACTTGCATTGTCTTTATTTGTTTTATATCACAACGTTTCAACTGGTAAGTATCTCCAGCCGTCTTCAGGTGAATACTAAATAAGTAAAGTAACTACAGCTCTATTTATACTAGCTAGATGCACTGAAGCACGACTGAGATGTATTTTAAGTTTACATCTACCTAACAAAGGTTTCCAGATATTTCTTATATCAAATGATGGCTTACTAAAACAATCTTGGTTCTGGTATATGGTAGCAACTTCCGTGAACTTCCTCTTCCTCCAATGTGGTTCTTTATGCAGGATTTGAGCTTCTTTCCACTTAATGTGATGACCGTGTGTCCAGGCATGATCAGCTGCACCTGATTTTTCGGTTTCTCCTTTAAGCATGTTGTTTCTATGTCCCTTGACCCTAGTTTCAAGTGGCCTTAGAGTCTCACCAATGTAACTAAGGTCAAGGAACATAGAAACAACACGCTTAAAGGAGAAACCGAAAAATCAGGTTGATCTGATCATGCCTGGACACACGGTCATCACATCAAGTGGAAAGAAGCTCAAATCCTGCATAAAGAACCACATTGGAGGAAGAGGAAGTTCAAGGAAGCTGCTACCATATACCAGAACCCAGATTGGTTCAGTAAGCCATCATTAGATAAAAGAAATATCTGGAAACCTTTGTTGGGTAGATGTAAACTTAAAATATCGCACACGAACTAAACGCATGACTGCACCCATCTCAGAGCTGTAGTTACTTTACTTATTTAGTATTCACCTGAAGACGGCTGGAGATACTTACCAGTTGAAACGTTGTGATATAAAACAAATAAAGACAATGCAAGTCCAAAACCCTTCTATCAGTCAAGAAACATCATTGTCTCCGACGTTCAAACAGTTCCTTTATCAATATTATAGCAGAGCCCTTTCAGCTTTTGCCATCATCAGTGCTATCGTCAATAAAATTAATATTATAATTTATTTTCTCGTTTCGTCAATCCCACTCAACGTGTACAGTACACAGCCATAGCTAATTTTCAATATTATTTTAGACTTTCGAGTTTCACAACATAGGTTTCATAGCAACAGGTACTGAAAATGAAACTTTAATATACACTTTTAATGTAACAAGTAGAAGCCTTCCACTTATACAGACAATTCTGACCCCCGGCAATTCCGATGCTATATTTTTTGTCAATAAAGGCCACTTATATATAGTATCTGCCACAAATCCAGCTAACATTGTAGGCATGGGTCTTATAACGTAAGTATATAGCGTAAGATTTTTTTAAAAAACGTCCTCAAAGCAGTGGTGCAACCAGACAGGGCCCGCTCTAGCAATAACGCCGCCCTGGGCAAAACAAGAAATTGCCGCCTTTTTCATCCCTTCTTCGTTTTATACCTACCACAACAGCAAATTGTCTGTCTATTCCTCGCCGCTCGTCGGCTTGTCCTTTGCTGCGACGCCGCCATGACCAAAAAAAGTACCGGTGCCGGCGTTGTTCGGCTTGCTTTGTCGCGGAATTGCTTGATATTATTATTATATTAAAAAGAATAGGGATCCGTCGAAATTGTCACTGTTTAAAAATAAGACGGCGCGGCAAAACAAAGGAAATTAAATTTGTTAACTGGGAATTGGGATGGTTGAAACTTCATATATACCTAGGAACGTAGGTAGGCAAAACGGGGATTTATGGTGTTTTTTGGATTTTTCATGCCGCCCTGGGCAGGGGCCCAGGTTGCCCCCCCTAGAGCGGGCCCTGCAACCAGACACTCACATTAGGGTGGCTTAAGTTCCATGTATAAATCCAGCACCTCCAAATGATAACTTCTAAAAGAAAAACAACGATCCCAAATCTTTTTTATAGAAAAGAGATAAAATAAAAACATCAATTGGTCTAGCGGGAAATAACGAAAAACAAAACGGAATTTTTAATATGTATATATAGCCATACAAAGAAGTTGCACGCCGTGGGATCACAGGACATTGTGACCAGATAACTGGCATATCACGACTAAAGTTTTGGTCTTCTAAAAATGATTTAAAAGAAAAATTGTTACGCGGCCTCAAGGATTAGCCGCCACTGACAAAATGTTCTAAAATTTTATTACTATATCGCGGTGAAATGAGAGTTCATTTCAAAGAAATACTTCGGTCCAATTATAGTAAAACTTCGATTCCACGCCATACTTTGAAGACTTTTTTTTTATCCAATGATATTATGTTTTGAAAGTTAAATTTTCAAGTAAAGCTGTCTATCATCTGAACCTTGCTACTAAACCAAGCCAATTCTTTTTTTTTTAGGTTTTACCAATGGATGGGTTCCCATTTTGATGAAATTGAAACTGCCTACACAACTGGACCTACTTGTATCGGAAGTTTTTCTTCAAAAGAATCTGAAATTATTGTAGTTGGACAAAGTTTGCCAGGAAAACAAAAGGTAGATTCTTACATATACAGGGTGGCCCATTTGTGTGACAAAGTAATATACCGGCTCTACTATTAAAGATTTCAAAAAGTTTTTATAAAAGTTGTGAGATATAAAAAATTATATTTAAATATACAGGATGGTTCAGAAAAGTAGGACAATAAAAAGATACATTTTTTTAAATGGAACACCCTATATATTTTAGCATTTCTTGTTTCCCTACAAAATTATCCATATGACGCCATATTTATTTTTTTTATTTTTTCCAACGTTGCCAAACAAAATGCAAAATTCTTAAAATTTTGGAAAAAACATGATAGTAAAAAACAACCTGTATTTCTCAATAAGAGTATCGAAAATCGAAAATTTCTTGTAAGCTCTTAAATTTAGGGATAGAAAAACTGTTTAAAATTTTTAAGTTCCTAAAATTTTGTACAGGGTGTTTTCTGTTGACCTCCAAATATACAAACTTTTAAAATACAAATGAAACACCCTATATTTATTAGGCTCGTCTGATAGATATTGTAAGTATCTTTTATTATTGTTAAGTTATACCTATATCTAAATTTGCTAGTTTTGGTTATAATATTCGTAAAAAACTATAGTTTCTATTTTTATAGTTAGCTAAGACTACCAAAGTCAAGACAAGTGTAATTGAATATAATGTAAAATAAATCAATAACTATAGTTACGTATTTATTTTATTAAATCATTTAAATGTTTGTGAACTTATTTTTAATATCAAGTTGTGTAACAAAAAAATAAGTTTGATTTAATTAAATAAATACGTAAATATAGTTATTTATTTATTTGAAAGTATATTCAATTACATTTGTTTTGACTTTGCTGGTCATAGCTAACTACAAAAATAAAAACTATAGTTTTTTACGAATATTATAACCAAAACTAGCAAATTTAGATATAGGTATAACCCAACAATAATAAAAGATACTTACAATATCTATCAGACGAGCCTAATAAATATAGGGTGTTTCATTTGTATTTTAAAAGTTTGTATATTTGGAGGTCAACAGAAAACACCCTGTACAAAATTTTAGGAACTTAAAAATTTTAAACAGTTTTTCTATCCCTAAACTGAAGAGCTTACAAGAAATTTTCGATTTTCGATACTCTTATTGAGAAATACAGGTAATTTTTTCCTCTCATATATTTCCAAAATTTTAAGAATTTTCCATTTTGTTTGGCAACGTTCCAAAAAATTAAAAAACTAACTATGGCGTCATATGGATTATTTTGTAGAGAAACAAAAATGCTAAAATATATAGGGTGTTCCATTTAAAAAAAATGTATCTTTTTATTGTCCTGCGTTTCTGGACCATCCTGAATGTTTAAAAATAATTTTAGGACATACATTTTTTTATACCTCACAACTTTTATAAACACTTTTTTTTGATATTTTTAATAGTAGAGACGGTATATTACTTTGTCAGACAAATGGGCCACCCTGTAGATAAAAAGCTTATTAGATATTTGCTGGACGGTATTTTTAATTGCAGAGGTAGTCGTGATAAAGAAAAAATATCATCACATTTTTTTTTGTTTACACCATTTTATACAGGGTGTTTCACGATGGATGGATCGTTACAGGTTTATGGAAAACGGGTGATAGGTTTTTTTCAAAAATTTGGTTGCTTAGATAAACAACCATGGTCCATCGTTTTAAAATATTTTCAGCAATGCATCGTTGCTGCTTCTACCCGAAACAGGTGTCAACATCGTTATTTTAAATAGAACATCCTACGTATTAAATTATTTTTTAGTTCCCTATATAATTCCCCGTATATTTTGTATAAAATGTCATGTCTAAATTCAATTGTTTTTGAGATATTGATGTTTAAAATATGGCATTTTCAGAATTTGACAGGCTGTAGCACTGGAACGGCGCATCTTTAAGAAAAATGGTTTTTACCTCCCTATCTCAGTTTTTATTCTCTATCAAAAAGTTACAAATTCCGGTTAAACATGTTAAGCCGTGAAACAATATTTTTTGGTTTAACATGTTAAACCGGAAGTTGGTATTTCTGGATAGAGAATTAAAAACTATGTGATGTGAAAACTATTTTTCTCTTAGATGCACCGTTCCAATGCTACAGCCTGTCAAATTCTGAAAATGCTTGCTTAAACGTCAATGTCTCAAAAACAATTGAATTTAGACATATGACATTTTATACACAATATACGTGGAATTGTATAGGAATTTAAATAATAATATAATATATAGGGTGTTTCATTTAAAATAACGATGTTGCCACCTGTTTCAGACAGAAGCGACAACACCGCGTTGCTGAAAAAACTTTAAAACGATAGATCATGGTTGTTCATCTGAGCAATCAAATTTTTGAAGAAAACGTATCACCGGTTTTCTATAAACGTCTAACGTTCCATCTTCCTTAAAACACTAACACATGCTAATGTTTTAGATATATTCGGCAGTATTTGAGTTTAAAAATAAAGAAGCAAAAAAGCGACAGTATATAAAAACGAACAACCCCACACATATGAACACCTTTTTTAAAAATGGCCATCCCTATGTAATAATATACGAAGAATCACGACAGTTGTACTATAAATGGAATGGTAAGTTTAATTTGTTCTTGCAATTCAGTAGCGGCTCGCGATCTTAAAAAATGGTGAAGAGCTAGGTATAGTGCGGGTACTTAAACAAACATTGACTTAAAACCCGTGTAACAAAACGTCTCTCTTATCCTCATTTGTCCAACAACTAAATGGAGTTTCCAACAAATTACAAACTGTGTCATTAATTGGGTTCATTTTTAAAACACACAACTAAGTAGGTACGTATACTACTGAATTAACTAAAAAATAAAAACTAAACTTTATAATCACACAGTAAATCACGTAAAAACGATATCTATAACCGTAAGTTTCGCGAAGCCTCAAAATAAATACCTTAGAATGAAAGGAAATTATTTTTCTGTAAATACCTTAAGGTTAGGCAAACCAATGCTAAAACAATGGTGCATACGACTGATCTATTTTTAAATTGCCCTTTATCATAATTCAAATTGTTACATGCTGTTTGCGTGACTGACGTCACGTAACCATAACAACGGTGAATATCAAAGCCATGTTGGGTGTTGGGTCATCACTTGCTTTGAGCGGGAACGGACACAGTCGGCTGAGGCGCGCCATAATGCACTAGTGTTTATAATTATTGTCCATCGGAGTTAACCGTACACCTATTATGCATAGCTACATTCGGATTAAATTAATATTATTGATTCGAACATAATTATTTTTTAATTGCTGAAATGGTAGCTGTATTGGTACATTAATATTTAATATTGTCGAAAAACTTTCCTCCTGGTTTTATTTTATTTTTTTTTGGTGAAGAGCCCCTTCGCCTACTTCATCTGACGAGCCGCCACTGTTGCAATTCAAAAATAACAGTTCAGAATAAAAATAATAGTTTCTAAAAAATGAGAATAAAACATTGCCAATCAAAAAATATTAACCGGTGGTTGAAGGTCGCATTAAAATAAACAGATCTGTTAAAACCATAAAATGCAAATTGCACGGTGTCAAATTTCAAAAACAATAATTCTAAAGTCACCCCATCGATGTATTTGTTTGTGTTTTCTTTCAGGTTTTGAAATGGTTTTACTAAAAATGTTCCACTGGGAACATAAAGTCGATAAATCAATCGTTGTTTACAGTAAGGTGACACCTTTAATTGTTCAGCCACAACTGGTAAGTCGTAAAATTTAAAACGGGTTAGTCTACACAAACTGGAACAAGTATGTTCCAAGTTACTGGTAAAATCTGTATATCTTTATTTTTTATCTCATAAAATAAGATTTAGTTTCTTTTTCGATACAATTTATACAATTTCTTTCCTGGATTTTTTGTTTTTATGGTTTTAACCTTAAAATGTAATCTACATAGCTTGTCCTTCACATTAGATTAGGTTATTATCCTAAATACTGGATTATCTATACTTACGCGATTTGCAAGGGCCAAACTGTCCGAAATTCGGGATTTTTATTTATCAATGTTTTAAACTTTGTATCATTAAAAAAAGATGTATATATTATATTAGGTTGCAGCGTTTAGGCCAGTGCATTACTTGTAACCCCCCCCCCCCCCCCTCCCATTATTATATTAATTTTTATATATGATAGTACCGTTTACCCAAGAACTGACTCTTAAATATATTAATTAAAATAATTTTAATTTTAAATTTGAACTTAAAACTTCAATGGATTGACCCAGGTAATAAAATTAGAAATATAGTGTCCAACCCGAGAGTTGATTTAACTGCAAACGAAATAATACAACAATGGACGATTAGGAAATATTTTTGCAGAATTAAGTACTGATATTCGAACAACAATAAGTCAATTAGTTTCTATTAATATTTTTTTAAATGGAAAGCTTTGCCTTTAAGATTTTTTTATTAGAGACTACAGCTGAGCCTGTAGCCATGTCAAATTTCATCTATCTTTGTTAAAACGGCCTATAATTTAAAAAAAAATGCTGCAACAAACACACACCAGTGGCGCAGTGGCTGCTCGCGGTCTTAAAGAATGGTAAAGAGCTAGATATAGTGCGGGTACTTAAACAAACATTGACTAAAAACCCGTGTAACAAAACGTCTCTCTTATCCTCATCTGTCCAACGACTGAATGGAGTTTCCAACAAATTACAAACTATGTCATTAATTGGGTTCATTTTTAAAACGCACAAATAAGTAGGTACGTACACTACTGAATTAACTGAAAAATAAAAACAAAACTTTTTAATCACACAGTAAATCACGTAAAAACGATATCTAGTTTTGTGAAGCCTTAAAATAAATACCTTAGGGTTAGGCGAACCAATGCTAAAACAATGGTGCATACGACTGATCTATTTTTAAATTGCCCTTCATCATAATTCAAATCGTTACATGCTGTTTGCGTGACTGACGTTACGTAACCATAGCAACGGTACATATCAAAGCCATGTTGGACGTTGGGTCTTCACTTTCTTTGAGCTAACGGACACGGTCGGCCGGGCGCGCCAAAATGCACGAGTATTTATAATTATTGTCTATCGAAGTTAACCGTGGCCCCATTATGCATAGCTACATTCGGATTAAACTAATATTATTAATTCGAACATAACTATTTTTTAAGGGCTAAAATGGTAGCTGTATTGGTACATTAATATTTAATATTGTCGAAAAACTTTCCTCCTGGTTTTATTTTTAATTTTTTTTTTGGTGAAGAGCCCCTTCATCTACTTCACCTGACGAGCCGCCACTGCAGTAGCGAAACTATTATTTGGGTTTGGGGAGGCTGAGCTGTGAACTAAAAAATAAATACTTGACTTTTTGTTAAAAACAATAAATAAGACGAAGAAGAAAATATTAAAGTAATTAACAGTTATTAAAAAGAAACTTGTTACAAAAAATGTATTGGGTTAACTTCCATGGGAGGGAAGGACACTAGGAATGGCCTCCCTTCACCTTATTGGGACATAACGTACTAATTAGATTTAAAAAAACTGTTTTGAGTGTGTCCTGAGGTTTATTTGGAGCAACAACATACAGCACATACAACAATAGGCATACAAACAACAAAATCACCATTCAGATAACTTCTCTTGAATTATTTTAAAGAGGAGTGGATAATTGAAGTTCGGTCATTTTAGCATTACTTATTATATTTTACAGTTCCCATGGCTATACTATTTTAAAGCAAGTTATTGCCTCTGGTGGGGTACAGTCCCCCCGTACCCTCCCTTTTCTACGCCCTTGTGACTGACACTTAAGTATTTCCATAAGTTTTAATCTTTTAATTTATGTCAACTTTAAATTCAATTTACTTATATTATTATATATTTAAGGATAGAATATTGGCCTATTTACCCCAAGAAGAAGATATTGTTTTATACAAAACAAAAGGACATTTAACGAATTATTCAGTTATTTTGGACATTAACATCGGAGAAAATGAAAACGGCAATATAACTTTTATAGCCGGTTTAAACGAAAATAACATAATAAACATCTATGCGATGTCTTTCAGAGTGCCTGCCGAAATGGGTAAATTTATTATTTAGACATAATAGTCGTAAAACAAATTTCAATTTGTCTATTTTATAGAGAAACAACAACATGTAGGGCTCCCGAATTGTTTTAATAATTTACAACAGAAGGTTTATGACCAGCGAAGCAAGCTAGATCAAATGAAATATGCCCTATCCCAAATTCAAAATGCTGAGAAGGACACCTTTAAGTCCTGGAAAAGAGAAGCTACCACCATTGATATTGGAGACGTATGTATCTTTCATTTAAGAGCAAACCGTATGATCGTGATAGTAACCACGAACAAATAGTGCATTTCCACCACATTGCGCACATTTTAACTGTGTCTGGCAGTGGAAATAAAATGTATTTTTTACATACATTACATAGAATTAAGCGGCGCGGCGTCAGTGGAGATTTTTAAGATAATATCGGGGCATCGTTTGTAATTTAAATGAAAAATAGGAAATTACCATGTAATATTTCAGTTTTTATGCTCTCCATGGTGGATGATATAATTTGAACGTATACCTGGTGATTCACGACGAGCTTGCATTAGAACTTTTGAGGAAACTACTAAAAATATTTTTCTAAAAATCTGTTGGTTTAAGTTTATCGATATGCTCTCTTAAACTAAAATATAAACATGTTTCTGTCACTTCCGGTTATACCGCAAATAGCTTCAACTTTTATTTTTTAAATACAATACAGCATTTTTTATTATATTTTTGGTTTTTGCATTAAATTTTATTAAACACGTTTTTTACCTTAGTCTACTAATTTCTGAGATATCTGCATATTCTGTAATTATTTCGTAAATGCATAGCGATGAAATTATCCTTATATATTTTTTACCTTAGCTTCTGAAATAAAGATTTTTTGTTATTGTATAGTTAAAGAATTAACAAATCTCAAAAAATAATTAAACTTGGCATAAAATATACAGGGAGGTCACAATTAAGGGCTCATTGCAAAAAACATTAAAAATTTTCTTATTTTCATGGCAAGCTTAAAAAATCGTATTAAAAAAACCTTGATATTCTAAGAAAACGCGTTGATATAGGTATAGAAAAGGTTATAGCAATTTTAAGGAGCAGTTAATTTATCATCATATTAAATAAAAATATACAGGGTGTGCCATTTAAGATAAGAAATTCTTTAATATTTAAAGTTTTTTACAATGACCTCCCTGTATAATTTATGCCAAGCTTAATTATTTTTTTAGATTTGTTCATTCTTTAACTATACAATAACAAAAAAATTTAGTCCAGGAGTTAAGGTAAAAAATATATAGGGATAATTTCATCGCTATGCATTTACGAAATAATTACAAAATATGCAGATATCTCAGAAATTAGTAGACTTAGGTAAAAAACGTGTTAGATAAAATTTTATTAAAATTTAATGCAAAAATCAAAAATATAATAAAATAATGCTATATTGTATTTAAAAATGAAAGTTGAAGCTACTTCCGGTATAACCGGAAGTGACGCAAACATATTAATATTTTAGTTTAAAAGAGCATATCGATAAACTTACACCTACAGATTTTCAAAAAAATATTTTCAGTAGTTTCCTCAAAAGTTCTAATGCAAGCTCGTCGTGAATCACCCGGTATAATTGAAACGTTAATATAAATTTTCAAAAAAAAAAGGTATCATCCGCCAAACTAGAAGTTCTTGTTAATCCCGTAGTAAAATTTTTGTTTTAAATTTTCATTTAGATAAGCCAGGAAACGATGCCGCGTTTCTCGCTGGTATGGAAGGCTCTTAATATTAAATATCATGATCAAAGTTATGAAGAAAGTTTTAAATTTAAATAAGAATTTGTGATGAAAACAGACAACTTTAAAGATTTTATCTTATCTTAATTTTTAGACATTAATTGCAAATTTTAATTTTTTAGGTAACAAACATTGAAACCCAATTAGAAGACCTAAAAGCCAGACTAGATAAAGTCAAACCCTTCATAATGAACCGTGAAGACTCCAACATAAACGACGTTGTAAGTACCTAAATGTCACTTTTTCAGTCTTTCCATCAATGTTAATAGTTTAAATATTTATCAGACACTGAAAGCTAAGCTAAATCATTTAAACGGCAGTAGAGTTTTGAACTTGCAATGTCTTTATTTGTTTTCAGAGCTGTGAAAGTTACTTTAGAAAAGTAACTAGTTACTTTTTCGATACTTTTGCACAAATGTATCTAGATACTTATAAGGAATAGTTACTTTTACCTAAACGTAACTTAGTTCTTAGTTACTTAGTTAAAGTAACTAGTTATAGTAACTAAGATACTTTTAAAGTAACTAGTTACATTGATTGTAACTACGATACTTTAAAGTAACTAAGATACTTTTGAGTAACTAGTTATTTTAATTGTAACTACGAAACTCTAAAAGTAACTAAGATGCTTTTGAACTAGATACCATAAATTTACCAGTTAGTGATAGCATGTAAATGAAAAGGGTATAACGAATACGAATTTATTATACTTACTTAGTTACTTTAAAAGTAACTAAGATGCTTTTAAAGTAACTAGTTACTTTTTAAGTGTATTGTTACTCCTAAAAAGTAACTAGATACAAGTTACTTTTCAAAAGTAACGAAGTTACAGTTACTTTTGGCATGATTTCAAAAAGAACTAAGTTACTAAGTATCTAGTTACTTAAGTTACTTACAGCTCTGTTTGTTTTGAATCACTACGTTTCAACTGGTAAGCATCTCCAGTCGTCTTTTGGTGAATAGTGAGTATTCATCTGAAGACGAAAACGAAACGTAGTGGTTCAAAACAAATAAAGACAATGCAAGTCCAAAACTCTACTGTCGTTCAAGAAACGCCATTGTCTACAACATTTAAACAGACACGAATGAGTCATTTATTTAATATCTATTTGCTTGTCTTACCTTTTTTATCTACAAGTTTCCAGTGGCTATTATTTGGCTAGAAAATTGATTAATTCTAAATGTTTTTTTAAGGTTGTAAATGGTAGAACTGTAATAAAGGGAAATCTAGTTACAAAAAACACAACAGCTATCAACCTGGATTTTAAGGAAATAAATGGAAAAAGATGGCTTCCAGAACAATGGCTGCGATATAAGGACACACAAATTATAAGTGGACCAACAAAGATTACGAAGCTTACTACTAAAATTTTGATTTTTGAAGGAGACAACATTTTCAAAAGTACAAGATTTTTATTAAAGATATAGAACTTAAGGTCATATGTACAAAATACAATTAAAATTACAGAATGTTTTGAGCAAAGACAAAAGTGTATAGCACAAAAGACAAAAGTCCCTCGAAAACGTGTTAGGTTTGGATACTTGTTTCGAGTTCGGTTCGTCTTCCTCAGACCTTGAGACTAATTTGATTATATTTTAATCTAGTTGGTTTAAGAAGTAGTTCTCAAACGCAAATACAAAGTTTGTTCAATTTACCAAAGAGACAAGGCTGTGCCAGTGTTTGGTATTCTGCGGAGTTCTTTTTCACTTTTGACTTTTGTCTTTGCTCAAAACATTCTGTAGCTCCATTTCTAAAACAGAAAAATTCCAACTTGTCTCAAGGTATTTCCTTGACTGAGGAGGACGAACCGAAGTCGAAACAAGTAAATTTAACAGGTTTTCGAATCAAAGAATACTTTTGCTTCTTTGAATTCTAAGACTTTTGCTTTTGAACAAAAGGAAAACGCGCCACAAATTCGTGGAGATTTGCGAAATTCCAAAAGTTCTTTTGCTCTTGTCAAATTGAATTCGAAGCAGTAAACTGGGATTCAGGTTTAACCTTAACCCAATGATATTTAAGGTGCATTATGGATGCTTTCGACCTTTCGGGTCTCATGAGTTAGGCGAAGAAGTCTAAGAGCCAATTTGATTATACAATTAAAATCCTTTATTTTCAGATCTATTGATGGACCGAGGCTTTCAAACTTTAGGTGGAAATTTAAGAATTAAAAATGTAACAGTTACAGAAATGAATACCAATCAAATCAATGGTATAGATGTTCACAATATTTATACCGTTAATGATACCACATTAATTAAAGGTTTAAAAACTTTTAATAACGTGTATGCCAAGAGAGCACAAGTTGATAACATTAACCATGTAAGTCGGTTTTTTCTGAATTGAAAAATGTAGATACGACAGCTATTTTCTTTTTAGGAAAAGGTAGAAAATATAATATTTTACAATAAAAATAATTCCTCAAAATCAAAATTAGAATTTGCTCCAGAAGTATATATTGAAAACTTGGAAGTGGATTCAATTGACAACATTAAATGGGCAGAATTTGAGAATTCACTTTTTAAAATTGGAGAAGATGATACAATAGAAGGTAATTCGAAGTTTTTTGGACGCATTACAAATTATACTTTACCTCTGTGAGTGACTTTTTATTTTTTTATTTATTAACATACAAAGGATATCTACGGACTTGGAAGTCCAAAATGATATCCATGGATACATTAAATAGTGTACGGATGTATAGTACTTATCAGCCTAGTTATGAATCATGAATACTTTAGTAGTGCAAGTCCAAAATAATTAACTACTTTATTTTTAAAGGCAACCTAATTACATCTGAAATTATATCAGAGCACCTCACAACCAAATATCTGAATGGAATCAACACAAACTACTTAATGACCAAGTCTACTGATCAAGTCATCAACTCAACAATTGAATTCAACAATATCGAAGCATCTACTATTGAATGTAGTTTAATAAATGGTATTAATATTACGAAATCAGCTGCTATTGATCGAGATGGTACAATTATACATGGTAAACAATCATTAAAGGTAATTTGATTAAAAATAATTCTAAATATATTTTTAGGTCCAGTGACAATTGAAAACGTTTATGTTAAAGGTGACTTAGAATTAGTGGGAAAAAGTAACCAATCTTTGTTTGCTAATGGAACGAATCGCGTATGGGGTACCAATGAATCTGATCTTATGCAAACATATGCTGGGAAAGTTCTTATTAAAGGCAACCTTTATGTAAAAAATTTATTGGTTTTACCCAATACCACCTTATCAATTAATGATAATGAATATGCTATAGAAGTTTTACATGAATACTGGACCAAGACTGGGGATCAAGTAAGTGAAACAGTAGCGTATTTAGGGGGGGGGGCCTAGAAGCTCGGATCTAAAAGTCTAATTGCAACCTAATCTCTCGTCTTACGCTTAGACTATTAATTTAAATTTTTAAATAATGTATTCATGGCTTAGATTACAAAGGTATTGTAGGAAACGTTTAGTTTTTAAACTTTTCCTTCTAAAAGTCGTGTTTTATTTATATGAGATTAAGGTTTCGGACGCATGTCGTTTTAGTTATTGATGTATAATGCAATTTTATAGGAAAACGAGTAAAAAGAATAATATTTTATAGTATTTTTCTATTATAACTTCTGTTCCGTTTCCCCTTTTTTAGAGCTATTTTAAATCAACAAAAATATAACCCAATGCAATAAAATATTTTTACTACAAAGACAAAAACAATACTTAGAAAAATTAAAGTAAAAATTTTAATTCAAACATTTTTTATGGAAGAAGTGTGATAATTTATAATATAAAAAATAAGGCGGGAAGACACGAGTATGTTTTATTATGAATATACAAAACGGCACTTAAGAAGTAGTATTTCAAAACTTAAGCATTTGCACCAAAAACTGCTCTAAGATCTACGCTCCTAAAATACATGATTTCTGAAAATCATCAATATTAGCGTTGTGAGCGATATTTATTTTATTTTTAATCATGAAAAACCGAGCCCGAAAAACGCTGGTTAGAGTCATACATACGTCTTTTGTTAAAATTTTGGATTGACACCAATATTCATGTTTCACAAATATAAAAAATGTTTTTTTTAATAAAGAGCCAGCTAGGAATATCAAAAAAAAAACATTTACAAAAACAAATTTATTCCAACCATGCAGAGGGGGAGAGGTAATAATTTAATTTTCAAAATTTGATAGTAGTTAGGTGAATTGTAAACGAACTTTGGGCGTGGCCCCGAAAATTTCCAGAAAAAAAAGTCCTGCTTACGCCCATTGCCCCCCCCCCCCCCCCCCGCATATTTTCTGGCTACGCCACTGAAGTAAAAAAATATATTTTAATACCAGTATTGAAAACATTTAATTTTTCAGATAATTCCAGTACATTTTGAAGCAGAAAAAGGACTATCCACAGCACATCTTAAAACAAGGTTCCTTAATACTATATCAATCGACAATTTTGCATTAAACCATAAAACGTCGACATTAAATGGACCTATATTTTTTGAAAATGTCACAGTAAATGGTAATATCTTTTTAGATAAGAATAGCCACAATAACTCTATTGATTTAAGAAAACTGGCTATGGAGGGAGTTAGAAACGATGGTGGCCAGTAAGTTTTTTGTAATGAATATTAATATTTCTTGTAACTTGTAAATTTTTAGGTATCACATCAAAGGTCAAAAGGTATTTAAAGATACCCTTAAAGCAAAGTATTTGCAAACCAATACATTAAATGGAAAAAAAGTCAGTGACAGACCTATTAATCAAGGTGGGTATAATTTATAGCTATTAATATAACGAGATTATTATGCGATTTATTATAGTCGAGGACATTACTAGGTGACGAGGCAACAGCCGAGTCACCCGCAATGTCCGAGACGGTGTTAAATCGCTAATTATCAAGTTGTATTCAAAGCTTTATCGTATCATTGACAACGGCGATGCGAAAATAAGAACAAGGTTTTATGTCATTTCATTTTGGCATTTCAAAAAGTCATCATTAAAATCATGCAAGATTTTGATATTCCTCACGACATATTAGCTGCAGCCAACATTATAAGGTTGAACTTGTTTCCGGACAAAGCTAAAATCCATTATGAAAAAGAATATCGGCAGTTTTGTGAGTGGCGAAACAAAGTACATTTTCAAGGTGCAGAAGAAACGGTATTGCTGGCGTATTTCGCAAAACTCTCTGAGGAATACTCTGCTTCATCCTTATGGCCGAAATATTCCATGTTACGAGCGACTTTAGAACTAAAGGAAAGAGTAGAAATCGACAAATACGGCGCCTTAATACGTTTCATCAAGAAGAAAAATGTTGGATATAGAGCAAAAAAATCAAAAGTATTTACAAGAGAACAAGTCAACGAATTTGTGTGTTCTGCCTCAGACGAGAAGTTTTTAATGATGAAAGTGGCTTTTTTAATTGGAATTGGAGGAGCCTGTCGAACTAATGAATTAGCAAAGATGACCACGGAAGATGTTGACGTTTTAGAGGACAAGCTGATTGTTAGAAACGTATTTTCGCTGTGATATTTGACGGCGAAGTCAATCCTGTGCTTTTATTTAAAAAGTACGCAATGTTAAGGCCAGACCATGTCACTCACCAAAGATTGTTTTTATCATATAAAAAAGGGAAATGTACGGTACAGCCCTGCGGCATTCACTTCTTCTCTAAAATACCTCAAAAAATAGCTAAGTATCTCTCACTTGAAAATCCTAATTTGTATACTGGTCACTGCGTTAGAAGATCTTCGGCAGATTTTCTTGTTAATGCTGGAGGAGATATATTAGACCTACAAGAACTTGGTGGATGGGAATCGGCGAAGGTTGCTAGAGGATATTTAGAAGAAAGTGTGACTAAGAAAGTTTCCATTGCTCGCAAAATTCAAATCGGCGATGTTTCCGGCAGTGGATTAAGCAATGGGGAACCGCACGAAATCGAAAGGAGTGCTTGCTCGGTCATTAATCAGTCTTCAGAGGGCATACCTAAGATCGTGGACGTTAAGGACAAAGGTGTATCCATCAAATTTGAAAACGGTCAAAATATTGTTTTACATGTTCATGAAAAATAGTTCTAATATTATTTAGTATTTAACGTATTATGCTTTCGTAACTAACGTATTAAATTATGGTAACTAATGTATTATGAGTAACTAAGGTGTTATGTAGGTTTTAGTACGTTTATGATGTTAATAATTATTAATAAAGATATCATATAAAAATGACTTAATCTTCAATGATACGATAAAAATGTAAAAAAAATTATACCGTAACATTATTAATATTTTAGAAACTGAAATTTATAAAAAACTTACTATAAAAGGCGACCTAATATCCAATATAATATATGCTGACTTTATCAATGGTATCAACATCAGCAAATACAGAGAAAACATACTAGATCTGTATAATCCTCAAAATTTGACAGATATAGCATTCCGAAATATTACTGGTAAGGATAATTTTAGTATTTGGTGTTGTCAAAGTGTACAAAATGGTTATTCTACAGGGTGAAATTTTTAATTGGAATAAATTCAGTATTAGAAAGCCACTTCATTTGCGAAGAAAATACCGAAATACAGGTGCCTTTATTTTTAGTTTGGAACACTTTTTCAACAGTGGATCGTATTCCTTTTTTATGCCCTTTCCAACAAGCTATCGCAATACATACCTTTACATTTGAGAAAAAAAAAGTGGGGGGCGGTTTCTACCCCCAAAAGAGGGGTAAATTTCATGACGGGAAGAAAAAAGTGTACCAAACTAAAAATAAAGGCACCCATATTTCTGTATTTTCTCCGCAAATAGAGAGGCGTTCTAATACTGAATTTATTCCAGTTAAAAATTTCACCCTGTATATAATTTGTAATAATTTTTATAATCATGGACATATGGTATACCGGGTGTCCCGCTAAGGACGGCCAGCGACTGTATCTCGGAAAGTTTATCACACATTCTTGGAAAAAAAAAATGTATAGGTAAACCGATAAAAAGAAAATACTAGAAATTGTTTTTAAAGTTGTACGATTGCCGCTAGAGGACGTAACTGACGGGACAAAATACAAAATTCAAGTTATTTTAAAAATAGCTAAATTAAGATACTAATTTGATATCGAGAATGGAAAGCCTATCCATTCTTGCGGCAGTTTGATCCTAAGGATTTTTTTGTATCTCTATTTTGGGAAGCTGGTAAATAAGTTATTACTAAAAGTATTGCATCTTTCACATTTTTTATGTAATTTTAATAAATTTGGGCTCGTTTCAAAGATAATTTTACGCTGAATCAGAAAGTAATTTTGTTAATGGTCTCTAATTTCATATTTTGTTTTACAGAAGGCGCTATGTATAAAAGTTTCAGTTTTCGTAATTTTCTTAAAAAAATTAAAGGAACTGTATACTTTTTGTATAATATGTTTGACAAGCATAATATTACATACATTTTGGCGAAAATCGCGTTTTGATATCTTTATTCGTTTTCGAGTTATTTCCAAACTGCCTTATTTCTTCACCAACAAATTAATGTTAGCATGTTCAAATAATTTTTATGCCCAGGTATCTTGATTAAAGAGGCATAGGAATTCACTTAACCAAGAGAATGGTAGGCGATCTTAAATAGAAAAATAGCGGCAATTATACAACTGTAAAAATAATTTCTAATATTTTCTTCTTCTGTGTGTGTATGACCAAATTATATTTCATGTTCGTCCGTTATTGAATCCGTGTCAACATGGGTTTTTTGGCGCAAAGTCCACATCAACCAATCTATCAGAACTTACTGAGTTTGTAAGCAATGAGCTTGATCATCATGGTCAGATTGACATTATATACATGGACATTTCAAAGGCATTTGTTGACAGTGTGGACCATCAATTACTATTGCATAAACTTCAATTGTTAGGTTTTAATAGTCAATTATTGAGTCTCTTGAAATCGTATTTACAAAATACAAATCTATTTGTTGAGTGTCAAGGACATAAATCGAAAACTTTCACACAGACTAGTGAAGGGCCTCAGGGAGGCGTTATCGCTCCTTTGCTTTTTGTTCTCTTTATCAATGACATTTGGCAGGTTGTTTTGAGTAAAATGCTTTTATATACAGACGACACAAAAATATATAGTAAAATTACAACCATTAATGATTGCTGCACACTGCAGGGCGACATTGACAGAATATTGGAGTGGTGTATAAAAAACCATCTACAACAGGGGTTCCCAAAGTTTTTTCTATGGCGCCCCCTTTTGGGAATCAAGAAATGGTCGCGCCTCCCTCCCCCTCCATGATACAGATAAAAGTTGTATTAATTTTGCAGTTTTTCAGAGCTCTCGTGCCACCTCTAATGCTGCTTAGCGCCCCCCCAGGGGGGCGCGCCCCCCAGTTTGGGAACCCCTAATCTACAACTTAGCATGAGTAAATGTAAAGCAATGACTTTTACTAAAAAACATTTTAAAATTGAATATCAATATAATATAAATGGAAATACACTGGAACGCTGGCAATAGCTATAAAGACTTGGGAGTGATGTTTGATACAACACTGTTATTTGCACAACATATTGAAAATATTTGTAATTCTGCCATAAGGATGAAAGGATTTATATTTCGTGTTTGCAAACATTTCACCGATGTTGAAACCATTAAAACTTTATATTTTGCCTATATAAGGTCCAAACTTGAGTACCTACAGCTGTGTTGTGTGGAACTAGAGTCTGTGCAGCGTAGACTATTAAAGTACTTAGCATACAAAGTGGATAACATCTATCTTCCAAGGGATTATAATAATGGCACAATTTTACTTGACAGGTTCAAAATAAATACTATTGAAGATCGACATAAATATCATAAAATCCACACAATATATAAATTATGTAATAATAAAATTGACTTATTATATCTACTCAGTCAAATTAAATTCTATGATCCACTATCATACGACCAAAAAACAATTTATTTTATTTGCATACCCCAAACACAAACATTCTATTTAAATCCCCAACACCAGCATGTGCACAAGTTACCATTCATTGTCTAACAAAATATGTAGATCTATTTTTTACAAATAAAAATGAAATTAAGAAGATAATACTGGGTATTTAAAAATAGTATACAAAATTATGTATGTATAGTTATAGGATAACTAGGTTAAGTAGATTGTCTTATAAATAGTATCCTAATGCATTGCTAGACAATTTAAGCTATTTTATTTATTTATTCTTACCGGTTTACCTATAAAAAAAAAATTCCCAAAAAATGATGACCAATACTTTCCAAGATACAGCCGCTGCGCGCTGGCTAATCTTAGCGAGACAGCCGGTATATATGTATAGTACAATTTAAGCAATAAGATCATTATTTTAGTTAAAAGTTTATATGTCAGTACTGTCAATGGTCATTCAGTCATACAATATCTAGAAATGTTGAGGAAAATATTAACCGAAAAACAAATAAGTACCGTAAATATAAAGGGAAATGTTACCATGCAGACGGTAGAAAATGTGGAAGCGATTAACGGGCACGATATGACTGAATTTCTTGAAAAAGTAAGTATTTCTGGTAAATATATTATTTTTTAATAAATATCTAAAATAAAATTTTAGGATGAATCAATAGAAGACGATTCAGAGCCAGATGTGATAGGTGATGTAAAATTTACAGGTCAAGTTAAAGTTGGCAATCTAAGGGCTAGAAATATTAATGGTATTAATTTCCCTGAACTCACTACAAAACTATTTTATAAGAAATCAAACCAATCTGTCAGTGGCAGGTTTACTTTTAAGAATTTAAACACTGGTAAGTGATTTATTTACTATTAAAATTAGCATTTTTAAGAGTTTTTTTTTAATTAATTTTAGTGCGTTTATATACAGAAAACATCAACGATAAAAATGTTAAAAATCTTATTGATACATCGTCAACAGATAGTCAGGAGCTCATAGCACCCCATGGCTTAATTTTCGATAAAATCCTATTTGAAAAATCAATCACAGCGACCGAAATGCGGCCCTGTAACCTAAATGAAGCTATGAATAATATAAAATATCCTAAAAGTCAACAATGGACTAAAGTAGAGATTATTGGAAACGTTAAAATTATTGACGAGAATTGCATATTAAATAGAATTATGGAAAAAAGTGTTAAAAGAAATGAACAAAATTTGATTTTGGCTCCAGTAAGTTTTTTTATACGCAGAAAATTTTGTAAATAAAGAGATTATTTTTGTTACTATACAGGGTGATTCCTAAGTTGATACTTCTTTTTTAGCTGTCTATAGAAGGCATTAAAATAAACAACATTTTCAAATACCTTTTTTCAAAAAACTCAAAATTAAGGTACTTATATTCATTTATTACACTATGAATCAAATACGGTCCAGCCTAACTTGCTCATTGAATAACATTAAGACTTCTGAGTGTAGGATGAGCCCGCAAGGGAAAGCGTTCTGCGTATAATCTCGAAGCAGCAGCCGCACTTTGACGAAATTCACCGTAAATTAGCGCCTATTAGTTCATTGTTTTCAAATTTTACCATTTTCACGTGTCACCAATTTAAAATTCAGAAAAACACACCGCAGCGTATTGCCAAATAACTCACCACCAATTGCATGACTAACAAGAGATAAGACAAACAACATAAAGTGTAGCAGATTACGTTTTGATGACCAGGCCCGCAGTTAGATTTGATACTTCTGTATCTCGCCTATTTTTGAGTGTTTTGAAAAAAGGTATTTAAAAAAGTTGTTTATTTTAATGCCTTCTATACACAGCTAAAAAAGAAGTATCAACTTAGGAATCACCCTGTATTTTTTAATAGCCAGTTACTGTATTTTTAATTGGATCAGCTGACTTGCATTGGATTTGATATTTTAGGTAACAGTGCATGGTCATTTCCTAGCTAACCGAGTAAATGTATCTGGCAAATTAAATGGTATTAATCTGACAGAGCTGATTGAAGATGCGGTTTTGAGTAAATTAGAAGTGGAACAGGTCATCACTGGTCACAAAACTTTTTCTAATATTGATGCTGATACTGTTACCATCTTGGAAAATGCAGATATACCCATAGTCAATAAAATCTATGTTCCAGAACTATATAAACGAATTATAAGACAAGATATAGTTAATAATATTACTATTTTAGGAAAAAAAACATTCTTCGGAGGTCTTCAAACAGAAAGATTTTTTGTAAGTTTGTATTAACGTCAGTGATGTAAATGGATAATTTTTAAAAAAGCTAATTCTAAATTCTTGTAGAGTGAAAAAATCTCAGGAATACTACCAGAAAACATTGTCAATTTGGGAAATCTCAGCAGAATTCCCGAGGCTTTATTTGACAGTCTTCATATCAGAAACGACTTAAATGTCAAATTTATAAACAGCTATGAATTTGACTACATTTTAAATAATAGGCTATTAACCAACACCTCACAAAAGCAGTTTACAAATGCTATCTTCTATTTCGATGACATAGAAGTTCAAGGTAAGTATTCTTATATATAAAGCGAATTGCTTACAGAAATGCCGGCTCCTCGCTTAGCCTCATGCCTCTCTATCAATTTCACTCTCTATCAAACAGTTAAAACAGAAATAGCACTTTCCGTTTAAAACATTTTTTTTTGTTAATATCACGTGATTCTGATGTTCAATTGTTTTTCTTTGACATCACCATAATCATCAGCACATAATAAGAAAGTTAGCAATAGTGGCGACTTCATTTTAACCACACGGTAGGTATGTGGTCAGATTGCGTTAAAACTTGCTATGTAAAATAGCGGCTTTTTTACCTAAATTTAAAAAAAATAAGTAGGATATTGAATTTGTGTTTTAACCAATGGAAAGGTTGCCTCTATGTGGAAGTGAGGAAGTTATTTTCATGCAGAAAGAAATCCAAGAAAAAAATATAAGCCAACGAAAACTATTAAAGTTATTGTTTAATTTCATTGAATTGTTAAAAATATAAAGTCCAAATTTAAAAAATTTTCAAAAATTTATTAATAAACATTATCCACGATTGGGATCAAGCGAGAAACCAATGTTTTTTATATACAGGGTGGCGCATCGAAAACGAAACAGACATTTACTGGCAGCTCAGTTCTTTTTTGGAAAAACGCTCAGACCTGTGAATTTTGTTTTCGAGGGGGACACACAATTGGCAAAAAATCACGTTAACACGTGCATCCCCTGGGCGGGGATGGCATCACACCTAAAATCTTAAATGGAAAGGGGGTCTTTCAATTCCCTTTATAATGATGTAAAATTCATGTACCGGGTTTTATCATTTAATTTAATTATTTTAATAAAGAACGGTGTGCCTGAGGAAAAAAACGCAAGAGACCATTTTTATGCAGAATTGAGTAGGCTAAGTCAAAATAATATCCACATGGAAAAATATCAGTGGCGTCCCACTTTTTTTCTAATTCTTTATTTAAAATTTTAAAAATTATTCTATTCGCGATAACGCTGAAACGAACGGAGATATCAAACTGCGATTTTAATATTTTTTCTAGCAAATTTTATCTACTTTTCGATTATGGTATCATAATTATACCGTATGATTTATTTTTTCGGAGTAAAATCAAAAAATGTGTTATTATTACAATAATTGCGCCCTCTAGCATTTTCTTTAGAACTATTATGGACAACTAAATACGATTGGTGAAAGTGCATACATTTTTCTTCCAAACAGTCTTTAGTTTGCTAAAATCGGATAAGTCGTTTATAAGTTACAGCGATTTAAATAATTACACTTTCAAGAGCTTCCTCCCTCTTATTAAGGTCGGTACGCCAATGAGCATAAGACCAAAATGATGCATAATTATCCAAGCTTTTTAATGGTGTTATCAAAGATATACCTTAATGTGGAATTTTCGGAGATATGTAAACTTTTATAATTTACTTTTCAATTACGCTTTCTTGCGGCAAAATCCGGAACTTAAAAATTATTTCCAGGATTTTCTAATGGCCACTTTAGTTATAATTTTTTTTTCCTGAATTTCTATGCCCAGCAGTTTTCGAGATATGGCCTCTCGTCACCCTTAATGAATCACCCGGTACTTCAGTTCAGTAGTAAAGGGAGTTGAAATACCTTTAAAATAAGGTATCACTCGACCCCCCTTTCCATTTAAGGTTTTAGGGGTGGTTGGTGCCACCCCCGCCCAGGGGGATGCACGTGTTAACGTGATTTTTTGCCCATTTTGTGTCCCCCTCGAAAAAAAAATCGACGGGTCTGAGCGTTTTTCCAAAAGAAGAAATGAGCTGCTAGTAAATGTCTCTGTTTCGTTTTCAAAAGGCCACCCTCTATATACAGGGTGTGCCAGTAAGGTGTCGGTCTTAGATAGCACCTAAACAATTAAAGATAGGGAAAAAAGTGTCATACAAAAGTTACAGGGTTTTTTAGGATACATAATATAAAAATATTTTCTAATCTACAGGGTGGTCCTAAAAAGTGGTACTGAATAATAAAATAGAAAATTAAATGGGACACCCAGTATAATTTTCTAGAATATGATTCAATGGAATAAGGATTTTGCAACCCTATTAAAATTTTTGAAGTGAAATGCAACGTTGCCAAGTAATTAATTTTTTTCCGAAATTTTAGTAATTTTAAGGGTATCGTTAAAAAATCATAGCAACCTGTGGATTAATCCTAGGCAAATATAATTTACGTTGTAAGTACTTTAAGGTACGATATATTGATCTATAATAATGTTTTTTAAATCTCTTGTACAGAGCGTTCATTACAAGTTGGACAACTCGATAGTTTTAAAAATGTTTTATTTCAATTTTTTTAAATGGGAGCCCCCTAATTTTTTTAGGCAAAAGAATTTATCTTTCGATAACCTTACTATTTTGTTAAACATGTCATATATCTAAATATCATAGTTTTTGAAATATTTTAGGATTTGTCTTAAATCAGGGTAAAAAAGGAAAGTTCTAATTAAACTATTTAGTCAAGATTGCTTTGGAACAAAAAATAAATAATTTTCTTTGTCACAGTGGTCATTGCAAAATTATTTCGCCAACATTTTGTGCTTTATTACTGTTTAAATTTTAGTTTCCTGCACTAACTTTATTCATAACGCATATTTCTATGTCGATAAAGTTAGTTCGGGAAACTAAAATTTAAACAGTAATAAAGCACAAAATGTTGGCGAAATAATTTTGCAATGACCACTGTGACAAAGAAAATTATTTATTTTTTGTTCCAAAGCAATCTTGACTAAATAGTTTAATTAGAACTTTCCTTTTTTACCCTGATTTAAGACAAATCCTAAAATATTTCAAAAACTATGATATTTAGATATATGACATGTTTAACAAAAAAGTAAGGGTTTCGAAAGATAAATCATTTTGCCTAAAAAAATTAGGGGGGTCCCATTTAAAAAAATTTAAATAAAGCATTTTTAAAACTATCGAGTTGTCCAACTTGTAATGAACGCTCTGTATAAGAGATTTAAAAAACATTATTATAGATCAATATATCGTACCTTAAAGTACTTACAACGTAAATTATATTTGCCTAGGGTTAATCCACAGGTTGTTATGATTTTTTAACGATACCCTTAAAATTGCTAAAATTTCGGGAAAAAAATAATTACTTGGCAACGTTGCATTTCACTTCAAAAATTTTAATAAGGTTGCAAAGTCCTTATTCCATTGAATCATATTCTAGAAAATTAGACTGGGTGTCCTATTTAATTTTCTTTTTTATTATTCAGTACCACTTTTTAGGACCACCCTGTAGATTAGAAAATATTTTTAGATTATGTATCCTAAAAAATCCTTTAACTTTTGTATGACACTTTTTTCCCTATCTTTGATAGTTTAGGTGCTATCTAAGACAGACACCTTACTGACACACCCTGTAGATATAATTTTGCATGAAGCTTGTAACTTTGAAGAAGAATTTAGAATTATTGTTCAGATGCCCTTAAAAAATAAAGAAATGTGACCCATCATGACTAACTTTCATAGTTAATGTTTTCGATATAAATTTGTAAGTCATGGATTTTGGACATTTCCTAAAAAATTAGTAAAAATATTCGTAGGCACTCAATTTTGAGTACCCAGACTTGCACCCTCCCATACTCTAAACTGACTTATAGCCATGTTGTAGATAACTTAAGGACGCCATCAATTAATAACATAGAGCTGAAAAATGTCGTTTTTGATTTGGCGAAACAAAAGATTACTGCTCCCAAACGATTTCTGCATGACATCATTATTATTGGAAACGTAGACATTGGATATCTCAATGGAATAAATATTTCTGAAGAATATAAGAATGCTTTGATCCGTGGAAGAGAAGAAGTTATAAATGGATCAATCGTAAGTAGTTTTATAGAATTAGAATTATTTGATATTGAGATCACTATTAACACTCATTCTGAATAAAGTACCCAGTGGCGGTCTCAGAATTTGTCAAAGAGGGGCTAACATTGTTTTATTTATACAAAACCAAACAATAGCAAATATCGTGGTTGAAAACACAGGAAATCCCATGCAAGTTTTAGACTGTCCAAATATTTTCTGCCCTGTTGACATTAGAGCGGGGTTGTGGTGAAACTTTTTTAGGGTCTCTGTGTGGTGAGTGCACATGCGAAGTTTCGACAATCTGATCTTTAACAGATACATTTTACACTGGATTTAACAAATTATATTTTTGAATCTCAAGAACATTATTTACAAAACAGATCTTTTATTAGAAAACGAATTCTTTTACTTGCAATAAAACCTATTAAATAGTATTAAAATCATCAAGAATTACTAAAAGGGGAAGAAAATAAGAGGGGGTTTAAAAATAAACAATTGTTTATAAAAAAAACTAATAATTTTATTTTAAGGAAACTGTACAATCGTTTGGAATATTGTTAATTTTTAAATAAGTGTGCCTAAGCGATCGTAAAATTATCTACGAACGATAGCGAGTTGGTACTGGGTAATTTTTTCAGACTGCATTAAAATTGAATTTTTTAACTGCTCCAAATTTTTAAACCTAACACTTTAATAAAGAAAACATTTTAAATGTCCCCAAAGGAAGAAGTCGTTTGGTGAAAAGTCAGGAGACCTAGCTGGCCAATTAATTGTTGAGTTGAGCCCATTAAAGGCTTCACATATTTAGACATTCGCGTACCACAAGTGAATTGTAAGCTGGGCGACCATCCATTTGGAACAAAATCTCCTGATTTTCAATAGCGACTTCCTCCAGTGCGGGCCCAATTTGATTTTTAAAAAGATCTAAATATGTTGGACCCGTAAGATTTCCGTCAATAAAAAATGGTCCAATGATGCGATGTCCAAAAATGTCTGCCCAAACATTCACTTTCTGAGGGTATTGGGTTCGAGTGCATGCAAGACGATGTTCATTTTGTAGGCTCCAGTACCCATAATTTTGCATATTCGACTCATTATTTACTGTAACTGTGCATTCGTCTGAGAAGAAAATATTTTGTAAAAAATATAAGTTGTTAGCTCGCTCCATCATTTCAAAACAAAAAAATGATCTTCGCTCTTCATCCCCTTTTAGCAATTCTTGATGGTTTTGATACTTATATGAATAATTTTAGGCTTTTTCAAAGTTCGCAGTAGGTACCTACTGTGGTGTGATGTTTTTCTACCCCTTGTCCAGGGGCGGTTCTACGGGGAGCCTGGAGGGCCCAGGACCCCCCAACATTTCTGAAAAAAACTATAAAATTTATGCCACTGATAAAAAAAAATTCCGGGTGCTTTATTATTTACATAATTTGATACAATTTGAGCATGATCCTAAAAACATATACAAAAATATAACCCAATGCAATAAAATATTTTTACAATAAAAACAATAACGTATTTTGAAGAAGTAGTCCATTTATAAAGTGGAGTTAATTTATAGAAATAAATAAAAAAACAGAAAGACTTTATGTTTTTTTATTTATTTCAATAACGTATTTATTTCATAAAAGAAAAATTAAGGTAAACATTTCAATTGAAACATTTTTTAGGAAAGAAGTGTGATAATTTATAATAAAAAAAATAGTTCGGGATGAAATGAGAATGCTTTATTAGGAATATAAATATACGGCACTTAAGAAGGAGTATTTTCAAATCTAAACATTTGCACCAAAAACTGCTTTTAGATCTACGCTCCTAAAATACATGATTTCTGAAAAAATCATCAATTTTGGCGTGGCGAGCGATATTTACTTTTTTTTTAATCATGAAAAACCGAGCCCGGAAAACGCTGGTTAGAGTCATACATACGTCTTATGTTAAAATTTTGGATTGACACCAATATTCATATTTTTCACAATTATAAAAAATGTTTTTTTTTTAAATAAAGAGCCAGCTAGGAATATCAAAAAAACACATTAAAATTTAATCCAACCATGCAAAGGGGGGGAGATAATAATTTAATTTTCGAAATTTGATAGTAGTTAGGTTAGTTAGGGGCGTGGCCCCGAAAATTGTTCGCCTGCGGCGCTTTTCCGCCTTCTTCGCTAGATACAATACCATGGAATACATATCCGTCATCCCGACTATCTCCCTCTTCAGAAAAAAAAATGTCCTACTTACGCCCACCCAGCCCCCCCCCCCCCCCCCCCCGAGCATATTTTCTGGCTACGCCAATGTGGTTCCCCCCCAATATTTTGGGTCTAGAACCGCCCCTGCCCTTGTCCGAGAGTTCTAGTGCTGATATCTATCATTGTTTCCTTCAGCTCTCTTATTATTCTGTGTTGTGCATTTGTTTATTACAGTGCTTTTCGCCTCAAACTTAGTAATACATTTTTGTATCGCCGACGGAAAAAAATTATTAGCAGTTAAAAATCTGATACTTTCAAATTATAATTTGAAAATTACAAATTACAGGTTGATAAGTCGAACCAATGATGGTGCCCGAAGAATCACCTGTTGAACTCCAATGAAAAACCAACCGTAATACTATTTAAATAAGTTAAGATCGGGTTGTCCAAAATTGTTTAAACTTCGCATGTGCACTCACAACACAGAGACCCTAAAAAAGTATTCCTACATCCCCGCTCCAAAGTCAACAGGTAAGAAAATATTTGGATGGTCTAAAACTTGCATGGGATTTCCTATGTTTCCAACCACGACGCACTATCCGGTATATTTCTTATTAATAACTTGAAACAATGGTTATAATATTAAAATTCAGTTGTTGACCAATCATTTAGTTGCATACGCCTTTTATTTTTATAACATACGCTTAACCCCTTAAAGCCCCTCCCCCCCTTGTGACCGCCACTGAAAGTACCAATAGTAAAAACTGTGTCAACTAATCAATAGACTAAATTTTTTTTTTAAATTAACTTTTAATTTAATTGTATTGTTTTAGACGATTTTAAAACCAGTGAGATTTGAAGGAAATATTACGGCCCAAACAATTAATGGCTATCCAATCGAAAAACTAAAAAAAATTATGGAAACTTCTTCCACTAAAGTCGAAGAGGGATTTATTTTCAATACAACTAAAAAGATAAAAAGCATCATCATGGAGACGCTCCCGACCGTTCAGTGTAAGTTTGATTAGTTATAAAATACTTATTGGAAGAAACTTTTTTAAATATTTTATCATTATTGTATTGCGTCGTAAAGAGTTTAATGTCTTTTGGTCGTAATTGACACCGTAAACTGGAGATTATCAAAAACTAATAAATTATCGTTATATAAATCAGTTTATCGCAGAAGATAGTTTAGGGTCTTGAGATAAGGCACAGGATGGTAATTTTTCAGTCATAATTTGAAAGTCATTTGGACGATTTGATGTTTATTTTCATTCGAGTTACAGGCTTATGCCCTTTTGGAAAATATGCATTATGTTTTAATTGTGCATGATAAATTGAAAATAATTTATAGCTTAAGAGATATATACCATCATGATTACATCGATATTATTTTTGGTAGGTATATATTTCATTACATTGCAAAGAAGGAGGTTGCCTCTTTTATTCAATTACAACCGAAAAACCTAGGAGGAGAGACCGGAAATTACAAAAGCACGATTTTTACAATGTTCCACTTTTTATCTTATTTCCTATGTTTGCAAAAGTGTTGCTCGCGGTCTTAAGAAATGGTGAAGAGCTACGTATAGTGCGGGTACTTAAAAAAACATTGACTAAAAACCATCATCTGTCCAATGACTGAATGGACTTTCCAACAAACTACAAACTATGTCATTAATTGGGTTCATTTTTAAAACAAACAACTAAGTAGGTACGTACACTACTGAATTAACTGAAAAATAAAAACACAATTTTTTAATCACACAGTAAATCACGTAAAAACGATATCTTAAGTTTCGCGAAGCCTCAAAATAAGTACCTTAAGGTTAGGTGAACCAATGCTAAAACAATGGTGCATACGACTGATCTATTTTTAAATTGCCCTTCATCAAAATGCAAATTGTTACATGCTATTTGCGTGACTGACGTCACGTAACCATAGCAACGGTGAATATCAAAGCCATGTTGGGCGTTGGGTCTTCACTTGCTTTGAGCTAACGGGCACGGTCGGCTGGGGCGCGCCAAAATTCACGAGTGTTTATAATTATTGTCCATCGGAGTTAACCGTGGCCCTATTATGCATAACTACATTCGGATTAAATTAATATTATTAATTCGAACATAATTATTGTTTAAGGGCTAAAATGGTAGCTGTATTGGTACATTAATATTTAATATTGTGGAAAAACTTTCCTCCTGGTTTTATTTTTTTTGGTGAAGAGCCCCTTCACCTGAAGAGCCGCCTGGCTAGCATCCAGATGGGTCTTATAAATGTTTCTCCAGAATACTATGGGGGATGGTAATTAGTGTTAGCACAGGGTGTAATGCGAGTCAAATATGATTGCGACAAATATAAAATATACAGGGTGTCCCATTATGGATGGCCACCGGCAGTATCTCGGAAACTACTGGGCATAGAAACTCAGGGAAAAAAATCGTAATAAAAGCGGCTAAGAGAAAACTCTGGAAATAATTTTTAAGTTCCGCATTTTGCCGCAAGAGGGCACAATTCAAAATTAAATATTCAAATTCTAAATTTTTCCGAAAATTCCCACATTAAGGTATACCTTTAGTAACATCATTAGAAAGCTTGGACAATTCTGCATCATTTTGGTTTAATCCTCATTGGCATACCGACCTTGATAAGAGTGGGGGAAGCTATTGAAAGTGTCATAATTTAATATGCAGTAATTTATCTGATGTTAGTAAACTTAAGCTTGTTTGGAAAAGAAAGGTAAGTACTTTTAATTGTCATATAACGAAATAAGGTATTAAACTGGGGTTTTTACATTTTTTCTTGCAAATCTAATCTACTTTCCGATTATAATGTCATAGTTATACCGTATGATTTGAATTTTCGGGATAAAACCAAAAAAACTATAACTATCACAAATTACGCTGTCTAGCTATTTTGTTAGGAACTATCGTGTACCAATGGATACGACAATTAAAAGTACTCACCTTTTTCTTTTAAACAAGCTTAAGTTTACTAAAATCGGATAAGTCGTTTAGAAGTTACAGCAAATTAAATGATTACACTTTCAATAGCTTCCCCCACTCTTATCAAGGTCGGTACGCCAATGAACCCTTAACCAAAATGATCCAGAATTATCCAAGCTTTCTAATGATGTTACCAAAAAAAAAATTTCGGAGAAATTTAAGATTTTAATATTTAATTTTCAATTGTGGCCCCTTGCGGCAAAATGCGGAACTTAAAAATTATTTCCAGGATTTTCTCTTAGCCACTTTAATTACGATTTTTTTTTCTTGACTTTTTATGCCCAGTAGTTTCCGAGATAAGGCCGGTGGCCATCCATAATGGGACACCCGGTATAAGGAAGCATAAACAGATGACGATAAGGAGAGGGGACGGAGGAAGGGGGGGGGACTGAGTGAACATTTAAGATTTATTAATTTTTATTTTCTTCGTTATTTTCTACAAACAGAGGGAGTACGCATTTATATCAAAAAAAAACATCTGTTTTGAGTTTAACTTCGGCATTATTGCTTAGTTAATGTGCAAGTTATGAGTGCATTATTTTTTATTTAAAAAAAAATCGGCAATTTTTCTTATTTTCAGACATGCCCAATGAATTTTTGTATATAGAAACGTCGGAGGATTTGCAAATAAAAATCCGAAACGCTTTCGACGCTCGAGTGACAGTATTAAAAGACAGCTCCTTGATTCACGTATTGAGCGAAGAATCCCATATAAAATGCAATTTACCCGAGGGCTGTAGATGTCCAGTCCAGCATACCGTTGAAATAACTTCCCATCTTTCAGTTAGTTATTTCTTAAACAAGGTTCAACAAAGGATTTATAGCTATGACGATGGTACCATGATGATTCATCTTATTACAAGCAGCGTTAGCACCGATACTTACTGCCGGTAAGATAAATAATAATTATATTAATACCTACTTACTTATTTATTTTAAATTATACTGTTTACAAAAAAGGAAAAAATGAAATGACGTCACAGGATGGAATAGGTTTACCATCCCTTGTCTAAGAAGTCCACTAATGTATAGGTCTTAATGTCTATTAACACTTTTTTAAAGGTTTTTTCCACTTTGACACACTTGTAATTGATTTTATATTATTTGGCAGTTTGTTGTAAAGTTTAATGCACATGTAATAAGGATGATACTTAAGCGGTGACTTGGATATAATAAGGTACTCGTCCTTGTATAATTACTATGGATATTTACAGTCTCAAACTTGTTCTTATTTCTAAACAAAAACGTCAAAAACTCAAAAATATAAAGACCATACACTGTTAATATATTTATTTGTTTAAATATTCCCCTACAAAAGTCTCGAAAGTTTATTTTATTTATTAACCTTATTGTTCTTTTCTGTATTACAAAAACCCTTTGTAGCTCAAAGCTACTGCCCCCGAACAGTATGCAATATCTCAGGACAGATTCAAAGTTTGCATGGTATAGAATTTTTAAGGTATTTAAATTTATATAATTTGCCACTACTTTCATTCCATAACCTATACTACCCAGTTTCAGGCACAACCCAGTAACATGGTTGCTCCATGATAAAAATTCTTCTATGGTAATACCTAAGAATTTTGTATTATTATCGAAAATAAATGTTTTGTCACATAGAGTGACAGTATTGGGTTTATCTAATTTATTTGTTTAGTCCTGAAAAGAATTAATTTATTTTTCTCATCTTTTAAAATTAATTTATTTGATGAAAACCAGTTACTGGTCATGACACAGGCATTTTCTGCATTGTTAATAAGATAGTGGATATTTAATCCTGAAACAAGGAGATTCGTATCATCTACATAGTTTGTTACTGAAAAATTCTCTTTGCCACTACTAAGATCATTTAAAAAAATAATGAATAGTATAGGCCCTAGTATACTCCCCTGAGCTATACCAAAACTGTTTTTGTTTAACTCAGATTTGATTTCCCTGCTACCGTCCTGAAACACTACTCTTTTTCATTTCTATCCGATATAGTATTATACTCATGTAATCCATTATAAAAATATAAATTTTAAAGACAAACAAAAGTTACAAATATTACAAAAAAAAATTGCATAAGATTTTTAACAAGCCTTAAAAAATATGACCATGTTACTCCCGCCTGTAGACAGCTTATTATAAAACTTGAATTTAGACGCGAAATTCACTTTAATTGTTTTTTTCGTAAAACAAGGTCCTGAAATAGTGCCTCAGGTTTCCATAACTCATATACGAAATAAGTTTGAAATTTCATTGAAATTCCAAACTTAATTTCATTCATATGCAGGCTTATAACTGTATCATAGGATGTATTTCAGGAAAATATTTTCCCATATAGGTACAGGGTGGCCCTAAACAGTGTGATAACAACAAGGGATAGTTTTTTAAATAAAACTTCCAGTATTTTATTGTTTATTTAGATTCGTATTAGTGTCTTTTAAAATTAACCAACATTTTATTTTATTTGGTTTGGTAGTTTAAGAGCAATGAAAACTGAAAAAAAAGTTTTGTAGTTTTGGAATAAAAATCAAAAAAACAATCTAAAATCATTTCCTAATCCATTGGGTGATATATGACAAGGGGTCTAGAGTTTAGAGATACTATGAATCTAATGGTGTTTATCTATTTTATACAGTTTGTTCTTTTCTCAAGATTTTCAAATGAAACATCCCGGTCACAACACTGGTGGTAGATTCATAGTATCTCTAGACCTCTTGTCATAAATCTCCTACCTAATGTCATTGATTTAAGAAATGATTTTAGATTGTTTTTCTGATTTTTATTCCAAGACTTCAAAACCTTTTTTTTAATTTAAAAAAACGATCCCTTTTTGTTATCACACTGTTTAGGGAAAATGTTTTCCTGAAAAACGCCCTATGATACAGTATAAGTGTGCATATGAATGAAAATCCTAACTTTATTCGTATAGGAGCTATGGAAGCCTGACGCCCTATTGTGGAACCCTGTATAAGTTTAGTCGTTAGTTTTTTTCCTAGGAACAGTATATATTTTATTTAAAAAATATAATACTATAAGCAAATAATTGACAGATTTTTTTTTTCAGGACGAACCAATCGAAAGTATTCAATGAAATGTCAACATTGTTATGGATAACAACTACAAATAACAACAATATTATGTCTTTTTATAACGTATACCCTCAGGACTTTACGGGTTATATAAGTGGAGTTGAATTTTTCACTCTTAATGATGTAACGTATGCAATCATAGCTAGGTACTATGACCCAGTAGCAGATACACATGACCTAGACTGTACCATCATCAAGTTTAGTGAGGACAAGGTATATGTAAAGTAGTCTTTTACGTATACAGGGTCACCTCACCTCCCGTCATCTATAGCTTACTTATTAATTAGGTTAGGATTTTGATATTTTGCAGTATCCTAGTGCGCATTTCAGGAAAATATTTTTGTTTATATACTTAGGGTGTTCCAAAAAAGTGTGACGTCATAGGAATCTATTTTTTTAGATTACATGCCATAAATATTCTTACTTACTTGGATGCGTCTTATAGTTACCTACATACCCCATAATTTTAATGAAATCAGTTCAGTACCATAGGCGAGAAAAAATAAACACTAAAAAAATCAGTTTGGCACCACTGGGTTTAAAAATTATTAAAAACTAAAAATAATGCCTCGTTATTAAAATTATACAAAGGTACTTAATAAATAAGGTCGAACAGTCTCGTTAACCAAGTTTGATTAATACGAGTTGTACAGGGTTTCCAAAGTTTAGTGTCAAACTGTAAATCAATTTATTTTTCTTATTTCAAATTTAAACCCCTGTATATTATTATGTCATTCGATGCAAAATTAAAAATCAAACATTTGTCTTAATTACAACCTTATCGCAATTTCTAACGCATCAAAACGTATTTGCAGAAAACTCATTTTATCAACTATTCTAACAGTTATTATTATGAATAAATTAATAAACTTTAATACCAAAAAATTGTTTTGCAAAGCAACCTTCGATATTTTTTCATAATAATGACTGGTGAAATAGTTGATAAAATGAGTTTTCTGCAAATAAGTTCTAATGCATTAGACAATGCGATAGGGTTGTAATTAGGACAAATGTTTGATTTTTAATTCCGCATCGAATTACATAATAATACAGGGGTTCCAATTTGAAATAAGAAAAATAAACTGCTTTAAAGTTTGCAAAGTTTGACACTAAACTTTGGACACCCTGTAGAATTTGTATTATTCAAACTAGGTTAACGAGACTGTTTGACCTTATTTATTAAGTACATTATGCATAATTTTATTAACTAGGCATTATTATTATTATTATTTTTATTAATTTTTAAAACCAGTGGTGCAAAACTGATATTTCTTAGTTTTTTTTTGGTACACCTTGTATAAACAAAAATATTTTCCTGAAATGCGTCCTAGGATACAGGTAAAGTAAAATCTTAACTTAAGTAATAAGTGAGCTATAGAAGACGGGAGGTGAGGTGCAGGACCCTGTATATTAATGAACCGAAAAAGAATTGCTTTAATATGTCACCTTCCACCAACCTTTTTTTTATTTCTAGTCGACCGCTATGGAGATTCAAAAAATTCCTACAGAAAGCGCGTGGACCCTATATCTTTTACACACTGCACAGGGTGTTACCTTGGTTATAGGACACATGGCTAAACAGCCTTATACAGAAATATATCGGTTTTATGAAAATGGGGAAGAGGTACGTCCCATAAACGTGTCAAAAAATTTTTATTTTCCAGTCGCGGCCCGCACTAAGGATCATGTCCTTATATTTTTCTTTTATCTGTACGCAAATAATCTTCTTATTATTACAACAGCACATATTTTGTTACCTTACCGTTTTTTCTTCCCCTCAATAACTAATTATTATTGTTTTTTTTTTCCTTCTTTGTTTTTTGTTATCTATCAATATTTTTGTTATATTCCTATTTTATTTTTAGAAATATTATTTTTATTAGGGTGGTTGTATGAGCAGCAGTAGTTGGATACCGCCACCCTTTTAATATTAAATGTAATACTTTTTTTTGATTATAAATAAAGGCATTTATTATTATTAATATTATTATTATTATTATTATTATTATTATTATTATTATTATTTAACAAATAATACACCAGCAGAAAATCTTTTTAAAATAAAATCTTACTTATACTATTTTATTATCTTTTTCAGTTTAAGCTTTTAAGAAGTGTAACATACGGTTGTACTAAAGCAGTTGGAGTGGTACTAGGTACAGATAGTCTCATCGTTTTGGCCAACAAAAACGAACCTCTGCAGGTTCTAAAATATAATTCGTACTTTGATAATTATTATTACTATCAAATGTTTGCGTTGGATGAACCTGTCGTTGGGATATCCGTTTTTTACGTGGGAGGTAAGTCTACAATAATTTGGTAAAACTTCATCATTTTTTATTATTTATGATTAAACATAATATTCTGCTAAAGATATAATATATTTATTTATATTAAATATAAGATAATTTTATAAAAAAATGTCATCTTTTAAATTATTGTTTTAATTCTATTTCAAAACTATTGGTTTTAGTCGTATAAAATATATTTATGACCCTTTTTTTTCTCTATTTAATCTAAATATTTTCTTCTTTATAAATACCACCCAACATTACGGTTTCTATACTTACTGGACGGTGTTTCACAAAACAGGAAATATTAATTACTTATATGGTGCTGCCCTAAATTTTTTTAGTCTAATTTAAGCTCTTACTTAATACTTAATAGTTAGGATACCCATATTTATTAAAATGAGACAATCATTGTGTCGTATATTTATTTACAACTCCTTTCGCATAAAATAACGATTTTTTTAACAGGTTCCAGCAGTATAGACATCAAATACATTTTTATAATTATTAATAGGTAGTTGTAATTTGTAAAACAAGAAAAGACATAAATGTACTGACAAGTTCAGTCAAGAATTAAGCTATAACCGGGCCACCTTGGTTGTAAGAAAACTATTTCTGCCACAGTCAAAGTTGCTGATTAGTTAATTATTGTTAAAAATCTTTATGCAATCCGACATTATTATATTAAATATATATAAACAGTGGCGTATTTAGGGGGTGGGCTGTACCCCCCCCCCCCCCTTCCCCCCAGGGGCCTAGGAGCTCGGAGTCTAAAAGTCTAATTGCAACCTAATTTTTGGACTCTTCATTTAAATATTTAAATAATGTATTTTTGGCTTAGATTACAAAGGTCTTGTAGGAAACGTTTAGGTTTTAAACTTTTCCTTCTAAAAGTCCTATTTTATATAGAGATTAAAGTTTCGGAGGCATATCGTTTTAGTTATTGATTTATGATGCAATTTTATAGGAAAACGAGTAAAAAGAATAATATTTTATAGTATTTTTCTAATATATACTTGTCTGTTCCGTTTTTCCCTTTTTAGAGTTATTTTAAATCAACAAAAATATAACCCATGCAATAAAATATTTTTACAACAAAAAACAATTATCTATTTATTTTTTAAGAGAAAAATTTAAGTAAAAATTTTAATTGAAACATTTTTTATGGAAGAAGTGTGATAAGATAATTTATAATATATACAAAACGACACTTAAGAGGGAATATTTCAAAACCTAAGCATTTGTACCAAAAGCTGCTCTTAGATCTACGCTTCTAAAATACATGATTTCTGAAAAAATCAATCAATTTTGGCTTGGTGAGCGATATTTACTTTATTTTTAATCATGAAAAATCGAGCCCGTAAAACGCTGGTTAGAGTCATAATTTGGCAACTGCCAAATAATAACGTTTATACCGCTAAATGTCTCTATTTTTTCAAACTCTCCTTTAATTTTTTTTTTAGGATTTGGAATAAGCGACGCCTATTTATGTATCGTAACAGAAGAAAACTACCGCATTTACTCGTTCCAGTATATAGACGGTTGGAAACTTGAATCAACAGGGATCATGAGAGGTCTAAGAAATTTGATACCAATCGAGCTCAACAATCAGTTGTATCTTTTTGCACCCTCCAGTGATGAAAGCTCAGTGTTTACCATTGTAAAACATGGCACTGGAGAAACGTAATATTATCTTTTTTAGAACTTTATATCGGGGGATAAAAAGTGGTTTTGTGTTTTAAGTGTTTGTTTTAGTTTAAATAAGTATTGGTACCTGTATACATCATATATTTTTATTTATATTGTTTAATAAAAAAAAATTTAATTCTAGTTTTTATACCTATCGGGTTAAGCCTGGGTATTAATATGAACGAAGGTTAACTTGTAGAATGACGTCACAGGTTGAAGTTAAGTTGACAATCGCAATGTTAACTTTATTGGGTGGATCTGTGGATCAGGTACCAATTAAAATTAACTGATAAACAGAATTGACAGTTTTTGGTCTACCTATAATGTTTTTATATTCTTCTACGCTGGATATAAGAATACTAAAAAAGAAATAAAATGTAAACTATTCTACTCTCCTCTCCAATCTCCATGACTGTTTTAATAAAATATTGACGACAAGTTACAGGTTAGGCCAGGGGTTCCCAAACTTTTTCAGTTTGCGGCGCACTTACAGGTTTAGTTTTTTTGTCAGGGCGCCCTTACTTACAATATGTATACAGTCGTGTCTAAGAAAGTGCTGCATCTGGGGGCGCCCGTGAGTACTCCTCGCGCACACTTTGAACCACTGGGTTAGACTATTTTTAAAAATTATTTTCCCCTTTTTTCGACTGTTTTAATGAAGATTTTATAAAACCATAATTTTGTTTTTTTACAATACCCACCCTAATTAGCAAAATATGCGCAAATTAGGGTGGGTAATATAAAGAATCAGGCAGTGGCGGCTCGTTAGGTGAAGTAGGTAAAGGGGCTCTTCACCAAAAAAAAAATAAAACTAGGAGGAAAGTTTTGAAACAATATTAAATTATAATGTACCAATACAGCTACCATCTTTTAAAATATAATTATCTTCGAATTAATTTATTTAATTAAAATATTAATTTAATCCGAATATAGCTATGCATAATAGAGGGCCACGGTTTAACTCCGATGAACAATAATTATTAACACTCGTGCATTTTGGCACGCCCTAACCGACCGCGTCCGTTAGCTCAAAGCAAGTGAAGTCCCAACGCCATGCATGGCTTTGATATTCACTGTTGTTATGGTTACGTGACATCAGTCACGCAAACAGCATGTAACAATTTGCATTATGATGAAAGGCAATTTAAAAATAGATCAGTCACCATTGTTTTAGCATTGGTTCGCCTAACCTTAAGGTATTTATTTTGAGGCCACTTGAAACTTACGGGTATAGATATCGTTTTTACGTGATTTACTGTAAAGTTTTGTTTTTATTTTTAAGTTAATTCAGTACTGTCCGTAGGTACCTATTTAGTTGTGTGTGTTAAAAATGAACCCAAATAATGACATAGTTTGTATTTTGTTGGAAACTCCATTCAGTCGTTGGACAGGTGAGGATAACCGAGACGTTTTGTTAAACGGGTTTTTAGTCAATGTTTGTTTAAGTACCCACACTATAACTAGCTCTTCACCGCGAGCCGCCACTGGGATAAGGCAAAAGTTAACTTGAATATAGAATAAAAAGAAAGTTTTAGCGGCAGGCGGACAAAGTAGTAGGTATACCTACATCTATTTTTTGCATTAAAGTATTCAGGGACGCCAAAGGTTATGGGTTTCCCGGAACACTACTGCACTACTTTGTCCGCCTGACGCTAAAACTTTCTTTCTATTTTACTTAGACGGACACCAAACTCTACTTTATTTTTTTACACAGCATTGTTAACTTTAATATTAACGACGAGGGTTAACTTCGCTAGAAAAAATGACAGTTTTAATAACATTCTCATTAATATAATCTTCGAAAACAAAAAGGAGTTAAGAAGAATTTTTAAATATCGCGGCAGTGGCTCAGGTCACTGGCATTCCACAGTGGCGATCCGGGTTCGATCCCCGGAGTGGGCATATGCACAATAAAAAAGTATGTCAGAAATTTAGTAGGTTTAAGAGTCCAAAATGTATTATCTCCCAACCCACCCCATTCACGCCGGTAACCAGGCCGGATGAGATCGGACATCTCGTGGGATGCGGAAGAAGGTACACGCTCCCCAATCGGTAGGTCATACAATGGCAAGAAACCAAGGGTTCATATAGCCCTTGAGGGGTGTCGCATAACTGAGGATCGTGGTTCGGAACCTACGTTAAGCTGTAGGTCCCCTCGGGAATGGCCCTGGCAGCGAACGAAGAGAAAAAAATTAAACAAAAAAATTTTAACAACCTAACTTGTCGACAATATATATATTAAATATGCCCAAATTAAACCTATTTTACCTTACTTTGAAAACCTTGTCAGTGCATATATTTTGTAGTAGAAAGGAAAACCCGTTTTGTGTAATTTGTAACTAATTTTTCTTAACAATGCTAAAGTATGTTGTTTATTTAAGCATCTAAAAACAATTTGATTTAACAAACATTGGCAAACAGTGCGCCACTGCGAACCTTTAGATAATTTTTACGTAAATTCAAAAGGTACAAATAGTACCAATAGTATACCTGCAGTTACAAGTTTAAGCTTGTATTTTTAGACCGTTATTAAGACTAGTCACAACAAGTCAAGTCAACAAAGGTTATAGGTAGTTAGTCCATTACATAAGATTAGTCGATCAATGCCAAAAGAACCGTAAGTGTAAACTTGATGGAACCTGGGAAAATTAGTCATAGCATGAAGTTTTTGAAACAGACCAATCAAAGCGGACGCTGTAAGCGACGCAAAATAGTTAGGGTTTTATTTTTTTAAACATTGTACAATAAATAGTACTACCTATCAGTAATTGTGCGGAATATTATCAATTGGGTCGGTCTATATACCTTCTGATTGTAGGTACCAGATCTACTGATTATGAAGATAAGACGTACCGGGTATAAACAGCTAGAAAGCGAATGACCAATAGTGACTAGTGACCATTATTAGTCCACATCTGATGATACTTCGAGAGATAATTGTGGAAGGGGAAAGAGTTTGCTGATATACCAAGAGGTGATACTGCTTATGGCCGGATCAACCCTATAACGGTTTATACGAAAATTTCGGAAGGTAGACCCCTGGGGAGGCCTTTTATACATATAGGGGATGACGAAGACCATTGACTATATTATACAGCCCACAATTCTCAAACTCTTTCTAGTAGACCCTTTTTTTTAAATTATACGGCTTAAAAGGAGGAGAAACTATGAACATGACATAGATAGATCGGAAATCCTAAAAGTAGTGGATGAAGTTATAGCTTTGTTCGCGGTAAGGATTCTGAACCGATTCGCATGCGCAGTTCAAAGAATGACATGCGCAGATCACAAAATCCTTACCGTGAATAGGGTTGCCACCTCTCCAGGTCTTACCTGGAGTCTCCAGATTTGGTTTGGAGTCTCCAGGTTGAAACCCTCTGACTCCAGGTTACGGGTTATACAACGAGTATTGTGTAACCAGAGACCTTTTTTGATTTTGCATGGAGGAGCTCCTGGTTATTGGTAGATTGGTAGAAGACACAATAAGTCACCTTTGATTGAGAAGTACAACGAGAATGTGTGTGTGTGTGTAGGGGGGGTTATCTTTTTTTTAGAAATCACTTTTGATAAGAGGATATAGCGTAAGCCAGGGGGCGCGACCTTTTTTTATAATTATTTTAATATACCTACTAATATATAATACTAAAATATTTTTTATGCTTTTAATAACAAAAAGTGGCCACCTCCCGCTTTTCAATTTTTGAAATCTGGCAACCCTATACACTTGAGTTCCTTTTACTTGCTATTAAATAGCATATTATAGCAAAGCCAACGGCTGACTTGAGCGTTCCTTTTACAAAATCAATTCCCGTTCCTAGTACCTACAAGTTATAAGCAAAGATTTTTAATTTGCTAAGTTGTTTAAAAGAAGCAAAAGGAGCACAGATATTATTTTCGATGGGTGACAGTAGAGGGAGAAAATCATCGATTGTGGTATATCGATAGTAACATTGATAAACTATTGATCAAAAAGTAATACTTTGAACATAAAAAAAGTCCCTCCTCAAATTCTCTCAAAACAAGTTGATTTTTTTCTATGGATAGTACATTATTATCGATCAATTTGTAAAAAATTCTGCTCTTGGTTTCTGGACCCTTCTATTCAACAATAAGTATTAGTACAAAGCATTGACATGATTTAGTACAATTAACAGAATGTTATAAGAAACCCTGGAAAAAAGAAACAAGAAATCTGGAAGGACGACTATGGACTTGATTGGAGCGACCCCTTTAAATCTGTGACGAAAACCCAAAACAAAATTTAATTCGCATCGAGTCGTCGTGTTAGCAAGTCACATGGACATGTAAAGTTACATTTTAATACTTTTTATTGTTTTTTTTTAATTTCTACAAGTTTTGCACCGTTTTTACGATGAATCGAAAGCGCGGATCATACTGCTTACCCGAGGAAATGCAAACAACCGAGAGGCTATCTACAAAAAAGGTAAACCCTAGAAATTCGTGTCTGTGCTACCAAGTTCTATTTTATGATGTTATGTTGTTATTTTTTGGTTGTCCAATGTTAACAGTGGTAAAATGAATTGGTTCACCTGCAGTTTGTGTTATTTTTTTTAGGAATTAGCCCAAAGAGGAAAACATCCCACTTGCCCTTTTGTCCCTATTAAGGTCAAAAGAAATATGTCCAATAGACATAACAAGAAACCCACACCACTGTGTTTTAATAACAATGGTAAGAATAATATTTTAGTAAAAATTTGTAATTTTATTACAATTATTTTGACTATAAATAACATAACCTCAAACAACTGGCATTTGACCCCGAATATATTTTACAAAAATCTTTATATATTTTAGTTACTTTGAGTCCAATATATGATCCTCAACAACGAAAGCCTTATCTAGAGCAGGTTTTTGCAAAATTTGGTTGCATGGGAGAAGGAAGCTTCGGCAAAGTCTATAGAGTAAGAAGCAAGGAAGATAAAAAACTTTATGCCGTAAAGAGACTTAAGTCAAACATAAGTTTTAAAGACCGTTATGCTGAAGTAAAAAACAATGAACTAATTGGATATAATGCAAACTGTGTACAGTTCTTTATGGCTTGGGAGGAAAATACAGAGACTTTTATACTTCTGGAATACTGTGATTTATCTCTGGCTGACTACTCGAAACTTAACAATGATATTCCTGAAGATTTGTTGTGGAATGTACTCTATGATATGTGTAAAGCATTGCAATTTTTACACCAGAGAAACTTGCTTCATTTGGATGTGAAGCCTGGAAATATTATGATGAAAAAAGGCCACTACAAGTTGGGAGATTTCGGTCTACTAGTTGATCTACAAATGGTTGTTATTTATTAACATTATTTTATTGAGTTACTCCTAACCTTAAACTTCATTTTTAGGACAACCATGTTCACAAATCGACTTTATCTGATGGTGACTCGAAATATTTGGCCATGGAAGTGTTAGATGGCATTTACACTACGGGATGTGATATTTTTGGGTTAGGTCTTTCAGTTTTGGAACTGGCCACTGACATAGAACTACCTGACCATGGCCCCTTATGGCATCAACTAAGGAATAACATTTTGCCACCGGAATTTTATCAAGGTAAGTACCTAATTGTTTTTTTAGAAGGTTTTTTTTTAATACATTACCACTAAGTTACTTAAGTACTTTAGGATACCTATAAGATAAACGGAAAAATTAAATTTTAGGTGTTTCCTTGGGACTAAAATTGATCGTGGAGAGAATGATTACAAGTGAATACAAAATACGACCCACATCAGAGAAGATTCTTTCATATCCTAGCCTGAAAGATATCGCCAAGCGTGATGCAAAATTGCCTAGACAAGATTTTGCTGTAAGATGTTTTTATAGTACAAATTTTATTATTTTTTAGGCAAATATTTTTGTAGCAAACAAAAAGTAGTCCATTATTAAGTATGTTTAATAACCTTTTATTGTAGGCCCCATTTGTTAAGGAGGATGACTCATATGATGTTTTACCACTGTCTCCCATTCATTTTAATAACAACAATGACAATAATACCACAACTCCTCCTTGTGGGTTTAGAGCTCATTATGATGATGATGACTATGAGAACATGGTTTTAAGGTATGCTTATTTTTATTAACTCCAAGATCTAATAGCGAATAGGTACATACTAGATCAAATGTAATTATTGTGATTTTATTAAGACATAATAACCTGTAATATTTTCCAGGGACAGTGATGAAGAAAAGACCAGTATTAAATTCACAGGGAGAAAGTCTCTGTTCAGCAAATTGAACGACAGTGACTCATCATTTAATCTCAGCAGTTATTCCTCATTGAGTAATAGTCCAATGACTGAGACAGATACAGAAAACAGCTTATTGGCTAGATCACTCACTGACGCAGGTATGGATTTTGAAAATGAGGTACCACCACTGAATTCAAACAGTGAAAATCCATTTTTAGCGGAATCGTTAATTACTTCTACTCCCGTTTTGAGAACAAAACAGGTTAGAAGAATTCCAAAAACTAAGTTAGCTTTTGATTAACTTTTAAAATACTAAACGTATTTTTGTCAGTACTTATTATCATTAATTTAGGGAGCAGGGGGGGGGGCTATTAAAACACTGGCAGTTTTGTTACTAACACTGCGTAACTATAAATTTTTGGTTGTAACAAAATTTGCCTTGTGCTTTAGGATTCGTAATAGGCCACTAATTTTTAATAAGTATGTATTCTTACAGGGTGATCATAAAATATACTAAACAAACCCTAATTTCTAAAAAAAGGTTGCTAATTTTAATCAGCAAAATTACTAACGTTTACATATTGATCACCCGGTATTAAAAGCTAAAGCCAAGAACTTATAAGCATTAAATGGGGCCAAATTGATTCCTATTTTTTCAGTTTTTTCTAAATGGCTTTGCAGTAATGCTATAATCAAATTGATTCATATTTTTTATATGTGCTTTTTTTTAAGTGTAAATAGTAAGGACCCTGCACAAAGCTTATGGAAAATGGCTTTTGGCTAATTTTTCGGAATTTTTAGTATTTACTAGATCTTGAGGTCCTGATTAAAAGTGTCCATGGCCGTAATCCAATCCTATGACTAGTTTTTGAATTATGGCCTTTTGTTGTTGTTGAAGTTGGCATCTTTTTATTTTGAAATTTTCTGCATTGTCTGGAGTTTCTTAAAAGCTATTAACTTTTTTATTGGTGGAAAAGTTGGCCTTAAGTTTTCTTTCACTTATATAGAAATAAATTATGTACAGGATGTTGAATAATTTATAGGCGGATTAAATAAATACTAATATTAAAAAATTATGAAAATCCAAAAAATAAATTTTACTCATTTTTTGAATTTTGTAAACAAACGGCTATATTTTGTTAATATTTTGTAATACCAAGCTATGGATGAAAAAATGGGTATAGGTTGACGTAGAATATATTACCGGGTATTTTATTTTTCAAAAAAGAATTAAAAATTCACCTGAAAACGTAATAAACGACTTTTAATTAATGCATTTAATTATTATGCCAATCTGCAACAATTTTATTTTACAATAATTATTCTCTAACACAATCTTATCTTAGATATACAGGGTGAACCAGTTACAATGATTTATACAAGTGAAAACTTTTAAATATAGAAAAATAAAGAATATCAAATGAAAAAATAAACATTTTAATATGACTTTAAGATAATCTAAACGTGTCATGTACAAGAGCCAAGGTATTTTATGAAAAAAATATTTTATAATTTAACAATAATATTTTGTCATTTGATAAAAAAAAATATCTTTCAATTTTCCTATACTTATTTAAAAGTTTTTACCTATGTAAATCATTGTAACTGGTTCACCCTGTATATCTAAGATAAAAATGTGTTATAGATTAAATATTGTAAAAGAAAATTGTAACAGATTGGCATAATAATTAAATGAATTAATTAAAAGTCGTTTATTACGTTTTCGGGTGAATTTTCAATTTTTTTTTGAAAAATAAAATACCCGGCAATATATTCTACGTGAACCTATACCCATTTTTTTCCTTCATAGCTTGGTACTACAAGATATTAAAATATGAACAAAATATAGCCGTTTGTTTTCAAAAATCAAAAAATGAGTAAAATTTATTTTTTGAATTTTCATAATTTTTTTATATTAGTATTTATTTAAGTAATCCGCCTATAAATTATTCAACATCCTGTACCTATTTTATTTTTATATAAGTGAAAGAAAACTTAAGGACTACTTTTCCACCAATAAAAAAAAATAAAGAAGTTGATGGTTTTTAAAAACCAAGTGAAAAGTCCAGACAATGCATAAAATCTCAAAGTAAGAAGTTGCCAACTTTAAAAGGCCATAACTCAAAAACTAGTCATAGGATTGGATTACGGTCATGGACACTTTTAATCAGGACGTCCAGATCTAGAAAACATTAAAAATTCAGAAAAATTAGCCGAAAGCCATTTGTCATAAACTTTGTGTGCCGGGTTCCTTTATTAAGTATGTTGGTGGCTCGTAACGCCTTTGTCTCACTTTATTTTATAGTAATATAAAGGATGCGTACGCTTTTTAAGGCCTATGTCATAAATTAGAAATTAAAAAATCGAAAATGATGTTAAATTTTGTGCCAAAAAGACTGAATTTAAAAACCAAATTTAAGGTTAGTTGGACAAATATGATTATTAATTACTGCCTTTTATAGTAGCTACTTTTTAAAACTGTAATTATTTTTTTAGATTTAAGAATTTAGATATAAAATGTGTATGAACATCTGAATTTATTTATTTATTACAAAAAACATCATTTCGTTATATAAACTACTGGACCAAATTAACTCAACAACATATACAGAGTGGCTCACTCTCAACGAAGGATTTCATAGCAAAATAAACCACTTAAGTTTTTACTATTCCTCAAAAATACACAAACATATTTTTTTTTAATGAAACACATATTATTTGCTTATTTCCCACAATTTTTTTTTTGAGATATCGAAGTTTAAATAAGTGGACACACTGTATGTTTAAATCCAACTTTTTTAAGATATAGACTTAAAATATGGTGTTTTTAGACTTTGACAGGCTGTAACATTGGAACGGTTGATCTAACAGAAAAAGGATTTTCACCTCCCTATCTTAGTTTTTTATTCTCTAACTAAAAGTTATAACTTCCGATTTTTATGTTAAACCGTAAATTTTTTTTTTTGCTTTCACATGTTAAACTGGAAGTTGTATCATCTAGATAGAGAATAAAACCCTAAGATAGGGAGGTGAAAACCCTTTTTCTGTTAGATGAACCGTTCCAATGTTACAGCCTGTCAAAGTCTAAAAACACCATATTTTAAAAGTCAATTTCTCAAAAAAAAATTGGATTTAAAAATCGAAGAATTCGTCCATTTTTACTCAAAGAGATTTGATATTTTGTAAAAAAAGACACAAAATGTCGGCCTCAAAATTTTTCGGTCTGTTTATTATAGTTACATAAACTGGCATCATCAGACCTTATAAACAGTTAAAAATTTTAAAATTGTTTTTACAACAAACACACATTGTAACAGGAATAAAACGATACATCGATAATATCGTTTTATTCCCAGTAAGTAAATTTTGAGGCCGGGACTTTGTGTCTTTTGTCTTACAAAATATCAAATTGGATTTAAACATACAGTGTGTCCACGGATAGAGTTTGAAAGAGGAAAAACTTTTTTATTAGTAGGTATAGAAGAAACAGTCATTCTTTATTAAAACGTCTGCTTGTGCTGACACTACAATTGCGAATATCAGATTTAAGATTACTATACAGGGTTCGTCAGAAAAAACATTTTTAGTTTTTTGGATTTCGTTTAAAATAAATTTACGTAAAAACAAACAGCTATTGTTGCCCACTTACTTAGAATATGATTTTATATTTGGCCGAATAACGATTTTGTTGTAAGAAAACTATTTTTCTTTGTCTACTTTTAAAGTATTTTTATTAATTCATATCATTTCTTTAATTTATTCAATTATAAAAAATTAAAAATGTTTTTCTGTCCAACCCTGTATAGTTATCGCAAATCTGATATTTGAAATTGTAGTTTCAGATCAAGCAAAATGAATTTAATAAATCAAGAAATTGAAAATTAGAATTGAAAAAAAAAATCCAAAAAACTAAAAATGTTGTTTTTGACAAACCCCGTATAGTAATCGCAAATCAAATATTCAGCAACTTTTTTTAAAAAAGTTTTTCCTTTTCCAAACTCTATCCGTGGACACACTCTATGACATTTTATACAAAATAAGTATAGAATTTTGTGGGGAATTAAAAAATAATATAATATATAGGGTGTTCCATTCAAAAAAAGGTATGTTTGATATACCCCGACTATTTGGGATACCCTGTATAATTTTAGATTGTACAAGTAATGCTTCCCCATAGCTCTAATTTTGATAACTATTAAAAAGGTAGGTACATAGTTTAGATGCTATAAAATCCTGCATTGAGAGTGGGCCACCCTGTAGTGTATCTGACAAAAAATAAATACCAGGTTTAATAGAAATAGATCTATTAAACAGGGTAACTCTTCTAAAAATAGAGATATTGAAGTGATTCAAAAATAAGAATGTCAAGGAACCCACCCATAATGCAAAACAGAATAATTCAAATCGGATAATGGGTTGAGCAAAAATATAGCAAATTTAAGATGTTGCTTAAATTTGTCCCGGAGTTTTTTTTTTAAGTTGATCATTCTTGCTACTATAAAATAAAATGAGATAATTTTGATTGGATATGGTCAAAAAAGACTGTTTTCTATAAATGTTTTTGTTTTTAGATTATATTTATTTCCATGTGTTCTCATTTAAGAACCAAACTGGTATTAGTTTCGTACCAAAAAGAAAGTATATCAAAAAAAAAATTTATATTTGTTGGTTGTTTTTTAAAAGCAAATGTGATTTTAGTAGTTGCTATAGAGCTTTTAATAGCATAATGATTAATTGATTTAGGTATGAATTTAGATTTTTTATATTTGGAAATATTTATTAAATGTTTATATTCCCCGATACTCATAGAATAGATTTTTTTTATTAAAAGCTCTATAAGGTGTAAGTACCATATGAGCTAGAAAGGGAGAATTGGAATAAAGTAATTCTTAATTGCTAAGAAAATATACAGGATGTTCTTTAATGACGTGATAATAGTTCAGAGTGTGATCCCTCAAGTTATTTTATAAAGAAAAATCCATAGGAACACAACGGCTTAAAGTTTTTCTACAGTGTTGAGCTGAATTTTTCACTCTTAATGGTGTAACGTATGCAATCATCGCTAGGTACTATGACCCAGTAGCCGATACACATGATCTAGACTGTACCATCAAGTTTAGTGAGGACAAGGTATATGGAAAGTAGTCTTTTACGTACAGGGTCCTGCACCTCACCTCTCGTCATCTATAGCTCATTTAAAAATTAACTTAGGATTTTGATATTTTGCAGACTTTACCTGTATCCTAGGGCGCATTTCAGCAAAAAAAAATTTTGTTTATACAGGGTGTTCCAAGAGTGTGACGTCATAAGGATATATTATTTTAGATTACATGCTATATATATTCTTACTTATTTGGATGCCTCTTATAGTTGCCTACATACCCCAAAAATTTTAATGAAATCGGTTCAGTATTATAGGCGAAAAAAATAAAAACTAAGAAAAATCAGTTTTGCACCACTGGTTTTAAAAATTAATAAGAATTAATAATAATGCCTAGTTAATAGAATTATACAACGGTCCTAAATAAATAAGGTCGAACAGTCATGTTAACCAAGTTTGATTAATACGAATTGTACAGGGTATCCAAAGTTTAGTGTCAAACTTTGCAAACTTTAAAGCAAATTATTTTTTTATTTCAAATTGGAACCTCTGTATATTATTATGTCATTCGATGCAGAATTAAAAATCAAACATTTGTTCTCATTACAACCCTATCGCAATTTGTAACGCATCAAGACTTATTTGTAGAAAATTTATTTTATCAACTATTTCACCAGTGATTATTATTATATTATTTTTGGTTTAATAAATAATTACGATACGGTTGTAATTATGATAAATGTTTGATATTTAATTCTGCACCGAATGACATAATAATATACTGGTGTTCCAATTTGAAATAAGAAAAACAAATTAATTTAAAGTTTGCAAAGTTTGACACTAAACTTTGAACACTCTGTGAAATTCGTATTAATTAAACTTGGTTAACAAGACTGTTCAACCTTATTTATTAAGTTCCTTTGTATAATTTTAATAACGAGACATTATTATTTTTTTTTAGTTGTTAAAACCAGTGGTGCAAAACTGATTTTTCTTAGTGTTTAATTTTTTTCACCTATAATACTAAATCGATTTCATTAAAATTTTGGCGGTATGTAAGCAAGTATAAAAGGCATCCAAATAAGTAAGAATATTTATGGCATGTAGTCTAAAAACATAGATTCTAATGACGCTACACTTTTTTGGAACACCCTGTATAAACAAAAATATTTTCCTGAAATGCGCTCGTAGGATAGGGGTAAAGTCTGCAAAATATCAATATCCTAACTTAATTATTAAGTGAGCTATAGAAGACAGGAGGCGAGGTGCAGGACCCTGTATATCTGAGGAATCACTTTCTAAAATAGTAGCAAGTCACGAACACCCTGTATATCATGCCATTTAAAAAAGCACCAAATTTTATGACTCTTCATGATATTTAGTACTTTTCAGAAAATCGGTACCTTGATTTAAAAAGCAAACAAATTTTCCCTTTGTTAGATTTATTATGCAAATCAGTCTTGAACTGATTCTAAATTGATTTTATTTTCTATTATGTATAATTATTAAGTTGTGTTTTGAATCAGAAATCAAATTTTGGACGTAAGCAATACGCGGTTCTTTTTGGTTCCTAATAACCACTAATGTGATGCAATAAAATATTAGTTATATATTTTTGCAATATTAATTGTGTTAGCTCAATATTAACCACCACCAAAGCACCATTAGCTACTATCAATTTATAATGATTCATCAGTTTATTATGATTTATCGATTTATTATAATTTATCAATTTATTTATTCAATGTGCACATTATTTATTAATTTTTTCTTTTATTAATTTTTCATGTTTTTTTTTCTGTGGTGGTTTTGTGATTTTTAGGTTTAGGAATTTGTTCATGAGAGTTTATTTGTGTTAACCAAACCAGTGTTTAGCAGATTAAGTGAATTAATAAACTTGTTCTTCAATATTTTTTTGTTTCCTTTTTCCTGCCTTTTATTTTTTATTAAATTTATATAAAAAAAAGGCAAAGTCTCGACCTCAAAAATCAAATATCAGGTGTCTGAGAAAAATCGACCTACATTGGCAAATTGGACTCAATCCCCGGGAAATAATTCAATTGAAAATTTTCTGCTCTAAAAATAAAACTTAATTCCACGGTCCTAAAAAAACGATTTAGTCTATAGGTTTCTATTCATCATCAAAATACAGGGTGATTCCTAAGTTGATACTTCTTTTTTAGCTGTGTATAAAAGGCATTAAAATAAACAAATTTTTCAAATACCTTTTTTCAACAAAACTCAATAATAGACGAGATAGAGAAGTAAAAAATCTAAGTGCGGGCCTGGTCAACAAAACATTGGCCGCGCTATAGTTTCTGTGTTTTTTTTTATCTCGTATTAGTCGTACGGGTAGCGTTACTCAATCCGCTGCGGTGTGTTTTTCTGAAACAAGTTAATTTGAAATTGGTGAAAATGGTAAAATTTCAAAACAATGAACTAATAGATATAGTGCTAATTTGCTGTGAGTGTCGTAAAAGTGCGGATGTTTCTTCGAGATTATATGCAGAACGCTTTCCCTTGCGGGCTCATCCTACACCCAGAAGTTTTCTTAATGTTATTCAACGGGCAAGTTAGGCAAAACCGTATTTGATTCATAGTGTAATAAATGAATGTACCTAAGTACTTTATTTTTGAGTTTTTTGAAATAAGGTATTAGAAAATTTTGTTTATTTTAATGCCTTCTATACGCAGCTAAAAAAAGAAGTATCAACTTAGGAATCATCCTGTATATTCATTGTATTATAATGCATTATACCGGGTCCGCCAACGTGGCGGGGATGGAAGATTAAATCATTATCGAGGAGCTTATCAAAAATACTAAACCAGCATAAGGTATCTACTTAAAAGCGGCATATTTTAAAAATATTTTACATTATACAGGGTGGCTCAAAAAAGTGTGGCGGACTAAACGTGCTTTTTTTTTAAATGGAACACCCTATATATTATATTATTTTCTAATTCCCTATACAATTCCCTGTATATTTTGTATAAAATGTCATATGTCTAAATTCAATTGTTTTTGAGTAATTGACGTTTAAAATATGGCATTTTTTGACTTTGACAGGCTGTAACATTGGAACGGTTCATCTTAGAGAAAAATGGTTTTCACCTCTCTATCTTAGTTTTTTATTCTCTATCCAAAAATACCAACTTCCGGTTTAACATGTTAAACCAAAAAAACGGTTTTAACGGTTTAAGATGTTAAACCGGAAGTTGGTATTTGTGGAATTACATAAATACTTTTTTCACGTGTCAGAGCAACGTTCCAAAGGGGTTAGTGTTGACCCTTAGGTAAGTTAAAGTTGACTTTGAATTGTTTTTGGCCAGTAACTCACACTAAAAATTTTTTTATTTTAGCTAATGCTTAGATAATAATTTGTTGGTTCACGATCGTCACTTTATGATATTTTGTTATTAGGTGTTTGCTGGAAAAACGTTTTGAAAAAACCAGCATGAATTTTCTCGGGTACAAAGTGCCATAAAATGGTATTTATAGAAAATTAGAAAAGTGTTTTTTAAATTAAAGATTTTTGTTGCCGAATTTTGTGGGAGGGGTTTAGGAGTGAGCGGGCCTGGTACATATGTGCTTTCAGAAATGAAAATTGAAAAAATTTTGATTTTATCTATCCGGAAAATGGGAAGCCTGTGATAAATTGGTTTATGTGTTATGTTATCAGTGTCTGTTTAAAGGTTGGAGACAATGACGTTTCTTGAACGGCAATAGAGTTTTGGACTTGCATTGTCTTTATGTGTTGTTAATCACTACGTTTCAACTAGTAAAAGCATCTCCAGTCGTCGAATAGGTACCTTAAAAACGATTTCTTAAAAATTATTTCCCGGATTTTCTCTTAGCCACTTTAATTACGATATTTTTCCCTGAGTTTCTATGCCCAGTAGTTTCCGAGATACTGCCGGTGGCCATCCATAATGGGACACCCGGTATAAGTGAAAGAAAACTTAAGGCCTAATTTTCCACCATTAAAAAAATTAAAAAGTTAATGATTTAGAAATCACTTTTTAGATTGGAGGAAGAAATAGCCAGAAACTGACTTGATCTGAACGGGAACGGAGGGCCCGACTTTTTTTTAGAAATCACTCTTGATCGGAGAAAATATAAAACTCCAGGTCAACAAATTTTAAAAGTTGGCAACCCTGTATTGTGCTCGTTGTAAAAGGAGATAGTGGGTCGTATTCCCTCACAGTCACAATACACACCTTTACATTTAAAAAAGAAGTTGGGGGTAGTTTCTACATTTCATGAAGACACAAAAAAGTTGGCCAAACTAAAAATAAACGCAGCCGTAGTTCTGTATTGTTTTAGCAAATAAAGGGGCTTTTTAATAAAATGAATTTATTCCAATTAAAAATTCCACCCTGTATAACGGAAACTGACCGCGCGCTTGACAGATTATTAATTTATATATGATTCCAGTGGCGGCTCGCGTCATAAAAAATGGTGAAGAGCTAGGTATAGTGCGGGTACTTAAACAAACATTGACTAAAAACCCGTGTAACAAAACGTCTCTCTTATCCTCATCTGTCTAACGACTGAATGGAGTTTCCAACAAATTACAAAGTATGTCATTGATTGGGTTAATTTTTAAAACACACAACTAAGTAGGTTTGTTCGTACACTACTGAATTAACTGAAAAATACAAAGAAAACTTTTTAATCACACAGTAAATCACGTAAAAACGATATCTATAACAGTAAGTTTTGCGAAGACTCAAAATAAATACCTTAAGGTTAGGCGAAACAATGCTAAAACAATGGTGCATCTATTTTTAAATTGCCCTTTATCATAATGCAAATTGTTACATGCTGTTCACGTGACTGACGTTACGTAACCATAGCAATGGTGAATATCAAAGCAATGTTGGGCGTCGGGTCTTCACTTGCTTTGAGCTAACGGACACGGTCGCTGGGGCGCGCCAAAATGCACGAGTGTTTATAATTATTGTCCATCGGAGGTAACCGTGGCCCTATTATGGATTAAATTAATATTAATTCGAACATAAATATTTTTTAAGGGCTAAAATGGTAGCTGTATTGGTACATTAATATTTAATACTGTCGAAAAACTTTCCTGCTGGTTTTATTTTTTTTTTGGTGAAGAGCCCCTTCACCTACTTCACCTGACGAGCCGCCACTGTATGATTCGGCGCGCGTTTCAGTTTGATTAAGTTAAGTTTCGTGCAACACGACAAAATAAAAAACACATTTTGTATAGTTATAGAAACATTCAAGGTACGCCATAAAAAGCCCTTATTCCAGAAAACCTAGTTACTACATGAATCCTAGTTGTAGTTGATTTTATAACAAAAAGTCTAATAAACGTACCTTTCTAGAGAACGGAGCATACTGTCTATTAGGATGAACTTCGAACGCGGTTGTTTAAAAAATCCGGTGGTACCGACCGTAAGCTCTTTAAGGGATGGACGTACGATAAACTATCCCCGGGGATAATTTCCATTTCCAAATCGCGCGCGAGAAGTTTTCATTTTAACCACAGGGACTTGAATGAACAAGTTTTATTTTTTTATATTTGTCCCTTTTAAAACGTGAAATAAAAATCAAAGCAAAAAATTGTCTTTCGACTCAATATTAGGGAGGTATCGTTAACATCTGATAAAACGCACATATGAACCTTAGGAGAATCATACGAACATTTTTAGATTCTTGCTCGGGTGTTTGTCAAAATGGATACTACAGAAGACGATTTTTGTACAGTGTTTAATTAAGATTGGCCACTGATGGCCATATCTCGGAAACTACTGTGCATAGAAACTCGAGCAAAAAAATCGTTATTAAAGTAGCCATGAGAAAATTTCGGAAATAATTTTTAAGTTTTGCAAGTTTGGCATTTTGCCAAAAGAGGGAACAATTGAAAATTAGTTATTAAAATTCTAAATTTCCACATTAAGGTAATAGTTATTACCTTTGGTAAGATCATTAGAAAGCATAAGAGTACATGCAGACCTCGGTTATGTTATGGAACTTAAACCGGCCAATTAAAGGACAAAAGGACAAGAGCTTGTGGAACGCGTGAAACAATCTATACGTCATGTGCAGCGTTGCCAAGTTATTGACAAAGTCGTAATAATTATTACTGTTATTTAGTGCTTAGATAGGGAAACCTATAAACTTAAATACAATTTTAGAACAAGATTATATAATGGATATTATTTTTGTTTTATTTATATCACATAATAGTCATTGAGTTTGGAATCAAATAAACATATAGTCAATAACATGAATAAGATTGTCAGGAGGAAGCATATAAAGTATAAAAAGGTAAGTATATTTCTTAATATAGCTAGATAATTATTATTTTACTTTTGTTACAATAAGAAATAATTTTGACACTTTAATAAAATGTATTTTCAATCAATCCAGTAGAGTTAATAAATAGTGTATTATATTTCTTGACAAAATGGCGAAGTTTAATTATAATTATTTTATAAACACAATGGTAGAGTTAATTAAAAACCACAGATCGTGAGAAAAAGAAACTGTAATAGATTTCGTGACAAAATGGTGAGGTACCTGTAAATTAACCGAACGCATAGAATTGTTAAATATGTAATAGATTTCTGGATGTAATGGTGAAATAGACTGAAAAAGTTAACCCACCATTCTAGTCAATACACCCTAGTCATCTTATGAAAGAAAGATAACGCGCGTCAAATGCATGGTTACCTTGCAAAAATGGCAACGCCGCATCTTAAATTGAAGCACGCTACTAGCAAGCTCTTGTGACAGCTAAGCATATGCGCACTAAATAATATTTAATATGGGAACCATAATAAAATACTGCCTTCCCCTATTTACGACTAGTTACCGTAAGTAAAATAACGTTTCGTTATTTCCCTTATTCGGCAAACCGAACCTCACAAAACATATGGTTGCATTATAAACTTAAAATTAGTAAACTTTCTGTTTTGCGTCTGTTAATTTTTTAAATATAATCACTTAACAAAGGTACCAAACAGAATTCACAAAACAAAAATAAAATAGACTTTTTAGGTTAAAAATAACACTGTCGTAAAGAGGAAAGCGTTCCAATAAGTCTTTACTTTTTAGAGAAATAATGTTAAAACCTTATTAAAATAGGGCATGCCCTGACGTAAAAATTATCATTTCAATAATTCCCTAATATCGATGTAATCGTGCTATCCTGACTTTACGACTATTTATCTATGGGGTCGACAGTGCTGCCATCCGGCGGCGTCACAATAATTCTAATGACGAAATGGTGAAACATTTTATATTGTTTTTAATTTCGCGACGCAACCAAATATACTCTGCTTCCTAAATAAAATAGTTTTTCCCTTAAAATTAATTTTCATTGGGTAATGCATGATATTTTCCACACAAACCAACTCTCAATTTTTTTTTAAATATCTAAATGTTCTTAGATATACTGAAAGATCTAAAATAATCTTTAATCAGGTAAAGCTTTGAATCTCCCGCTACTTAATAGGTCAAATGTAAAGCTTTTGCATCAGTTTTTTTACCTAGGCGAGTGGCAGGTGTAAGGTCATGAACCTTGTTCAATGCAACAAATTTCCTTGTTTAACATTCAATTGAAAGGTCGTGATATTTTAGCAATTCCTGAGAAATATGTCCGAAGCCCAGAGTAAAAACAGTGTTACAATAAAGAACTGAAAGTTCCTCCTTTTAAAATTTGTGATGAAGATGGAACAAAACATAAAAACAGAAATGCAAAGTGTAAAATCAGAAATGTTAGGTGACAAAAATAGATCCAGTGCAAATAACATGTGTCTTACAATAGAACTTTGCGTTGTTTGCGGAGATAGAGCTTCAGGAAGACACTATGGGGCCATTTCCTGCGAAGGCTGCAAGGGTTTTTTTAAAAGGTCAATTCGGAAACAACTCGGTTATCAATGCAGAGGAAGCAAAAACTGTGAGGTTACCAAACATCATCGGAACCGATGCCAATATTGCAGACTTCAAAAATGCCTTGCGTGTGGTATGCGAAGCGATTGTAAGTATTTTTTTATACAAATTAAAATGCTGTGGCACAGCAGTGTACACCGTCAGAATTTATGACCCCCTTAACTGCTGAGTAACAGATGTATTCTAAATCAAATTAAACATACTATTTAGTTTAATAAGTACTCAATAGAAACCAAAAATTGTTCATTCAATAAATATGTCCTGTAAAATATTCGTTATACAAGAACGTCATTTACCTATGATAAACTGGTATGTATTTCTCATTCACCAGCACAAATTATCAGAAAAAATTTACTTTAGTTTAGTATACTGACTATCCACCCTTAAAGAGGAATGACCATTATAATTAACTTAAAATACTTTACAAGCTGCATTTTAAACAAGAATCCACCTTGCCTGTTTTTTTTTCAGAATAATGTATTTTGGGATATACATATATTATATAGAACACATTAGTGGGGTTTTCAGTTTATTCTTTTATTTTAAAAGTTTTATTTTTAATTTAAATTCGAGAAAAGGGTTATAAATTTTGCTTCAAATTTATTGAAATCTTGTGGTGTCTTAAGCCTCGTAATTCTCTTTATTTACTCAAATATTCTTAAGAATCAGGAAATTAACAGTAGAATACTAACTTTATTTTCTAGGTTATTAAAATTGAAATGCAATATAAATAAAAACAATAATGGCAAAGACCTAGGTCAATGGCATATATGTATATCTTCTTACATTTGTTTGTAGGTATGTATGTGTTGATAATACACAAATTAAAAGTAATAAATATATATCAGTATATTGACCTAAATTTTTAAGCCCTGCATTTTCTTTTCTGTTTCATTTTTCTGACACAATCTTCACAATTCATTTGTACTCATAATTAACACAAAATCAAAATATTTCAAATTAAAAAAAAAATTTTATAAAACAAAAACTAAAATTCCAAAACAGAAAAAAGCTTTTTTTGTAAATCTCCAAAGCTGGTCTTAAATTTTAACGGTGCATAGGAACCTTAAAATGCTCTCATTAAGTTTCTTTTGTTTCAGCTGTCCAGCATGAACGCAAACCAATAATTGACAAAAAGGAATACTCAAATAATTCGGGTAGTAACTTCAGTTCCAATGCAGTGAATGCTGTCAAAGGAATTTTCATACGAAAGGACCTGAACAGTGAGACGGGGCTTATTTCCAATCCTTTTAACCAATGTGATTTGGGCCTACAGTTTCTTAGTAAAAGAATAAGTAAGTTTCTACTTTGTAAAGCTGTTCTGCTAGTGGAATAGTTCCAAGTGCAATTTTGTTAATCTTCAATATTGTTTTTAGACACTGCATCCATTAGTTATGGAATAGATTAAAAAAAGACTAAATGAAGTTTTCTTTGACTGTTTTGCCTTAGTTTAGGTCATTTTTATACTGGATGATGTATAAAATGAGCTAATTTTAAAATTGATGTTTCTAAAATACAAAACAATAAAAAATAGTATTTTATTAGTGTGATGGTTCGTTGAAGGAGGGTTGACATATATATCCCCCAGTATATTTCTGCTTAAAATGCAATAAAGTTTTATATTAATACATAGAGCTCTGTTGGCTGTTGTTTAGGGCATAATAACAATGTTTATTTCAGGTAATAGCACTACAACAGAACCATTTCATTTATCACCATCTCAAACAAGTGTGGACGATGAAGTATCCATGGATAGCACTAATACAGGAAATGAACTATCAGATGCCCTTAATGTAGCCAGAGATAAGCAACTTATTTCTAAAGCTTTAGACACTATGGCTAGAGTCCAGTGTCTAAATGGAACTGATCTGTCAAGTCTTACTAGTGAAGAAAAATGTTATGATTATGATGGGCCCATTTTACAAGAACAACATATACCTTTTAACTTACAGACACCTGGACCAGTTCCACCATACCTACATATACATTACATTTGTGAAAGTGGATCTCGACTTTTAGTTTTATCAATTCATTGGGCCAAAAACATCCCAGCTTTTCAGTACCTAAGGTAAGAGTGTTTTTATTCTACAATTTCAGGAATATACCTTATACCCCCCCCCCCCCTCAGCCTAGAAGCTTGGGTCTAAGAGTCTAATTGCAACCCAATTTTTCATCTCAGGCTTGGACACTTAATTTAAATCAAACTCAAATATGCTTTATTGTCAGAAGATTTTCTAATCCTATTGACAAAGCCAGGGTGTAACTTAGTATCTAAATAAAAATTATATAAAATATAATGAGTAAGTAAACAACATATATAACATTAAATATATCCATCCATAAATAAATAAAACTAAATCTAAAACAACAATAAGTAAAACATCTTGCAATAAAAGAAGAAAAATAAATTCTTCCAAGAGCTATTGGCAGACAATTAAATATAGTCTTTTACCATTATGGAAAATAGGCTCTTGGTTAATGCAGGAAGGACACAAAATTAATATGGACAAAAACCATCTTTTAAATAATGTATTCTTTGGCTTAGATGACAAAAGTCTTGTAGGAAACGTTTAGTTTTTAAAGTTTTTTTTCTATAACTCCTGTTTTATATAGAGATTAAGGTTTCGAACGCATATCGTTTTAGTTATTGAATTTTGATGCAATTTTAAAGGAAAACTAGTAAAAATAATAATATTTTATAGTATTTTTCTATTAATATACTTGTCTGTTCAGTTTTCCTTTTTTTTAGAGCTATTTTAAATCAACAAAAATATAACCCAATGCAATAAAATATTTTGACAACAAACCAAAAACTCAGGGACGTATATAAGGGGGGGGGGGGGGGGTTAGGGTGTTCAACCCCCCCCCCCCCCCCCCCCTCAATCGAGCCGTCCGTGTATACAAAAAGGATAGAATTAAGAATATTATTATTCTTCTGCGGTATTAGAATTACATTTAATACAATTATTAAAAATCTAAAACCTAAGCTTAAAATAAATAAACTGGATTTCAGTGTACTTATTTAGCAGCGCCCGCTGTTATTTTTTTAAATAGGTACCCCAAAACTAAGACAAGGTTATACTCACATCAGCATAGGGGATCAAAACGAAAATGGGTGGTTAAAGCCCCCCCCCCCCCCCCATTAAAAAGCTAAAAATACGTCCCTGCAAAAACCAATGTGGTATTTATTTTTAAAGAGAAAAATTTTAATTCAAACATTTTTTATGAAAGAAGTGTGCTATATTATAATAAAAAAAATAGTGCGAAATAAAACGAGAATGCTTTATTATGAATATACAAAACGGCACTTAAGAAGGTGTATTTCAAAACCTAAACATTTGCACCAAAAATTGATCCTAGAACTACGCTCCTAAAATACATGATTTCTGAAAATATCATCAATTTCATCAAACCAAGCCCGAAAAACGCTGGTTAGAGTCATACATACGTCTAATGTTTAAATTTTGGATTGAACCAATATTCACAGATATTTTCACAAATATAAAAAATGTTTTTTTTAGCCTAGGAATATCAAAAAAAAAGTAAAAAAAACATTTATAAAACTAAATTTAATCCAACCATGCAGAGAGGGAGAGGTAATAATTTAATTTTCGAAATTTAATAGTAGTTAGATGAATTTTAAATGTACTTTGGGGTGGCCCCGAACATTTTTCACCTGCGGCGCTTTTCCGCCTTCTTCCCTAGGTGCTATATCATGAAATACATGTAATCCCCACTGTCCCTTGCTCCAGAAACAAAAATATACTACTTATGCCCACTGAGCCCCCCCCCTCCCTTCGTCACTGCTTATACCATTTTTTTTTATTACAGTTCTGATACCCAAATCAATCTACTTAAAGGCTGCTGGGCTGAGCTTTTTACCCTTGGTCTAGCTCAATGTTCTCAGTCTCTTTCTTTGTCTACCATTCTGTCAGCATTGATAAGCCATCTGCATGCCTCAATAGCGCAAGATAAAATGACAGCAGCTAAGGTTACCCAAGTAACAGATCATATTGTGAAACTGCAAGATTTTGTTAACTCAATGAATCGATTACATTTGGACGAGGAAGAGTATGCCTACTTGAAAGCAATTACATTGTTCAGTGCTGATCAAATTGATGTTTTATTAAGAAAGCCAGTTGAGAAACTTCAGGAAAAAAGTTTTCAGGCTTTGAAAACGTATTGCAGTAGTAGCTCGCCAGGGGATAATGATAGATTTGCTCGGTAAGTTTTTAAATATTAATAACAACCTTAATTTACAAAAAAAAATTAAAGGGTACAGGTAAAAAAAGGTGCAATGTCTACCTAGGCTGAAAATGAAATAACCAGTACTGCTAAATCTCATGGTATTAAATTAATCAAACTGTTTAGAAATAATATTATTGTAGGGTTGGATTCCTCAGGTTATATTATGATATACAGGGTGATTCCTAAGTTGATACTTCTTTTTTAGCTGTGTATAGGTAGAAGGCATTAAAATAAACAACATTTTCAAATAAATTTTTTCAAAAAACTTAAAAATACAGATCCAGAAGTAAAAAATCTAAGTGCGGGCCTGGTCATCAAAACGTAGCCCTTTACTTTATGTTGTCTTTGCCCTGTTTTTGTCTTGTTAGTCTTAGTCATGCATTTTACGGGTCGGTCGCCAGTTATTTGGCAATTCGCGCGGTGTGTTTTTCTGAAGCAAGTCAATTTTAATTTGGTGACACGTGAAGATGTTAAAATTTGAAAACAATGAACTAGTAGATATGGTGCTAATTTACGGTGAGTATCGTCAAAGTGCGGCTACTGCTTCGAGATTATGTTTAAGTTAGGCAGGGCCGTATTTGATCCATAGTGTAATAAATGAATGTAAGTACCTTATTTTTGGTATAGGTATTTGAAAATGTTGTTTATTTTCTCGCCTTCTATACACAGCTAAAAAAGAAGTATCAACTTAATCATCACCCTATTATTAAAGTCGGTACGCCAATGAGCATAAAACCCAAATGATGCATAATTGTCCAAGCTTTTTAATGGTGTTACCAAAGATACACCTTAATGTGGAATTTTTGAAGATATGTAAAATATTAAAATTTACTTTTCAATTACGCCCTCTTGCGGCAAAATGCGGAACTTACAAATTGTTTTCAGGATTTTCTCATGGCCACTTTAGTTATAATTTTTTTTCCCCCCCGAGTTTCTATGCCCAGTAGTTTCCGAGATACGGCCGGTGGCCATCCATAATGGGACACCCGGTAGTTATTTTTATATAAAAAGTAATAATTTTCAATATTTCTCACAATACTATGAACTTTAGTAATTATTTTTGCAGTCCTGAACGATACTAAAACCATTTTTTAAACAAAAATTACACATTTAAAACTTTAAGTATTACTCTCCATCATGTACTCTGCCGTCATAGTGAAAAACGCAGTAAAGTAAGAAATTAAGTTTTGGAGAAAAACGGCTTTGAAATTTTTGTTTTATTTTGTAGCCATATAATATTTTTGTTAATTTTTATTAATAGGTTTATTAAATATATGGTCTAACTCTATATTTTTATTCAATTTAATTGGTATTAAGTGTTTGTATAAAATAATATTAACAAAAATGCGTCTCTTCCTAGTATAACATGACATATTATCACATGTTTACTAAGCAAGAACGCAGTATTCCTCTCTGTTACTGCGTTTTTAACAAGTCTAGTATTCTTTGATCTGCCGCCACTATGGTAAATGGGATTCAAGGCTAGTTTTACCTTATTTTATTCATAATACTGCATGATTTTAGAAAAAATCCAAGTTAAAATACTAAAACTTGATATATAATACAAAAAAAATTGTGCTTAAAATATAAAATGTTACTAATAAAAAAGTTATCACAAATTAGATATTGTGTGTAATTCTAATGTAAAAAAAATATAAAAGTGCTTGCTTTTTCAAAAATGGCCTAATGTTAAAATATGTTGTTAAATCGGATAAACATTTAAAGCCCTAATGGTATACTTTTAAATAGTTTTGTATTTTCTTCAGGTATTTTTTCATATTGCAAAAGTAACAAATTAGTGAAACTACATGTTTTAGTAGGTACAAAGTTTATTAAAAAATACAATACTTTTTTTATTAATCAAATGATTTTGTTCAAGTCATTTGATTGAATTAAACCAAAATAGTTTTGTTCCTTCCTTCATTAGGGGACAAAGTATTTTAATAATTGTTTTCTTCTTTAATTTATTTACTCCCCTATAGCAATTTGGCCATAAACACAATAGTAAAACTAGCATCAGCTTTCGAAAAAAGAAAATTGAATTGAAATACTACCTAGTGTATTATGTTTTAAGGCCTGATAGTATTTAAAATATAACAAAAAATCATATTAATTTCTATAAAATAAAGTTTAAATGAAAATCACTAAAGGTGAATAATCAAATTTACCCATTGTAGTGACGCCCTTGTCTAAAATTATGAACAACCAATATCTTCGCATATTACTTTTTGCTGATATATAATTAGTTTATACATGGGGACCAAAAACAAAGCAGTGTTGTTTTGGGGCAATTAGGTCCAATATTTAAAAAATGCCTGGACACGGGAACAAAAATCTTGAGATGAACAAACTAACAATCAAATGCCGTTATTTAAATAACAGCCAGGAAGTAATATGTTACTGCGCTCTTCATTATGAATATGACACAACTGCATTTTCGGTTAGCAAACAATGACGTTTTTATATAAAAGAAATAATATTTTATGCAGTACCCACATAGTTACTGCGTTTTTTATTATGATTAACTAGGTACTGCACTTTTGGTAGTAATTGATGACGTATCAATACCCTTTTAGGATACTACTAATTTTATTTTTTGTTTTTAAAGAAAAATATTGGATTTTTGAAAATGAGACCATGCTAGGAACATAAAAAACAATCCAAAGAATCACATTCAGTCAAAATCTGAAAATCGACAAAAATAGACTTTACTGCGTTTTTAACTATGACGGCAGTACTCTCCATCATGTACTTATGTCATTTTGTATGGAAATAATTATTGACGGAACGCTTTTTTTTGTCTTATTGTTAGGTGGGATATGTAAGCATTAGCATCTTTCTTTATATGTAGGTTACTACTGAGACTACCACCTTTAAGAGCTCTGGAGCCCAGCATTCTCGAGGAGCTATTCTTCGCAGGTCTCATAGGCCAAATTCAAGTAGACAGTATAATTCCCTACATTTTGAGAATGGGTTCCAATACTGCAAGTACAGGTAATAGAACTGTCAAATCGGAACTGGAGGAATTTTGTAAATGACAAATTTTTGATAATATACTATGTGTGATTTATTAACAAAAGACTATGTGTAATAATGTGAGCAATGTGGGCCTTGGAATACTAATTTTTGAGATTACAAAAAAATGTATTTTTAAAGAAACTAGAAATTATTTTATTAGAGTGTATTTATTATATTATTAATTTTAATCATTTTATATATGTATTTTTGTGTGTTTTATGGTGTTGTTTAACTAGTGAGACTTTGCTATTCCGGGTGACACAAGACATGTTTTTTTACTCCTCACCCCAATTATTTCCGTAATTTTAGAAGTAAAGATTTAAATTTGAGGAGTAAATAAGTGTGTTAAGGGGGATTTCTACTGTGATGGTCCTATTTTCATCGTTTCTTTACGATTTTTTTCTGGGGATAATAAGACAAATGCAGAAACACAAGTTTACCAAAAAAAAATTATCAACCCCCAAAAAATTAAAAACTTGAGGGTGCTGAAGTTACCCCCTCAAAAAAAACGTAACTTGCTGGCGGAATTCAAATAAATTTTTCTATTCATGACAAAAATAAAATTGACCCAGATTCTTCAATTGTAAGCATGTAATTATAGCCCCCACTAGAATCAAGTTAAAACTCGAGTAACTGTTAAAATGGCGCGAGATTTAAAATTTTTTTTGAAAATTTACCATTTTTTTTTTGTATTTTAAGGGCCGTAACATTTTCTGTAATATCGCAAAATACTTGATTCTAGAGGGGGCTATAACCACTTGTATTGCGAGCATTTTAAGACCAAAATTATTAAATTCTGATAATTTCAACATACCGAAGTACTTTCCGCCAGCGCGAAAAACAGGGTTTCGGTAAAACAACTTTAAAGTTTCAACGGTGGCTCACAACAAAATAGTCTCACTGTCACTTAGTCTGCGATGCCTTGTCCGTAGATTACACTCTCCTCTTCCTCGAAAAACGATAAACGAGCTGATTCTTCCTGCCTCTTTGCGAGCCTGGCCTGACGATCGTGATTGGTCGAGATGATGTCGCTGGCGACAGAACGTAGCTCTGAGAAAGCGGCTATTGGTGAAAACTGATCGGCAATCATAAAATTGGATGTAACTTTTTTTTGGAGTAGATTTGGTAAAAACGTTTACACACGGTTATTCTAGAGGCTATAGAGAGTCGAAAAACGTCGGAAAAAAAATTTCGATTTTTTGAAACCATCACAGTAGAAATCCCCCTTTATTGTTATTTTTCGACCTATTTAAACCTTCTAAGCCACTTCCGGTTTGACCGGAAGTGAAGTCAACTTTTAAAGGATGCTTGCTTGAATTCTATCAAATATTCTCTTTTCAATGACATATCACACTTTATCATTTGTTTTAAAAATGGCCGCCTAGATCAATGTTCCTTTGTTTTCTAAAATTTCCATAACTTTAATAAAACAAGGTAAGTGGTAAAGAGTAGGCCATGGAAACGCTAAAATGGTTCATTTCAATCGGCTTTATAATATAGAATTGACTTGCTTCATAAAAATGTGTCTGTTAAGGCTATTATATTAATAATTACAACCTGTGTTAAAAAAAATCTAAACGGAATTACTCGAATGTTTTAACTGGCAACCCATCTTTGTTTTATTATAATAATATCCTTCATTTTATTTTCTTTCTAACAGCGTATTACAAGTTAATCATTATTTTTAAGGTTATAGTGGCAATTAACAAAAATATCAAATGTAATTTCCAGACCCGTATAAATCATAAGAAGTTATGTCAAGTATTTTAATCTTCGTAATTATTATTTAATACCATCTGAAGTCTAGAAATTACGTTTATGATGTTTTTTGTTAATTTCTACTATTATCTAATGAATAATTTTCACTTGTGATACATTGTTAGAAAGAAAATTAAATGAACAATATTATTATAATAAAACAAAGATGGGTTGCCATCTTTGTTTTATTATATCTTATTATCTGCTTGGTTTTTTTAGAAAACACGTAAATAAAATAGCCCTAACGGATACATTTTTTTCAAGCAAGTCAATTGTAAACTATTAAGTAGGTTAAAATGATCCATTTTAACGTTTTTATGACCTACTCTTTACTGCTTATACCTTGTTTTACCCAAACTATGGACATTTTAAAAGACAAACGAAAATTGATCTAGGCGGCCATTTTAAAAACAAATGATAAAGTGCTATATGTCATTGAAAAGAGAGTTTTCTTTAGAATTTAAATATAGAATAAAAATAAGGGGTTCCCATTTAAAATTTAAAAGTTGACTTCACTTCCGGTTTAACCGGAAGTGGTTTCGAAGTTTTAAATTGGTCGAAAAATGGCAATTTACATACTTATTATCGTCTCATGTTTTTAAATCTTTAGTGCTAAAATTACGGGAAAAATTGGAGTTATACCCGGTATACCACAATAATATTAGAGTGCTAGAAATTGTAAGATATACAATTTTACAGTAATTACAAAAGTTTGCTTTCATATTTTAATTTAGTTTAAAAGGAAGTCTACTTAACCTAATTTTATTTCATTAAATTAACACAAAATTAAGATTTTTTAATATTTAGGTGCAATTTTTTGGAAATGGCGTGCAATTTGCTCTATGTTTAAATTTAGTTGCCAGATGTCCGCGGGAGCTGTGCTTCTTTTAAAATATCGAGTGCCAGACAGTAAAAAGTTATTTTAAAAAATACATGGTAGAAAATTAGGCGTTTTCATCGTGTATCCGGTTCTAGAAAATAAGGGGTATATTCTTGCTAGAGCTAATTGACAAATAAAAAATATATATAATGCCTAGGGCGGCTCGCGGTGTTAAAAATGGCGAAGAGCTAGGTATAGTGCGGGTACTTAAACAAACATTGACTAATATTACACTACTCAATTAACTGAAAAATAAAAAATAAACTTTTTAATCACACAGTAAATCACGTAAAAACGATATCTATAACCTTAAGTTTTGCGAAGCCTCAAAATAAATACCTTAAGAGCGTTTTCACACGGCACCATATATCGCGCGCGACAAATGGTCGCAATATTGCTTTTACACCAAATTACGTGTTTTCTAATGAGCCATTTTCACACACAAGCGATATTAGAGAACACATAATTTGATGTAAAGCAATATTGCGACCATTTATCGCGCGCGATATATGGTGCCGTGTGAAAACGCTCTAAGGTTACCCAAACCAATGCTGAAACAATGGTGCATACCTACGACTGATCTATTTTTAAATTGTCCTTCATCATAATACAAATTGTTACATACTGTTGCGTGACTGACGTCATGTAACCATAGCAACGGTGAAAATCAAAGCTACTTGACTGTATGTTGGGCGTTGGGTCTTCACTTGCTGCTTTGAGCTCATGGACACGGTCGGCTGTGGCGCGCCAAAATGCACGAGTGTATTAATTATTGTCGATCGGAGTTAACCGTGGCCCTATTATGCATAGCTATGTTCGGATTAAATTAATATTATTAAATCAAACATATTTATTTTTTAAGGGCTAAAATGGTAGCTGTATTGGTACATTAATATTTAATATTGTCGAAAAAATTTCCTCCTGTTTTTTTTTGTGAAGAACCCCTTCACCTGTCGAGCCGCCACTGCCTCAGGTCAATGCCGCGTTGCAAATGAAATTAATTATAAAATCTCTTGGCCTGACTACAAAATGCTGGCACCTGCTTTCGGATAACTTGTTTTTGCAATTCAATTAGGTTTAGAATTACTATAACAAACAGTTGTTTTTACCAAAGAAAATAGCTTTTTAGTTGTATTTTCCATTGTATGTACATATATAGGTACTTCAACAAGTATTGCTACTGTTGCGCTGAATTAAAAAAAAAACACTTTTACTATTGACAAAAGAATAAGGAGTACTTAAAAGCCAATCTGTAAATACACTTTATGTGTTACATACTTATGACGCAACAACACTATAGTCTATTTCAGAAAGGTGTGGAGTAATAAAAGCCCATTAGGTATGCCAAGTGACTACAGAGTGACCCAACGAATAGTTAAGCCACTTTCATAATTTGGCATTGATTTCATTGCAAAATTCTTTATTTTTATCAAGTGCGGGTAGTACCACCCGGGTTTGGGTCAATTTGTGGGTTTTGCCTATTGTTATCCATTCACAAACACTGAAAATGGTGTGACAAAGGCGTCCATTATGTACATTAGTATTAGGTACACTTATTTTTTTATTAAACATTATAAAAAAATACATTATACAGAAATTAAATTATAAAAAATCATAATATTCTTCGTCATCTGAGGAACTGTCATCTCCTCTTGACGTTATAATTAACGGGTCGACGGTCCGATCGATCAGGTGGTCAAGATCCCACATTTTCTCTTCTTCTTTAATGACATGATGGACTGCTTTTCGCCAGTTCTCTGGTGTCACTTCCTTAATGGCTTGATCAAACAGTAGCTTAACGTCTTTCATTTTGAATGTCGTGATGTGTCATGCTACAAATCCTTTCACTTGCCCCATATAAGTTCTATAGGATTTAGTTCGCAATGATATGGCGGTGTGCGCAGCACAATTACATTATGTTTTTCAGCTATATCTTCCACGGCATATTTCATAAAACGATGTTTGTGTAAATTTGCTACAGCTAATAGTTCCTTCTTTATTAAATTCTATTCTTTTTTTCTTTGCTTAGTTATCATAAATAATTTAATGCACAAAATGTACCTGTGTCTATGATCAACACCGAAATGGAGCCGAACTGGACGGAATTTCTCATTTTATTACTCTACACCAGTGTTTCCCAACCTTTTTTTATTCGCGACCTTTTGTAACTTATAATGTTCGCGACCCCCCGGCAAATTTTTTAATCAATAAAAGAAGAATAAATATATTTAAGGACTTGCCAAAAATTATGATATTTTTTAGTAAATAGTTTAATGTGATGACTGATGAGCTTGCATCTGCATAACAAGATTTATAATTCTTAGTTGAGTTTTGGTCAAAGCTAATCTTATGTCATTTTGAACATCCATCCAACTTATTCCTAGCTTTCGTCTTGATCTGCAGAAGAGTCGAAAATCCACTTTCGCAAAGATAAGTAAAAGCAAAGCTACTATAATTATTTAAAAAAAGTGCATTCTGATGTACCTAAATAAATTTACGTATTCTGCGTAAAGTTTTTAAAATAATGGAGATTGGTGGATATTGATATTTAACGACCCCCCCCCCCCCCCCCAAAATTTGTCCACCCAGCGTTTGGGAACCACTGCTCTACACCTTTCTGATATAGCCTATAACTTTCTTAATTTTTTTTTTCGTTTACCCAAATTTACATTGTCAGGGACCCAATAAGTATTTTTTTTATGTTTATATTTGAACTATTTACTTATATTAACAATAAGTGTATAGTAATCAATTTTTGTATATGGTTTTCTTATTTATAGTGAGTATTTTTAGTTTATATCTACAGTATATATTTTATGTATATATTAGTTCTGTCTAGTAAATAGGGACCATGTTTTCTATGCCGTTTACTCACATAGAAGGTATTTTATTGTTTTTTAAAATTAAAAATCAATTTTTTTTCCCCCAGTGAAAAAAGCATCTCCAGAAAGTCGATGGATTTTTTTAGTAATAAGTTAAATTTTCTGTAGCCTAACACCAAAATGCTAACAGGTATGCGGAAACAATTTGTTTATTTTTATGTTATCTGATGTATTATTTCTTCTAACGAGATTGTATCTACTGTCCAGAAGGGACATGATAATGTAGGGTTAAAAACAAAAAAATCTATCTTTCTTCTTACAAATTTATTTAATAAAAATCATAACCTTCGCGTTTCGGTCTACAAGGCCATCATCAGGGCATACTGTAAAAAAATAAATATTGAGTTGTATTGAATAAAAAATAATAAAGAGTATTAAGACTTACAGTCAATAAGGTCAAAACACATAAAGACTAGGCGTAGGGCGCCCCCTAGTCAACATAATAAATAGTCAATCCCCACACTATATTACGTTGTGGTCAAATATTCACTGTTACAATATTTAAACAAAATCAATAATAATTATAGTGGTGGGTATTTTTTAATTAATTTTTAAGAAGAAGCTCAAACAACCCTCCTTTAACCTCCAAACAATATTCTAAACGATTATAAAACTCCCGTTCTTACATTGGTCAGTTGGCATGGCGAAATTCTATCACAAACAGCTGAAATTGAGTTTTTCAGTTCTTTGTGTCAAATATCTTTATAAATTTTATCTGTTATGTGCCCCCATAGAAAAAAATCGTTGGGAGAAAGATCAGGAGACCTAGCCGGCCAGCTTATCACATGGTTTTTACATTTTAGTACCTTATTACGATGGAATTGAGACCTTCTGATTTTCACAGCTTCCAAGGCAGGTTCAAGTTGATTTTGCAACAGATCCCGAAAACTTGCAGTTGTTAAAGTTTGATCCAAAAAAAAAATAGGCCCAATTATGTGGTAGCCAAAAATGCAGTTGTTAAAGTTTGATCAAAAAAAAAATAGGCCCAATTATGTGGTAGCCAAAAATCCTCGTCCAAACATTCTCAGTATTACAGCGTTCCATCACTTTAAAACAAAAGTTTAATCATCGTTCTTTATCACCTTCCCACAATTTTTAGAGTTTCTCGTGCTTGTATGAATTGTATTCATGCTTTTGTAAAACTCGTAATGCAGTACTTTAATGTGTCTGTTTAAGTGTTTAAAGGTTGGAGACAATGACGTTTTTTGAACGGCAGTAGAGTTTTGGATTTGTATTGTCTTTATTTGTTTTTAATCACTACGTTTCAACTGGTAAGCATCTCCAGTCGTCTTCAGGTGAATACTAAAATAACGACACACATCACTACAGCTCTATTTATAGTAGGTAGGTGCAGTGACGCATGACTAGTGGGTGGAGTAATGCGTCTAACTCTTACGTGTTGTATTTATACTAACTAGGTGTATGACGCATAACTGGATGAGTCATGCTTATCCCCGATGACTCATGCGTTTAACTCTTACGTGGTCTTATTCTAAGAAAACACTTACTTACCAAAGATTTCCAGACATTTCTCACCGGATTTTGGTATATGGTATCAGCTTCCTTAAACTTCCTTTTTCTCCAGTGCGGTTCTTTTTGCAGGATTTCGGTCTCTCCTTTTTGGGTGTTGTTCTTATGTTCTTTGATTCTTACTTCACTTGGTCTTAGTGTCTCATCAATGTAAGATTGGCCGCACTCGCAGGGGATCTGGTAGACACAATTTGTCTTGTATTTTTGGCCTGTTCGGTCGTCTTTGTCAGGTGACTTCTTAAAGTGTCTGTCGAGCTGAATACTGTGTTGATGTTGTATCGTTGTCCTAGTCTTCTTATTTTCTCGGATACTATCCTTGGACATACGCAATGTTGAGTATTGGTTGTATCTCTTTCTCTGCTTTACGTGCGTTTGGCCGATTCTTGCGATTTTCCAATATTGTGTCAACCAATCTTATGGGGTAGCCATTCTTGTTGAGGTCGGTCTTGATGTGGTTAGTTTTTCTTTTAAGAGCAAAAAGAACCGCACTGGAGGAAGAGGAAGGTTAAGGAAGGCGGCATCTCCGGAATCATACGTTGATAATGTACGGGTAATAGAAAAATTAGATCTTAATGTTCAATGTTAGTTCAGTCTGTGAATCGCAGGAGATTCTAGACTGTTACAACTAACATAAAAATTGAATAACTAATATGGCCGAAGTTGGTGAGAGAATATCAGGTTCTCCGTAGCGCAATTAGCAGCACACTTGAGGCTTAATTGAGAGGTTTTGGGTTCGATTTCCAGCGGAGGCATAAAACTTTTTCAATTTTAATCCTGTCTGCACGCCGCGCCGGCTTACATTTTTCAATGTAAAAATTATTTACATACACCAACATTCTATAGTTTTAATATTGTTTATTATTTTTTATTTAATACAACTTGTTATTTATTTTATTTTTTACAGTATGCCCTGATGATGGCCTTGTAGGGCGAAACGCGTAGGTTCTGATTTTTATCAAATAAATTAGAAGAATTAGAAGGAAGATGGGGCTTTCAGTTTCTAACCCTACATTATTATTTTTTGTAATGAACATAAATAGAGTTAACTGCTTAATTTTAATTACTTAATATTATTTATTGATGTGTTTTTGTGATACCATACAGTGACGCCGGAACAGGGGGGCATTATTGGCTTCCCTCCTAGAAAAGTGTTTACCCAATACTATTTTAAATCAATGACAATAATGTTTATAGATTGTTTGTCCAAAAATATGTTTATTTTACAATTGCTGTAGTATAAAAATTGTAGAACCGTGGTTTTTCGTTATTATACAGGGTGTCGTATAAAGGAAGCTTTGGCCGTTTTTTTCTTACAATAGATTTGTTCTAAACCCTATTTAGATATCATTTTACGTAGAAATAAACACACCGTTGCCAATAAGAGCACTTGAATTTTAAAAATCTGGTTGTGTATTGGCCAAGGCTTGTTTACCTCGGCGTAAATGATAACCGAATAGACCATACGGGCTATATTAGAAAAAAACATAGTTTACAATGATTTTTCCCATACTTTCTAGCAATACGATGGGACAGCATTGATTGAGTTTACCTCAAAATTTACAGCAGTATTAATTTATTCTCTCTCTTTTTTTTATCAAAAATGTTGCTTTGCAGTTTTTACCTTTGGCGCCAGATATCTTTACCGCCCCAAAATATGTTTATTTGGCTTGTATAAAGAACATTAATTAACAAATCAGACGTATCCATGCCCCCTCCCAAAAAAAGGTTGTTCCGGCGCCACTGATACCATATAAAGAGTGTGTGCCTTCTTGTCAGTATAGTGACAAGTGAGAAATAAATACCCAAATAAGAGTTATTATATTCTTAAAACATAATAAAGTATTTTGTACAATGAGCTCGAGTTTTAATTAATAATTATTTTGATTTCACGATGTTTATTTGCTCAACAAAAAATGGTCTATTTGGAATAATTTTCGTTCGTATACGCTCATTCGGACTGGCAGTCTTTAATAATAAAATTTTAGGTGGTATGTACTAAATATAACCACAAAAAATACGAGTTTACCATCCAGTATATATAGAGGGTGATTCCTAAGTTGATACTTCTTTTTTTGGCTGTGTATAGAAGGCATTAAAAAAAACATTTTCAAATATCTTTTTTCAAAAAACCTAAAAATAGGCGAGATTCAAGATACAGAAGTAAAAAATCTAAGTGCGGACCTGGTCATCAAAACGTAGCCTGCTATACTTTATGTTGTTTGTCTTATCTCTTATTAGTCATGCAATTTACGGATCGGTCGACAGTTATTTGGCAATCCGCTGCGGTGTGTTTTTTCTGAAGCAAGTTAAGTTTAAATTGGTATAAGTGAAAATGATAAAATTTGAAAACAATGAACTACCTAGTAGATATGTTGCTAATTTACGGCGAGTGTCGTCAAAGTGCGGCTGCTGCTTCGAGATTATACGCAGAACGTTTTCCCTTGCGGGCTCATCCTACACCCAGAAGTTTTCTTAATGTTATTCAATTAACGGGCAAGTTAGGTAGGACCGTATTTAATCCATAGTGTAATAAATGAATGTAAGTGCCGTATTTTTAAGTTTTTTGAAAATGTTGTTTATTTTAATGCCTTCTATACACAGCTAAAAAAGAAGTATCAATTTAGGAATCACCCTGTATTTTATTCATTCAATTGTGTCCTAGATTAGGTGTAAGCGTGTGAACTTGACCCATCTTTTATCCCTTTTCACTATTACTTTCTTTAGTATAAAGGGTTGATTATACCAGTAGCGTATCTAGGACGGAGGCGATCTACCCCTTGAATAACATCGGCAACACGCGGATTACCCAAGCGGTAGTAAGAAAATATTGTCAAAATGGTGAAATTATTTCTGTTATATTTACATTCTTAAACTAGTGTGAGGCACGATATACCTACGAGGGTATGTCGATTAGCAAGCCAAAATTTGAACGCCGCGCATTACGTCATACTTGGGCAACGGTTCTAATCAGCATTCCCCTGGAAAATTACACCACAGTTGATCAAGCGGAAATACATGCTATACAAGCATGTGTACAGAAAAATATCGGAAAGGGCTACCACGCCCAGGAGATATACATTCTGTCAAACAGTCAAGCTGCCCTAAACTCCAACCGACTCAAATTGAGGATCACTCCTATGGGTTCCTGGTTACTCTGGAATAGCGAGCAACTAAAAAGCCAATAAACTGGCTAAAGCCGGATCATCTCAAAAACTCAGGGGCCCTGAACCCGCCCTTGGCATATCAAAATAGGCCATCAAAGCAACATCAGACAGGTGAACGCAACAACAACACCTATCCCGATGGAACAGGATACCTGGTAAAACCCAAGCGAGGACACAATTGGGAAACCCTCCAAAAAGCTATCAACTGGAATGTTGCTTTTAAAGCCTAGTTCTCAGAACTTCGTTCTGTCGCTGGCGACACGTGATGTAACCAATAGAAAATGAGTATTGGAGTCACGTGTCAAAATACTCATTTTCTATTAGTCACAACACTTGTCGCCAGCGACAGAACGTAGTTCTGAGAACTAGGCTTAACGCGCACCCAGCTGAAACAAGAACTTGGCCTACTAACAGGAACATGCCACTGCCACTTAAGAACACACCTACGTTGAATAGGAATTTATAATGGTCCCATTGAATGCAAACTTTGCGGCGAAGAGGACGAAACCGCCTCACATATCATATATAACGCACTGACCCGTAGAAGATTCAAATTCTTCAGAGAAATCCAATGTGGGGAAAACCTCCCGCATAACAAACTTGGTAGGAATTTACTGAACCTTATAAAAGGAACAAATCTTTCCCGCCTTAAACCAAACAACGGTTCTAACTTTATACACTGCCGGATCACTGTAAAAAGCGTGCCAATTTACTTTTATTATTTCTGTAGCCATTTTTTTTTCAGTTCGGGTAGTTATATAGCTTACTAAGAACATTTCATTGACTTGGTTACATCTGTAAAAATTATAACAGCTAATATGATTACACAATTTTCGCCTGCGGTTCTGTCTGCGTAAATGCCGGCCACGGCACTGGGATCTGTGATAGATTAGGGACGCGCACCCCATTCCTGTAGTGGTGCCGTCTGGCGCCGATCTGAGGAATTTTATATAGGTCGATATTTTTGATGTTACAACCATAACGAAAGATTTTTGAAAACTCAAAATGAGGTCTTCATTAGGATATACATTTTTAGGAACTGCTACAGCCGGAACAACTGTTTTAAGTATGTAATTTAGGACCTTCAAACAGTAAATTCAATAACATTTTACACGTGTTTCAGGTTTATATCATATTCTTAATGGAAAAGGAGAACGAATTAGCATAGGATGGTAAGATGACTTTTTTTTTTAATAATAGTTTTAATGAGTTTTTTTTAGGTTTTTAGAGAATACATCGCCCCATATGTGGGCTACATTAGGAATAGGCTTTGCTGTGGCTCTATCAGTAGTAGGGGCAGCTCTGTAAGTATTATTTATCAATATATATATGGGAAAAATATTCACTCCTTTAAAATATTACTTTGTTTTAGAGGTATTCATACTACTGGAGTAAGCATTTTGGGAGGGGGAGTAAAAACTCCACGAATCAAAACAAAAAATTTAATATCTGTTATTTTTTGTGAGGCTGTAGCCATCTACGGACTAATTACTGCTATTGTACTGTCCGGCTATCTTGTTGTGAGTATAAAGTAACTTTTTAGTGCGCATCGCATACGATTTCTCTCCCTTGAGTTTCCATTCCCAGTATTTTCCGAGATATGACCGGTGGCCACCGTTAAATAATCACCCTGTATATTTTATTAAAGGATAATGGTATAATTATGCCTGCATGCCAATATATACATTATTAAGACAGATGGCATACAAATTATTTTTTTAAAAGGACCTACGTACCTACATACAGGGTGTCCCATAACTTATGGGCGTAGAGTAACTGGAGATACTAGACATCAAACTAAGCCGATTATGTCATATAAGTTTTTTTTATTGATGATTAAAATATTAATTTAATTATGTATAATACTATGTTTTTTATGCTTTAAAGGGAAATATCTCGAAAACCGTTAAAGATATTAAGATCAATCAAGTAAGTACACCTTTTTGACTCAGAAAATGCCCTTCTTTAAGAAACTATAATTGAAAAACAACTAATATCACAGGTAAGAAAAAAAATCATAGATTTATGAAGCCCAGTGTATAAAACTAGCGCCCTCTAGTTTGAAACTTAAAAATTTCCACAAATTCTTATTTCTTGCTCATAAAAACATAATATTGCCAACTTTTAATTATGGCTTATTTTCAAGAATAAACTTTTACTTTCAACACACTGTATCCCTAGAACGAGTAACAATCCGAAAAAACTTAATCGGCTTAGTTTGATGTCTAGTATCTCCAGTTACTCTACGGCCCATAAGTTATAGGACACACCCTATATAATACTTTGTGTAATGACTAAATGACCAAAAGAACTTATTTAGAATTGATAAAACCGATTTTATTTTTAGAATTTTAAAATGGACAAAATCCTGAATGACCCTACATTACAAGGAAGAAACTTTTTATCAGGTTATTTAATGTTTGGTGCTGGCCTCGCAGTGGGTATGGTAAATTTATTTTGTGGCATTTCCGTTGGACTAATTGGTTCTGGAGCTGCTTTAGCAGACGCTGCTAATCAATCCCTCTTTGTCAAAATTTTGGTTGTTGAAATTTTCGGAAGCGCTATCGGACTTTTTGGGCTTATTGCTGGAATATTTTTGGTAACTAGAATTTTTTATTGGTTACTGTGGTACACTAAAATGGCATTAAAGATCAATTTATAATCACCTTATAAGTATTAGAGGTTTATCCCTCTAATAATCTTAGAGCTTAGTGTAACCCATAACCCATTAACAATTAAGTTGCCAAATTAATGAAAATTTTTGGATCTTTTTAAAATGGCTTCTTTTTCGTTGCAGGTATCCAAAGTTCAAATGGGAGAATGATGTGTTTAAAGGCTAGTTATCTTTTTGTTTAGCGATTTCATAGCTTTGATGAGTAAGGCCACTCGAAACAATAAGGAACATAGACACAATAGGCTAAAAGGAAAGATCAAAAAGTCGGGGGCAACTGACCACGCTTGGACTCACGGCCATCATATTATAACACCCACCACTTCTAGGGTATAGATATAACTTACGTATTACGACCCTCCCACGTCGGTTGTCTCTGCTAATTAAGTGGCTGGTGATAAAGACTCTTCTTTTGCGGGATCCGGAGAGAATCTGGTTCACTACTGAGAATGATATTTATTTTGGCGAGATAATGAGGCTTGTGAGAGCTCACTATTTAAACTTTTTAGATTTAATTGATAGGTAGGCTGAAGTTTTTAATTGAGAAAATATCTAGTTTTAATTTTTTTTCTAAGTTTGGCGATTTAAACTATGAAGTAAACACTATTTAAGTCTTGAACACTATTTTATTGTTAATAAAAAAAATAGGGGGCCACCCAACAATAAGTCTTAGCAACAAAATTTATAGTTATCCTCAATAAAATAAGTAATACTTTCTATGGCCCACGAGCACTTACTTCTGCAAGGTGATTGACCGGATCGATTCGGAATAGACGAACGTTGACCCTTGGGTTATCAATAGGTAAGGGGTCACCGAATACTAGACTAGCTGGACTTTCCAAGCTTTGCTGTTTAAAATTACTTCACGCCCGAAAACTTGTAGTTCAAAATATCTACTAAATAGGACTGGAACAACTAACTTTCCACTGCAGTTTCTTGGCTTTTTATAGGGAAAGCCGCGCAGTTTTGTAAACATTTATCAAAAAAATGCGTTTTTGCATGAACCATTTTGTCACCCTCGTTCAGGAATTAATTAACGTTATAATTACGTCACGATTTTCTAATTTCTTAAAATCAATGGCAAAGTTGAGTACCATTTCTTATAGGACTTACTTCCACTTACTAAACTAAGACAAACCTGCCTTGTAGCACCTGGAAGGAAGCCTAAAGTACTTTTACCTAACAATTGAGTACGGCAGCCATCTTGCGATGACGCTACCCCTATCAGAAGTATAATATTTTACTCTTATAAGGTGGTGCGAAAATGTCTTTTCTTCGAATCCGGGCAAAATCTCGCGCAGAGCGAGTGTGACTCATATGGAGGTGGTGGTCACGTAGCCGTTTTCCCCTGGAAATCTTACGCAATTATTTTAGCTGGACCTAATCTGAATCCCGGGAAAATGTTAGATTTAGTTTTTACCCGGGGCTCGCTAGCCTAAGATTGTTCATTAGGTAGTCGGTGCGAGAAAATAAGTTAAGATGTTTTATCCTGCTGCGGTTTCTATTGCGAGAAGAGAAAATGAGTTTCTCCAATGTTTTCTTTTTTTTTTTATATATATATATTATGTGGGATTTCATCCATTGCATGGACCCTGAAAAAGTGAGTTATTAAAATTATTTATTGAATTTTATTTTTAAATCATTTGGAAATACTTAGAATATTTTTCCTTTTTTTTTTTAATTGAATTTATTTATTTTAAAAAAATTTGAAAACAATTAAAAATATTTTCCTTTCCGTAATTTAAAATAATTTTATTTATGAAAAAAAAAGTTTAAAACAAAATTTTTCCTCTTCTTAATTTAAAATAATTTTATTTATTTATTTATTTTTTATTAAATATTTTAAAACACTTAGAGAAATTTTCCTTTCCTTAATTTAAAAGAATTGTGTATTGATTTGGCAAAAATATTTTAAAACACTTTGAAGATTTTTCCTTTTCTTAAGTTATAATAATTTTATTTATTTATAAAAAAAATATATTTAAAACACTGAAAAATTTGTCCTTTTCTTAATTTAAAGAATGTTTAGAATGATTATAAAAATGTATCATTCCTTAATTTAAATGAAATTTATTTATTTTTAGAATTCTAACAGAAATATAGAAATAAGTAGACACATTATCCTTTATCTTTAAAAATTTTAAATAATGTTTTTCTTTGTATTTATTGATAAATGTAAACACAATCAACATAGAAATTTTTCCCTAAATCAAAACCTTTTATGAATGGGTACTTATTATTCGGGAACACTTTTTCATTACTCGAAAAATGTAGAAAATAAGAGGGGTCCCTGGTCGCTACACCATCATGTGGACAGACCTTGAAATCCTGCATAAAGAAACACACTGGAGAACGAGGAAGCTTAAGGAAGCTGCTACGATATATTAGAACCCAGGTTATTTTAGTAAGCCCTCATTGCATATAAGAAGTATCTGGAAATCTTTGTTAAGTTAAAAAGAAAAAAATCAATTTTTTGTTTTCATTGTTTTTTACGACAAAATATATTTTTTGAAAAACCAAGAGCACCTTCTTAAAGCACTTGTTCCGACACCCTAGACATGCTTAGGTATTGCTATTGGCAATCAAAAAGATTATAGAAAACACTACAAACCTTTTCCTGGGTAGCATTTGAGGCAAAGACCCTGTAAAACACTACAAACCTCTTCCTGGGTAGCATTTGAGGCAAAGACCCTGTTAAATTTAAATTCAGGTCCTTTTCTCTCTGATTTTTTCATCTCAACAAAATTTTCTTTTATATTTAAATTTAAAAGCTCCGTTTCCTTGCTGGGTGGACGCACTCTACAAAAGACGCGGATGTTGCCTAAAAATAAGTATGATAAATTTACAATAAATACATACAATACAAATAAACACATTTATATGAGGAACAAGTGGTTTGAAGGGGATTGGCGCAATTTGTCTATATGTATATTGAAAGGCGAAAGTGATATATGTTTGTTGTAATAATTATAAATACACAAAAACATAGCCTTTTATAACAAAGTTGCTGTCGCTTAAGAATTCAACGACCAAATAACACTTGGGTAAAAATAAAATAATTTTATTGCAAGAACAAATAAATTTGTACAAACAAAAGGTGGTTAGACCGCAATGCGTGTTTTAGTAACCTTAACAAACCCAGCATTAAATAACAATTAGGTAAAACCTTTTAACCACCTTAGTCTCAAATATAAATTATTTCAGTGGCGATTCGCGGTCTTAAAGAATGGTGAAGAGCTAGGTATAGTGCGGGTACTTAAACAAACATTGACTAAAAACCCGTGTAACAAAACGTCTCTCTTATCCTCATCTGTCCAACGACTGAATGGAGTTTCCAACAAATAATAAACTAGCTAGCAATAATTGAAGACATCTTGTATTGACTTACCCTTTAGATCTTGTATCGCGTTGTTCATAATTCGGCGTTCCTTTTCAGATTCGAGCAGTAACTTTTGTAATCTAAAGTTTTCCTCTTTAAGTTGTTCAGAGCCTGAAAAAATGCTCGTTTTATGCCAAATAAGTGATTTGTTTGACTTATTTTTATTGGGACCAAATAATTTTTATTTGTCTGACACAAATATTGTTTGTATTAAATAAATAGGATTATTTGAATTTGCTATGATAATTGTTTGGTTAGTAATTATTTACGCCAAATAAAATTGATTTGCTATTTTAAAACTTAACAGTGTTTTGAAATCCTAAATAAATATTTAATTGTAGTAAATAATTATTTATTTGGCTACCGGTTCTTTTGGATTCCGCGAAATTAAGACGACGGGAAGAGTTTGCCTGCCACGGTAAGGTGATTCGTTAATTTATTATCCAATCTGTAATATTTTTCTTATAATAATTATTTTTTAACATATTATTCTAATTTTAGATATACTTACAAGGTGATAATAATTTACACAACTGAAAACTTTTAGGAAAAATAGAAAAATTATTAAAGTTTTTTTTCAAATGACAAAATATTAGATATTGTTAAATTACAAAATAAACACATTTTTTGTCGAATTTTCACCTTGGCTCTTGTACCAAACGCATTAAATTACCCAATAAATTGTCATTTTTGTCCGTTTGTAAAATGATTTACCACACATTAAGACATTTAATATTCTCTTAGAAAAAGAGCCAATGTGCACAGTAAATAAAAAAATATATTCATAATTATATAAATTTATAAAAATTCATAATATATTAAATAAAATATAAAAAAATTAACAAAAACATTCTGATGTTTTAATTTAAATTTACAACAATGAATAAATTACAAAAAAAAACAATTTATTAGGACTCTGAGGTAGTTTAAATGCGTCTTATATACAAGCCAAGGTAAATAATAATTTATAATTTAACAATAATATTTCTTTAATTTGATAAACAAAATTCTTTAAATTTTTCTATTTTTAAACGTTTTCATTAGTGTAAATTATTAGAACTAGACCACCCTGTACATCTATTGTATTATGTGTTAAAAAATAATTATTGTAAAAAAATGTTACAGATTACATAATAAATTAATGAGTCAATTATAACATACAGAGTCGTTTATTCAGGCGAATTTTTATTTTTTTTTTTTAATAAAATACCAGGTAATAAACCTATACCAGTTTTTTCCCTCAATAGCTTGGTACTTCAAGATATTAAAATATGAAACACGTTTGGTTTCAAAATTCAAAAAAGGCGTAATAATTTTTTTTTTGGATTTTCATAGTTTTTAAATGTTATTAATTATTGAATCCGCTCATAAATTATTTAATATCCTGTATAGTATATATTTTTTTCTATATAAGTAAATGAAAACTTAAGGCCTAATTTTCTACTAAAAAAGAATGAGGTTATAGTTTTTAAGAAACAAACAACAAAAATTCAGAAAAAGTAGCCGAAATAAGCCATTTCCCATAAGCTTTGTGAGGGGTTTTATTATAGTTATTATTTGAAAAACAAACTAAAATAATAACTACAAACCACAAGGAAAAATTTCATTAAAATTAATCAAAACTTTTTAGACACCCAGTACAATATTTTAAAAAATCTCAGTCTGTATAATATAATGTTATATGAAGCAAAAGTAAATAAAAATGAATTAGGTTTACAAAAAATTTCTTTGATAATATGGAAAATTTCTATACCTACTATCCAATTAATTATTAACTAATTAATTGGATAATTAACGATCGTAGAATTGTTTTATTAATATTTAAAAATATGCTTCCATGTAAATAATATAAAATATTATCTGCCTAAAATGTTTCTTTTTAAACTCGTTTTCAATACACCAAACATTTAAAACATCCAAATCTAAGCAGTAGCACTTTTTTTTCCGGTAAATATAAATGCCATAAAAAATGTCTAATGCCTTCAATGACGATTTTATGGGTCGCAGTTTTCATTTGCATTTATTTTATAAAGTAAAAATGATTTTTGGAAATATGTTTTAAGCAATTTTTAGAATATAAAACGTTGTTATCATTTTAATTTGAATCGCCCCGTTATGAATATATCCATCCATACAAATATTAGAATGTAAAATGTAAAGTATTTTATTTTAATTTAAGATAAAGAAAGACAGTAATATAAATCTGAAAGAAAATAGAAAAATTAAGATAATTTTTTAATTTTAATATGTTAGTATAAGGAAAATAAATGTTTAAAGCATAAGTTATTGCACGCCTACGGGCGCTATTCTTTGTGGCATACTTTTTAAGGGGAAATGAAATGACCCTGAAGGTACTCACGTGCTTACGGCAGCTGACTGTCGTAGGCAAGTGATGCTGATGATTTTAAGAGGCGCCACTCAGTTTCCCGGCTATTTTAATTTTCCTAAAGCCTTTTAACCAGTGGCGTAGCCAGGTGGGGGCGCGGGGGGGTCAATGCTGCTTAGCAAAAAACTTTTTAAAAAAATTTTTTTAGAAATCACTTTTTTATTTCGCTAGTGCCCGTGCCCACTCATTCCAAAATTTCTGGCGCCACCACAATAAAGCGCCCCATCATTTGCTCCCCCCCCCCCTGCCTTCAAAGGCTGGCTACGCCACTGCTTTCAACTGAGAAGTAGACTCTGTATTTTGCTTCCAGACTAATTTTGCTAAACGATATAAGCTTCAATTTTTTTAATTAAAAAAGAATGCCTTATTCACAGTAAATAAAAATGTAAAAATGCATAAGGGCTATCTAAATAGCAAAATTACGATGGTAGTTACATAATAAAAATGGTTAATGTCCTATATTCAAACTAACAAGATAAAATAGAACGCTTGCATTCTGATTCTGTTAATAAAAATAAAATGTAAGTGCATCATAGCTTATTTAGTTTCAATTATATCGAAACTATATGTACAGAAAATTACCTGGAAATTATACCGGCCGAAATAGGAAATAAAAAATTTTAACCAGTCAGAAAACGTAGTATAAATTGATCATGGATTAATCGAATAAAATAAGTATATTTTCTAATTATTTATAACATGAATTGAACGCTCCTGACAACAAGTGGTTTTAGGGTGCGTTTGGCCTCAGGGTGCGTTATAGCAAACCCTATTGATCATATACATAACTAAATTAAAAGAAAAATTACAATAGAGTCAAATCGATCATGTAAAGTACAATGACGTAGGCGACGACGCGGCGGAGAGAAAAATTTAAAAAGCTGCTACATAACTGAATAAGTAATATTCAATTAATAATTGGTTTTTGATGACATCACGCAGGTTTCGAGACGCCATCAGTCATTTTTTTTTTTTTTTTTTTTTTTTAATGATAAAACACCTGCACTGTAGGAAAAATCCTTTAAGGCGCTCTGGGAGCGGTGCGAGTGCGAAAAAAGCGATTAACGTTGGTCTTGAAACGTTGAAGATTGTATTCATTGGGAAACACGACCTCAGGAAGATCATTCCACAAAGATGACGTTCTCCAGATGAAAGAATTCTTGAACAATGAAGTTCGAGGAGTACTAAGCTGAACAACATATGGATGAGCGGCAGTGGTTCGCCGTGTATTTCTGTTTTGCATTGCTCTAGGTGGAATCAAGTGGGCAATGTCAGTCGAACACCTGCCATGGAAATATCTGTAAAAGAGAGCCAAATCACCAACCTGTCTTCGATGCTCCAGGCTATCGAGGGTCTTGGTCAGCTCGGGGTCGCCGATCAGACGAATGGCTCTCCTTTGAATGGAATCCAGTAGCCGAAGGGTGTGCTTGGGTGCAGAGCTCCAGACATGAGAGCAATATTCTAATGATGGTCGAATCTGGGCTTTGTAGAGTGTCAAAAGTTGATGAGGTGTGTACAACCTTTTGGTGCGGAAAAGTACACCAAGTTTCTGTGCAGCTGCCTTGGCAATTGCGGCAACGTGATCATGCCAAGACATATTACCTCCCAGATTGACCCCCAGCAAATTAATAGACGGTGCCAGGGGAATTGCGTGTCCTGCCATGACTATATCCGGTTCTGCAATGTTAACCTTTTTGGAGAAGACTGCTGCCTGGGTTTTCTTAGCATTAAATTCGACTTGGTTACTGTCACCCCAAGCCAAAATTTCTTCCAGGTCTTTGTTGAGGCGCAATACTTCATGCTGCCTGCGAAGATGTGCGTCGGCAGCGGATGTTTGGGGAGTCAAGGTAAAAGATGAGACAAGTGTGCTGTCATCAGCAAAGCTATAAATTGGATTTTGGGTTTTCACTAGAAGATCGTTAATATACAGTAAAAAGAGGGTAGGCGACAATATGGACCCTTGAGGAACACCGGCATTGATGGTGAAGGTGTCTGAGAGAAACCCGTCAATCGCCACTTGCAGAGAACGGTTCTTAAGGAAGCTGGTTAACCATAAACAGAATCCATTAGGCATACCGTAGGATCGCAATTTACTTAGAAGCCCATCGTGCCAAACACGATCAAAAGCCCTAGAGATGTCCAGTGCAACAGCCCGGGATTCTCCATGATGTTCGATGGTGTTGCTCCAAAGATGGGTGACATATGCCAGAAGGTCACCTGTTGATCTGGACTTACGAAAACCGTATTGATGGTCGCTGATAATGTTAAGCCCTTCCAGATACTTTAGGAGTTGTTGGTTAATAGCTTTCTCCATTACTTTTGAAATTACTGAAAGCAATGCGACGGGTCGGTAGTTGCTTGGCAGGGTCTTTTTACCTTTCTTTGGAATGGGCTGGACACGCGCCGACTTCCAGCAGGATGGAAATATTCCTTTTTTGTAGGATAAGTTGAAAAGTCTACAAAATACTGGTTTAAGTTCATCGGCGCATGTCTTGAGAACAATGATAGGAATTTCGTCTGGACCAGAAGCTTTATTGACGTCGAGTCCTTTAAGGATCCGTTTAACAAGACGCTGACGGAACACGATTTCAGACATTTGCGATTGAACTGAGGGAATGTTGGGTGGTGGTTTTCCCTGAAAGTCTACAGTGGAATGCGAGGAAAACAGTTCAGCAAGTAGGTTTGCTTTATCCCCATTGCAACAATATTTCCGTAGATACTTACGTCATATTGTACTGTTCATAATTGATTTTGATTCTTGACGAAAAAACTGGCGTCGATTGCATGTCGTGTCCTCCCGAAATATAAATTTATTTTACCAAAAACCAGAATGTACTTTAAATTTATTTTTAAAGAAATCGGTAGAAGGTATATGGGAAATAAAATCCTTAAATAGCTACTTACTAATTAATTTTAAGATCTTACCTGTTTTTTTTAAGGCCTCGATCTCCTTTTTTTGTTTTTCGGCTATTTTTTTCCTTTCTATAAAATATTTCAAAGTTTTTATTGATTTAATAGCATACACAATCAGTATAGACTTAAAAAAGGTTTTTATTTGAAAACAGAAAATAAACTTTGAAATAAATCAAACACATTATAAAATTTTATGATTTTATAAAAGCTTGTCGCAAGGATAAATCTATGTATTTCATATAAATTAAATTTAAAATGACCTGTGTCAAGATTTAATCTCGCTACAAGCTTCTATATTATAAAATGTAATAAAAGAATTGGTTTGATTTACTTCAACACTCTAAAATATGAGTTGGTCGCTTAAAAGTTAATTTTTTCGTGCTAGATAGACTTTAGTGTACCTAACAATAATCTTGAGTTTCCCAAATCAAGCAAAATTCTTTAGCTTTAAACTAAATAGTATTCATAATTGTATTTTAGTATTGGTAACCAAATTAGCATGTTGCGTCCAATGACCTGTATAATTAGACCCAGCGTTTACTTGAGAACATAGGCAAATTATTTGGCTCAAACATAAATTGAGACATTGCCAAATTATCATAACATAACATTCCTTAAAATATTTTTCTCTAAAGGCCTATTAAATTTGTAATAAAATTGACACTTTATGAATAGTAGATATATATATCCATATATGTATGTACTTTCTTACGGATTAGTACCCTGTATTATGAAGTCCAAAATGAGATAAGAAAAAGAAAAGCTATAGAAAAGGAACAGCCGTTTAAAGATTACAGACAGTATTCTTGACTTCAGTCATATTTCTATTTACGACGCATGAAGAAGTTTAGCTGCAAAAATACATGTTAGGTTAGGTTAGGTTAGGTAAGAGTGGCAGACCCTTGGTTCTGACCAAACAGTCTCACATAGTCCTGATAAGGTCCGTTGTGATACCACACGTGTTCCGTAGAACCCACCTTCGTCAGATCTCTGATGGTTTGTGCGACGTAACCGCGGAAGGATTTTAACAACTCATTCAAACCAGCCACTACTGTTCAGAAATCTGCTCAGCCGTCCAAGTTGTAAGTTGCTTAGTTCCTCCAGGCTATCGAAAGATGATTCACCCAGAGTAGTGAACCTCCTTCTTGCGAGGCCAGGGCATTCACACAGAAAATGTTGAATACTTTCTTCCTCTTCCTCATCTCTGCAACTTCTGCAGAAGTCGTTAGTGGGTACTTGCATACGTTCGGCATGTCTACCGAAGAGGCAATGTCCGGTAACAACCGCAGTAATATATATAAATACATGTTACGATGTTCTCAACTAAACTATACTGAGCTAAGCGGCATCCAAGCTTGCAAGATGTTCATGAATAACTAGATCAGCTGCTTAATGTTTTTGGTACTGTTTTCTTCAGGTCAACTACCTTTTTATGGGTACCATTAAGTTGTTAATATAGATTCAATTTATTTACACATATCAGTTTGATCACAACAATGCTATATTTTAAAAAGTTGTATTTCTACTAAAGCCAAAGAAGATTGACCAAAGTAGAAATCATTAAGTAAAATCAACCAATATGCAATTCCTCAAGGAATTAGACCAATCTCGATATTCCAAATTAAAACAACGATGTATTTCCGGATCTACCTTTTTCTTGAACTCGTTCCAAAGCCATTTCATTAACCTTGTTACCTGTTTAAAAATGTAATTGAACATATCACCATTTTTACAGGACAAGTAATAAAATAATGATACGTTCAACAAAACCATTTTGTTAAAACATAACCTCTATACAACCACATATTAACAGGTACAAAATAACTCATTTAATTCTGACCTGTGGTGGCGTACACAAGAATCAGTAATTTCCAGAACGTGAAATGTTTAATTTATCAATGAAGACGTATTTACACTATAATGAAATAAAATTGGATTATCTGATAAATATTAAAACAACTTTTCAACTCAGGTGCCATATTATTTTGTTCTTGAGAGAACGTATTTAGCTCAAAAAACAACAAGCACATAAGTTAAAAATTCTGTTCACAAGTCGACTTAACTTTCATAAAATATATAAAAAAATTTTTATTAAATAAATATACCACAAAATAGAAATAATAATAAACATAACGCAAAAATATTACTGTTTAACAAGGTTTAGTATAACACGTTGTAATTTTATTAGCTAATCAACAGCTAACAATAATACACACTGGAATTAAACAAAATTTATTTTTTTTTGTCCTTAAAATGCTAATACTGGTTTAAAGTACAAAAAGAACTATGGGAGAATTTTCGAAAAAACGAAACTGAATCGAGTATCATACGTATATATAACAATCAATAGATATAAAACAATACACTTTACTATATAACACAATGAACAATTAAAACATATTTAAATAAATATCAGTTCTGTGACTACAAAAACCAACAACCACTTGCAACTCTTTTGGGCGCCGATTTTTGAATTAACAAGAAAATTTTACTTAAACAGTAACCAAATTTAAGAAACCATTTAAATAAATTCGAAAAAAAATCTTGATTTATGTATACCGAGTCCTTTCTCACTTCAATGCATATACAATACACTGGATTACAAAAAACGTTAAAGTAAGACATTATAGACAAAAACATCTTAGACCATGACAACTAAGAACGGAAAATTCCAATATCTCTAAAACTGCTTTGTATTTTTTTTTTCAATTTTGGTACATGCCAAGTACGTATGAAAATACATTTTTTCCAGGATAAAGGTTTTCTAAATTTTCATCAGTGGCGTCCCTGTTAACATTCCCTGAAATACTTCTAATCAAAAAAATTATACGGAACTGATTTAAAAAAAATAAATATTAAATTTGTAATTAGCCTCTATATTCTCATAAAAATGGTCTCTTGACTTTTTTCCGTCAGGCGGACAGTTTTCGATTTAAAAAATAAAATAAGGTAATAAATACGCATAAAAATACATTTTTTATTTTTAAAAACACAACTATTTTGAACAAAAGAAATTATATTAAATATTTACAGGAGGCGCTATTTTCAACAGTTAATTTAAAGTAGTTGTCCACTTGCTGCTAATTTTTTTTGTTCAAATTAGTTATGTTTTTAAAAATAAAAAATTTATTTTATGCGTATTTATTACCTGATTTTATTTTTAAAATTGAAAACCGCCCGCCTGACAAAAACAAGTCAAGAGACCCTTTTTATGAGAAGATTGAGGCTAATTATAAATATAATATTTATTTTTAAAAAAATCACTCTGGTATCATTTTTTTTGATTAAAAGTATTTCAGGGAATGTTAACAGGGACGCCACTGATGAAAATTTAGAAAATCATTATCCTGGAAAAAATGTATTTTTATATACATATTTGGCATGTACCAAAATTTTTAAAAAAATACAAAACGGTTTTAGAGATATTAGGAAAAAATGTTTTTTTTTTTAATTTAAACACCCTGTATCTCAAAAATAAAGCCGTTACGGACCTATGTTCATATGAAGAATTATTCTTAAAATCATCCAAGTATTATCGCCCTTTATGAAACACCCTGTATGTCGGCGTTTCATGAAATGGCGGATTTCACTATACGACTACGACATACAGGGTTGCCCAGAAGTCCGGAATAAAATTAATATACCCTTAACCTGTAATTTTTGGGGAAAATGCTCGGACACGTCAACTTAGTTTTATATATGCTCACATTTTGACTTTATTCGTTTGTTTTTTATAGACATTTGTAAAAGATATGACGACATCGATCTTTTTTTTAAATGGAAACATACAGCTTGTGATACATCATTTAAAAGCTAATATCTCCTACAGTATGCTCAGAAATTTTGGCGCGATTCTGTCAAGCTATTTCAAAATGGCACCTGTTAAAAGTTTTAAAAATATCTATATTTAAATAAGCGGAAATGATAAATCATTGATTTTAATACCTAAATTAATTTTACAAGTTCACAATGTCACAACATGTCAGAACTTGAAACAAACAAGATTTATTACCTTGAAAGGTAAAAAAAATCAATGATTTATCATTTTCGCTTATTTAAATAGGGTTTTTTTAGAACTTTTAACAGTCGCCATTTTGAAGTAGCTTGACAGAATCGCGCCAAAATTTATAAGCATACTGTACGAGATATTAGCTTTCAAATGATGTATCACAAGCTGTATGTTTTCATTTAAAAAAAAGATCGATGTGGTCATATCTTTGACAAATGTCTATAAAACAAACAAACGAATAAGTCAAAATGTGTTCGAGCGTTTTCCCCAAAAGTTACAGGTTAAGGCTATATTAACTTTATTCCGGACTTCTGGGCAACCCTGTATACACAAGGATATTGAAAGTTTCTTTAAATATAACCGTTTAAAATACATTATCTTACATGATTTTTTTTCACGAAGTTACAATTTTTTTGATATATCAAAAATCGAGCCCTTGTGGCGAACAAATGTCGAACAGAAAGAGAGGGAAATAGTGCGTAATAAAATCTTACCCTTAAAAAAAAAACAGGAACGTACAAATCCCTAAATTTATTTACGTACAATCATTTACTATAATTTTTAAGTCACTTAGTTTTTTATTTACGTAATCGACATTTTGAACTTTATATAGAAAAACTCCAAATTCCCTTTTTTCGATTACGCACCGAAAACCAAAAAATACCTCACGCTATCTAGCCTAAAAATTTCGTTAAAAAGTTGGTTCGCATTTTATGTCACATCTAGCTAAAACTATCTGAATACATAGTGTTCAGAAAATAGGATTGCTGATCGATCAAGTAACGACTGTATCGATCCTAGTCAAAGTGTTTAATAATCTCACGCACCTTTAAATACACTTTTGCTATATTTGCACTCTACAACCCTGTATCAAATTTTTTTAACAATTTTTTTTATTTTTCTAGTATAAAGATTTTTACAATTTTTACAAGACTGTTCCATGACGTGAAACAAACAAAAAATAAAAGAAATATATATATCCATATTATGTACCTATATTTTGTGTAATAATTACACAACACGCCTACCTAAGCTGGGAACCCATTTTTATTAAGCGCTTAGTATACTTATCATAAAAAATAACATCTCTAATAATATTTTCTTTTTTTAAATAAAAATAAAGAAAACTTCTTTTTGTGACAAACTTAGATATAGAATTTAATTATTAGTATAAAATATACGGGTCCGTTAATTTTGTTTCAAGTATTTAAAAATACGGCACTCATGGGCAATCAATTCTTTTTTTCTTTTTAATTTTAAAATGAATTAAATTTTTTTGGTTGACATACCATAAGGAGTAAATTAGGGTTGTTCAAAGAAACTGGAATTTAGTTTTTATATAATAACTTTTTTATTTTATTTGAGAAAAAAAAGCAGGGTTGCAACGATTTAAATCAAATTATAAATTGCTTTAAAAACAAGTCGCCGAAGCAAATAACTCATCAGGAAATTAAAATAAAAATGAAGATAATTTATTTAAAACGAAGTGTTTAGATACATTATGTAAGTGTAAAAACATAACTAATCGTCATCAGTCCAGGGTAAAAAATATTTATAAATTACGCTGCACGCTGCCGAAAATTTGTATGTCAATAAAAGTTATTCTGTACGTCGCCGAAGAGATTTTCTAACTGTAAATCTAGACAACAAATATTTTTGGGCGAATAGAGACAAAATAATGAAAATAAGTAATTTTAAAGCTATAAATCAGTATAAAATGATAAAAATTCAAAAAAATCACGATTTAGTCGAAAAAATCAGAGTTATTGATTTTTAAAAAAATCGTGATTTATTGCAACCCTGGAATCAAAATTAAAACTTGCTGGAACTTGCATAAATACAAAAGTTATATATTATATAAAAACAAAATTCTTAACAACCCTATACAGGGTGCTACAAATTCGTGTGCGTAGGGGATTTCGGATACGAAGATGGTTAAATTTGGTAAAAGAAAATTGCAAATATTCCGAATGCTTTCGGAAAACCCAAATTTCTATATTTTGGATTTAATTTTTAGCGCCTTCATTTTTGACTTTGGAAAAAACAAGACATACTTTTTCACATGCGTTTTTTATATTTCACAAGATTTAAAATTCCACGTATCATTCTTGAAATGCCCACCTCAAGTCAATTTTTTTAAATACGGACCTGGAATTTTAAATAAAGTTTTAGGGACTTCTAAGCTTTAAAAGTGTAATACAATTTAAAGGTTTTTGAAATTTTAACGTTTTGTCATCTAATAATACATTTTTTCAAGCCCTGAACATTTAAAGCCAAACCAAACAAAATATATTTCTGATATGAAAAAAAAATTTGAAATTATTTTTGAAAGAAACATAAGCGCATCACAGTAACATAACTAAAATAACACTCCAGTTACTTTTTCTTCACTCGGGAGTATTAATTTTTTTCTGTTTTACGGTAATTTGGTTTAGGTCTAAGGCAAAAACCATAAGATGTGTGTGTTACGGTAAATTTTATTGAAAAAATAAACGGCATAAACAACTTTCTGTAATATAATGTAATTTTAATATTTAAGTTATCCTAAAAATAATGGCCAGGGCCGTAATAGTAAAGAAAGAATAATTTGAAATACTAACGAGGTGATATTTGATGATAAAACGTTTAAATTTTAAAAATATTTAAAATGTAATAAATTTACAAAGCTAGATGTCCCTAAAACTGTTTTTAAAATTTCAGGTCCGTATTAAAAAAAATGATTTGAGGTTGGTATCTAAAGAACGAAACGTCTAATTTGAAAACTAATAACGCCATCTCGTAGAACGTAAATAACGGCTATGAAAAAATGTATTTTGTTTTTTCCCAAGTCAAAAATGAAGGGGCTAAAAATTAAAAACCAAAACTAAAAATTTCGGGATTTTTCGGATATCTCCGAAGGTATTCGGATTATTTGAAAGTTTTTTTTTTCAAATTATTAAGCCCTAAAACACACAACTTTGCCTCAATTTAACCATCTTCGCATCTCTTACCGTTTTCAAGATCCCCTTGTACGCACAAATATTTGTAGCACCCTGTATATTCAAAACTGACCCTCGAACATTGAAATCTTTGTGTTTGATCAATCATAATATGACCCGTCAAGGATGTAAATGTCATAATAAAAATTATATTTTACAAGATAAGTATACCTACACCCTATTCAGAAATCATGTACGCCAATTTAAACACGACATTCCCAATAATAACAGCACGAGCGATTAGAAAATCTGGTTGTGTATTGGCCAAGGCTTGTTTATCTCGGCGTAAATAATATCGGAATAGTGTTAAGGGCTAAGTAGTTTAGCGTAGTTAATTACAGATTAGTTAAATTATTATTTTATTAGAATAACATTGATTATCTTAAGATTACCACCACTTCATCATTTAAATTTTTTTGATTACTACTTTAGTTTTCTTTTGCTTCATACATAATCAACTATTAATGTGTCATTCTAGATCCAATTATCTATGCTTAAAAAGTTATAAATAAATAACAGCATTACACCGACTGTTATCTTCGGTTTATCGCCGTTTCAAATACAGGCAATTGGGTCCAGAACGTCGCTATAGCTTATTCTGGATAAAATAAAAAGTACCCATTAACTATGAATCAAAAAATAAAATTGTGAGCTCGCCAGTGCTACTAGGCTTTAAAACAAAATCTGTTAGTTGAGACATCCAATATGTTTGATTCTAAATCATTGTTGTTGTGATTTAAACAACACAACAAAGAGAAAAAAATGCTTACAAACGATTTCAGTTTAAATTTAGTATACATACAGGGTAGTTCGTTCTCAGTGTAAACTTATTTAGCATCAAAAATAACAAATTTTACGTCAACCGATATATGGGTAAGTCCTTCGATACAAATTAAAATTATGTACAGTCATATATGAAAGGCCTGAGGGTTGGGATACACTAAATGCTTGTACGTTCGGTCCTGATTATCACATTATCACTGATAACTGTAAAAATTGATCAAAATTGACTAATCATGTTCCACAAAACTATTTAATACAGCACGCTCTATGTCTATTATTGGCGTTTGAAAATGATATTCATGTCATTTCGACAGGCTACAGTATTCATGTTAGAGTAAAACGGTCTGCATCCAGAGCACAGCTTAACTTTATTTAGTATAAAAAAAATATAATAGAAACTGGACACACGTTCTCCACTGATATACAGTGTCCTGGACCTCACCTCCCGTCTTCTATAGCTCACTTATTAATTAAGTTAGGATTTTGATACTTTCCAGACTTTACCTGTATTCTAGGGCGCATTTGAGGAAAATATTTTTGTTTATACAGGGTGTTCCAAAAAAGTGTGACGTCGTTAGGATCTATTTTTTTAGACTACATGCCATACATTTTCTTACTTATTTGGATGTCTCTTATAGTTGCCTACATACCTCCAAAATTTTAATGAAATCGGTTCAGTAGGTATTATAGGCGAAAAAAAATAAAGACTAAGAAAAATTAGTTTTGCACCACTGGCTTTACAAATTAATAAAAAATAAAAATCATGCCTCGTTATTAAAATTATACAAAGGTACTTAATAAATAAGGTCGAACAGTCTCGTTAACCAAGTTTGATTAATACGAATTGTACAGGGTGTCCAAAGTTTAGTGTCAGATTTTGAAAACTTTAAATCAATTAATTTTTCTTATTTCAAATTGGAAACCCTGTATATTATTATGTCATTCGATGCAGAATTAAAAATCAAACATTTGTTCTAATTACAAGCCTATCGCAATTTCTATTGCATCAAAAGTTATTTGCAGAAAACTCATTTTATCATTATTATGAATAAATATCAAAGGTGGCTTTAAAAAACAATTTATTGGTATTAACGTTTACTAATTATTTTGCAAAGCCCTTCGATGTTTATTTATAATAATGACTGGTGGAATAGCTAATAGAGTTTTCTGCAAATAAGTCTTGATGCATTAGAGATTGCGACAGGGTTGTAATTAGAACAAATGTTTGATTTTTAATACTGCATCGACCGACATAATAATATACAGTGCTTCCAATTTGAAATAAGAAAAATAAATTGATTTAAAGTTTGACACTAAACTTTGGACACCCTGTACAATTCGTATTAATCAAACTTGGTTAATGAGACTGTTCGATCTTATTTATTAAATACTTTTGTAAAATTTTATTAACGAGGCATTATTTTTATTTTTTATTAATTTTAAAACTGATTTTTCTTAGTTTTTATTTTTTTCGCCTATAATACTGAACCGATTTTATTAAAATTTTTAGGGGTATGAAGGTAAGAGGCATCCGGAACACCCTGTATAAACAAAAATATTTTCCTGAAATGCGTCCTAAGATACAGGTAAAGTCTGCAAAAAAAATTGTAACTTAATTAATAAGTGAGCTATAGAAGACGGGGGGTAAGGTGCAGGACCCTGTATATCAGGTAAAAGGGGTAAAGCCTGTCAAAGTGTGACATTTTAACGCTGACATCAATAAAATAACATAATATGAAAAATTAATGATAAAACAAATAAAAAACTGTTGGTGTATGCGATTTCTTGGCATAACCTTTATGATTATAAATATTTTTAAATTGAGCCTAAAAAGACTAACCCGTATATCTGCAGAAAATTGAAATATGTAATGCTCTCAATGCTACAGAATCTTACGCTGAGCTGAGACCACCCTGTCTATCATCAAAATCTCTCGACACTCACAGAAAACACTCTCTTTCTCCATTCATTATCTCCAATAATAATATATTCAACTGAAAATAACCACTCGCGTCTTACCAAAAATGACTTTAGACCAATTTTGTTAAACTTTTAGTATTACAAATCTTGAACATCTCCACAAACGTAATTAATATAATATTCTTCCATAATGCATTATGTCCTTTAAAAGTCAATGTTTTTTTGTTTCAGCTGTGCCATATACAAAAAGGCAAAAGACAAATGTGTTAAAAACCATAATTAGGGATTTAAGTTAGCATAGTTACGTGGTACTTGTCAAGATTTACAAGCTCCGCAATAAAAAAAAGTGCAATTCACTTAATTACTGAGACAGAACATCGACATTTAACTTATTCAGATTCATCCTTGCAAAGTTACTTCTTTAAAGCATTTTTTTTAAATTTTCTAGTAGTCCAACCGGCAACAGCACTTCAGGTCAGAGCTTGGCACAGCTTCAAACACTTCAGATAATTCTTAAAATGCTTACAAGCACACTTTCATATTTCTTGGTGCTTGAAGCTTTGCCCAGCTTTGTTTCAGGTGTATCCAGAATAAGATGATTTGTGCAGCAACTGCAAATTTCGGTGGACATACAGTTCCTTCAAACTAAGTTTAAACGTACTCATTATTAATTTCATTTATAGAAACGGTCTTAAATTATCGTGTTTAAACTCACTGGTGCTGTGAAAAGATAGCATCAAAAATTGCCTTTAAAAATATGCTCCTGCATAACGAATGCATTAAAATCAAATATTATATTTGTTATAAAAATTAGTAAAGTATATAAGATCTGAGACAATTTAAAAACGTAAAATGGACTTAAGGTAGAAATGGCGCATACGTCAAAACACGCTATTAATAGTGGTCGTTCTTAGTTCCAAAATTAGTGGAAATCGATAAAGGCATTTAGAAATTATTCCGAAAAAACAATATTAATTTGAAGACTTTCGAACCTTGTAGCTGCAAAACGAAGCAACATTTTTTGCCTAGATCGCCTTATTTTGGTTAAGGAATTTGTGCTAAAGCGTTGTACAGTCATTTCAAGGACACCCTGTATTACTAAATAAATCAAAATTATTAAAGCTGATAAGAAATAAATGTACTACGTTGGTAGTAACCCGTAAGACAACTTTTTTTCATATTGGCTCACCTGGGATCACATAGACTTTACACACATTACCAAATTCCCACCCTTTAGTGATAGTAAGTCAAATGTCAATAATCAACCTTAAAATAAATAAGTGTACTGGGTTAAAACCATTTTTAATAAGGTAAGTAAAATTTTTAAAATATTCTATTACACCTTCTACAAACATTTATATCTATGATAATTTACATAATATTTAGAAACCGGTACAATGTCCATTCAAATTAAGTAACTAACTCTCTCCTTACCATCTGAACACTTTGTATCCGCCTTGGTCAGTCCACTATTTCCGTCTCTCTTGCACCCCAATATGAGATGCTTTTAAACTTTTTTAATGCAGATATGTAGGACACACGTATAGGAGAGGAAAGGGGAAATCGTTCTGAATAGAGACGTTACGACATAAGCAGCTTTGTGATTGGATATAGGAGTCTACCTTACTCAGCACACCATTTCCAATAATGGTGTAATACTGTAAACAAAATAAATTCTTCTATAATCTTAGTCCAGATTTTCTACTCATAGCTAAGTATATCATAATACTAAGTACTTAATATTTGAATTTTTGATTCTGAAAAGTCATCAAGTATCATACACTTTTAGTCAACAATAAAAAACTGTCAACGGCAGTAGAGGTTGGACTTGCATTGTCTTTATTTGTTTTGAATCATATGGTAAGTAGTTACCATACTTATTTAGTATTCACCAGAAGACAAAACAAATAAAGACAATGCAAGTCCAAAACTCTACTACTGTTTAAGAAACGTCATTGTCTCCAACCTTCAAGCAGACAATAAAGGACTGTATTTCAAAGAAAATTATACAGGATGGCGCATCGAAAACAAAACAGACATTTACTGGCAGCTCAGTTTTTTTTTGGAAAAACGCTCAGATCCTTCCATTTTGTTTTCGAGGGGGACACAAAATTGGCAAGAAATCACGTTAACACGTGCAGCCCCCTGAACGGGGGTGACACCACCCCTAAAATCTTAAATGGAAAGAGGGGGTCGAGTGATACCTTATTTTAAAGGTATTTCAATTCCCTTTATAATAAGGTAAAATTCGTGTACTTCAGGTCAGTTATAAAGGGAATTGAAAGACCTTTAAAATAAGGTATCACTCGACCCCCCTTTCCATTTAAGATTTTAGGGGTGGTGCCACCCCCGCCAAGAAGGCTGTACATGTTAAAGTGATTTTTTGCCAATTTTGTGTCCCCCTCGAAAACAAAATCGACGGATCTGAGCGTTTTTCCAAAAAAGAACTGAGCTGCCAGTAGATGCCTCTGTTTCGTTTTCGATGCGCCACACTGTAAATGAATGATAGAAGAGTTTTGGACTTGCATTGTCTTTATTTATTTTTAAATCACAACGTTTCAGCTGGTAAGTATCTCCAGTCGTCTTCAGATGAATACGACTGGAGAACCACATTTTTTCAAATGGATTTAAAAAAAATAATATAGAAAACCGTATATTTTGATAAATTCTCGATGATAAAAATCACATTGTTGTAGTTTTAAATATACTGTATATGCATAAATTATCGTTTAGAAACGGTATCCGGAGCAGGTCATACCTCATCCAAAAAAAAAGCTGTTTCGTAACATCTCCCGTTCTAAGAGCTATACCATGTTTATTTAAATTATGACATGAATCAGAGCTACGGCTATAATAGTGATGGGGGGTACCTTATATAGCCCTGGACTTTACACCTACCTTAAATTTAAAAAAGTATACATCCACAACATACAATCTCTAGCCTTGATTTTCTCATTTTCAAAAATATATACACCCGCTATAGAGAAAGAATTACGATGAAATGGGTTGTTGCCTTATTACTGATAAAACTGGACTAAAAAAAGTCACATTAATAATGTTTTTACCTGTACAAATTAATTTTAAGCGATCACGCTGCATTATTATATAAGAATTCCGATTAAAATGGCGGCCCGCCGCCATCTATTATAAGAAAAATGATCATAAGAATATTATAAACAAAGATATCCAGAGATTTTTTATTATTATGATGTAGAACAGGTCAGCAGAAACTCCAATCTATTTTTTTATTTGGTTACACGTGAGAAAGATGATAAAAACAATTAAAGAAAAATTAATTTCGTTGCAAAATCCACGGAGCAAATTACATTGTAACGTATTTGTCGATATGGGTCATTTCTTATACATGGTGTGCTTGAAATGACTGTACAACGCTTTACCACAAATTATTTAACCAAAAATGAGGTGATCTACACAAACTTACCTATATGCAATGTTGCTTCGTTTTGCCGCTACAGGGCGCTAAAGAAATAATTAAAGTCATTTATACGGGGGTAACAAAGACAAACTTTTATTTACCAATCATACGCCATTTTTAAATTTGCAAGTCTTAAACAAAGATGGAGTATACATCAAAACACGCTGTTAATAATAGTCACTCATAATCCCAAAATTAGTGGAAATCGATAAAGGCGTTTAGAAATTATTACAAAAAAACGACATTAATTTGAAAACTTTAGCGCCCTGTAGCGGCAAAACGAAGCAACATTGCATATAGGTGAGTATGTCTAGATCACCTCATTTTTGGTTAAATAATTTGTGGTAAAGCGTTGTACAGTCATTTCATAAATTTGATAAAAATGAACAATGTTTTTTTCTAAACTATGGCCAATTTGACTTAGCAACACTGTAAACGTGGAAAGAGAAGTGGCAATACTGTAGTGATGTGGCCAACAGAACAAAGCGAAATAATCGAAGAGTTTCGGACTTGCATTGTCTTTATTTGTTTTACATCACAACGTTTCAACTGGTAAGTATCTCCAGTATTATACACAGTATTCACCTGAAGACGACTATCAGCGAAATAAAATAACCTACGACACGTAAAATTTACGGTAGGTTTGGTTCCTTTGTAATTGGCCACTGTGATTGGTCAGTTTCATATCCTAACTAAGACGGATATGAAATTAAATCCGTTGAGTTAACCGGAATAGTCCACTGATTTAATCACGTTAGTGTAAAGGAAACAGTAAATATTCATGTGAGAGTAGAAACATATTGTTCTTACTGACCTGTACTACGCATCATATAAAAATTTGGTAATATCAATGCGGATTTTTTTTAAATTGAGAAATATTTAAAGATGATTGGCAAACAATTTATCGGAATATAAACCATTTTAATGAAGTGGAATATTTTTACCCTACCAAAAATTAATTTGCGCCTTTAAAAACACATTCAACATATTAATAGTGCTAAATATATACATCAAAATCAATATAAGTATTTACATTCATATTCACTGGGAAGGTGCTCATATTATTATGTTCTAATATACAATGCAAAAAATTATTCATATTACCAGCACCATCGATATAACACAGGTTTTTTGTCAAAAATAATAAATTGTCTAAATAAACTATATTTATAAGAATATTTCCTTGGTTTCTAAGACTAAGAAGACTAGACTAAACTGGACTAGATTAAAAAAAATCAATACATTTTTCACTAGCAGAAAAAGCTCAAGATTTATTGACTAAAAGTAATATAAAGCTTAAATGTTTGTAAACACACAAAAATTCTTAAATAAGTAAATTCGTTATTTATTTAAATTGACCCTACATGAATTATGTTTTTTAGTAGTCTTATATGTGAACGTATATATGTACTACGTTCTGCTACTAAATGTAAAATTAAAGTATTTAGTTTTGATGTAAATATTTATATTGATTACATACAGGGTAATCTCAGACTTTGAATCTATAGTCAAGACTAGAGTTAAACACATTCAACACCTCTATTTTTTAATGTGGTAAAATATGTGGAAGAAGAAAACTTTACAACTGTATGGACACTGGATAAATCACTGCAAAAGCTCTAGGGAACAATTTTAACCTTTGTTTTTAAATAATTATGTATGTTCAATGTCGAGCATATTGCATTCTGAAATGCATAAGGTGAGTGGCGAATTCAGGGGGGATGGGACAATTGCATTATAGTCAATAAAGATATGATTTTAATTTACTTTATATACTTGAAGTGAAGTGGCAAGTTAAATAGGGAGAAATAATACTCTAAGTCAACCTTCACTAAGATATATTCAATAAGAATCTTTATTTTATTGTACTCTACATGTTTTGAACGTATAAACGTTCATCTTCAGGAGAAGTATAGCTTACGTTGGAATAAATATTAGGAAATTGTGAGTGACACTCTCATAGAGCTTCTTAGGAAGTTATTCTCACCTAACGTTTCTCACTTCGTCACGTTAAAATACCCTTTATCAACCATTTACCCATCTTTATCTATAAAACTTGGTAGTATGCTTTTCTCCTCTACTTCCCTGAAAGTTCTTCATCACTTTTCTTTAATAAATCAACTTCCTCAAAAGCTCAATGAGGGTGTCACTCACAATTTCCTAATATTTATTCCAACATAAGCTATACTTCTCCTGAAGATGAATGTTCACACGTTCGAAACATGTAGAGTACAATAAAATAAAGGTTTCTTATTGAATATATCTTAGTGAAGGTTGACTTAGAGTAATATTTCTCCCTACTTAAAAATATGATTGTTGTAATTTATGTTATGGCCACCCCCCCCCCCCCCCCCCTCCTTTTAGGGTGTATGTCGAGAGAAACCTGATGAGTCTGTATGACCCTTCTTTAATTATATAAAAATTATTTTACTTTTAATTGTTTTTTAGCTGTAAATACAGTGTGTCTAGTTAAGTTGGCTACATATAGGAAACTTTTTTATTATTAACTTTACGAAAAAAAGTTATTCTTCATAAAAAGTTGTGCATGGTCCAAAACCTAAAATACGATCAGATGTTAAATTTTTTCAGTCGTATACGAGGTTTGTCAAGAAATATGAATTTTGCCCAAGAGTAAAGTACCTTTATTTTTGACAATATCGAAAACTGTAATTATGAAAAGTTGTTCGGTATGAAAAACTATGTTCTAATATGCGATTACACCAGAAAATATGTTTTTATTTTTACAAATTTTGTCTCAAATTACCGATAAATTAGTAAAAATATTTTTCAGTGTAATTGCATGTTATAACATAGTTTTTAATGCCGAACAACATTTCATAATTATAGTTTTCGATATTGTCAAAAATAAAGATACTTTACTCTTGGGCAAAATTCACATCTTTTAACAAACGTAGTATACTGCATTTTAGGTTTTGTACCATGCAGAAATTTTTATGAAGAATAACTTTTTTTTTCCCATTAGTTGCCAATTTAAGCAGACACACTGTATACATATTCTTAACTTTAAGTAATGCAAAATGTTAGACATTCCATTTTTTCTAATGACATACATAGTATATTAAAAACAGGTAATAAAATAAACCAGAGGGGTTTTAAAATATTTTAGCTATGCAACACCATTTTTAACGTTATACTCAAATAAAATGGTACAAACTTAGAAGATGTAACTCTAAACAAGTCCACGAACTTATACTACTGAAATAATTTCGTCAAAAAAACGTATACCCGCGTTGTTAGAGAGAAATTAATTATTTTTTAAAACCGTATTATACAGGGTCCTGCACCTCACCTCCCGTCTTCTATAGCTCACTTATTAATTAAGTTAGGATTTTGATATTTTGCAGACTGTCCCTGTACTCTAGGGCGCATTTCAGGAAAATATTTTTGTTTATACAGGGTGTTCCAAAAAAGTGTGACGTCATAAGGATCTAGTTTTTTAGATTACATGCCATAAATATTCTTACTTATTTGGATGCCTCTTATAGTTGCCTACGTACCCCTAAAATTTTAATGAAATCGGTTTAGTAATATAGGCGAAAAAAAATAAATACTAAGAGAAATCAGTTTAGCACCACTGGTTTTAAAAATTAATAAAAAATAAAAATAATGCCTCCTTAATAAAATTATACGAAGGTACTTAATAAATAAGGTCGAACAGTCTCCTTAACCAAGTTTGATTAATACGAATTGTACAGGGTGTCCAAAGTTTAGTGTCAACTTTGCAAACTTTAAATCAATTTATTTTTCTTATTTCAAATTGGAAGCACTGTATATTATTATGTCGATCGATGCAGTATTAAAAATCAAACATTTGTCCTAATTACAACCCTATCGCAATTTCTATTGCATCAAAAGTTATTTGCAGAAAACTCATTTTATCAACTATTTCAACAGTCATTATTATGAATAAATATCAAAGGTGGCTTTAAAAAACAATTTATTGGTATTAACGTTTACTAATTATTTTGCAAAGCCCTTCGATGTTTATTTATAATAATGACTGGTAGAATAGTTGATAAAATGAGTTTTCTGCAAATAAGTCTTGATGCGTTAGAAATTGCGATAGGGTTGTAATTAGAACAAATGGTTGATTTTTATTTCTGCATCGAATGACATAGTATACAGGGGTTCTAATTTGAAATGAGAAAAATAAATTGATTTTAAGTTTGCAAACTTTGACACTAAACTTTGGACACCCTGTACAATTCGTATTAATCAAACTTGGTTCACGAAACTGTTCGACCTTATTTATTAAGTACCTTTCTAAAATTTTATTAACGGGGCATTAATTTTATTTTTTATTAATTTTTAAAACCAGTAGAGAAAAATTGATTTTTCTTAGTATTTATTTTTTTTGCCTTTAAACTGAACCGATTTCATTAAAATTTCAGGGGTATGAAGGCAACTATAAGAGGCATCCAAATAAGTAAGAATATATATAGCATGTAATCTACAAAAATATATCATTATGAAGTCACACTTTTTTGAAACACCCTGTATAAACAAAAATATGTTCCTGAAATGCGCCCTAGGATACAGGCAAAGTCTAGAAAATTTTAAAATCCTAACTTAATTAATAAGTGAGCTATAGAAGACGGAAGGTGAGGTGCAGGACCCTGTATAATTGAAAATAACTTTTTATTATATTCTTCTATTATATTAAACCAAAAGAGGTTGCTTTATTTTTAATATGTTATTAACTAAAAGCTGCTACCTTTGAAAATTGGTACTTTTAAGATACCTTTGCCTATCCCTTTATAGGGCACGTGCCATTTTCAGCAGTATTTTGATCGTCATCATGTATTTGGTTAGTGTTACAAACACTGGGAGTAGCTATCGAATCGACATATGTACAAAAATATCTAAGGATGTAAAAAAAAATGTAAAAATCCAGGGCTAACACTCAGATAACACAGACACACGACCGACTTGAGATCCGAATGTAGATATTAATGCACAAACCCTCGGCCTATCTAACATTCAAAGTTTAGAGAAAATACTTATGACAAAAAAATATCACCATTTACCCTGTGCAAGTCTCTGGTTTCAAAATGCAAGTGACCATCGTTTAATATGGGAAACTTTACATCGAAAATAGGTTTTTTACAAAAAGTATAGCTGGAGAATAATCTATCCAACATTTTGCAAAATAAAGTTATACAGTGTGTTTGCTTAAGTTGGCAACTAATGGGAAACTTTTTTATTATTAACTTTACTAAAAAACGTTATTCTTCATAAAAGGTTCTGCATGGTCCAAAACCTAAAATGCAACCATCAGATGTTAAATTTTTTCAGTCGTGTACGAGGTTGGTCAAAAAATATGAATTTTGCCCGAGAGTAAAGTACCTACCTTTATTTTTGACAATATCAAAAACCATAATTGTGAAATGTTGTTCGGCATTCAAAACTGTTATAACATGCAATTACACTGAAAAATATTTTTTTTTTATTTGTACAAATTTATCAGTAATTTGAGACAAAATGTGTAAAAATAAAAAAATATTTTTTAGTGTAATTGGATATTAGGACATTGTTTTTTCATACCGAACAACTTTTCATAATTACAGTTTTCGATATTGTCAGAAATAGGTACTTTACTCTTGGGCAAAATTCATATTTCTTTACAAACCTCGTATACGACTGAAAAAATTTAACATCTGATGGTTGCATTTTAGGTTTTGTACAATAAAGAACTTTTTATGAAAAATAACGTTTTTTTGTAAAGTTAATAATAAAAAAGTTTCCCAACTTAAGTAGACACACTGTATATTTCCAGGGTAACGAGGGATGTTAATACTGGGCGTCTGGTAAGTTTTGTTGAGCCGTGTTGCGGTACGGAACACATAATTCTGAATACGTACAATACAACGAACAGTTTGGATACTTATTTCATAGATATGATTTTTGGTAAACTTATTTGAGTTCCAAATCAAAATTCATTGCTGTTGCTCACTTGGAGTAATGTTTTTACCACTTTTGAGGCTTAACAAATGTTCTTAAAAGCTTTAACCAATATTACCACCAGAATAAGAAATCATTTGCTGTACTAAAATCAACAAAATCTCGCCCCCATCAAAAAATGCGTCTAAACTGATTTATTTTACTATTAAATGATACCAAAACATACATTTTATATCATGATTATGAAGTGAGTAAAGAATATATACATTGTTTTACATAGTTTTGTTTCAAGTTGTCCGATTATTCTCCAAGCCAGAAGAATGAATAGTCACTTAAATTTCCCATACTATGTACTGAAGCGGACAGACTTGCTAGGTACTAGCCGAACATATGTTACAGGTACACAACATTAAAACACAGCGACAGAAACCGATCAAAACCCTCCTAAGTATGGAGGATAGCCCGGGGGGTGTGGTGGAGTTGGTTGGGGGTAACTGTAATAAGGATAATTTGGGTTGGGTACGTGAATACCCGGTCCGTAAGTTTGTGGATAAGGAATCTGCGGATAACTTAGAGGCATAGGTTCGTAGTGCCCGCTCCACGTCGGAGTGGGATATAAGGGATACCCAGACGTAGGCGGGTAGTTGTACGGCACTGGGCTAGCCCTGGCCGAAGAAACTGTATAGTTGTTTGCATACTGATCAGGAGTTTCAGTAAGTGGGGCTTCCCCTTCTGTTATGCTAGGGATCTGATCCACTAAAGATTCCAAACCTGAAAGACTTTTTGAAGCGATGTCCTGGCTCTTCTGAGTGGTGGGGTATTGGGGCGCCTCTTGAGGTGGTGGCTCCATGTTGTACGACTGATAATGGTAGTGATGTGGTTGTTCCCCATTAGTCGAGGGTGCCGGGCTCATGTGGTAGTGATGTGGGTTTTCGCTGTTTGTAGACGGCGCTGGGCTCAACCGGCATTCCGCATCTTCCGCCATACTAGTGGGTGGCTCGAAATCAGGGGGACCAATGGGGGACGCAGGAGAACCCAACTGTTCTGAACTGATCGCTGCGCTGATTTCTGAGCTGAGATCCGAGTGCGTAAACGGTTGTGAATGTGGCCGCGGCGATTGACTGCCATATGGAGGACGAGGCGAATTGCTGTATTGCGGCCGCGGAGATTGATTGTACTGTTGCCTTGGAGACTGGCTGTAGGCGGGTCTCGGGCTTTGACTGTACGGCGGCCTAGGCGATTGGCTGTATGCTGGTCTTGGTGACTGGCTATAGGGTGGTCGGGGTGACTGAGTATACCCAGGAGGCTGAGTGTTGTACATGGTATTCGCATTATTAGGAGGGGTTAACGCAGGACCCATTGGATAGAAACTATTAGGCGACTGGATCGGCGAAGGATTGGAATAGCACTGAGACATGTTGTTAGGCGCGTTATTTTCCATCCGATTGGCGTCCACGCTGTCCATTTTCACTTTTTTAGGCCTACCCCTCTTTTTCTTCGGAAAATCACCGCCATTATTACTATGTTGAGGAGGGGGTTTCCGCACGACAGGTTTCGGTGGAGGCTCCTCGCCCTCGACCTTAATTTTTTTTGGCCTACCTCGCTTCTTTTTACACGGAACGATCGTACCGTCCTCGTTTTTAATCACAGCATTGCTAATGTCAGTAAGTTCAGGATACAGATCTGCTTTGGGTTCAGCTTCATAACACGATTTAACTTTCGGCTCGCTGAAAACCATTTCGTTTTCATCGATTTCTGGTAGCAGTCCATTTAAATAATCTCGAAACTTTTTAAGAGCTGCATAAAATGGCACTTTGTCCGCTGCCCTTGGAAGTTGTGCGCATCTTGCGCTAGATGATGGCATTACCCACATATGCTAAAAATGAAACTAATGTCACCTATTTTTACCTTTTATATATAATCGGGGGGACTATATAAAAATTAAATAGTAGTCATTAAATTTCTGTTTCTAACTCAATTACGAAAAAATATACTGTTTAAATTTAGACCTTATTTTAACTAAAAGTTAAATACAGTGTGTCCGCGGATAGTTTGGAGGAGGAAACACTTTTTTATTAGTAGGTATAGAAGAAAAAGTCATCCTTTATAAAAACGTCTGCTTGTGCTAAAACTACAATTTCGAATATCAGATTTGCGATTACTTCACAGGGTTCGTCAGAAAAAACATTTATAGTTTTTTGAATTTTTTAACACTTCTTATTTTTAATTTCTTGATTTATTATATCAATTTTGCTTGTTCTGAAACTACAATTTCGACTATCAGATTTGCGATAACTATACAGGGTTGGACAGAATTTTTTTATAATTTATGATTGAATAAACTAAAGAAATATGATATGTATTAATAAAAATACTTCAAAAGTAGACAATGAAAAATAGTTTTCTTACAATAAACTCGTTATTCGGCCAGATATGTCGACTTTTAAGAAAAGGGACTGCTTGGTCTATTTTACCCTGTCATTATTAGACAGGGTTGCAAAAAATCACATTTTTTTTTAAAAATCAATAAGTCTGATTTTTTCGATTAAATCGTGATTTTTATCAATTTATACCAATTTTTTCCTTAAATATGGCAATACTTTAAAATCACTTATTTTCATTATTTTATCCCTATTCGCCCAAAAATATTTGTTATATAAATTTACAGTTAGAAAATCTTTTCGGCGACATATAAAATAAGTTTTATTGATATGAAAATTTTCGGCAGCGTAATTTATGAACATTTTTTACGCTGGACTGATGACAATTAATTGTGTTTTTACACTTACATAATGTATCTGAACACTTCGTTTTAAATAAACAATTTTCCTGTTTTTTACATTTCCTGATGAGTTATTTGCTTCGGCGACTTGTTTTTACTGCAATTTATAATTTAATTTAAATCACGATTAAAATTGAAAAAATCAGTTGATTATTAAATCGTTGCAATCCTGTCATTAGATTAAACTACAAAATAAAACTATTACTTACAGTATTAGTTCCATCTACTAGATCTGGCTGTCTACCAAATTTAAATTCTTTCTTCCCAGAAAAAACTTCATATATAAGTTTACCGTTAAAAACGGCAATTTTAGGCCTAAATTTTCTTAACTTTTCTAAAAGAATTTGGCTACCTTCTTTAATTTCTTTACGTGTTAAGTCCGCGCTACCTTTCGTTGCGCGTTGGACCATATTTGTAAAACCTATGCCAACCTAAAAAAAATTGTTATTTAAAACACGCTAATGTAATCCAAAAAGAACTGAAAGTGTTTTTTTTTGTTTCAACTTTTCTTTCTTTTCTCGTCCCTAATTTTATTTTTGGGTCATTTTAATGTTTCCAATTTCAAGAAAGGCTCTAAGCGGAAGAAATATGATATTCAAAAAACGAAACATTATATTTTGTTTATTAATTTAAAAGAAAAATGAGCCGTTCTTGTACTTCCTAGTGGCGAGAAAGGTGGGCATGTGCGAGACAAACTGATATCCAGATAAATATAAAAATAAAATAAATATCAAATAAACAAATAGCAATACCGTCGCAATTGTCCAAAATTTCACAAACTTTAAAAAAATCATTAATTTAGACAAACTGTAGAGAATATTTCAATAATTACCAACCTTCTCTATCTAGTGTCTGTTTAAAGGTTAGAGACAATGACGTTTCTTGAACGGCAGTAGGACTTGCATTGTCTTTATAAATCACTACGTTTCAACTGGTAAGCATCTCCACTCGTCTTCAGGTGAATATGTGAAGACGACTGGAGATGCTAATAATTATTATAAGAAAACTCGTCCTAAAAAACCATGGAAGGAAAGTTGAAGACTTGCCTTCTTTAACAAAGCTTAGAGACATTTAAAAATAAAATTGCAAAACACAAATTATTTTAATTACACGCGATGGTTTATCAAATTAAACGGCAATACAGAGGGTTAACTCGACTTAATTTGACTCAGGAGAATCTGTGGATTTAACTTAATTTAAAACGAGCTATTTTCATTAGTTTAAAAGATAAGCTTTTGTAAATTTGGACTTAACCTAGTCTGGCTCTGGGATACGGATTTAGAGTTTTGACAATGCAGCATTTTACTTTACCTAAGAATTCTACAAAACAATAAATTTGCACACTTTCCGGATGTTTTTGATGCTAATAATGCAATTGCAAAATGTTTTAAAAGAAACACCAAGATATTTTGAAGGTTCTGTCAGGTTGCGAATAGGTAAAAGTATTTGTAATCATTATTTAAATAATATTGTATTTTTAAGTGTGTGGCAGGTCTTCAACTTTCCTTCCATGGTCTTTTGGGACGAGTTTCAATATAATAATAATAATTTATAATAAAATACATAATTTTTTTATCCTACAAGTCACTATACAGGATCCTGCCCCTCACCTCCCTCCCGTCTTCTATAGCCACTTATTAATTAAGTTAGTATATTGATATTTTACAGACTTTACCTGTATCCTAGGACGCATTTCAGGAAAATATTTTTGTTTATACAGGGTGTTCTAAAAAACTGTGACGTCATAAGGATCTACTTTTTTTAGATTACATGCTCTATATATTCTTACTTATTTGGATGCCTCTTTTAGTTGCCTTCATACCCCTAAAATTTTAATGAAATCGGTTCAGTATTATAGACGAAAAAAATAAAAACTAATCAAAATCAGTTTTGTACCACTGGTTTTAAAAATTAATAAAAAATAAAAATAATGCCTTGTTAATAAAATTTTACAAAGTTACTTAATAAATAAGGTCGAACAGTCTCGTTAACCAAATTTGATTAGTACGAATTGTACAGGGTCCCCAAAGTTTAGTGTCAAACTTTGCAAACTTTAAATCAATTTATTTTTCTTATTTCACATTGGAACCTCTGTATATTATTATGTCATTCGATGCAGAATTGAAAATCAAAAATTTGTTCTAATTACAACCCCGTCGCAATCTCTAATGCATCAAGACTTATTTGCAGAAAACTTCAACTATTCCACCAGTCATTATTATAAATAAATATCGAGGGTGGCTTAGCAAAACAATTTATTGGTATTAAAGTGACAAAAGCCCATTTTGACTTTAGTTATTATATAGTTTCAAATATTATTAGATTATTATTAATTATTTAAGCTATATTATTTCTTGTGATGGAATACAACCAAGAAGAGCTCGTAGATATGATTTTCATATTAGAAGCATGCAAAGAGAATTTTTTTTGTCACTTTAGTAAACGTTAATACCAATAAATTATTTTTCAAAGCGACCTTTGTTATTTATTTATAATAATGACTGGTGAAATAGTTGATAAAATGAGTTTTCTGCAAATAAGTCTTGATGCGTTAGAAATTGCGATAGGGTTGTAATTAGAACAAATGTTTGATTTTTAATTCTGCATTGAATGACATAATATTATACAGGGGTTCTAATTTGAAACGAAAAAAATAAATTGATTTAAAGTTTGCAAAGTTTGATACTAAACTTTGGACACCCTGTACAATTCGTATTAATCAAACTTGGTTAACGCAACTGTTTGATCTTATTTATTAAGTACCTTTGTATAATTTTAAAAACAAGGCATTATTTTTTTTTTTTATTAATTTTTAAAACCAGTGGTGCAAAACTGATTTTTTTTAGTTTTTATATTTTTTCGCCTATAATACCGATTTCATTAAAATTTCAGGGGTACGTAGGCAACTATAAGAGGCATCCAAATAAGTAAGAATATATATGGCATGTACTCTAAAAAAATATATATCCTTATGATGTCGCACTTGTTTGGAACACCCGGTATAAACAAATATATTTTCCTGAAATGCGCCCTAGGGTACAGGTAAAGTCTGCAAAATATCAAAATCCTAACCTAATTAATAAGTGAGCTATAGAAGACGGGAGGTGAGGTGCAGGACCCTGTATATGTTATGTCACTTAAGATATGTCAAATCCACCTAGTTGGACTTAACATGCATATTAAATCCGAAATTTAGTTCTCTGCAAAAATCATGTTCTCTAAACTCAAAAATAAAATATGCAAAAGCTAAAATTGGTATTCTGCTTCTTATTTTTATACTTAGAAGTATTTCAAAAATTGAATATTATAGTGCATTACAATTTTTAAAAGTCTAACATTAATTCAATAAAACTGCTGCAATGAAAAATTTAGTTTTTGGACTAGCTCTGGTGTACAAACATAGGTTTTAAAATAATACATAATAGTATATTTTGTGTAAAATAAAGGTAGAAAATAATTAGAAGTGTTTATTTAAACATAAAAGCTGAATGCAGTCCTTCACCAATCGAATCGAGCGTCAATTTTTAACACAACAAAATTATTATATATAAAACAACTTACCTGGAGTAATTTATAATCTTCATCAGCTGACATTTGTTGGGGAGTCAACCCGGATAAATATAAACATTTCCAAAAGTGATTCCCTGGTCCAGCATAGTGGTGGCCTTTATAGGCTGCGAATAGTCCAGGATTGATTCCAATCTGAAATTTAAAATAACACTTTAATCGACTATTGTAAATATTAAAGGTAAAAATAGTCTTGATGGTTGTAGTCAAGCAGCTGTTAACGTGTCAGACTATTAAGAGTGAAGTCTAGTGATGCATTCGCCATTTCATTTTTGGATCAATATTTCTTATCCTTTTCGCTTTATTTAAAAAAGGGCCAAATAGCCGTCCTTGAGTGGCAATTTCCTACAGTTTTAAACTAAAGAAATTTTGATTAATGAATTAATGAGAGCAAAAAACGAAAATTTGTGAAATTTGTCCATTTTTCTTTTTCTGCTTTTATTACTTTATAAATTCAAACTTGTTTAACTTTAAATTGTGGGTATTTGGCCTATTTTTGGATAAAAGGAAAAATTAACGAAATATTGATCAAAAAAAGAAAGGGCGAATGCATCACTAGACCTCACTCTTAAGTAGGGTTGCCACCTCTCCAGGTCTGACCTGGAGTCTCCAGATTTGGTTTGAAGTCTCCAGGTTGAAACCCTCTGACTCCAGATTACTGGGTATACAACAGTTGAGTATTGTGTAACCAAAAAACCTTTTTGGTTTTGCATGAAGGAGCTCCTGATTATTGGTAGATTGGTAGAAGACGTTTGAGATTGGGGAGAAGGGTTACACTGTGTAGACCATTTTTTTTTAGAAGTCTCTCTTTATTGGGAAGTACAACAAGAATGCGGGCGGGCGACCTTTTTTTCTAGAAATCACTTTCGATTGGGGGAAATATAAAATCCACAGCATAAGACTCCAGGTCACCAATAATAAAAAGGTGGCAACCCTACTCTTAAGCAGTACACATGGATTGATGTCGAGTCCAGAATATATATCTAACTGGTATTTATTGGGCGAAAGATGCTCCATATTGACTTAATTTAATCCTAATTGCACCTGCGCTTCCAAAGAAGAGTGCCAAGACCAGGAAGAAAGTGATAACGCCAATGATCAAAGGTTTCAAACTTGTCTACCACTACTACATCTAAAATAGGGCCATTTGGAAGTAGCGACTTAAATTAGGTCCTATATAGACTGGGGGAGGGGGAAGGAGAGGGAGGGGGTGGTGGTTTGTCCATAAATTTAAAGGGAAAGGATTTTTATTTAGAGCTATTTTATTGGTTAATTCATGAATATTACAAACCGTCTTTCAATTGCTATTTTTCCATGCTACTTTCTGCAATTTTTAGTAATTTTCATGAAAACTTTCGTATAATTTCGTAATATTTTGATAGTATTGTTTTGTTAATGTTATAAAATATAAACGAAAAATTTTACTTGCGTCGCTGATGAGAGATGCTCCTAAGAGGGATTTCTGTTGGCCCCTAAGTACCTTTTTTACAGCAAACACAATTTTTTAATGAAGGAAACAACCAACACTGACATTATTTCGTTTTAGTAATACAGTATCAAAAACGTAATGTTCAAATTATTTCCATTAAAACAACTTTTCCTAAGAACTTTTGTTTTCAAGATTGAAAATAAAATTATAAAAATAACCCTGAATTTTATTATAGGCCCTACCGCATTAGAATATATTAGACTTGCTGGATGAATGAATGTTAGATTAGTTTAGTCAGGTGTGACTTTTTAATACAAACTAAAATTATTGCATTAAAAGTTAAACATTTTCCCATTGTATGTGTTGTTTTTTGTGCCAAGACTACATACTTACAATTATAATATCTAAATTTTCTGTAAGATGGTCTGGTAACGTCCGTTTCGACACTTCTTCCTCAGGCATACCGTTAAACCTGTCATGCTTCTTCCGTTCTTTAATAGGCCGTGGGATCCCTCCGTTCATTTCTTGGTTAAACTCTCCAGGTCTGTAAAAATTGAAAATTCAAAGTCGCATTCTTTTCCATGCCCAATATTTTTAAAATATAAACTTTTTCTTTAAATGTTTTCTATACTTAAGAGCTTTCCATACCAGCGTGAAACGCGGCATCGTTTCCTGGCGTGTCTAATTGCAAATGTAATACAAAAATGTTACTAACGGGTCACAAGAACTTCTAGTTTGGCGGATGATACCTTATTTTTTTTCAAAAAAAAATGCTACATACATATTGGACAATAAAATAAAAAAAACCATAAGTATACTTACTCGGGCTTAATTTTCTTTTTTCTCCCCCTCTTTTTAGGGCCGGGCATCATTTGGTTATTTAGTGGCGGTAGCGGGTGCATCATATGGGGTGGTCCTTGAACAGATGGAAGCATCGGGATGGGGTCGTCGTCGATGAAACTGTAGGGATCTTCCATTTTTTCTCGTTTTACATCGTGGTTATGGTTGACATTGGCAGTGTTCATCAGCAAGTCCGCGCCCGTCTCGTAGCCGTCGTCGTGGGGTTCCAGTTTCATATTTCTGGAACAAAATATTTTATTTTATAACCCCTAAAAATTAAGTATCTCTATTTACAATAAGATACTTTATCTACATCTACACCCGAGTATTTGTTGCCTTTCGATCTAGTAACTCGCAATGGCAAACTATTTGCTGTACAGTTTCTCTATCTTGTCCGCATAGTCTGCAGTCAAGGTCTCCATTGTACAATTGCATTCTGTGCAGATGGTTCTTGACAGCCATGTGTCCTGTCAGAATTCCTGTAATGGTTCTCAGCTGGTTCCTATTCATTTGAAGCAGCTGTTTCGTAAGTCTTGGGTTTGGGTTCCCAATGAAGCTTTTGCTATGAGCTAATCCCTGTCTGTTTCCCCAGTGGATTTTGTGTTCATTTCTGATTCATTGCTTTATAGCATCTCGTGTCGTGCATCTTGGCACTCCGAGTGCCGGTTCTGGACCAATGAATGTGTTTTCGGAGCCTTTTCTCGCGAGTTTATCGGCTTTTTCGTTTCCTGTAATACCTTCGTAGCCTGGTACCAACTGCAGTATTACTTTGTTCACTATTGCCAGGGCCTTCAGTTCTTCTTGGCATTCCCATACCAGTCTTGAGGTTACCTTGTTGCATATTAGCGTTCTAAGGGCTGCCTGTCAGAATATATATGGATCCGCTTATTGAGGTAAGCCTTCCTGTTGTTTTCGTACGCACATTGCAATATGGTGTAGATTTCTGCTTGGACCACCTGATCGATCGGACCGTCGACCCGTTAATCATAACGTCAAGAGGAGATGACAGTTCCTCAGATAATGAAGAATATTATAATTTAATTTCTGTATAATGTATTTTTTGTATTTTGTGTTTTTTATAAATAATGTTTAATAAAAAATAAGTATACCTAGGTACCTAATAATATGTACATAATGCACACCTTTGTCACACCATTTTCAGTGTTTGTGAATGGATAACAAAAGGCAAAAACCATAAATTGACCCAATCCCAGGTGGTACTACCTGCACTTGATGAAAATAAGGAATTTTACAATGAAATTAATGCCAAATTATGAAAGTTTCTTAAATATTCGTTGGGTCACTCTGTAGTCCCTTTGCATACCTAATGAGCTTTTATTACTCTACACCAGCCATTCCCAAAGTGGGCGATAACGCCCCCTTGTGGGCGCTGCAGGCCTAAAGGGGGGCGGTAAGAGACCAAGAAAAAAAATGGGGGGCGCTAAAAAATAATTTATTCTCAAAGTGGGCAGTAGACAAAATAATTTTGGGAACCCCTGTTATAGTGGTTTTTAAGTAGGTGAAAAAATGGGGGCGCTAAAAAATAATTTATTTTAAGTGGGCAGTAGACAAATTAAGTTTGGGAACCCCTGCTCTACACCTTTCTGAAATGGACTATAATATATTTTTAGGAATGACCTGGGTTTAAACCCACGACTTAATTCTGACTGTGTAGACGTCTGTTTTCACTATATATGTAGTGTATTTTAGGAATTAAACGAGATGGTTGGGAAATATTCCACTAAATTACAGTCTAAAGTAAAGCCGGATGCACTCATATTTAAATAATAGACGTTCTATTTGAAAATATATATTTGCTTGTTGTAAATTGAACGTAATTATTTGACAAATATTAAGGATGGTAAGAATTATTGAGGCTTAGCCTCCCTTGCCTCCTTTGGGGAGCCGCCCAGAGAACTTGAGCCGCCACACTTAGATAACGGAAACGTTTTATATTGAATAAATAGTTTTAATTTTTTTTCTTATAATAAATTAACCTACTTTGTGATTACTACTGTACTGTGTAAATTCATAGGTACTGAATATTTTTTTGTGGAGGTGGGTATCCTTGCTATATCCCCTTCCCTTGGCTGTCAGTCATCATCATATCAAAAGCAGGCATAGCTGTAAATGATTTGTTTACTTTCTTGAATAATTACAAAAATATATATATATATATATATATAAGAACATTCTTGATATGCTGCAAACCAGGGAATAATATTTAGTCAGTATTTGGAAAAACAATAAGTATTTAGGTATTGGAAATTGGTGGCGTATTTAGGATGATTGGATGTCTTTAGGACATTTTATAGTCTATTTCAGAAAGGTGTAGAGTAATAAAAGTTCATGAGGTATGCAAAGGGACTACAGAGTGGCCCAACGAATATTTACGAAACTTTCATAATTTGGGATTAATTTTATTGTAAAATTCTTTATTTTCATCAAGTGCAGGTAGTACCACCCGGGTTTGGGTCAATTTATGGGTTTTGCTTATTGTTATCCAGTCACAAACACTGAAAATGGTGTGACAAAGGCGTGCATTATGTACTATTGTGCCGATAAAAAACTGGGACAAGAGATTTACAAAAACAATGTAAGAAATACATATCCCCTAGACTATAAAAGGTGTCTAGAGCTAAAAAGGAAAAACATTCAAAATTTAAAAAGTAACCTAGGTTACATAATGGAATGTTTTGTATTTTTCGATACGGGGTGGTTAAATTTGAGAGACATCATATAATATGGATAAAGTAAATTTATTAGATTTTTTTAAAGTCAAATATTTTATAAATTATTATATTTACCATTACCACAAAATAATAAATAAAGCTAATACAGGTAATAAAATACATTTAATAAAAAGAAAAAAATTGCGAACACAAAGTTTGTCAAAACAACACAAAATTAATATTTGGTCATAGAACCATTTCTGTTTATTACTTTTTGGAGCCTTTGTGGCATACTTAAAACTAAGTTTCTACATAATTCGACAGTTATTTCATCCCAAGCTTGATTTATCCTATGACGTAATTCATCCCTGTTTCTAGGTTGAAAATCATGTTTATACATAGATTTGACCATGGCACCCCAAATGTTTTCTATCGGGTTCAAATCGGGACTCTTCGAAGCCCAGGGAAGAACTGCTATGTTATTTTCTTGGAGAAAATTTTGTACAATGCGCGCTGTGTGTATTGGAGCATTATCATGCTGAAATGTGTAATTTTGACCGTATACAGACAGCGTTTACCGATGGTATCATCACTTCGTTTAGTATATTAACGTATACTGCTGCAGTTAGTCTTCCTTCGACGATTTGGCAAAGTCCTGGTCCTCTAGCGCTAATCCAGCCCCAAACATTTATGGAGAAACGCCCACTTTGGTTGGTTTTGTGGGTGTATCTCTCATCATACCGCATGCCGGAAGGCCCATACACCCGAATTCTCCCATTATTGCATGACTGAAAAGTTTTCTCGTCAGAAAATATAACTGTTTCCCATAAATTTATTTGATTAATATATTCATGTGCAAATTCTAACCTGCCCTGTTTATTTATTTCCGTTAAAAAATTTTTATTGGCAGCACAACGGCTTCGTATATCGGAATTTCGAACCCTGTCTCTAGCGGTATTTGCAGAACCTGGAAAATTCGTCTCTTCTTTTGCCTTGATTGCAGTTTCGAAGGGATGATCCCTTAGATAATTAACCAGTCTTCTATCATGATCATCAGTAGAAATTTTAGGGGGACCAGAACCTGCATTCCTAATAATAGTCCCATGTCTTGCTATTTTTTGTTTTGCCAATAGCACGGCATTCTTGCTTACTCCCAGTTCATCTGCAATATCCCTAATAGCAACACTATCTCGCAACCGACTATAAATAATTGCCTTTTGCTGGGGGGTTAATTGTGGCATATTTACAAATAATATATGATTGTATGTTTGACGAGTCAATCATAAAGTGACAATCTTTATTGACATGCAAATTTTCATGACATTTTACTGGTACCAGGCTTGATGTAAAATTATTCTTAATAGTCTAGGAGAAAATAGAAAAATTTCCTGTCCCAGTTTTTTATCGGCGCGATGGTACATAGTATTAGGTAGGTACACTTATTCTTTTTTAAACACTATAAAAGAAATACAAAATACAAAAAATACATTATACAGAAATTAAATTATAAAAAATCATAATATTCTTCGTCATCTGAGGAACTGTCATCTCCTCTTGACGTTATAATTAACGAATCGACGGTCCGATCGATCAGGTGGTCAAGATCCCACATTTTCTCATCTTCTTTAATAACATAATGGACTGCTTTTCGCCAGTTCTCTAGTGTCACTTAATTAATGGCTTTATCAAACAATAGCTTGATGTCTTTCATTTTTAATGTCGCGTTGTGCCTTGCTACAAATCCTTTCACTTGCGCCCATATAAGTTCTATAGGATTTAGTTCGCAATGATATATGGCGGTGTGCGCAGCACAGTTAGTTACACTATGTTTTTCAGCTATATCTTCCACGGCATATTTCATAAAACGATGTTTGTGTAAATTTGCTATAGCTAATAGTTCCTTCTTTATCAAATTATCTTCTTTTTTTTTCTTTGGTTAGTTATCATATCATCCATGTGCGCCTATGGCCGATACCGAAATTGAGCCGAACTGGACGGAAATTCCCATTTTAATACTCTACACCTTTCTGAAATAGACTATTATAATGTGGATATTTTGTTGTACATGCAAAATCTTATTTTTTGAGCAAATGTTATTAACAACTGCTCTGACGGAATGGTGGATTTTATTGGTTGGTTAGTAAATCTTAAGTGTTGACCAAGGTGTGTAAAGACAAAGTATTTAGAACATTAGCATTATACTATCATGTCATATGGGTCATTACTCATTATCAATCAGAGGTAACTTTTTAAGTCACACATGATTTATTCCAAGACCTTAAAACTAACTATGACAATACATTTTTTTAAACTATTTAATAATAAATAAAAACTGAACATGATACAAGCTCAGCCATTAGTTGTAGAACGTAAAAGTTAGTATCCAAAAATTTGAAAAACAATAAAATATTATCCATATTTTGTTTGTTTCTATTTTTTTTTCAATTTGACCAGTGAAAAGTTTTTCTCCTGATGATAATGACCCATATATTTATATTATATATTAAAATATATACTCGAGGTCCACAATTACTGTCAGTAACTTATTGTTTTTATATTGAAAGCAGCGGGTTGTACGAAGCCAGAAGAAAAAAAAAATCCCTGAAAATACATATTTTGCTGTTCAAATTTCAAAAATAAACTGGAATTGTTTTCTTTAACTTCATACAACCCGCTGCACTTTACATGAAAGTGATGAATCACTGACAGTAATTTTGGACTTGGAACGTGGCACAGGCAACCTATATTATAATAAATCGAACTTGTAAATTAATAGATTGCCTTGATACTTTAAAATAATTCCTAAATTAAAAAAAAAACAATTTAATTAAAACAATTCCATCTAAAAGATATCTAGGGAAACATTTAGAATCGGGCCAGCATTATGAAGCTATTGTCGAATCCTTAATAAGGTATGGAATAGTGTCTGTTTGAAGGTTGGAGACAATGATGTTTCTTGAATGATAGAATAATTTTGGACTTGCATTGTCTTTAATTTGTTTTACATCACAACGTTTCAACTGGTAAGTATCTCCAGTCGTCTTCAGGTGAATACTAAATAAGTAAAGTAACTACAGCTCTATTTATACTAGCTAGATGTACTGGAGCATGACTGAGATGGGTGCAGTCATGCGTTTAATTCTTGTGCGGTATTTTAAATTTACATCTACTTAACAAAGGTTTCCAGATATTTCTTATATCTAGTGAGGGCTTACTAAAACAATCTGGGTTCTGGTATATGATAGCAGCTTCCTTGAACTTCCTCTTCCTCCAATGTGGTTCTTTGTGCAGGATTCGAGCTTCTGTCCACTTAATGTGATGACCGTGTGTCCAGGCATGGTCAGCTGCCCCTGATTTTTCGGTTTCTCCTTTAAGCGTGTTGTTTCTGTGTTCCTTGACCCTAGTTTCAAGTGGCCTTAGAGTCTCACCAATGTAGGATCTGCCACATTCGCAGGGAATCTGATAGACACAGTTTTTTCTATCTTTTTGACTTGTTGGTTTCGTCTTCGTCAGGTGGCTTCTTAAAGTGTCTTTTGAGCTGAATACCGTATTAATGTTGTATCGTTGTCCTAGTCTTCTAATTCTCTCAGATACTCCTTTGACATACGGAATGTTGAGTGTTGATTGTGACTCTACTGGCTTCTTTTGTGTATTTGACCGATTCTTGCGATTTTCCATTAGTTTATCAACTAGATGCCCGGGGTAGCCATTTTTGTTGAGGTCGGTCTTGATGTAGTTAGTTTCCTGTTTGAGGGCTTCATTTGAATTACAGATGGTAATTGCTCTATCCACAAGCGTTCTTACTATGCCATGTTTTGTGCTATTTGAGTGATTTGAGGTGTAATTCAAATATTGACCTGTATGCGTGGGTTTTCTGTACACTGAAGTATGGATGGTCACACCAGTTGTGATGTAAAACAAATTAAAGACAATGCAAGCCCAAAACTATTCTATCATTCAAGGTATGGAATAGTTGTGTGGCGTGGCCTTTACAATATTGCTAAAACCGTTAAATGTGGCGCAAAAGGTATTTTATAAAAACCAGAAAATCAACTTTCAAAAATTTGACAACAAAGAATACGGATTTCTAAAGAAGTTGCAAGGTCAGAAAAGCTAATGGATTACTAAACGTGGAGCAATTTAAAGATTGACGAAATAAATTTGAAATTGAATGCTTAAATAATGTGACTGACATAACAAGAATTGTACTAAATATCATTACAAATATAATTAAGGTAAACTTTGTTCTGGATAAACTGGAAAATGATTAAAAGAAAAAGAAAATGCTTGGTGATTGTTTATAAATTTCTATAGAGAAAAATGCTTTTCCAGCTGACCGATCTCTGTACACATTCTTTGTTCAATATCTAACAGATCAGGACTGAATCCCTAGTTGATCCTGATATAAGAAAAAAATGTTAAAAACTACCTGAAACAAGTGGTATTGATAAAGTTATCAAAATATGTGAAGTTGAAGCTGCAGTAAAGCAAGAAAGTATGCAATGAGAGCAAATACTAAAATTAAGTAAACCCAGTCAGAAGTTTACAAGATGTCCAAGACACTAATAAACTATGTCAGAATTTTAGTAGGTTTAGGAATGTAGGAAAGAATGGAAAATGTACCCACCCCATTCACGCCGGTAACCAGGCCAGATGAGATTGGATATTTTGTGGGGTGCAGAAGAGGGTACCACTCCCCAATCGAAAGGTCATGCAATGACACAAGAAACCAAGGGTTGATAGCCTTTGGGAGCGTCGTATGACTGAGGATCGTGGTTCGGAACCCACGTTAAGCTGTAGGTCTCCTCGGAAATGGCCTTGGCAAAAGCCTTATTCGAAATAAGGGCAAGAAACGACGAAGTTTACAAGACGCAACAATACTTGACATAAAAAGTAATTCCCTTAACATTGTCCTGCTAAAAATGTATAATTTAATCATAAGTGCAAAATAAAAGGGCGTTTCACACAATCCTGCGCATGGTATGATACAAATACTTTATTTTAATTAGTTCTTTATTTGACAATATGACAATTCAATGACAACTAACTATTTTTTTACCAAAGTTCCTTTTCAAAGGCACAGTTGGTGGAATCTAACAATACTGACCTTAGAAAAATGACATTTGTTGCACTTTGACAGGCTACAGTTTAATTGGATATTAGCATTTTAAAATGGAGAATGAAAAACTAAGATAAGAATCTGCAAGACCTTTTTCTTTATGTTTTAGGTACCATAAAAAAGGTGTAGCTCGTTTTTCGCCAGAAGTAGTGGGCTTTGGTACCTTGGGAATTGGTACAATAACACTGGTCTTCAGCTTTTGTATGGAATCTTTTTTATTATGAGATCCTTAATTTTTGAGTCCTCACTTTTCATTGTATGGTGTTTTTCCTCATTTTTACCCATTCGAAAAGCAGTTATGAATTTATTGCAGATCTGAACTCTGAGATTTGTCCAATTTTTGAGACAATTTCCCCCACATTTTCATTCAGTCGGTATGGTACACCCTTTACTTTGCAGTTTCTCATTAATTTTAATCTGCTCAAAACAAAGTATTATACTTCTGGTCCGTAGTTTCCAGCTTTTCCATTAAATCAGCCAGTCTGTAATTTTTTGCATCAGTTTGTTTTCTTTTGGTACCTTTGTTGTCACAGGGGCCACAGGTCCAGGGCTCCTTTGACTTCCTGATCTGAATGTATGCCTTTTGGGAGATTGACAAACACATTCTATATTTCCATAAAAAAAAATTTCACACAGTAAGTAGTCTTCCTGGTTGACCTTTACATTTTTATTACAAGTGTCAGTTTTCTATCTCTGACATATTGGCAATGTAATTTTATATGAGTTTCTAGTGTCACAATTGTAAATTATTGAAGTTTTGTAAATTTAAAAGTGTTTTTTTACAAACATAACTGCGCTGAGAATTAAAATTTTATAGCGCTGATATGTCTCTTTGCAAGTTTCAAGTGGGATTAAATCATTCTTTTTTGCAAAATAAATAATCATTGTAGTTATTGATTGCCCCAGTAAAAGAACCAGATAGCTAAGGTCACTATAGACTAACACATAATATATATTAAGTATCTGTTTAAACGTTGGAGACCATGATGTTTCTTAAATGATAGAAGAGTATTGAACTTGCATTGTCTTTATTTGTTTTACATCACAACTGAATACTGGTATTCACCTGAAAAACACTTACTTGTGATGTAAAACAAATAAAGACAATGCTAGTCCAAAACTCTTCTATCATTCACATATTAAGTAATTGTTTGCTATCTCTATAACTTTTTAAGTTGACTACAGCAAAGTATGACAAATTAAGTTTACTAGCACTAAAATCAACATGAGCTGTCCACGTTAACTGATTCTATATATGAAGGCCAAGATAGGTAATATATTGATTTCTGTTTTAAAGTAATTTGCCTAGCTCTCAGTACTATAGTAATAATAGGTTAGCGCTGATCGCTGGACCAAAGAGGACACTCTAGCTATTGACCATGATCTGACCAATTAGAAATATTCTTTATATTTTTCAAATATGGAGAAAATCTCACCTGAATTTTCATATCCAGTTAGAATCATTCACAGACAGCACCTTTTTAATACTACAACTTGGCTCTAATTCCTTTTACACAAAATAAAGTTTGGTTACAAGTGATTATTTAAGGATTATCAACAGAGAAAAGGCTTTAAATTTGTTGTAATTCATTGACAGCAAGTCTGAATTTTACCATAATTTTAGTTTTATTGGTTCTGGCATGTTTGACAAAAATCTGGATCTGGAAATATTGTTAAAAGAAAGCAATCATTTTTGATATTTGCAAGTTCATTGTTTTAAGGGCTATTTTATAATCTACAAAGTATATCCCATGTTCTTACTTAATTGGGTGTGTACCCCACTTACCTAATTAATATTTTTAAGGTCAAATTGAATAGTACAGATTTCACAAACTTCCTACAGAATGTTAAAATTGAAAAACAAAGTTTTATATGTGGACTAACGACCAAATCTGAATTTTAGACATCTTTGATATTGTTACCTTCTTAAATTCACTGTGTACATTGTATCATGCAACTAGATATTTATCTACAAAAACAAATACTGTTTTGTTTTCTAAATCTTGAAACTTTCTTCCACATCAGCTGATAGTAACTGTACCTTCACATAATTAAGAAAATGTAAACAAATCCAAAATGCTGTCCTAAAGGATAGAATTTAATTATTAATTAGTTATTTTGTCATAGATATGGGATTAAGTTTAGAAATATCTACAAAAGTCCATCATTGTTATTAAGAGGATGAACATCTAGATTTCGACATAAAACACTCACACTTCATATCAAGTTACAAAGAATACTGTGCAGTATTTATTTAGCCATTATTTTATATTGATCCTTCAAACTGGATAACAAAAAGGAAATTATTCTAGGCTAGTGGACAGATACACTTTCAGGAAGAGGCTATACACTGTAGAGAGCCTACAGTACTTGACAAAAGGTTCAGTTTTGTTAATCAAAAAAGTTATTACCAAAAGGAATAAGTGAGAACATCTAAAACAAACCTATTATTTAGGACATCAGACATTTCTTAATCTATACTAGAGAATCTAGCCTTGTGTATTGTGAAATATCATTGAAATGCGAATGTTTACATGCGATTACAGCGCGTGCAATGCAATAAGGGGGTCTCTAAACTTGTTACTTACAACTTGTACTTATTTGGGTAGTTGACTGGATGGTTGTAATTTTCGTAAGATAATGGTCCAGCAGGGCCCGATGAATCCGGTGGTGGTCCGCCTCCGCCCGATTCCATAGTCTCTCCCAGCAAAGTGGTGGACTCGCGAAAAAGAGTAGCCACCTGCATCGGCCGATCCAGCGAGCTTTCGCTCGCTAAAAATATATAAACCGGCTATCACTTCACATTTAGATAATTTGCACTAGCTTAGAAAAACCAGACGACAACCTCACCCTTTAAAAATAGTTCTAACTCTGTGATTGGTTCAACAAACGTTTTGAAAAATCAATATAATGTTATCAGCCTCGGCCTGTATTTTTGTGGAAGCCCTGCTCGGAGTTCATTGGTGATGTCTCCGTCAGCGTCGCTGCTTCGTTCGACGCCTGACGTCGCTTTTTTTCGCAGCGCATTCTATTAAAAAAGTTACGAAACTTATCAAAAAAAGATTGTATATTTACACCACGGCTAGAACAAATTAGAACACTGCGTTGATTTTTGGCTATCCACTTTTACCAAAGATGGAGGCATAGAAGAAGAGGAAGTGGCTACTGATGCGAACATTGGAACACTACCTATTACCTTCGAAAAGAACTCCGTATACTGGTATACATTGTGGCGTATTCCATTATCAATGGATGGTCGTAGTCATTTAGTGAAATCCATCATTTCATGAAAAGCAGGGACGGTTCTACGGGGAAAAAAACTTTAAAATACAATTTGGGCGTGATCCTAAAAAATTTTGGGCTGCGGCGTTATTTGCTTGCGAAGGCTGCCAAAAATTATGGCTGCGCCAATGTGGTGCCCCCCAATATTTTGGGTCTAGAACCGCCCCTGATGAAAAGCCTGACTTATTTTATAAGATTGTTCATTTATTTTCTCCTTTACATGGTAATCTTTAGGTACTATTTCTACATCTATCACTAGTTATGTATATTCTTTATACTTAAGCAAGCAGTGCAGGGTTCAGTTGAGTAGCCGTCTAGGCTAGACTGCGCCATGCTTTTGTTTGCATCGCCTATTCTTTGTTATATTGTTTATTTTTTTATAATAAAAGACCTTTATTATTATTATTATTATTATTATTATTATTATTATTATTATTATTATTATTATTTTTAGTCATATAGCGAACCAATTACCTTTACACAATCTGGAATATTTAAAACTAGGTATTTCGTGAAAAGACAGTATACAAGTCAGATCTTGTAGTAACATCTCTTTATTTATTCGTATTTTTGTGAATGTTGAATGGAACAATGGTAGAAAAAACAAAAGAAAAATTCCGCTTCTATAAAGATATAACACCAATCCTACAATAGACAATTAAATGAGATATAAATTACACAGCAAATAGCAAAGGATAGATCCAGGTCCAGGAATAAGCACAGAACGCCGACTTGGGGAAATCGATTGTGTAGAGGTAATTAGTTCACTATATGATTAAAAATGTTAGGCTTTTCACGAAAAATCAGATAAAGATTTTTCACGAAAACACGTAACAATATTCCTCTACACTCTACACTATAATGCCGGCGTTTCATGAAATGCCTAGGCTTTTCATGAAATGACGGATTTTACAATACGACTACGACATATATACATCTTTAGACTAAATGGTGGTGCTAGAGCAGTTGAGTAAAACATGTTCCAAATTTCTTTTCTTCACAGTGGTCACAATTATTGGGGGTATAATTTGATTTACATTTTGTTTAGATGTGCCGGTGTTAAATAGGGTTGCCACCTCTCTAGGTCTGATCTGGAGCCTCCAGATTTGGTTTGAAGTCTCCAGGTTCAAACCCGCCTGTGACTCCAGGTTACTGATTATACAACAGTTGAGTATTGTGTAATCAGAGACCTTTTTTGGTTGAAGGAGCTCCTGGCTGGTTATTTGGTAGTTTGGTAGGAGATACTTGATATCGGGGAGAAAGGTTACACTGTGTAGACCATTTTTTATAGAAGTCACCTTTTATTGGGAAGAACGAGAATGAGGGAGGGCGACCTTTTTTTTAGAAATCACTTTTGATTGGGGGAAATATAAAAGCCACAGCATAGACTCCAGGACCCAGGTTAACAACAATAAAAGATGGCAACCCTAGTGTTAGACAGTGGTTACCGAGTATTCTACACATTGTCGTTATATACGGATCCTCCTTTCTAAGTCCAAAAATTGTGAATACCAGGGATCCTTATATGGATTTTCTATAATTTCTGCATAAATTGTAACCTCCCCTGACAAAATGTGCGTTTTGTTTACTTTGAGCCATAAAAATTGAAAGGCGTGGGAAGGGTCAGTATTTTTTTAGTATACTTTTAAGAGTAGGAAGGGTTTTATTTTAGAGCCAGGACACGCTTTCTTTCAGCAAAATCCTTTATCCGCCACTGAGAAAAAACAACTTTAAGTAAAAAGTATTAAAAGGAATATCCCGACAAACATTGGTATCGCCATCTATCATCGATAGGCGACTGGTTTTGCAATCGGTAAATGCGAAATCTTTTTTATTGTCTTGTGGTCGTGTTCTTTCTCTGCTCATTTTATTAAACGTCAAAGTCATATGTTCTTAGCTGTGATCGTTCAATAGCGGGATCACCTAGAGAGTAGATATGTCCCACGGACGAAAACCAAAATTCAAACAAATATGTAACGTAATAGAAAAAGAGGTCTAGCATGGAGAACAACATTTTAATTATTCAGAATACTATCAGAAACATTGTAGTTGTACTATCAAAACAGTCAACTTAAGAAACATTGTCAATATATTTCCATTGTTCTAAAAAATTGTTCGTAAATTAGAAAGTTTTGCCAAATGTGTATCCATTAGCAACTAAATGGTAATTTTGTATAGAAAAATAGTTAAGCAGAACAAGAAAATGTGGTTTATAAGCTTTATTATTGCAAAATCATGATGGAGGTAGATACAACCTGTATTTGTAAATAAATGAACCATAAGCAAGCATATTACAACAAACAAACATGGGTAATTGTTTAAAGAGGTCTACGACGGATGATATATCTCTATTAAGAGGTAGTGATAGTGTTAGAGAGTCATCCTCTGATCCAGTAGGCCCTCCAAGTTACCAGGTAAGCATATTGCAAATAACTGGAAAGCTTGGGAACCACAATATAAAAAATACAGTTTCATTTCTTAAAATAATATGTTAAGGAATTTCAATAATCCCTAAATAGTATTTTAAACGAGAACAGTTTCATAATCCTAACAAAGCCAATTGTATGCAAAGGGCCAGTAGTCTTATATTTCGCGTTAGTTTACTTTTTGTTCAGTTTATTAGGATGGGATTGGCATTACATTTTTTGTTTGCTCAAATTATTAGCTTGGAATCCCACTGCTGGGTAACTTAAACAGAAAAAGCCCTATCTATGTACTCAGCATCTTAAATTATTTTTTTTACAGGAAGCGCTGGCGGTTCAGGCTCCGCCACCTTTATATCATCCTTCTCCAAGTGTCACCCGGTCGGTGACACAGTTAACAGAGGAGGAACAAATAAAAATAGCCAAACGTATCGGACTGATTCAGCATCTTCCAACTGGAAAGTACGATGGCTGTAAAAAAATTAGAGAATGTGTTATATGCATGGGGGAATTTATGGTGAGCCAGTTATTTAGCAGTTATTAAACTAGTTGGTTTGATTTATTGTAAAATGTACACTATACACATAACAATTTATTATTGTTACTCTCTATTCTAGGTGGGCGATGCTCTACGCTACCTCCCTTGCATGCACACCTACCATATGACGTGCATTGATGACTGGCTGATGCGCAGCCTGACCTGTCCCAGTTGCATGGAGCCTGTCGATGCCGCCCTGCTAACCAGCTACGAGACCAACTGATTATGGCCAGTGCCTTGACTAAATTAACCTTTGTAACCCGCTGGCTCGGGTAAGTGACCGGACAAATCTGGAAAAAGCCCTAACTTATACTGGGTTGTGCATTTATATATTTATTGCCGTTTTTGGAGGTGTTTTCTTCTAAATTTTTTTTTACTGAAATAATTTTTGAATAATGCCTTTTATTCAATAATAATTATGGGTTCTTTCACTATTCTCATGTTTGATAGTTTTGGCAATTTAATTGTTAAGCCGGTGCTTTAATAGGAGTTTATCATCAATAAAACTATTGCTAGGTCATACCATGAATTTTTTACAGCTCATTGAAAACATGCACGATTTTCACAAATTTTAAAAACGCAAAACTGGCGCGATAACTCGATGACGTCGATCCGATAAAAATTTACAGTGAGCATCGTTACCGATCTTTTACTTGTCATGTCGGTGTTTTTGTTTACTTCCGGATTATTGTGGAATTTTGATGCATTTTTGCTTAAAATAACTGTTATTTTTATTTATTTGCTCATAGAGTAGAACGATTGACAAATAACTTAGGTTAGACTTTTTCAACTGTCATTTCATTGGTCAATGATTTCGGTGTTGCCACATGTGAAACCTTTTATCCTAGTTAAATGTTCCTAGAAATTCATTAACTTATTTTAAGACAAAATATACATAGATAACATTTTGGAAATAATATAATGATTTTTTAATTTTTCGGCATAAGTCTGTTTCCGACAATTATTTCTATTAGATTACTTTTCAGACATGTCATTGTATTATAACATAAAAATTTTAGAGAACATTGGCAACATTGTCAAGCTGCCGTGTTTTTGTTCTAATGTAATCCCAACTTATGTATGATGATATCAAGTACCTTGGTTAGTTCCAAGTGTGATGTATAATAATAGAACTATACACAAGATATAAATATAGTATTACCATTGTCTCAAAGAAGCATAATTTAACAACACAGAAAATCAAATTGCTTTTCAGGTATAATAGTAACTTATACATTTACATACCTTAGTAAGTACATACATCAATTTTATTTTTTACGCACAACCCTGTATAAATATTATTTAAGGTCGGATTCTGTACTTACGAGTTATTTCTTCCGTAAACATTTCTCGGTTTTGTAAATTATATTTGTCTTTCTTTGCCGTTGTTCTGATTTTTATAGACCACATGGTTCCGTCTCTTTTTAATTTTATTACCCAAGAACTTGGGAAGAGAAAGTTGAAAGGACTTTGACTCGTGAAAATTAAAAAGATATTGAAAGGGTGCTTTTTTATTTGTGTTCGATTAATGACGCTTTTCCATTTTTTAAAACTAATATTTCGGTATACATATTTTGTTTAACCAAAAAAAGGCACATTCTAAGTTGAATTAGCGCTATCTTAATTTTAAAATATAGTTAATAGGGTAAATCAAAAATAACGTTAAAAAAAAGTAGTAGTAATAGCGGCACTGATAACAGTTTTTTCATTGGGGTTTTAAATTAAAAAAAAATATCTACGTGAAGTTGAATTGAATTTCCAGATTTGCCTGAAAAATATATTAAATTTAATAGTAAAATACTGTGATCTGAATTTTGTCAGAATGAATGCATCATTTTGTCTGGCTGTGAAATATGTCAAACTCTGAAATAACTATAGAATAATTAAGAACTGTCTTCAAAACACGTTTACAGTAACAAATCGTCGTCGCTTGGTTAATAATAAACATAGACAAGTTACTTCAGAGTTTGTCGAAGAATGTACTACTTTTGTCCCGTATGCTTTAAGATTATTTTTCCTTAAAAATTGTAGGTTTACCATTTTATTTGGATAATGTACATAGTTATAAACTATCCCTATAAGTTGAAAATTAGTCATTTTAGGTGGTGATAGTGTTGTATATTATATATAAATCAAAATATAAGTAAATATTAACCTTATTTTATCCCAAGATATACTGATGGTTTCAGATTTGTTTGTTTGTAGTGGATAAACTATATTTTCTATTTTAAGGGCTCTGTTCTTTATTGTAGTAGAGCAATGAGCTGTCGCTGATAGTTCTTGTTGATTTTTCTAGAAGCGAGATTTATCTTTGTATATAAGAACCAATTTTAAAGAAATCAGAGATCGCTTCTTGATAAGCTTTTTTTTCTATTACTATTAAGAATAATGCCCTATTCCAAAATTTCTGGAATACAAACGAACAAATCTTTTGTCGTGATCTGCGAGCGTTTGAATGATATATAACGATGTGAAATTCAGGAGTATTTAATGATTTGAAAATATGCAAGACTTGTCAATAATCTGACTTAATTTCCCTTCTGGTTTTACCAGAAATCGCTATTTTAAGTATCTGCTATAACTTAAATTCATTGAAAAAAACTTAAGTTTACTTGATTTCTATTTACTCAGGTTACTAGATATATGAGAAACAATATGGTGATATTGTTGATCCAATTACTTGCTTAATCAACGACATGACTCGAATCAAAAATTACGTCAGAAGCTGTGACGTACATTCAACCAGTAATTGTACGGACTTAAGTGTTTATTATAAAATAACAAAGTCCGGAACGAAAGCAAAAAAAATAAATTAAAGATCAAAATGATCTTATTATCAAGTCATTAAAAATATCCTGTTTTCGAATTCGTAACCTGCTTACTAATAAAAAGATAACGTGTCGCACATTATCTTTATTGTCAACCGGTAGAATGTTAAGAAATTATCTTTACTAAGTATACCTTTTAAAATTAATTTTCAAGGCATGCGGACGGTCAGTACGCAATTTAGCCGTTATCTATTTGCTAATTTTAAATATTTTAATCAAAAAACTTCCAATAATTAATTGCCTTTAATCATTGCTTCACTAGATACAAATCAATAATTCAGTGGTAAATGCCTTTCACGCGAATAATCCAATTTCAACCGAAATAGTTCTGTCTTGGCATTGAAATACCGGTTCGTGTCATCTATTGTGTAGATCTAGACTCTAGACCATAAGCAAGTTCGGTTTGTACCTCGCAGATGAGACGAGAGCGATGAAATTTTTAGATCATGTGATCACGGAGGATTCAGACGACTTCGTACTTTTTTTTTTCTTTCGAGGGCCCGTCCGTGCGCCGGATGCACTTAGGCCAGGTTTGGCTCATTGTGCTCACCCTGTTCGGTTGTTACACCCACTCCGTGATCCCAGTTCCTTGCACTAGTTTGTGTAGGTCAACTGGGGAGAGGGTAAGGATGTCCTCTGGGGGCCTATTCTCGTTCCGTGGGATCCTGCTCCCAAGAGAACAATGAGCTGTGTTTCTCTCGAAAATTTGTAGGGCTGTATTCTACAAAGTGAGGGAGCAAATGCTTCTCTCGGTTTTGGAGAGAACTTCCCTCTACTGCATTTACTTAGTAGAACGAAATAAATTGAGAGAAGAGGCCATCGGCGCATGACAATTAGGTACCTTGTTAAATAATCTTATATTTTTAAGGTTATGCGTTATTTATTTTTATTTTGTTTATGAACATTTTCATAATAATGGATTTAGAGGAAATCATATTATATAATAATGCTGTCGAGGATCTCGAAGGTCTCGAGGAAGCAGAAATGGAAAATGTCGATAGAAGACAATTTCAAAGAGGGGCACCCTTAGCCTTTGGAAATGTTTCAGACGCGCAATTTATAAAAATGTTTAGGTAAAAAGCAATATAAATATTAAGCAAATAACAGATTTAGGTTACCCACACATTTAATTAAATTATATATTTTTAGGTTAAATAAAGAAATGGTAAGAGATCTTTACTCCATAAATATAATTAATGTTTATATAAATTATAGGCAATAGGCGATATTACTAATAAAATAATATTTAAACCATATAGCAAATCCAACGTTTTAAACCACTTTTAATCCAACGAATACTTAATACTTATACCAATTTTAAACTAACTGACGAAAAACACTCAAAAAGGGGTTATCATCTATCTCTTCTTCTTCCTTAAATCTTAAGGGCGATATTAATTATGTGGTTAATTGTAAGTAGAGTTGCATATTTTTATGGTTTAATGCACTGCAGCAATTCGGCAACATAGCTGAGAGTGGTTCTATCAAGAGCTTCCTTCACATCTGTCGAGAATACGGGCATCGAGCCACGAGAGAAGATCCGTGGGATGGGACAATTTACCATTCTCTCGTGGGATTTCTCCCATCTATCAAGAACGAGAATAGGCCCCCTCTGGTACTTTGTACTTACCGTCTCCCGGTCATCGACCACAAATGTGATCTACCAACTGGGGAGTGTGAAACGGCACCTTCATCCTACGAGATATCCGATCTCATCCGGCCTGTCCAGCGTGAATAGGATGGCTAGGTGTCGATTCATTTTACACTCTTCCCTGAGGCAAGAGCACGCCGTGTTCCCAAGCGGTCACCCGCCGAAGTACTAACCGCGCTCGACACCGCTTAACTTCGGTGATCTGCGGGAACCGGTGCTTAATATGTCGACAGGCCCTTGCCCCGAACGATCTTGATGGTTTCTATTTTATTTTCTAACCTAAGAATTTTGTAAAGTTGTATGTAAACAAGTTTAAAGAAAAAAAATTGGTCGAATTTATATCATATTATTTGTAAAGTGCAATAAAAAATAATCTTGGCAAGGTAACGTTATCTTCATTCCTCAATAAACAACGCCAACGTTTACATTTTAAATATTCCCGCCTTTTAGAAATTTAATTTTTAAAATCTGTCGAAATTCTTCGACGAAAAATATGTACCTCCATTTGCTCGTCGATATGATAAACGGACAATATTTAGATTTATTTTTGTCCTCTGAAACATCAAACGAACAGGCGCGGAGTATTCTGACAAATCTGATGGTAAAACCGAACTCGCATCTGATTTACAGCCGAAACAACCGTCATGCAGCCAGCTGCCTTATGGCACGACTGTCAGTTAGAAGACATACCACTTTTTAATCGCATTTAGTATAGATAACAGACAATTACTTCCTAAAACGCTTGCAATGGACTCAACCAACCCCTCCTTAAATAGGTTAAAGCAAATACAAAAAAAATATATATGACCTCAAAGGTATTTTTAGGTTATTGGGAGGAGAGATTTGTAAATATTTTTTCAAAGGCTGTTATTTGTCATTGCACATAACCTAAAATACCCTTGAACGTTTTTTATAAATTACATTTTATATTATTTGCACATGTGAATATGTAGTTAAATAGTTTTATATTGTTACCTTATTAGGAAACCAGAGTGTTACAAATAGATTTAATAAAATTTACTTTTCTTAGGGAACACGGGCGGCGCCACCAGTCGGGCAAGTTATATTTTTTAAACCCCGGTTTCGGAGGTAAAAAATTTGCAAAATTAAAAACAAATTGTCAGAAATATTTTATGGTGTATATTGATTTGATTTTTTTATATATATATGACATGTTTTTAAAGAATTAATGCTTCTCCCTCTTCCAGAAAACATGTTTATCCTAAGCAAGCTTTTTATCAGCTTTCTTCACCCAATAAATTGTAATTGTAATAATCAATTTAAATAGTTTATGTATTACGTAGCAGGTTTAGTTTGTGGAGTGGGGGTTCAAAATTTAGTTACGAAAAATTTTGTAGGTTTGGGAAAAATAAACAAATAATATTAAAGTAATATTCTGGTGTCCTACATAGATTTTAGTAGCAGCTTTTATATTACAACCGTTTTATATGTATAGTTTAATTTTACCTTTTGCTGTAAATGTCAATATACAAAGATAATAATTTATATATGTGAAATGCATAATAGGGATGTTTTAGACACATTTGCCTTTTCTGAGTATAGAAGGACATTAAATATTCAGTAGAGTTAGTTAGTTTTTTTTTGTTACCTTTCGTCCTAGTATAAAAATCTCGTGCCTCCTAATTATTTTCCATTAGATAATCCACGTCATCAAAAAAAACACTCTTGTATATTGGCTTACACGGAGGCCGCTCGATTCATCACTAATAATTGTCCAATGTGTGCTTCACTACCAAAAAGTACACACATAAAACAAAATTACGTTACAATACTTTTTCCAAATTTTTATTAGTCTATTATTTTTTTTCGTCAGATGACATTAGAATAGAATAGAAAAACATGTATTATGTAATAATAAAAATATACAATTATTACATAAACTGTAACGATTCATGCTACCAACCAGTGGTGAGTCGGTATCTCTGGAACTGCTACTTTAAAACTGTATTTTTTAATACCGTCGTGTCGCGCTCCACTTCATAAAAGCAAGCAGTTACTCTGGAACTATTAAAATTTCGTCCTTCGCCGCTACACGCTGCGATGTGAACCGAGAAAAAGCGACAGTTGGCGGCCTGTTCAGACGTTCACTGTGGAGCACGCAACGGCAAACGGTATCTGGAGACCAGTTACAGTCTCGTGGTTGACGGTATTTGATACGTCGTGGGACCGTTTGATTTTAACGCTGCGAATCATAATTACGGTGCCGGCGTTTTGCTGGCGCAGTAGCCACGGTGGTATCAGCAATCCGCATTCTTCTATTGCGCAGAATCCTGATTGTCACTGACTGTCCGTGACTGCTGTGGGAACAAACTCGTAAGTCTTTATTTAATTTTTTTAGTAAGTGTGTATCTCTAACCAGGAATTTATACAGAAATAGACAAGCAACTCTTGTTTTTAACAAATTTTATTAGAAACATTCCAAACAAAACTTTGTAACATTAGGTATCACAACATTTATCAGTAATAAACTTAATAATGACCAGTCCAAATAACTTTTACCCTAGAGTTTTCTCACCCTGTATACCAAGTCGCAGGTACTAAAATGACAGGAATGTGTCAAAATACTGATGAGTATAATAATTCTTTTAAGAGTATAGGTGGATAAAGGAAATTCAATTAATAGGCATTTTTCTCGACATACAGAGATAACCTGTTACAAATCACAGTCTCGAATGATATCAATCCTTTGTCATTCTCATATCAGTCTAGTGTCTAATAAGAATTTACGTTAGTCCGGCCATCAGCCTTGAAATTTGACCTTACATCGATCAGCATTACTGTTATTCCCTTTTCAAGACGGTCAGTCTGAAAGATTGTCTAAGGTCTGTACTGTGATGTCTGCATAGTACTGACTGATGGTCTTTGGGTTCTACTAGGACTTCAAAACAAAATGAAATTTCCCTTATCTATGACATGTCACGACTTACAACACATACAATAATTACCTTTAATTTATTCTAGGGAAAATCAATCCTAAACAATAATAAAATAAAGTAGCTGATTAAACAATCTATATAGTCTTTAAAAAATAATAAAAGTACTTTAATTAATAACACAGTTTTCAGTCTAAGATAAGCTGTTTTTTAATAATTTTCTAAGGACACACATCTTGGGTTGAGATTCATAAAATAGCCTTTTACTTGCGGTAAATAGGCAAATACCTACTCAGCCACACAATTTCAAAAAATGTACTTTAGTTCAACTCTCGGTTCAACTCCTAAGAACTATCGACCATCTAAATAAAGCACGAAAATGTCTTCAATGAAAGGGGAAGGTACTTATAATCGACAACGGCGTTTCGGAATTTCCTGCCCTCATTCTTCTTGGCCACTCAATAATTTTTCAAGTACCCATAACCCCTTGAATTTAATTCAAAAATACAATAATGATTGTGTTATTCCGTTAATCTTCCGGTTTAACAGCAAGTGACAAAAAAGTTAAAACATTAAAAAGTTTGCAGTTGATAAATTATATACTTGATGGCCAATTTTCAATAGGATAGATATACTAATTTCGAGAAACTTCTAATAAGCCACTCATCATGACATACCTTATAAAAGTGGTGTCACAATAGTTAAAATTTAATAAAGCAAAGTATAAGTAAATAGAAATAAAGTTTTTAGCGGCAGGCAGACAAAGTAGTGCATCTTTGGCATTAAAGTACACAGATACGCCAATGGTAATGGGTTCCCTGGGGCACAGGTAGACAATGACAGGCTGTTTCATCCTTGTTAGGACTTATAAGAAAGCCAAAACCCGTTAAGAATAAAAATGTGATGAAAACCCAGTATCGCCATCCGTAGGAATCAACTCAATGCAAAACATAGCCATCAGACGTGAAAACCTTCTGATGAGTCCTAACAAGGACGAAACAGCCTGTCATTGTCTACTTGTGCCCCAAGAAACCCATTACCTTTGGCGTCCCTGTGTACTTTAATACAAAAGATAGATGCACTACTTTGTCTGCCTGATGCTAAAAACTTTCTATTTAATTTTTATGTTTATCGTAGGATATTTTATTGTGGGCATAATTTGTCACAGGTACATTAAAAAAAATTTAACAGCGCAATAACAGCTGCCATATTGACAATTACACTGTTACACAGTAACAACAAAACAAACAGCTTACCTTTTCATAAAACAATAATTAAATATTGAGTATTTTATTTATATAACTAAATATGAGTAGGATTACTTAAATTCAGAACTTAGTTGAGCATTGCAATTTGGACAAATAGCTTCGACTGACACGGTTTGACACACCTGACAAATGGTCATGAGACGATTTACAACGTCTTCAGTCTCCTGTTGAGATTCATTTACATATGATTCCGCTTGGTGCTCCAAACTAGAAGTAATACGAGCTTTATAAATACTAGTAAAGCATTAATTATCTATAAAATAAATGAATGCCATTTCTGCTGATCTTATTATATGAGCAGCAAGGGCAGGGCGCCTGTTACAATAAAATGTAAATTCAAAATTGTTTATCTAAGTGTGTAGGTACATGTGGTAGGTGCTGGGTGAAGCTTAGAATCTAAAACTTTTTTGACATTATTGTACAAAAAAATATTTTTAACACACCTGCATTGACGCATTTCTTGCTCAACTTCTTGTAAAAGATCGCTTACTTCTTCAGTATCAATTAAACTCATTGCTTCCTGGTCAGCTAGAAGATCTTGACGCAGTTCACTGAGGGACTTGTACTCCTTGTCAGGCTCGCAGTTCTCTACAATGCGACGGAAGCGATCTACGCTCCTGCTTCGGGTCTTTCTGAGTCTGTCGAGAAATTTCTAGAGAAGAAAAAAATAGGATTAGCCATTTTATTTATTCAACAAAATTACTTATCATAATTATAATACAAGAATAAAAAATCCATAAACACCTTTGCCTGGCACTTTCCTCGCTACATATAAGTACTATAATATTTGTCATTCACCATATATCCAATAAACTCTGATTCCTCTGAACAGGGTTATGATAAAGAAACGAAAGTGGGCGGTATTCTAGTGAATATGAAATAATATATTGGCATTTTTTTGAGTGCTTTTTTTTATAAATAAATATTTTATTAGGTTGCAAGAGCTGCGAGGTTGACATGTTTGCTTTACCATATTAGATTGGGAGGAAAGATTTTCACCTTATTGAAATTGAAGAGCAAGCAAATTTTGTCGCTACACTACAAATATTTGCCTTTTGGTTTCAAGGGAGTTCCCGCTTCGTTTCAACGCGTGGAGGTCACTGATATTGTCACGCCTCGATTTAAGGGGCGACGAGGGCGTAAAGGTAGCTACGGGACCTTAACTATCAGAAAAACAAAATGTTTTAGAAAACAGATTTATTATAAAGATCAAAATATTCACCTGATGGGTTTACAAAGTAAATCAAAAACTCAAAAGTCAACCTGGATTTAAACCATTAACAATTTCAAAATAAAGTTTTACTTACGTTGAGTTCAAGAACATCTTTGGCTTCTTGGAATTTTGAGGACCAGCAAAGTTGTTCACAATTTTGATTCTTGTGTGTCACACTCACGGACTCAAGCACTAGTAAGTGCCAAAAGATATGTTTCCTACCAATAATGTGCCGTTCCGTCAAGTCAGCAGGTTTTCCCACTTTTAGGGAATCTACGTTCTTGCCACCAAGACCTTCTACTTCGATCAAAAAGTTACCATTTTCTCCCCCAAAACCTTTTATTTACAAATTAAAATGTATTATCGATAGTAGGATAATAATTATTACTATCGATAGTTTTACACCTCGTCAGTGCTTCTCTACAGTGTTGCCGATCTGTTTTATTTATTTAATTAGGTCTTTTGTCGCTATACATGGTATAGATTATTTAAGACAGGTCAAGTTATATATTACATAAGTATAAAGGATATCTTGTACAAATTTGCATATTGCGGCTCGTCGAAGAAGGAAAGGGAGTCTAAACCTCCTCAGTAATTCTTTTTACTATCCTTAACATTTTGGTATTAAATAATAATTTTCAATTTACAGCAAGTAAATATATTTTCAAATAAAACGTAGTTCCTTATTTGCTATTTTCCAACTATTTGATATTTCCTTTACAATCTGACAATCGCGTATGAGACTTCTGGCTGTTATGCCTCCATAATTTTCCAGCGATACGCTACGATTAGGACGACATGAGAGAGAAATAGCAGCTTCTCGCATTTTAAGTACAATAATTGGCAACGTTTACAAGAAAGAAGCCTCAAACCAATCACGAATGTTAGATTTATGCCACGTGCTAGCGGTATGAAAGAGAACACGTATTTTTAAAGACAATCGTCAAAATCGCCAGGCGTGTCGTGAACGGCTCTCGCGCATTCCTGTTGTTTGTTATTTAGGTTAAATGTTAAAGTTTTCGACGTTTTTATTTAGTTTAACCGTTTAGTGACATTTGGGATTGAATATGAGTGCCTTGAGCTTTAATTTAAACTGATTTAGTGGAATATTTCCTGACCACCTCGTTTATTCTCTAAATTACGATGACAAACTTATAGTGAACAACAGACCAGTATTAAAAATATTTATAGTTTACTGGAACAGAGGTAAGAAATATAATTGTATTGTTTACTATTTTCTTCCAATTATTTCTAAAATTTATTACTTAATATAAAATAATACACAAATTTACAACAAAAAGTCTTTAAAATTTGTTGTTGATATCCAAATAATGACCCATTTACAAAAGCTACTCCTGTCAAAAGTTATTGCTAAAAAAATAAAAACCTTCTATACCTTTAACTCCCTGTTGAAAGTGACTTCTATTCCTTAAGCAGGATGCTTGTTGAATTGGGATTTGTGGCATAAAATCTGGATTATCTGGCCTAAATCTGGACCGATAATCACTTTATGTTGGGGGTCTACATTAAACAATAATTCACTAAACAGATAACCGTTGCCATGTTACAAGTTTATGTAAAAACATTTTTAGAATCTTTCTATACTTTGATAGACTTGTCAAATTTTTAGCTCCAATATACAGGGTGTTTTTTAATTGAGTGCCGATACTTAAGGTTGTAAATCCTTGGGTGATTTTAAGAAGAAAAGTTAATATTAACATATGTCCTAAAGCTCTTCAATTTTTTTTTCAACAAAATATTGAAAACAGTCTCAATGAACTGAAAAAAAAAATTGTTTCTTTGGTTTTTATTTTTCTATGCAAAAAGGGTGCATCATACGAAAGTAAGTCTATGGACCAAATTTGCTCCAAAATAAATGAGGATTTTAAATATAAGTTTGGTTTTTAGAAAAATCAGTGGCACACCATTTTTTTCTTTAAAAATATTCAGTTCAAACCCCGTACGGACGTCATTGGTAACAATTTAAAAAAATCTTTTAAGTCAAAAAATGTACCTTAATGATTAAGAGGTGTGTACAAAATTTCATAAAAATATCTAAGAGATTAATAATTTATGATAAAAAAATTGTATTTTTTTAAAAATGTTAACACCCTGTAGCTCAAAAATGAAGAGCTTTAGGACATATGTTAATATTAACTTTTCTTCTTAAAATCACCCAAGGATTCACAACCTTAAGTATCGGCACTCAATTAAAAAACACCCTGTATATAGAATTTTTTCTATGCAAACTTGTAGAATAACTTGATTAGTTTTTAGAGTTCATTATTTTAAAATTTTTTTATCACGTATGTATTTGTTGTAAATATATAAGTTCTTATATAAAATGTCTCGTACTAAAGCAGACTGCTTACCACTGTTGGAAATAAAACCTTAACTAACAGTTTTAAATAATAATAATATTAAATCTAAGCATTTTTATTGTAGGTTAGAGTTGGACCTAACTGAACCTCAATTGTGTACCACTCAAAAAATGTATAAAATTCTGTTAAGCCAAACTTTTGCGCTCTTAGTATAATATTTTGTCAATGCCCTGCAAGAAATTGTTAAAAAGACCCACTACTTTAACAACAAAATAACAATTTTTATATCACTAAAACTAAATTGGTCGATCACTGTAGTATATTAATTAAATAATAAATTAATAATATAATAAACCCATCAAAGCTTAACTACTATTGTAGTTTCAAAGTGTCACATTCTTGATGTATGAGTGTGAATAGTTCTTATCTCTAAAGTTAAGGAGTGATGAAAAGAAGGTATAATCAGGAATAAACTAGGATACCTATACAATGATATATTTTACTTAATTCTGAATTTCTAGCGGTACTATCAACCCACAAGCCTACTTGCCTTGTGTTCATATATATATATATATATATTTCTTAGGACTAAGAACCGGCCTTTCAGTTTTACGTTGGTTATTCTATTAAACGTTCAAAAACACTTACGTTACGAAAATCAATCTTCATAGAATCCATAGAAGTACGTCTATGGGTTATTTCACTTTTAGCACGACTTATCCGTTTTGAGGGTTGATTATTAGCCATATTTTGCTTCTTTCTTGCTTAAAAGCTCTTGACGACCTGCAAGGTTTGCAGAATCTAAACAAAATTCAAAACAAAAGCTGTCTATTGTCAATTGACGAAGCGCTTGCGCACTACCCCGTTGTATTATGTGGCGTATTCCTTATACTGAATTAACTGAATCCGCACGGGCGGAAAAAGAGGACATTGCGCCACTTGGTGATTCTATTTTGTACGACGTTGTGCATGGCGTCACTGAGAGACCACAACTCCTTGTCGTGTCGGTATAATAAGTTAGGCTGTAGGTCCTGTCTGGCTGACATTACCCAGACGATAGGGAATACAATGGGCCTTATAAACCATAATAGTATTGTGGATGTGATTGGTCACAAGTCAGCTGATTGACAGAGTCAATGTAAATTAGCTTACTTTTGACCAATCACATACATTGCTTAAGTTCTACCGTCAGCATTTTTCGCTCGTAACTGTGGATCCGCACGGGCGGACATATACTGCGCTAACATATACTGCGTTCGGTTTTGAAAAAATCGAGCAGATGCAATGTCACAGGATATTCAAGCTAAACGAACGCGTAGCGTTTACCGAACCCAAATTAGACTTCAAATACCGAAAGCCTAAAAGATGCACCTATTGCACCCGAGGACATTGATCTAAGTTCAGTTCAGATGTTTTCAGACCTTTTGATGGTCATAAATATATTAAACGAACGCAACACTTCACCACTGGATACATCGAGGAGACAGGTTTGCATTAACCGAACGCAGTAAATGTAGAACATAAATTTTGGATGTGATTGGTCAAAAGTCGTTAATTCTATCATATCATAAGCAAGTTCCGTTTTTACCTTGCAGATGAGATGAGAGCGATGAAACTTTTAGATCATGACGTGATTACGGAGGATTTAGACGTCTTCGTACTTACCGAACGATCTTGATGGTTTCTATTTTTATTTTCTAACCTAAGAATTTTGTAAAGTTATATTTTTATATACAGGGTGATTCCTAAGTTGATAATTCTTTTTTAGCTGTGTATATAAGGCATTAAAATAAACACATTTATTTATTACACTATGGATCAAGTACGGTCCTGTCTAACTTGCCCATTGAATAACATTAAGAAAACTTCTGGTTGTAAGATGAGCCTGCAGGAGAAAGCGTTCAGCGTATAATCTCAAAGCAGCAGCCGCACCTTGACGACACTCACCGTAATTTAGCACAATATCTACTAGTTCATTGTTTTAAAATTTTACCATTTTCACGTGTCACCAATTTAAAATGAACTTGCTTCAGAAAAGCACACCGCAGCGGATTACCAAATAACTGACGACCTACCCGTAAATCGCATGACTAATAAGACAAAAACAACATAAAGTATAGCAGCCTACGTTTTGATGACCAGGCCCGCACTTAGATTTTTTACTTCTATATCTCGCCTATTTTTAAGGTTTTTTTGAAAAAAGGCATTTGATAATGTTTTATTTTAATGCCTTCTATACACAGCTAAAAAAGAGTCAACTTAGAAATCACCCTGTATACATATTATAATTCATTTTTTTAGGGTAGGGTAGCTATGAGGTTTGGCCGTATGGAAAATCAACTTACACTTCTTGATTTACCAGGACTGATAAACTAATTTATAGAAATAAAATAAATACTACACTCAATCTTTATGCTTTTCAAAAATTAGATTTATATTCAAGATTTACAATTAATACGAAATATATACAAATCAATTCATAAAATCATACCACCTATAAAATGAGTTAAATTGATAATTCATTCAAAATTTACAATAAAATTCAATCAATATTTACAGAAAAAATTAAAACACTGGTCCTTTGACATTGGTATCTGAAAATAGGAAAAACAGTATTTAGTTGCAAAAAATATTTAGATTTCTACTATCTGACGAAGACACTGTGTGTCGAAACAATTGTCATAGTACAATAAAAAAATAAGTGAAGATTTATACATTTTTGTATTCTTTTTAACCTAGTTTCTATAATGGATCTTCATCAAGTAACGGCTACATCTATTGAACAAAAAATATTTTGTCATCTCATATAAAATCCAATCCAAAATATGCATAAGTCACATTTTGAACTAGTTTTTCTCAGAAACTATAAAATGTGGCTAAGGCATAATTAAATTGAACTTTCCAATTTATTAAAAAAATAAAACTTACCAATTACTTTCCACCGCCAGGCTCCAATTCAGAATACGGAATTAAAATTCAGTATTCTGAGACAAAACGTTAGGACTTTCGCATGGTCAACATTGTGTTGATTTCCCAAACAATCCGCCTTAAATGGTCAATTACTTCTTTTAGTTGCTTGTTTTTCAGTACTACTTGTTCCATTACCTCTTTGCTCTCCTCGCAGGCTTGCCGATAGGCTTCAGAATTTTTCTTTTCTTCGTGCTTTGGATCCAACTCATCTAAAATAATACAATATTTTCATATTCTTGTAGAGCTTCATCTGCCACTGAAAGATACAATTTGACATCCGCATATAAAGTACGCGGAAAATAAGTACATTGGGCGGGCCCAGACCAGCGAAAAATACCTTTGCCAGGCACTTTCCTCGTCATATACAGGGTGATTCCCAAGTTGATACTTTTTTTTTAGCTGGGTATACAAGTCATTAAAATAAACAACATTTCCAAATACCTTTTTTCAAAAAACTCAAAAATAAGTTACATTAATTTATTACACTATGGATCAAATACGGTCCTGCCTAACTTAAACATAATCTCGAAACAGCAGCCGCACTTTGACGACACTCACCGTAAATGAGCACCATATCTACTAGTTCATTGGTTTCAAAATTAACCATTTTTACGTTTTACCAATTTAAAATTAACTTTCTTCAGAAACACACCGCAGCGGATTGCCAAATAACTGACCGCCGAGCCGTAAATTGCATGACTAATAAGACAAACAACATAAAGTATAGCAGGCTCCGTTTTGATGACCAGACCCGCACTTAGATTTTTTACTTCTGTATCTCGCCTATTTTAAAATATTTTGAAAAAAGGTATTTGAAAATGTTGTTTTTTTAATTCCTTCTATACACAGCTAAAAAAGAAGTATCAACTTAGGAATCACCCTGTATATTATATTCTTTGTGATTCACCTTGTATCCAATAGACGCAGAATTTGATTTTTCCTCAAGGAATATCTATGTATACTTAAAAAATATCTACCTTTAAAAGGAATTAAACTTTCAATGTGAGTATATTCCATTCCCTGTATCTGACAATTTTCATTGCACTTTTCGTAAATCAGCCTTAGCCTTTTGAAGAGAACTCTGATAGTCCTTAAGAGTTCTTGCACTTTCGCTTTCTTCTCATTGCTGGCATTTGATGATTGTGCTGTACCGGCGGGAGGCTAAAACATTGTACACTTGTACAGTTCAACCGGAAGTAGTTTTAATTTTAAATGCAACTTCCATATATTTTTAGTCTGATTGATGAGTTCAATATCGTCTTTTGTTTCAGAGTTATTGCCAAGAGAATCATTTTTAACACTTTAATTGCAGAAGTAATTGTTTTCATAGTTTCGTGGTCAAGCATTTCATCAAAATTTTTTTTTTAACCTTTATGATTGTGTAGGTTTGTTACTCATTATTCCACGGTCCAAAAACTACTTTAGAATTAATAATATAATCAAGGAAAACTTCTAATTTAGAGATAATTCTAATATGGTGTTCTAAAAAATAAATCTAAATAGCTGTGAAACAAAACGGGAAGGTTGCCATGGATATGAATAAATTGAGATAGTTGTAAACTGATTTATTTTGATAGGTGATTGTTTTCATAGTTCCCTGGTCAAGCATTTCATGAGAAAAAAATATTTTTAACCTTTATGAATGTGTAGTTAACAATTTAAATATTCACCTGTATAGCTTTCAATGTTTGGAAAACCTCCTGAGTTCTGCTGACAATATCTTGCACGGTTTCTTGGCCTAACCGACACAGCGACGCCGTATTGAATTCCTTCGACTGCTGCTGTTGCTGTGGCGTATGACTTTGTGGAGGCGTCGGGGTCACTCCGGGCGTTTGGGTTTGAGGTATCACATGGTGGTTAAGACTAGGGTTAAACTCTTGTTACAGAAAAGAAGAATATCAATAAATATTTAAAAAAAGTAATGAAGTTAAAAAACTGATTTTTGAAGTTCATTGTCTTAATTGTTGTTTTTTTAATGAACAATCTGTTTCAGTTAGTATGTAACTCCCATAGTTCTTACAGGGGTAGGGTGGTTTTTATAAATTAAGTCTATCCTAGGTTCTTTTCTGTTCACAAATAAAAATCACTTTATCATTAAAATTGTCTATTTCAGAGATCTATTTTTATATATTAACTCTGGTAAAAAAAAACAGTCAAAATGGTAAAATTAAAAGATTTCTATATATGGCTTTTCAAGTTTTTATATTTTTCTTTTGAGAATAAAAAACATAAAAGCAGTTTCTTTTACATTACACTAAGTTTATATTTGAAATTAGTTGGCATACTAACCGAAATGTTCTGTTAAATACCAAAAATATAGACAATAGAAGTGGGACAAAATTAATTGTCTGATAATTCTATGCTGCCTACGTTTAACAAAAAAAAATAATATGTACGGGGTTTTAAAAAAAGTCATATTAAGTTATGAATAATTTACCACTCATTTGAGTATTGATGGGACTCATGGCTCCATTCATTGGGTTATTCATCTGACCCATCAACGGGTTTCCAAGTTGTGGCATTTGTCCGCCACCCATTTGGCCTGGCATGGAGGTTTGCATTCCTCCTGTGCTTAAAGTTCCTTGCAAGGGGCCTAAAAATTTATAAACATCCATTCTGAGTTAATATGAAAATCTGTTGATGTTTTATGCTTTTCAAAAAAAAAACAACAGAATTTTACTGTCTGTCTTTGCATGAGGAAGATAGAAATTAACCTTGAAATTTCTAAAAAAATCTGTCTTTTGCATTAATTATGGAAGAAAAAAGGCCAACCAGACTTACCATTTATTTGTGAATTAATGGGGCTCATACCTCCATTCATGGCATTGTTCATCTGTGAGATCATTGGATTTCCTAACTGGGGAATTTGTCCTCCCATTTGATTTGGCAGACCACTTTGCATTCCTCCTGTTCCGAGGGTATTTTGCATTGGGCCTAAAATGTGTTTTCTATATTTAAATCAGTACTACAGGGGAAAAAGGTTTGCGTACATAATTTAATACTTCTTAAAAGAACAAAGTTAGTATTAAAGTTGCAATTATGTTTTAATGGTGAAAATCTCCCCATATGCATGGTATTATTGAAAGTTATACTAAGTAATCTAAGCCCCAAAATACATTTTGCCTGAAAAGATTAATTTTGGCGTGGTGTAGCTATAACAGATAATCAACAATTAAAATGTAAATAGGTGGGTTTACCCGCTCACGAAAATGTATTAAGTATATTTTTCTATTCTGATAATAATTTTTAAAAGAGTTTTCCACCGGGTCTTGTACATACCTGGTCCAAAAGAACTACGGTTGGCATTATTTAAATTTTGCATAAAATGGTGTGGAGGGGCTGCCATTCTAATTTTCCTTTACCTTTTTCACCTATAAACTTGTAAAATACAACAAAGTTACCAAAAATTATTATATAGTAAACTTTTCACAATGATTTTCATTTATAACTTTTAAACCAGTTATGAGGTTCCCTAGCTGTGGTTTCACCGTAGTTTCACGATTTGTGTGTAATTTTAATTTATTGTGAAAATTAAATTCCTCTCAGGGTCAGGTTTGTCACAAGTAGGGATGCTAATGACAACTCGATACTTCAGAAGTATCGATCTTTAAACTGTGTTATCAATAAAATATCTTTACTGTTATCAAGTATTTTTAGCATCGATACTTCTTGCGGTATTTATTTTTAGAAGTCATCTTTGATCGGGTAGAGATATTAAGAAGACACGATACCGATATTTAAGCAGTATCGGTGTCGATACTTTTTAAAAGTATCGACGCGGAATCGGTATCGATTATTTTTGAAAGTTTTGCATCATGACTAATTAAAAGGTTGGCGCGCGACTGCTTCAATTTTGGATGCGGTGTTGGCATATTTCTTACTTAAGTTGACAGTTAATAACTTTAATGTTAAAGTTTTTCCTTAGACAAGGAAAAGTTTTTTAGTTTTGGATAAAAGAACGGAACAGATTTTGCTCAAGTATTTTGTTGGTTGAAAAGGTATGTATATATTTCAAAATAAATCTTACACAAGTTCAGCATTCTATCTATGACGTATGGATTGTTTCAGGCGGACACCAAGCTCTTATTGGCAACACTGCAAGTTTTTGTTGCTGTCAAACTGATAAGATCACAAAAGTTTCGTGTTCCTCGTAAAAAAGTAAACAAAAAAATAAAACCTAACTCTAATATATTCTACACTATTATATCCGGTAATTATTCGTTGTATTCTGTTAAGTTTAGACGAAAGAGGTGTCTACGCTCCGGTATAAGGTATAAGAAAAAGCGTTATTTCAATAAAAAGTAATTTTCTTTAAATTTTATCTCTGCCTTTTAGACTTCAGACTTCAGTCGCTTTCGTTTCAATATCTCATCAGTTTTGCCTTGTACGGTAAGTTTGTTGAGAAATATAATGATCTTAAAATAGCTATTTAAATTAGCCCGAGAATTTTATGACTTGCGTTGTTTATTTTTTTTAACTATTTTTTACCATTCTAGTGAGCTTTTGTATATTTTTATGCCTAAGGCCTTGAAATTGGTTAAAACGGAACATGTTTCACCACTGAAGATTACCACATAATCAGTAGTTTAGTTGAGTATTTTTAAAAGGTTCTCATACTTTTACTTGGATCTAAAAAAATTATTTTATTATTTTTTGGCCTCTACACATAACCCACAAAAAGTCTTAAAATAAATTGCATTAGTCATCATGTTATTTATTTATTTATTTATTTATCCTTTATTGTTAAAAAGACTCTTACAAGCATTAACAATGTCTTAAATTTTGCATTTTGTTTTGTTATCAAACATCTATTAGGTCTCTTTAATTTAGAGGATTACTACAACTTAATTTTTAAGTAGGTGCTCTCACTGAGCACTGGCTTAATCACTCAGTAGGCAGGATTATTGAGACTAGTTTGCCCACCCCTCAACCTCTTATTTTAAAACTGCAAAGTAGCAATTTTTGTATTTTTCCTTTGCTGTATTGCACTGTATCTGGTTACTGTTCATACAATGGATAAATAAATAAAAATGCCACAAAAAATGTATACCTAATTTAAAAAAAGACCCTTGTATTATTATTATTTTATTTAAAAGTATGTAAAAAGGACTTTCCAAAATATTTTTAAAATTTCTAAGCATGATCTATTAGCAGCTTTTAAAATAACAGCTTTTATTGTTTTCAGCTTAATTCATCATGGCAGATCGACTAGACATTCTTATTTTCGGAGCCACAGGCTTTACAGGGATCCATTGCATCCCTTATGTTGCCAAGTTGTCAAAGCAAGATGGGCGTAACTTAAGCTGGGGTGTCGCTGGGAGATCGGAAGAGAAACTGAAGAAGGCTCTTAAGGAAGCTGGGAAAAAAATTGGTAAGTCTTTGCTAGTCCTAGTTGACTTTACTATTAATACATCTTATTATCATCATCATCATCATCTTGGACTGTTGGCCAGCGAAACTAAGCGGCGATAATATAGACATAGAAAGGTTGATAAATCAGATGTCTTTCAGAAGAATTTGTATAATATTGAACCTTCTTCTCTTTATGTTTATACAGGGTGTCTCTAAAAGGTGTATTTTACCTAAAAAAGGTGTATGTGGTAAGGGTTGATTTGATCAGCTCTTTTTGAGATATCTGGATTTAAAAAATGCACTTTGTATATGGCCAGGTCTAAATTATTGTAATAATTGAACACATTTGAAGCGTAGGCGGTAAATTAAAATAACGTCACTAAAAACTAAAAAACAAATAGGTAAATAAATGTGTTGTTATTTTTATTTTAATTTACCTCTTGCGCTTCAAATGTGTTCAATTATTATTTATTAATAATTTAGATCTGGCCATACACGAAATGAATTTTTTAAATCCAGATATCTCAAAAACAGCTGCTCAAATCAACTCTTACCATGTATACCTTTTTTAAGTAAAAGACGTTGGAGAATACGAATTTTTATTTAAAAGTTAAATACAGGGTGGCTCAAAAAAGTTATTTCGTTTTAAATGTGCGCAAGGTACTGTAGGTGGCGCCCTCTAAACTTTACAATAAAAATGAGAGCAGATTCTAATTTCTCACCTCGCAAAAATCCTCCAAGCCGAATATCGTGACAATACACCAATTATTAAAAAAATTATTTATGAAAAATTAAAACCAAATTGAATTTTTGACACTCTGTATCTCCGAAATCATCCACTTTCGGACTAAGGTAAGTTGGGTTAGATCGTCATATTTACGCATCAGGAACTTGTGGTAGCTTTTTTTCCGCATCTTTTAGAGACACCCTGTATAAAGGGTTATAAAATATTTATTGTGGCTCTTTTCCACAAAAAGGTAAGCACATATATGCTTCTATACATGCTTTTTATTACTGTGATTACGCAGATTCTAATATGAACTTACATTACAAAGAAGTGCTAATGTCCTTTGGTTCTAGCTTATGTTATTTCTACCATTTACATTTACTTCTACATTTTTGTTATTGTTTCATCTGTCTAGCTTTTATTCTGACTTTATAATACCATTTCCCTTTTTTCTATCGTTTCTAGAAGCTGATTTTGAGGAAATACCCATTGTGGTTGCTGATATAAATAGCCACGAATCATTGGTAAATATGGCGAAGAGATCAAAGGTCGTTATTAACTGTGTCGGGCCATATCGGTTTTTTGGCGAATCAGTGGTGAAGGCTTGCATTGAAGCTGGGACACATCATGTGGATGTTAGTGGTGAGCCAGAGTATATGGAGAAAATGCAGTTGGAACAACATGAGGCAGCTGTGGAAAAAGGTTGATCATTTGACTTTATTTCAGACATGAAGATTTTTTTTCTATTTTTTTTTCTAACTAGGTGTTTATGCCATCAGCGCATGTGGATTGGACAGCATTCCGATAGATTTGGGCATCCTATATTTACAGGAAAACTTCGATGGTACTTTGAACTCTGTTAAAACATACCTGAAAATGCAATCCAAGACTTCAGGTGAAGGTATGTTTTAAAACATATTTTAAACAGCGCGGCGCACACTGCATTTTTTTTTCTCAACTAAGTGCACAAAATTAATGTGCCAAGATTTTAAAACAACTGACTGGAAAGTTTATGTATGCATGTGCCCTAAAATGCTTTGTTTTCGATATACAGGGTGTTAAAGTTTTTTTTTTCTGGGTTCTGGGAGACTAAAATGCTTATAACCAAAAAGTTGTATTTTCCGAAGATTACAACATTAATTTAAAAATATTTTTTGTAGCCGGGACCGTTTTCGAGATATTTAATTAAATACCTATATTAAATTTTTTCATTTCATAAAACCACAAATATCTCAGAAATGAAAAGAAAAAGATTCAAATAAAAAGGTTTCCTTTTCTTGATCTTCACAAAAAAAGGTCCTATTCTCTTTTGCTGTAATGTGTCAACTAACGGAGATATTTTTTAAAGTTGTCAAAACCGTCTAATTTCAAGATTATTTGAATTTTTCGAAAATCCATTTTATTCCTAAACTATACACGTTACGACTAAAATGCGTATAACCAAAAAGTTGTATTTTCCAAAGATCTACAACATTCATTTGAAGATATTTTTTGTAGCCGGTACCGTTTTCGAGATATTTAATTAAATATATTCATTCTTTTTTCATTTTATAAAACCACAAATATCTCAGAAACGAAAATTTTAACAGCAAAAAGATTCAAATAAAAAGGTTTCCTTTTCTTGATCTTCACAAAAAAGGTCCTATTCACTATTTCTGTAATATATCAACTAACAGAGATATTTTCTAAAGTTGTCAAAATCGTCCAAAATTTAATTATTTTTTCATAATATATATGTAGGCCCCACTGTCAACTACGGAACTTGGGACAGTCTTGTGAACAGTCTAGCCAACTTGGATAAGCTGAGAGACATAAGAAAACGTTTTTATCAGAAATACAAGAAGCCGCCCACTTTCCATCCAAAAATGGGACACCGGTTTCTTCCCCATAAGACAGAAATCGTTAGTGGATGGGTTCTGCCTTTTTTGGGCGCAGATCGTTCTGTAGTTCGTAGGACACAGCACTATATGTATGAGCATGAAAATAAACGCCCTATTCAGGTAAACTAAGAAGGTTTCGTAGTGAGTTAAATTTTTTTCAGAGGATTTTTCATACGTTATTTTACGGATACTTTCCGCTGTATTGAGGGTGGACTACTTATTTTTTTATTTTAGGTTGGTACTTATTTCACAGTTCCTTCGTTTTTGGCAGTTGTACTTTTCTTGGTATTTGGCCTGTTTCTTGGAATTTTGGCCAAATTCGAATTTGGAAGAAAACTTTTACTTAATTATCCAGAAGTCTGTAGTGGTGGCTTTTTTAGTAAGGCACCTCCGTCTGAAGAGACCATTCAGAATTCCTCTTTTAGTATTGATTTTTACGGCCAAGGTAAGAAACATGTTTAGCTATTTAGAGACTTAAATTAATTTTTAGATCGATGACAGAATTATTCAAAACCACTAAAAAAATAATTTCAGTTTGTTCCAAAAAATTTCTCAAGCTAAAACCACTTTTTGCCGTCGGCTGTCACTGAATTTTTCCGAAACTAGACATACAATTTGCTTCAATTTAAATATATCAAAAGACTTGTCCTTTGACTTTGTTTCTCATGTAGCGGATTTTTACATTCATCATCATTTTTTAGGGCAAGGGCCTGTCGACATATTAAGCACCGGTTCCCGCAGATCACCGAAGTTAAGCGGTGTCGAGCGCGGTTAGTACTTGGGCGGGTGACCGCTTGGGAACACGGCGTGCTCTTGCCTCAGGGAAGAGTGTAAAATGAATCGACACCTAACCATCCTATTCACGCCGGACAGGCCGGATGAGATCGGATATCTCGTAGGATGAAGGTACCGTTTCACACTCCCCAGTCGGTAGATCACATTTGTGGTCGATGACCGGTTCAAGATGGCCTACGTAGTCGGCGAACCGTAAAAAAAAAAAAAAAAAAAAAAAAAAAAAAAAAAAAAAAATAAAAATCATCATTTTTCAAAATGTAGCATAATTTGTATTAGTATAATTAAACGCCTGGACAAATTTAACGCAACATCATAAATATTCCACTTATTTGACGCCATTTTTTTTCTGAACCTAATATCCGATTTGAATGATTTTTTTTTTGAATTGTAGGTTGGTTCCATAGCAATGTCATAGTTTTCACTATTTGTGATAAAAAGTGGATTTTCATATTATACCGGGTGTAATAAAAATGTTATGTTTTTTTCCGAAAATTTAAAACACCCTGTGGTGTATAATAGCAACTGTAATACATCGCAGTTATAATTACCCTGTAGGACCATCTTTTTTTAATATTCTCTTTTTTGGTTTATTCAATTTTATCTGTTATTAGAGGAGATATACCGTTTTATAGCTCCACATGTTTTTAAAACCTTTTTTATTCCCTACGTTCATTGTTAACTGTTTTGCAAGCAGGCCGTGGACCTGCTTTGACGTTTAATAGAATATGTCAACAAAATCTTGTGTTTTAAAGTTACAAAGGTGAAATAAAGTTTGACCTACTGCCAAAATCTGTTCGAAAACTACTTATTTTTCATTTGTTTAGTGTACCTAGTTGCGATTGCCTTAATTTGAAATACTCGTATATTTCAAATTAAAAAATGGATCGACCAAAAAATTTGTCAGTGGAGGAAGCAGTAAGAGCATTAACTTTAGTGGATGAGGGATATTCAAGCTGTCATGTCGCTAATGTGATCGGAAGACATCGTTCCACTATAAGTCGTCTGATTGAACGATTTAACGAGACAGGATCTTACTCTCGAAGGCCAGGACAAGGGCGAAAACGATGTACCGATCCAAGAGATGAACGCTTTCTCAGGCTAACTGCTCTAAGAAGTAGAAGGGTTACTAGTACTGTATTAAAAAGTGAACTTAGAACGGTTCGTCATCATGTAATATCGTCTCGAACAGTCAGAAGACGTTTGAATGAAGCTGGTCTAAGCAGTAGAAGACCGGCAAAGAAACCATTGCTCACCAGACAGCACAGAGTAAACAGATTGCGTTTTGCCAGAAACCATCAACATTGGACTGTTCATGATTGGAAGAAGGTCTTATTTTCTGATGAAACAAGAGTTAGTCTCAGTTCTCCTGATGGGCGCGAACGTGTTTGGCGAAGGGCTGGAGAGAGATTTGCAAGTTGTAATATCTCTCCAAAAATCCCGTTTGGTGGAGGCTCTGTTATGTTTTGGGGGGGAATTTGTTTCAACGGACGCACAGAATTAGTCCCTATACGTGTAAGATCAATGGATGCCAATTTTTATTTAGGAAACATTGTAGTTGAACATGTAGTGCCATTTGTTCCTTTTTTGGGACCCAATGGTTTATTTATGCAGGACAATGCTCGTCCCCACGTGGCTAGACAAGTCATAGACTACTTAGACCATGTAGCTATTCCGTTGATGGAATGGCCACCTTTAAGTCCCGATTTAAATCCCATAGAGCATCTATGGGATGCTCTTAAGAGAAATGTTCGAAGCCGTGATCCCGCACCTGTTAATCAAAATCAGTTGGTGAATGCAGTAATTGAAGAATGGGAGAATATGCACCAGGATACAATTAAAAATTTAATTTCCAGCATGCCGAGACGTATGAATGCTGTGATTCAAAGTAGAGGTGGACATACACGATATTAATATCACATTTAAATGACTAATTTTATGTTTTCGATGAATTTTTGTTTTCGTGTTTCAAAAAAAAAAGTTTGTATTTCAAATATGAAATTTCAATTAAAATTTTACAGGTTAGAATTCAATTCAATTAGTTTTAATATTGTTATTAAGTTATCGTTTTTAAATAAAGCTACTTGTTACTTTTATTTTTATTTATCAAAACAACAAGAATATGGAGCAAAATAAAGTGTTTAAAAACATATAACGGTATATCTCCTCTAATAACAGATAAAATTGAATAAACCAAAAAAGAGAATATTAGAAAAAGATGGTCCTACAGGGTAATTATAACTGCGATGTATTACAGTTGCTATTATACACCACAGGGTGTTTTAAATTTTCGGAAAAAAACATAACATTTTTATTACACCCGGTATAATATGAAAATCCACTTTTTATCACAAATAGTGAAAACTATGACATTGCTATGGAACCAACCTACAATTCAAAAAAAAAAATCATTCAAATCGGATATTAGGTTCAGAAAAAAAATGGCGTCAAATAAGTGGAATATTTATGATGTTGCGTTAAATTTGTCCAGGCGTTTATTATATAACTTTAAGAATCATTTTCTGCCAAAGAAAGCCCTAAATTTAAAATCTATTACAAGACAAACAACGTTTAGCTATCCATTGATAACAAATTTGCACTTGTGTGAAAATATACCTGAAAATGCAATCCAAGACTTCAGGTAAAGGTATATTTTAAAACATATTTTAAACAGCGCGGCGCACACTGATTTTTTTCCCTGAACTAAGTGCACAAAATTAATGTGCGAAGCCTTTAAAACAACTGACTGGAAAGTTTATGTACGCATGTGTCCTAAAATGCTTTGTTTTCGATATACAGGGTGTTAAAGTTTTATTTTTTTCTGGGTTCTGGGAGACTAAAATGCTTATAACCAAAAGATTTTATTTTCCAAAGATCTACAACATTGATTTGAAGATATTTTTTGTAGTCGGTACCGTTTTCGAGATATTTAATTAAATATATTAATTTTTTTTTCACTTCATAAAACCACAAATATCTCCGAAACGAAAATTTTAACAGCAAAAAGATTCAAATAAAAAAGTTTCCTTTTCTTGATCTTCACAAAAAAGGGTCCTATTCACTTTTGCTGTTATATGTCAACTAACGGAGATTTTTTTAAAGTTGTCAAAACCGACCAAAATTTCAAGATTTTTGGAATTTTTCGAAAATCCATTTTGTTCCTTAACCTTACACTTTACGACTAAAATGCGTATGACCAAAAAGTTTTTTGAGAATTTAATACTCAAGTAATCAAATATTAGATGTGATATTCGGTGACAGCTGAACCTCTGCAACTAATTTTGAAATATTTATCTCGGTGTTCGTTAACGGCACAGACGTGAAAGTTACAATAATTACTTTACTTCTCAATAAAAAACATATTTTAAAATAAATTCGATAGTTTCAGTCGTTTTTAAGTAAACATATTAAATGTAAGCACACCCAATAGCGATGAAGGTACTTAAGAAATTTGAAAATTCAATTTAATACTTTTATTTTATCTACTTTTTAATAGAGTGTTTCAAAGATAATACAAAAAAAGGTCAAATCGTCTAAAAATAACAATTTTTTAAATTTCACCCAACTTGTTCACCACACCTTAAAAGCAAAGAAGTCTATCGGTTTGTTCTGTAGGTTTTACGGTAGAATATACACACGTATATTTATTTGTAGGCTGGAAAGAAAAGCTAGCCAACAAGGATGACCAGTACACAACGCCAACTGATAAAACCATCAGAGCCCGTGTACAGGGACCAAATCCTGGATATGGCTCGACCTGTCTGATGCTAATATTGGCAGGAATTGTTGTCCTTACTGAGACCGATAAAATGGCGAATAAGGGAAAGTAAGTAGATCCCATATATGGTCCTTTAACTATAATTTTTTTAATGGTCTCACCCTCTAGCTCTTTTCCTATTAACAAGAAAACTAACTCTAAAAAAATATGAAGTCATTTGAACTATTTATACTAACTTTACTGTTTAATTATTAGCAAATTATTTTTAGGGGTGGCGTTTACCCACCAGGAGCAGCTTTCGCCAAGACATCCCTGGTCAAGCAACTTAACGAGAATGGACTTACTTTCGAAATAATTTCTCAGGAAGAAAAGTAAGTTTATTTATTTGGATGTTTGTTGATTTGTGCATTTATGAATTGCATTTATTTTAACAAGGTTTCGGCTTATAATGGTTTAATTTAAAGACCAAAGTAGTAGATTTGGTGCAAACTGTATTTCAGAGCAACTGTCGCTGTTAAAATAGTGGACAAACTGTAATATATCCTTTTCTCAGGCTAAAAATCACTTGTAATTTAATCAATTCATTTTTCTTAGTGTAAACGTGATATTTACTTTGTTCAGTGTAACCGAATCATTATTTTCATTTTGAGGTAATTAATAATATATTAAAAACCGCTTTTTTTGGTACCGAATGAAGGTATTAATAAGAATCATTGTCAGCAAAAATTTTAAGAATTTAAAGAATAGCAGACCGGATTTTATTTTTTTGAATCACACATTTTCCATTAATAAAATGACATTTATGAATTAATTTTCATGTGTTCACTTGCCGGAATCAAATATCGAGTTAAAAACTTTGCTTAAAATGTACCAAGTTGGTCTTGTAAAGGGCAGCGACTACGTTTTTTCATGTATCAAATTTATGCCTGTTTTGCCAGGATTTTGCTGAGGGGGGGGGGCGACTAAAAAAAAAGTGAGTTCTGAAAAAAAAGTTAGTTCCAAATAAAAAAGAACGTATCCCGGCTCTAAATATCATCCAAGCTCACAGTAAAAAAACACCCATTTGGTAAAGCTTAGGGAAGGGGGGACTTTGCCCCCCCCCCCCCCTCCCCGATCATAACACTATAGATATAGATAATTTAAAAAGCCGAAAAGTTACAATGAAATTTAAAAAATCATTTTAAGTTTCAATAAAAAAAATACTTCTTTTAAAATCATATATTTTTGTTTCTAAGCTTATAAAATGTATTTTGTGAAAATATCGGTTCTCTACAGTCGATTTCAAATACTTTTTCTTGTATCTCTGGCTTAAACTAAGATATTGATATGCAGTTTTTACCAGTTTTCTCCATGTTTAATCTATTTTTTGGGTAAATAAATATTAAACCAAGGAAAAAAATTTAAAAATCGGGTAATTATGCAAATACCGTCCTCCAGCGGCAATAAATGTAACAAAAAATAGTCATACATGATTTGAAAAAATACTATAGGATAAGCTCTTTCAAACGAGACCAAGTTTGTTAAATTTGGGTAAGGCGAACCGGAGTTATGAGTATATCTGTCCCCCCTCCCCCTCTGTTTATTTTGCGAGTTTGATCAAAATGTATGACCCTTCACACCTTCTACAACTTTCCTGCCCATAAAAATACGACGTTTTGGTCCACAGACGAGAGACAGTTGCTCCGAAAATATGGTTAATTATTACATGGCGCATTAAATTCTTTTTTGTCTAAATATGTGTTTAGTTAAGGTTTAATACTATTGTTAAGTTTCATAAAGATTTTTTACAATAACCATCAACTTTAACTATGTCATAAATGCATTGGCAGGCATTGTTTACTCACAGTCAAGGTTGCCTGATTGGTAAATTAATATTGTTTTCGGTTTACCGCTCTCGGGCACTCTGAGAGTGCTCTCCCCGAGATTTGCGCGTTCGGTTGTCAAAATCAACTCACTCTGAGTAGGTAATACGTTCAATTGGTTACTCTGAATCCGTTATCGAGTGCTCTTCTACGATCTGAACATGTTTACGGAGTAAGACTACACTTTTACTTTTAGGCCGTTTAATTTAAAGAAGACTTGTTTTAACTTAATATTAAATTTTAAGGTTAAAATTGTTTGTCAAATTTTCAAGCGCAATTATAATTTTAGTTACACTCCGTCCGGCGGCAATCGCCATCGGGGTGACAGCAAATCTTTGACACATCTATGATATCACAAAGCGCTCTAGGAGCACTCTTAGAGTGCTAAACCAGAAACGCTGTAAGAATCAAACTAACCGGGCCGCACTGTCATGTATGTCAGTCAAAGTTGCTGGTTAGTTAATTACTGGTAAAAATCTTTATGCAACCCGACATTGTGGGGGTGCTTACATAAGCCCGGACCCTCTCCTCGCTAATTTGGGAATGACCGCCATCTCGTAAATCATTTTTAAACGGAAGATTGTAAGTGAGTTATTACTCGACCTTCCCCCCCTAAATTAATTATGTGTTGAACATTACCAAAATTTTTTTGTTCACTTATTATTTACGCATATCGAATTTGACGAATATGTTTCAAGCCTTTTTCGAGTTAGGAAGGAGAGGGGGGAATTTATACAAACACTGCATTAAAGTAAGGTTCCTTCTCGTAACTAACTGTGAACTTTGATTTGTGATTTAAATTTATAAATATGCTCTATCTAGTTTACTAATGAAAAAAAGGTTTTTCTGATATTCCTCTTGCATTTTATAACAAAAAAATGTGTTTGCTTAGTTGTAGGTGGATTGTTATGCTTTGCCCAGTAGTGGCGAATTGAAAGATTTTAAATAATCCAAAGAATTGATTGCACTCTAAATCGTAAATTTTATAATCGGGTCTCAACAAGTGATTTTTTATTTATTTTTTAACATCAACAATCTAAATAAAATATTTAAAATATTCGAAATAATTACATTTTCAAGGTTAGAAATTTAGGTAAGAAGAAAGGTCCAATAATGTAACCAAAATGGAATTTAAGAAAGTACCAAAATGTCAAATTCCGGAATTTCCAGGACTGTAAGTACGGCTGAGATCCGATGTTTTGATTATTAATTTTTTAATCTATACCCAGGATTTTGCCACTGCTGCGCACTCTGCTTGGAAAATTATATGAGAATATCAAATTTATTATATTCACGAATTTCTATTTTGTAAAAGAAGTTAATATGTTCGGTGTTAGAGTATTATAGTAACTATTTTTATATTCATGTAATTTTTAATAAAGGTTATAACTAACATATTCTTTTTTTTACTGTTATATTTCAGCCATTTTATGACACATTCTACAGTAAATCGGTAAATGTAGTGATTTTGATTTTGACAGGGTCCCCTAAAACACGCGCCAACGCCACTCTAAAGGGGCCCAATTCCCCAATTTATAGAAAAGCCTTAAGAAGAGTGAAGTTTAGTGATGCATTCGCCATTTCATTTTTTGATCAATATTTCTTATTCTTTTCGTTTTATTCAAAAAGAGGCCAAATACCCGTCCTTAAGTAGTAGTTACCTACAGTTTTGACCTAAAGAAATTTTGTTTAATGAATTAATAAAAGCAAAAAATGAAAATTTGTCCATTTTTCTTTTTTTGCTTTTATTACTTCATGAATTGAAACTTGCTTAATTTTAAATTGTAGGTAATTATGCTTCAAATGTCGGTATTGGCCGATTTTTGGATAAAAGGAAAAAGTAAGGAAATATTGCTCAAAAACGAAATGGCGAATGCATCATAAGACCTGACTAATATAAATAAAAATAATGTTTTTTAATTTACAATATAATTAATAATGAATGGTATAGGCGTTTTGGACTTGGCATTGTCTTTATTTTCTTTACATCACAACGTTTCAACTGATAAGTATCTCCAGTAGTCTTCAGGTGCTAACTGTATTACAATGGCCATGGTTTTCACCTCCCTATCTTAATTTTTTATTCTCTATCAAAAAGTTACTTGTAACTTTAACTTAAGTTAAGTTAACTTAACTTAAGTTAAAGTTACAAGTAACTTTTTGATAGAGAATAAAAAATTAAGACAGGGAGGTGAAAACCATTTTTCTCTTAGATGAATCGTTCCAATGTTACAGCCTGCCAAAGTCTGAAAATGCCCATATTTTAAACGTCAATATCTCAAAAACTATTAAATTTACACATTTATGACATTTACAAAATGAGCGTAGAATTTGGTGGAAAATTAGAAAATAATACATACAATATATATGTATAGGGTGTTCCATTAAAAGAAACCCAAGTTATATTTGCCACGTTTTTTGTACCACACCGTATACTTCAGCATAATTTTAAATGGTCTCTACAACTTTTATATTTTGAATTTTTATCTAATTCCTAAGAGTGAAGTCTAGTGATGCATTCGCCATTTCATTTTTTTATCAATATTTCTTATCCTTTTCGCTTTATTCAAAAAGCGGCCAAATAGCCGTCCTTGAGTAGCAATTACCTACAGTTTTAAACTAAAGAAATTTTGATTAATGAATTAATAGAAGCAAAAAACGAAAATTTGTTAATTTTTCTTTTTCTGCTTTTATTACTTTATAAATTTAAACTTGTTTAACTTTAAATTGTAAGTAATTATGCTTCAAACGTCGGTATTTGGCCAATTTTTGGATAAAAGAAACACGAAATGTTGATCAAAAAACGAAATGGCGAATGCGCCACTATACCTCACTCTTAATAACAGAATACAAGGAGCCAATCGCTGCTGTTTTGCGCTACAAAAAATAATGAAATCGAAAAATGTAACCCGCCGCACAAAAATAACAATTTACCATGCAGTTATAAGACCTATAATGACATATGCATGTGAAACATGGACGATGACGAAACAAAATGAGAACCGACTGAAAATAGCAGAACGAAGAATTCTTAGAAGGATATATGGACCAATCAAGGACAACACCACACAGCTATACAGAATTAGAACTAACAGGGAATTACAAGAACTATATAACCAACCAGATATAGTGAAAATAATAAAGTCAGAGAGATTGAGATGGGCCGGCCATGTTAAAAGACAAGATCAACGTGTCGTCAAGCTGGTATGGGAAGAGACCCCGGTAGGAAAGCGGCCGCTGGGAAGACCAAGGATGCGGTGGAAAGACAATATTGCGGCGGATTTACGAAGCCTAAATATCCAGCGACCAGAAGAACTTATGATGGACCGCAGCAAGTGGAGGCAAATTGTAAAGTCAGCGAGGACCCACCCTGGGTTGTAGGCTACAGAGAGAGAGAGAGAGAAAATGAACGTTACTCTATCGTTGACTCGCCCTGTATAGCAAGAAAAGTGCCAGGCAAAAGTACTTGCTGATATTTTATTTTTTGCAAACAACAAAAATTGTACCTAACAAAAAAACTTAATTAGAAAAAAATGCTTTAACGTATTGTTAACGGTATAGTTAGGAATAAATTTAGTTGTTACACAGACAAATTTTCTGTTTAAAATATTTAAACTAAATAACTACCTATAATTTAACATTGTTAATACCGAAGACCAAGTACCCTAGACAAAACTATTTACGTTTGGCCACGAGAACGTCCAAAGTTCACAGAATAAGAACTTACGGACTATAATAATAAAAAGGTTATGATCGCAACATTATGCTGCGATCTGCACTATATTTACATACAGGGTGACAATTTGAAAACGAACAACATTTAATATTCAAAGAAGTAGTCCATTTCTCAAAGAGACTTTATTTAATTTTTAAAAATGGGGAAACTCAAAGTCGAAAGTCTCAATCATGCATTAAAATTTAATAACTTGGTTACATGTTTCGCCCTAACATATGGGCATCATCAGACCTAAAAACTATACAAATACAGTAACCAATTAAAAATATAAAATCTCTTCCTACCTAACATTCAGAATAAAAACAAAAAAACAAAAATTAAAATTAACACATCGTATAAATGACTTTACAAATAAAGTGACAGACTATTTGGTCAATAACCCAAAACAACAAGAGTAGTAGGGTAAGGGATTCGGAATCAAATGACAACCGAATCCCTTACCCTACTACTCTTGTTGTTTTGGGTTATTGACCAAATAGTCTGTCACTTTATTTGTAAAGTCATTTATACGATGTGTTAATTTTAATTTTTGTTTTTTTGTTTTTATTCTGAATGTTAGGTAGGAAGAGATTTTATATTTTTAATTGGTTACTGTATTTGTATAGTTTTTAGGTCTGATGATGCCCATATGTTAGGGCGAAACATGTAACCAAGTTATTAAATTTTAATGCATGATTGAGACTTTCGACTTTGAGTTTCCCCATTTTTAAACATTTAATATTGCCTCTACCAATGATAGTATGAAAATTTGGCGAAACACGTCAATTGATATATCGAGGGGGACATTTTTTAAGACATTTGTTGTCGTGTTACTTTCAACCCCCTGACCCCCAGAGCACCTACCCCTAAAATTTTAAATGGCAACCCCTATTTATTTTGCCATTTTTGTGTTCCTTATAAAATTCTACATAAACTGTATCATTTTTTTTTCAAAAAATGTAATTATTTCATTTTTTCTAGTGGCGATATCGAAGACGAAATGTGGAAATACATTCCAAATTCCTTTATTTATTTACATTTTGTCTTCGATATCGCCACTAGAAAAAATAAAATAATTACATTTTTTGAAAAAAAAAATGATATAGTTTATGTAGAATTTTATAAGGAACACAAAAATGGCAAAATAAATAGGGGTTGCCATTTAAAATTTTAGGGGTAGGTGCCCTGGGGGTTAGGGGATTGAAAGTAACACGACAACAAATGTCTTAAAATTTTCATACTATCATTCAGGCAATATTAAATGCTGTTCGTTTTCAAATTGTCACCCTGTATAAGCAGTAGGTAACAGAGAATGCACGCACGCAAAAAAAGTTAGAAAAAATATCAAATATTTATGCAACACGGTATTTTACTTTTAACAAACTTTATGTTGATATGTCGTCGTTATGGAAAAAAAACTATTATTTTCAAGTTTGTTAACGTTTGTCGCATCTGTTATATCAGTCAATTTGTAACAGTTTAGACGTGTATACTGTTTTAAGCGTGCATTATTTAAAGGAAGCTTTTTTTTTGAATATTTGAATTTATTAAATGCCTATTTTATTAAATATACTGTACATTGTGATACACTGACACGGCAGTTATGTGCAAACAATTTTGCCATTTAAGCTCGGAAATAACATTTTACAGGTGAGAACAAAATCGGTTATACAGGGTGGCGCATCGAAAACGAAACAGAGACATTTACTGGCAGCTCAGTTCTTTTTTGGAAAAACGCTCAGACCCGTCGATTTTGTTTTCGAGGGGGACACAAAATTGGCAAAAAATCACGTTAACACGTGCAGTATCCTGGGCGGGGGTGGCACCACCCATAAAATCTTAAATGGAAAGGGGGGTCGAGTGATACCTTATTTTAAAGGTCTCTCAATTCCCTTAATAATGATGTAAAATTCATGTACTTCAGTTCAGTTATAAAGGGAATTAACAGACCTTTAAAATAGGGTATCACTCGACCCCCCTTTTCATTTAGGATTTTTGGGGTGGTGCCACTTCCGCCCAGGGGGCAGCACGTGTCAACGTTATTTTTTACCAATCTTGTGTCCCCCTCGAAAACAAAATCGACGGGTCTGAGCGTTTTTCCAAAAAAGAACTGAGCTGCCAGTAAATGTCTCATTTTTGTTTGTGATTTTAATTCTACAGGGTCCCCACAAGGACGCGCGCAACGCCACTCTAAAGGGGGCGCCAATTTGTAGAAAAGCCTTAAGAGTGAAGTCTAGTGATGCATTCGCCATTTAATTTTTTTATCAATATTTCTTAGCCTTTTCGGTTTCTTCAAAAAGAGGCGAAATACCCGTCCTTAAGTAGCAATTACCTACAGTTTTGAACTAAAGAAATTTTGTTTAATGAATTATTAATAAAAGCAAAAAATGAAAATTTGTCCATTTTTCTTTTTCTGCTTTTATTACTTCATAAATTGAAACTTTAAATTGTAGGTAATTACGCTTCAAATGTCGGTATTTGGCCGATTTTTGGATAAAAGGACAAAGTAACGAAATATTGATCAAAAACGAAATGGCGAATGCATCCACAAGACCTGGCTCTTAAATAAAAAGTGAGGCCAAAGTAGTATCCCCTCCGTTTCATCTGCGCGTTCCAATTGATCCCCCCTTTTAATGGTGGAGGACTTACTTGTATCTCAAATATGCCTTTAACTATATATATACACACACACACACAATAATATCACTTTATGAATTGCAAACTTTGTCTATGATAATTGGTCTTTGGTTAATATAGTCTGTACAAATTAATTAATTTAATATACATAAATATCACAATAAAAATGTCTAATCCAGTGTATCATGATCAGATACCAAATATAAGAATTGAAATGCAATTGCCAGTAATGTAATTCCAAGTAAATCTCCAGCAGAAGTCAAGTATGGAATAGCAGAATTATCTGGATCAATTTTTTTAACCCACATCCAGTGAATTAAAATATATGCAACATAGAGTAACGTTGCAACTTGCATTATTGCTGCTAGTAAATAAACTATAATAAAAAGGGAATTCAAGGAAGTATCTCCGTCTTTAATGTAATCAATTGTGTATATAAAAATTAGATGCCCTGGGAGGACCATTGTCATTAAAACTCTTGTAGTTCGCGCATGGCTATCGTGTCCACAAAAGCCAGTCATGGGCGAAATAAATATTTTCTTAGCGTCTTCCTCTTTATTTTTAGAATTTAATACTCCCAATTCGCCTTCTTTGTGTAATGATGTCGATATTCTACTAGATTGCACTGCAACTAGATTTCCTCCAACGCCGTTTATTACCGGCTGAAATACGGCGATTCCTTCAAATCTTGATACCATGAAATCTAATATTAGTCCTCCCATTGAACTTATTAACATAGCTCCAACTACTGGAGTCCAGCCATAAAATAATACATCACGCGTTTGTGGGTTTCTTTTGGCTATCCAAACCCATAATGGAATAGCTAGAATATAACCTGCTATAATTAGTGGAGCTAACCAGTCTTGTTGACCTAAAACAAGTTTTGAAATTAGTTAAAGTTTACGAAAATCACAATATGCTTTTTACTTTCTTCGAAAAGGAAAGTGGACCATTTTTTACCGATAGAAAGGATTAAAAATTTTTGATTAAGAAAGAAGAAAGTTTTTAGGAGTATTATACAGGGTGATTCTTAAGTTGATACTTCTTTTTAGCTGCGTTAAAATAAACAACATTTTCAAATACCTTTTTTCAAAAAGCTCAAAAATAAAGTAGGTACCTACCTACTTACATTCATTTATTACACTATGGATCAAATACGGTTTTGCCTAACTTGCTCGTTGAATAACATTAAGAAAACTTCTGGGTGTAGAGAAGAAACAGTAAATTAGCACCATATCTATTAGTTTATTGTTTTCAAATTTTACCATTTTCACGTACTTATCACAAAATTTAAAATTAACTTGCTTTAGAAAACACACCGCAGCGTATTGTTCAACACTATCCGTATGACTATAATACTAGTAAGAGATAAGAAAACAACAGAAACTATAACGAGCTATGTTTTTATGACCAGGCCCGCACTTAGATTTTTTTCTTCTCTACCTATTTTTGAGTTTTTTGAAAACACACCGCAGCGGATTGCCAAATAACTGACCGCCGACCCGTAAATTGCATGACCAATAAGACAAACAACATAAAGTATAGCAGGTTCCGTTTTGATGACCAGGCCCGCACTTAGATTTTTTACTTTTGTATCTCGCCTATTTTAAAGTTTTTTGAAAAAAGGTATTTGAAAAAGTTGTTTATTTAAATGCCTTCTATACACAGCTAAAAAAGAAGTATCAATTTAGGAATCACCCTGTAGGTATATTATATTTTACTATTCCATACCAGTCACCTCTTTCAAGGTCACCTCTTTCAAGGTGACTGATAAACTCGTCACTACGATTTTCTGAATTTAAAAAAAAACTTATGGCGGTTCATATTGGTGGCCTAAAACTCTACTCTACAAATTTCAGCTTCTAAGTGTAACTGCACCGGGAGTAGATTAAGCTAATCTAATCTAAAATTCCCTAATGTTATCTAAATTTTATCTTAGAATATTTACATAACTTGTAAGGATATAAATGTTTTAATCCATATCGCTCAGGATAGTATGTTTTGGAAAGTTGTGTCCCACGATGAATCTCTTGAAACTGTGGAACCTATATTGGCAGTGTAAATTTAAACATTATAATGGTTTATTGATTTTCAAACAACGAACGGGAAATTTGAGAGATATGATGGGTAACGAACCAAAGAAAAAAAAGAAGATAACTTGATAAAAAAGGAACTATTAGCTATAGCAAATTTACACAAACATCGTTTTATGAAATAAGCCGTGGAAGATATAGCTGAAAAATATAGTGTAACTGTGCTGCGCGCACCGCCATATTATTGCGAACTAAATCCTATAGAACTTATATGGGCGCAAGTGAAAGGATTTGTAGCAAGACACAACACGACATTTAAAATGAAAGACGTTAAGCTACTGTTTGATCAAGCCATTAAGGAAGTGGCACCGGAGAACTGGCGAAAAGCAGTCCATCATGTCATTAAAGAAGAGGAGAAAGTTTGGGATCTTGACCACCTGATCAATCGGACCATCGACCCGTTAATTATAACGTCAAGAGATGATGACAGTTCCTCAGATGATGAAGAATATTATGATTTTTTATAATTTAATTTCTGTCTAATGTATTTTTTGTATTTTGTGTTTTTTTATAATGTTTAATAAAAAATATGTGTACCTAATACCATGTGCATAATGCACACCTTTGTCACACCATTTTTAGTGCTTGTGAAACAATAGAAAAAACCCATAAATTGACCCAAACCCGGGTGGTACTAAAATGGCAAATTATGAAAGTGGCCTAAATATTCGTTGGGTCACTCTGTAGTCCCTTTACCTAATGAGCTTTTATTACTCTACACCTTTCTGAAATAAACTATAGTTTTATTCGTCAGCTTAATTATTTTAAATATTTGTTCGTCAAAAAATATTATTTACTTACTTACCTATAGAATCGTATAGAAATGTTGAAGCCCAAGATAGCAACGTAAGCGAGGTAATGTCCCCTAAACTGGCTGCGATAGGTGTGGCAACATTATCCGGATTAATATGGCAATGCCGAGAGAAGACAATGACTCCTGCTGTTATTAATCCAAGAACAAAACTTGCTATGGAAACAGTAATTAAACTGCTAGCACATAGAATATAAGCATGATCTAGCTCAACTTCATTGCTTTTTATTCCACCCATTACAATCGCCACAAGAGCACCCAAAAATCCTACCACAATTGCTTGACACTGAAAATAAATACCTTTTTTAAAATCACTTTTTATTTTCCTCGAAATGGAAAGTGTTTTATTCGTAAAGATTATAATATGAGGCGAGGTCACATAGTTAGATATCAAAATACAAATCAGATTGCACGACCAAGAAGTGAAGACTTTACTATTGTTAGGGTGCAACACCAGCAGACCTGTTTCGAACTCTTTCGTTCTCGTCCGTATAGGGTAGGTGTATATAGCTTCCAAACGATAATCTTGATACTAAAAATTACAATACTATCAACCTTCTAGGGTTGTATATAACTTTTAACGCCATCTCTTGGTAGTCCTGGTGTGTTTGATTAAGATAAATATTCAAACTTGTTGTGGGAACTAGGTAAGTTAATCTTTTGGTTGCAATTTGCAACATGCCGACTTGGTTGCCAATACTATAATACAGTTCGTTTGGGAAACTAAAGATAGTCTATCTAGCAAGAAAAAATTAGCCTGAGCATTCAACTCTATTTTTAGAGTGTACTTACCTGAATAAGGGTTATATTTCCGACAATAATATCAATTTTTTGTTCTGGTGTATCCATGTGACCCAAGTTGGCTTGCGTAGAAAGTCGTGATGCGAGAGTCATTTCCAAATTTCCTTTTAACCCTAACAGAGCTGGGATTAAGATTACTAATTCTGTTATTTCTTCAAATACGGCCCAGTGCTAAAACAATAAAATATCTTGAATGATAACAACTGTCTTTATTTGTTTTAAATCACAACGTTTCAACTGGTAACAAACGATTCCATAAGTTAATTTGACAGCCAGAAATGTTGAAGAGAAATGGCAAATGATGAGTGCATATCGGGAAGTGCATCCTCCATAAGAAAAAGCTAAATTCACCCCTGACTCAAGTCGTCTACACAACTTTAGGAATTGCTACCTGAGCGTAAACTCATTTTGGCTCGGTGCGTTGGAATTTTCAGGTTTCGATTTTGTGAATTACAAAACCGATCTATTTAACATTTACCTGTATTTTGTCAAGAACAAGACCAGCAAACACCATACCAAATCCAGCTATTAAAAATGGTATAAAAACTTGTATGGCCACCGAGAAGTATGTTTCTTCAATTTGGTTGTCATCATTTAACTTAGCTTCGACAACAATATCTGGTAGTTTTGTATTATCGTTGTCACTGTCTCCTGACGTCAGCGTTTTAAGGGTAGTTGTCATTTCTACTGGAATACGAGAGAAGAAAGTCTTGGTGTCAGAAGTCTTGAATATGTTTCTCGGGAATTGTATGTAGTTTAAGTACTCCATTTTTTATCCATCGCTTGATTTGCTGCTAAAAATCTAATAAGGTAAATACATTTACAACAATATACATACAAACTGAAGAAAGTGAGAAACTTGAAGTCTTCCTCCACTAGTACTATATCCCCCAGTGGAGGAAGAATTCACACTCCATTTCAAGTAGTACTATTTCTTCAAGATAAAATAAAAAAGTATAACCTGTTCTTTATAAAGCTGTCGTCGCATTAGATAATTATACATCCTTAAAGATTGTCAAGCAAACTATCATAATTGTAAGTTTTTTTAGTATATTATCATAAAATACAGAATCACATTTTATTACCAGGTAATTTAAAATTATATTAGTTAAATACAATTTACTAACAAAGTTAAACTTAAAAATTAAAAGGCACTGTAGTAGCTTGGATTCTAGGAGACTGTGTAACTAGGTTACCCAACATGTACAGTTGAATGGCGCTACTCACACGGCGCTATGTACGTTGCGGCGACTGGGAGACCCAGCAAGTCGAGTATCCGCGACTCGGCATGCTGGTCGCCACGATACTCCAGTCTCTTTAGTGAAGCAAAATATGGAGCAAATTTTTAAGCTCAAATTTATGAATGTCTCGCGACTGTGTGACTATATAGTATCGGCCGTGTGACAATTTTTATTATAAATAAATGCTGACTTTTAAAAAAGTTACCATTTAAAAACGCTTTTAATCTCTCCTGTAAAATTTAGCATTTGGCGCGTACGCGTACGGTATGAGACCCTCGATATGGAAATTAGAATCCTCAGCAAAAATCCTGCCTAAGTTTTGACTTTCTTTAATAAAACGAAGCACAAATAAAGTTGGGTTTGAATTGTAGGGTCGAAATTGTGTTTTCATCGAATCCATTGAATATTTTTGGTATTAGCTTCTCAGAAGGTAATAATTATTTATAAATAGGGTTTAATACGGGCCCAATCCATGTTTTTGATTTTGTACTTAGTTAGGAAAGGCGAAAAATCTTCGGGGCCACACTCAAAGTTCGTTAAAAATGCACCCAACTACTATCCCCTCTAACTAACCCATGATTGGATTAAATTTGGTTTTGTGAATGTTTTTTTTTTGCTTTTTCTTGATATTCCTAGCTGGCTCTTTAATTTTAAAAAAGAAAAACATTTTCTACATCTGGGAAAAATATGAATGTTGTATTTCAATCAAAAATTTTTACATAAGACGTACATGTATGACCAGGGTTTTTCATGCTTAAAAATAAAGAAATATCTTTTATGCGCTCACCACACCAAAAGTGATAATTTTTTCAGCAATTAGGTATGTATTGTTGCAAATGCTTAGGTTTTAAAATATTTCCTCTTGAAGTGCTGTTGTATAAAGGCTGGGTTTTGGATTCATAATGAAGCATTCTCGTTTCTTCCTGCACTGTTTTTTATTGTAAATTATCAATGTTTTCAATAAAAATGTAGAAGTTCTTCTATTTTTCTGTTTTTTCAATTAAAATTTTAACTTTAATTTTTGCCTTAAAAATAAATACAGGAGATCTGATTGTTGTAATTTGTTTTTTTTCTGTAAAAATATATTATTGCATTTGGTTATATTTTTGTTGATTTAAAATAGCTCTAAAAAGGGGGAAACAGGACAGAATAATATACAGGGTGGCCCATTTGTCTGACAAAGTAATATACCGTCTCTACTATTAAAGATATCAAAAATAAGTTTCTATAAAAGTTGTGAGGTATAAAAAAACATATGTTCTAAAATTATTTTTAAACATACAGGATGGTCCAGAAAAGTAGGACAATAAAAAGATACATTTTTTTAAATGGAACACCCTATATATTTTAGCATTTTCGGTTTCCTTGCAAAATTATCCATATGATGCCATATTTAGTTTTTTAAGTTTTTTGCAACGTTGCCAAACAAAATGCAAAATTCTTAAAATTTTGGAAAAAACATGATAATAAAAAATTACCTGTATTTCTTAATAAGAGTATCGAAATTAGAAAATTTCTTGTAAGCTCTTAAGTTTAGGGATAGAAAAACTGTCTTAAATCTTTAAGTACCGAAAATTTTGTACAGGGTGTTTTCTGTTGACATCCAAATATACAAAATTTTAAAATACTCGGTTTTTTCAAATGAAGCACCCTATATTTATTAGGCTCGTCTGATAGATATTGTAACTATCTTTTATTATTGTTAAGTTATACCTATACCTAACATTACTAGTTTTGGCAATATTTCGATTTTTATTTAAATTTTCGTAAAAAAAAACTATTGTTTTTATTTTTCTAGGAAGCCATGACCAGCAAAGTCAAAACAAATGTAATTGAATATAATGTCATATTATAATAAATTGATAACCATAGTTAGTTAGGTATTTATTTAATTAAATGAAACTTCTTTTTTATTACGCAACTTGATATTAAAAATAAGTTCACAAACATTATAAATATAAATATAATAATTCTAAATATGACATTATATTCAATTACATTTGTTTTGACTTTGCTGGTCATGGCTTACTAGAAAAATAAAAACTATAGTTTTTTTAACCAAAATTTAAATAAAAAACGAAATATTGCCACAACTAGTAAATTTAGGTATAGGTATGACTTGACAATAATAAAATAAACTTACAATATCTATCAGACGAGCTTAATAAATATAGGGTGTTTCATTTGAAAAAATAGAGTTATTGTATTTTAAAATTTTGTATATTTGAATGTCACCAGAAAACAACATGTACAAAATTTTCGGTACTTAAAGATTTAAGACAGTTTTTCTATCCCTAAACTTAAAAGCTTACAAAAAATTTTCGATTTTCGATACTCCTATTGAGAAATACAGGTACTTTTTTACAATCGTGTTTTTTCCAAAATTTTAAGAATTTTGCATTTTGTTTGGCAACGTTGCAACAGGGCTTTTAAAAGGATAATTTTAAAAACTAAGCGTTTTCGAAACGCTTTTTAATCTACGCTAAAAATACATCATTCCTTATAAAATCATCAATTTTGGCGTGGTGAGCTTGTAATAGATATACATGTACCAAAAGACAATCTAATACCTATATTAATTTTGTGCTGTGGTGCTTTTACATTTTTTTATAAACATTTAGAGAGTGGGAGAAAAAATTAGATTTCTACAGGGGGGGGGGCTGCCGGGCTGCCCCCTCCTCCATTTGAGCCACTGTTCCTTGGCAATTACGATAAGGAATGTAAAATCATAAAACGCATAGTTTAGACAGATGGGCAATTTTTTATCTAAACTATTCAATTAATACATTTTTTAGAAAACAACATGACCTATTTCAAAAAAAGAATTATTAACTAAAAAGTATGAAATACATTTCTTAATATACTTAACTCAATAATTTGTAACGCTACAAAATATCCGTGTACCTTTCTGTATGGACTTGCGGCGACTCCAAAAAGGTTAAACATTTTAAATCAGCTTATTTTTATCATCTAATGTTTTATTTTATACTTTTCAGTTAACATAATTTAAATGAAATAGTTTTTTTTATCAAAAAAAATTATTTAGATATCACGCATTGCAATGCTCTTATTTAAGCACCACATAACACTGCAATTGCACATACTAAAATTAAATTGCACATACAAAAAGCGACAGAATTTGCAAAGATATTTCATACCTTGCATTGAAATGTCTCAGTTCAAACTAGCTAGTGCGCAATTGACCGGCAATAGCCACAAATTATTAAAGTCTATTATGTTATTACGCCTTCGAATGCTTTAAATGTGTAAAAATGGGCCACAATTTGCTATGAACTAAAAACCTTGAGTCACTATAATATTAAGGTTTTCGATTCTCTTTCCTTCCTTCATATAGCTTTAATTTTCAAGTTCAAGACTAAATAAATTATACAAAAACTCTTAGATAAGCTAACAGAATCACTAAATATATTATTCCCTAGCAGTGGCGGATCCAGGATTTTGTTAAGGGGGGGGGGGACTAAAAAAAAATAGCATATCCCGGCTCTAAAAATCTTCCTACTGTCAAAAGTGACTTCTAAAAAAATTCTGACCTTTCACAAGTCCTACAATTTTTAAGGATCAAGGTAAAAACACCATTTTGTAAGGCTCAGGGAGGGGGGGGGGGGGGAGAGGGACTGCCTCCCCTCTGGATCCGCACCTGTTCCCTAGCGATGAAACAACATACTTACGATTTTTTAAATAATTCGACGACAGAAGTGGAAGAATCTTCTTGCATAAAAAATTACAGAAGTGTTAATAATTTTAAGAAATTTTAAAAAATATGAGAGGGTGGAGAAAGGGTAAGATTTAGCGACCAATTTCTTACGTTGTAATTTAATGTCTTTAACTTTAACCTTGACCAATTTTTCATCTTTTAGACCCTTACATATACTAAACTAAAACCTTATTTATGTAGGGAATCAATCATTTTTTTATTCAGTTTTGAGAGAAAACGCTTAGGAAAATATGTTTTAAAATCTTCCAATTCCGCACAAATAAAGTATTTTTCAAACTTCAGAACTTTGTAGGGTTTTTCAATCTAAAACTGTTTTGTGTTTTAATTTTTTGGATTCTTGAACTTCGAAGGTACCTACTAATGTACAAATATTAGTAAAATGTGTAAGACGAAAAATTAGTTTGCAATTAGACCCCGAGCTTCTGAGCTGAAATACGCCACTGGATGATTAATTCCTAAAATAAATAACTCACGATTCTTTATCTTAATACTCAGAAATAAGCTAATATTAATATCAAGTGATATTTTATTTAAGGAATGGTAAAAACTGATATACTTGAAAAGAGTTTATTGACTCGTCCGTTACTTTGTGACAATACATTTTAACTATGTAAAATAAAACGAAAGTATACTAAGTACACAATTGGACCTAGGAAATTCCCCATTATTAAAATTATTATAATTTCCACCTGGTATTTTAAGAACACTGTCCCTTATAATTTAGAATATTGTACCTTACAAAGAAACTATTGTATACAAATAATAATATTATTTAAATTAAGCATAAATCATTTACTACCTACTCTGTATACCTATATATACCCTTAGTTTGTTTAATTTTAGTTAGCGTCATGAAGATGTAGTTGTACAACGAAACGGCCGTAACGCCAAAATTTTTTACAATATAGTGACAAATAACAAAGTATACTTTCGTTTTATTTTACATAGTTGATATACTTGAATTAATCGTATTATTATATTTATTACTATTGCCTTTTTCCGTGCATAATGATTCTTTCATGCCCTTAATTAGAAATAATGTTCCATGATAATAATAAAAAAATCATTTTGTAATATCACAACGCCAAATTTTTAATAGCTTATTGTTATATATTTGGAATACAGCTGGTGTCAATATTTTATCATTATTTCGCACTGGTTTAATTAAAAATAAATTAATACTAGAGAGCATTTGGCTAAATAACATTACACTTCGAATTTTATTTTAATAAAAACATTCATGATTTGTTAAAGCGATTGAAAATCCAATTAAAATTTTATAGAGTTTCTATCAGACGCGTATTCCGTTTTCATACCCCCCCTCCCCTCCCTTAAGCCCTAAAAAATTGAATTTATTTTATAGATGTTTATGGTTACTTCGAATTTTTTTAATAAACGTTTATTTGTTGAAATTCATTTTAAATGTTTTTTACCTCGTTATAAAATTTGGCGCGATCGGCTCGAGTCGCTTCCCCCTTCCTCCTCAGTAATATGGATATGATTGCCTTTTTCTTAATATTTGAAAATTAGCCTAAAGATAGTGTATGTAGGGGAAGACGGGGATCATTCGGCCGTAGGGAACATTCAGCCACTGTGAATATTTTCCGTATGGGTTAAAATTCGCGGACAAATTCAGGAAAGACATTTGAAATAAGCGATTTTGTATCAATCCGTTGTAGTTACTACACGTGTTTGTTGTGGTGGAAATTAAAAATATATAAATTGTAAAATCACCGTTTCCAATAGAGTTTTTTTATAGCCGTATTTGTGTTGATATTTTGTGTATACGTGACATAAAGGAAAACATCAAGTTATATACAGTAAGTATAAATATTTGAGCTATTATTACACGTGTTTATTCTAACCTAAAACTATTTTGGACCTTGATTTATTTTAGGTTTTTGTTAATGGCCCGCGAGGGAAACATTCGTCCATGTGGTCAGGGGAACATTCGGCCGGGCGGCCAATTGTTTCCAATCTTCAAACTACCATTGAAAAAAAAATCAGAATAATATGGGAACGGTGGAGATTGTAGATAAGAAAGGTGATTGCAAGGATGTTCTAAGCCCATTAGAAACCATGAATACACCGTCATGTAGTGGTATTAACATAAAAGTCCCCATAAAGTTAAAAATTACTCCTGAAAATATAAGACCATATCCTAAAGCAGGCGAGAGAAAAAGAAAGGGTAACAGGAAGTTAGGTGGTTCTAAAATTTACACTGATACTCCAGAGAAAAACCGATTAGAGGAAATTGAAACAGAAAACGAAATAAAGAAGGAAATTAAGAACCAAAAAGAAGCAACAAGGAACTTATTCGGGAAAACGATCAAGGATAAACGTCAACCTAAAAAAATCAAGATGTCGGTCACACACTTTTCCGAGTCATCAGATGACAGTGGTGATATTTCGCTTCATGATGATTCAGGGGAAGATCTAAGTGACGAATATGAAGAAATATCTGAAATTAAGGATACATCAGAAGTAGCTAAAAATGATTTTATGTTAGTGCGCTTCAAGGTAAAAAGTTCGATTATCCACTTCATTGGCCAAATTTTGTACGGTAGCGATACTATTAAGAGAATCAAGTTCCTCAGGAGAAAAGGACGTTCCAATACGTTTTATTTTTCAATAATTGATGACGTCTCAGATGTGGCAAATAATGATATCGTAACAAAGCTAATCACTCCAACAAAAACTGGTACTGCAAGAACCTCGTCGTATTTAACTTTTTATTATAACTTTGGCAGTTTAGTTGTTCAATAGCAAAATATGATTCTTAAATAAATATTTCAAGTTTTGTTAGTGTTTTTCTGGGTAGACGAATCATCCCCCTCTGGTGGACGAATGTACACCACGTACGGGATCATTCGGCCAAAAATCAACAAAATACAAATGATGATTTTTTTACATTTACGACACTTTTTTTCACAATTGAGCGTCGTAAAATGTCAAAGAAAGTATCATATTTGGTCATACGATGTATTAAAAAAAATATTAAGACGTTATTAATTGCTTCATTTCAAAATATCCTCTTAGGTGCCGAATGATCCCCGTCTTCCCCTATGTGATTTTCAATGACACTGGAAAACTTTTTTTTTAAATCCCTATTGTTATATTTGTTCTTTTTCCATAACGGTTACTAACGTACCCTACGTCTTATCACTATAAAGGTACCTATATCGTAGATATCTTCAATTGCTTTCAGTCGTGCGATATTGGGTAGTACCTTCTTCCGTACCTCACGATATATCCGATCTCATCCGGCCTAGTTACCGGCGTGAATTGGGTGGGTTAAGAGATGATACATTTTATACTTTTCTCTGCATACTTAAAAATACTAATATACTTTATTTTATTTTATACTCCGAGGATCGACCTCAGAACGCCACGACCAGTAACCCACCACTGAGCCATCGCCGCAGCGGTATACTTAATTTTATTGTGTTAATTTTGTATTTACTTAATCATAAATCCATGTTCTTTAAACTTAAACTGTATGTTTAAATATTGTCGTTATGATGGAGCACCTTGATTTAAGAAAAATCACAGGAAAACAGAATCCAATACGACGAGGAAAAGTCAGGGCTTTTAAGGCAAAAATGGTAAAAAAATACAGGATATATTTTTGTATGGAGATCGTCATATCAAATCTGCGATTATATTTTTTAGTTACATCAAACAGCTTAGCCGTCATCTACCTACAGCTTAAAATTAGAAATTAACATAAATATGTTAATTTCTTATTTTCCATCAAAAGTACAAACGATACCCCGATATTATCTTAAAAATCTTCACTGACGCCGCGCCACTTAATTCTGGTGAAATTCCCTTTTATTATATTTTTTATATAAAAAGACATTTTATTGCCATCGCCAAACACAGGTACAATATACGCGATGCTGTGGAAATGCACTATTTCTTCATGATGACTTATTATAATTACATTCTATGCATTTATTGTAAATTTTTATGAATACTTAACCTGAATAATTTATTAATTAACATTCAACATTTATTATAAGATACTGGAGCATAACACAAATTTTGCTAAAAATTTAGAGTGCTCCATCTATAAATTGTAAACTACACTGTATTTGTAATTTGTGAAATAAATATTTGAGTATTGAGTATTTCGGGATACGTAAAACTAAAGCTTTAATGCACCTATATTTTAATATTTTAATTAACAGCATCAGAATCCGACCGTTCTAATTTATCTTCATATTTTCAACATAAAACGTAAACCATTTTTACTATGTAAAGTCCAAAAATTTAAAACACAAACATCGAGACGAGAAAATACTGGAAAAGAGAGCTTGGGAACTGTTAAGTCTAAGGATTCGAGTCTTGGTAAAAAAGTTTCAGCGCACCATGAAGGTTAATCAAAAGTACAATTCAAGTACTGGATGTAAAAAAAACACGTTTCGTGGTATAGGTAGTTAAAGCTGGACGTGTAAAATCAAGAAGATTGGTGAACGTAGGAGGATCAAATTACCTCCTAGAGTAATATCACTCAAAACAAGGTGGAATCCTACCATTAGGTTAGGTTAGGTAAGAGTGGCAGACCCTTGGTTCTGACCAAACGGTCTCACGTAGTCCTTATTAGGTCCGTTGTGATACCACACGTGTTCCGTAGAACCCACCTTCATCAGATCACTGATGGTTTATGCGACGTAACCGCGGAAGGATTTTAACAACTCATTCAAACCAGCCACTACTGTTCAGAAATCTGCTCAGCCGTCCAAGTTGTAAGTTGTTTAGTTCCTCCAGGCTATCGAAAGATGATTCACCCAGAGTAGTGAACCTCCTTCTTGCGAGGCCAGGGCATTCACACAGAAAATGTTGAATACTTTCTTCCTCTTCCTCATCTCTGCAACTTCTGCAGAAGTCGTTAGTGGGTATTTGCATACGTTCGGCATGTCTACCGAAGAGGCAATGTCCGGTAACAACCGCAGTAATATTTCTCACGTCTTTTCGACTGTGTCTCAATAGCTCTGCGGTTCTCTTTTTATCGAATGTGGGCCACAGTTGCCTGGATGTACTACAGGTTGTCAACCCTGTCCATCTGTTCTGTGCAAGCTGCTTGGCCCTGTAGTCAATCTCCTCTTTGACGAATCCCAGTGGTTTGTTCACTGTATTGTCTGCTAGATCAGCTGGCATGCCTGCGCCCTCTCCTACCATTAAGAGCAAACAGTAGTCGATGAGTCATCACGAACAAATACTGCATTTCCACCACATCGTGCACACTGTAGCTGCGTCTGGCGATGGCAATAAACTTTCTTTTTTTATATACAAAATAATATAAAAACTAATTTCAAGTGGCGAGGCATCAGTGGAGATTTTTAGGATAATATCGGGGCATCGTTCGTAATTTTATTGAAAAATTAAAAATTAATATGAATAGCCGCAATATTTCTATTTTTATGTTCTGTATGGTGGATGATATAATGTAAACCTCAAAAATAATTGAAACTTTTTTTTTTAAATATGGTATCATTCGCCAAACTAGAAGTTCTTGTGAACTCCTTAGTAAAAATTTTGTATTCAATTTTCAATTAGACAAGCCCCGAAATGATGCCGCGTTTAACGCTGGTATGGAACGTTGTTAATTCTGACATTTGCAGAGCATTAAATGGGGGAGGGCTAGAGCATTTTTACATGTTTAAAATAATAGAAAATGGCATGGTTTTGAGTGACATGGTCATGTTCTTGTAACCACGGTAATGCAGTAAGTTATTGTATTGTAAGTTATGAATGTATTTGGAGAAAGAAAAAAGAAGAATACAAAAAATTGGATTTAGTAAACGTCAAGACTATTTTCCAAGGAAAGAAGTAAGAGAAAATAATCCAGAGAAAACTATGAGAAAAAAAGGACGTATGAAAGAGAGAGGTAGTACAAGAGAAAACCGTTTTAAGGATTAACAATCATCTAAGCAACAGAGAAAATTACAAATAAGAAAAAAATGGATGTCTACCATATCATTTGACATTACCGTGTACGCCATTGATCATTACCATGTCGTTTTTAAATTTGTTTATAAAATATTAGAGAAAACTGAGCGATGTAGTACATATTAATAGTTTTATTACTTACCAATAATACACAAATTTACAATAAAATTTCTATAATTTTTCGTTGCATTTATCAATAAAATTGAGTCAAAATTGCTTATTTATGAATAATGACCCAAATGCATAAATATCAAATGCACATATTTATTTGCAAGTATTGTTTGGCAATTTAAGCGATATGTTTCCACATCACAGCCCGCAAGAGTGTGATACAATGATACAAAAATAGACAATATAATAAACATAAGGTTAAAAAAAGAAAACAAATAGAAAAAAACCAAAAAGAAAAAAAAATTCTTTTAAGTAGGTACCAACTTTCGAAGTAGGTACCCGCGAGTGCAGATTAGCGATATGCGACTTTTTTATTGTTATACTTATTTAACTATGGCATCAATAACAGGAACTCGACCTAGACCGAACGTGATCTTATATTTAATATAATAGTAACAATAACAATCATACTAATTATAGTTTACCGTTAGGTACTAGAGTTTAAGATTAGTTTAGTATAGTAGATATTATATAAGAACGATTTTTATATATTGAGAAAAAATGTAGTAAAACTACTTTTCCTGTGACTAAGACTGTTTGATGTTTCATTCGAACCTCTACGAAAATTACGCAACCCCTATTTCCTCAAACAATTCTGATTTATTCCTAGATGTATTTAGGTGTATGGTCAAAAATTTAAAAAGTTTTTAAAAATCCATTATTAAAAATGGCCAGGATTCGGGTCAAGAGAACGCAATATTTGTGGTCCAATTTAATATATATAGATATAATTTTTCATGGAATTGGTAACCTTGAAGAGTAATTTAGAAATATTGTTTGGATGGTCTTAAACGCACGTCTTAGGGTTCGTTACTCGACCAAAAAAAAGCGAAAGTATCACTAATTTCACGCAAGTTATTTCTTAAAAAAAACTTAAATACACATTTGAAAGAAAATAATTAAATTCTTCGAAGAAAAAGAGTTCCTTTAGAACAAAGTACTGCACTACATCTACTCTCTTAAGTTTGAAGAAGTTGGATTGAACTCGTTATGTGGCTCCCTGCCAGGAACCAAGCGGATGCGCGTGAAACTATGAATTTTATTATAATCGATACTTAAAACAATTTAAAATAATGTGTAAGACATTTTGTTATGACATAACTTGAAGAAAACATTTGAGTTTTTTAAAATTACCTGTAGAATATACTCCTATAGTTTGGAACGTTTCTCTCGGACTTACCCTGAACAGTGGCGTATTTAAGGGGAGGGCTGCCGGGCTGCAGCCGCCCCCCCCCCCCCCCCCCTCGGGTCTAAAAGTCTAATTGAAATCTAATTTTTCGTCTCACTCTCTCTTCATTTAAATTTTTAAATAATGTATTCTTGGGTTAGATTACAAATGTCTTGTAGGAAACGTTTAGTTTTTAAACTTTTCCTTCTAAAAGTCCTGTTTTATATAGAGATTAAGGTTTCGGACGCATATCGTTTTAGTTATTGATGTATGATGCAATTTTATAGGAAAACGAGTAAAAAGAATTATATTTTATAGTATTTTTCTATTACATACTTATCTGTTCCGTTTTCCCTTTTTTAAAGCTATTTTAAATCAACAAAAATATAACCCAATGCAATAAAATATTTTTACAACAAAAACAAAAAAACAATTAGGTATTTATTTATTTTTGAAGAGAAAAATTAAAGTAAAAATTTTAGTTCAAACATTTTTTATGGAAGAAGTGTGATGATAACTTATAATAAAAAAAATAGTGCGGGAAGAAACGAGAATGCTTTATTATGAATATACAAAACGGCACTTAAGAAGGAGTATTTCAAAACCTCAGCATTTGCACCAAAAACTGATCTTAGGTCTACGCTCCATAAAATACATGATTTCTGAAAAAATCATCAATTTTGGCGTAGTGAGCGATATTTACTTTATTTTTAATCAAAAAAAGCCGAGCCCGAACCTGGTTAGAGTCATACATATAGTACGTCTTATGTTAAAACTTTGGATTGACACCAATATTCATATTTTTCACAAATATAAAAAATGTTTTTTTTTTAATAAAGAGCCAGCTAGGAATATCAAAAGAAAAACATTTACAAAAACAAATATAATCCAACCATGCAGAGGAGGAAAGGTAATAATTTAATTTCGAAATTTGATAGCAGTTAGGTGAATTTTAAACGAACTTTGGGCGTGGCCCCGAAGATTTTTCGTCTGCGGCGCTTTTCCGCCTTCTTCTCTAGGGACAATATGATGAAATACATGTAGTTCCAATTGTTCCTTTTTTCAGAAAAAATTTTCTTACTTACGCCCATTTAGCCCCTCCGACATTTCTTTCTGGCTATCCCACTGACCCTGAATATAGATCATACAAACAGGGCCCGCTCTAGCAATAACGCCGCCCTGGGCAAAACAAGAAATTGCCGCCTTTTTCATCCCTTCTTCGTTTTATACCTACCACAACAGCAAATTGTCTGTCTATTCCTCGCCGCTCGCCGGCTTGTCCTTTGCTGTGACGCCGCCATGACCAAAAAAAGTACCGATGCTGGTGCCGGCGTTGTTCGGCTTGCTTTGTCGCGGAATTGCTTGATATTATTATAATATTAAAAAGAAAAGGGATCCGTCGAAATTGCCACTGTTTTAAAAATAAGACGGCACGGCAAAACAAAGGAAATTAAATTTGTTAACTGGGAATTGAAATGGTTCAAACTTCATATAGGTATACCTAGGAACGTAGGTAGGCAAAACGGGGATTTATGGTGTTTTTTTGGATTTTGCATGCCGCTCTTCCAACTTGCCGCCCTGGGCAGGGGCCCAGGTTGCCGCCCCCTAGAGCGGGCCCTGCATACAAACGTTACATTTTTGATAAAAATTTGCAAATAAAATATAAGGCTTTCTTTTAAATTACAAATAGCTGCGTATGTACTTTTATCCTCAGTTAAAAAGATAGAAACAGAGATCAGAGTTACCAAACACAAAACGGCAACTACTTAACACCTTTCTAGAAGTTTAAGCACTAACCCTTAATTGCCGTAATTTGATATAAAGGAGAAACTTGGCTTATCCTTTTAAAGAACATCGTCTCAAGAAGTGATGGCAAGTAGCTAAAAGTCTTATCTTAAGATTTATAAACATATCAGTAATAGCCTTTTTCTTTATACAGGATATTTTAAACGTGTGAAGTTGGCGATACATTTAACCACCATAACTTAAGAAAAAGAAGTAAATATACATTGCTACCGACATTTTTAAAATCGTAAAAAAAATTTGTTATATTTTTTAAAACCAATTTTTTTTTTGTTTAAGAGAGTTTATTCGGAAATCTTTTCCTACTTATAGAGTTCCTTAACCCACTTGTATTGGTTCAGTTAAAACTACAATCTACAATAAACCATTTACATCTTTTAACCACAAAACACAACTGTGCCAAAAAAAGACCGACATTGAAAATTATTTGTTGGCTATGGTGTAAAGCACAGTTTACAAGCACAAGTAAATTTTCCCCATTGACATCGTGTCAGTCTGGTGTTATGGGTATACTTACCCAACCTTTTAGATGGTCGTTTAAACAAAAAAAAGTATTGAGTATTTTTCTAGGATACCCAAGGAGTCACCCATTTAAATATAATGTGTCAATTCCGTAACACCCTGTAGATGCCAATAACCAAACTTTAGTTTTAAAACTTACCTTTCGATTATTGGTAATTTGTATTACTATTTATTAATGAATTTTTAGAAGCTTTGTAAATTTGGACTTTAATTGGACAGTATCAGGAAGTTCTTTTTTATTAAAAAAAAATCATTTTCAATATTTCTTACAATCCAATGAACTTCAGTATTTATTTTTAGGGTTTTCCTAGGCACCCACATGGATACCACCTTTCCATTGAAAAGTCAGTAATTTTTTTTTATTTGAGCACCTTAATTTAACACTGCAAATTTTAACGTGGTGGGATCCACAAAATAGCCAGTTTTTGCCAATCAACAAAATTCCGCAATTCGATTTTTCAGGCGTTACAATCTCGGTAAAAGCTGACTCCTGAAACTCGAATTTTGCTCCGTTAGAAAGAATGATAGTCGCTCAATATGAAACAGATTTTTACCAAATTGTTTTTGTAGTTGCAGAGAAATTTGTCTTTGAAATATCGTTTAGTGGGATTTTGTTGATTGGCAAAAACTGGCTACTGACACGAAACAACACTTTGACTTCTAACTTCGGAAACTAAAAGTAGTTGTCACATACATTACAAACTCCATTAACACTTGCTAGGTAAGCTAATATTGTGAACTTTTCCGTTAGTTATGCCGAACCACATCAGTTACAGAGGAAAAATTTCAAATTCAATCAAAATTTAATCTCATATTCACACAACATTCACAGCATAGTAAAGCACATTTCGTTTGAACGTGCTTTTGAAGTGGATGATTTTAATTATTAGCGTCGAACTATTTGTACCCCGGACCACAACTGGCTAAATATAGTTTCATATTTACTCTAGGTCCATCCCTTTATTAAGATAAGCTTGTTAGTGTCCACTTAGAAATTTGTTGGAATAGTTATGCGGGTCACGATAAAAAGTATCCAAACTTGTTAAATTATTGGTCCAAGGTGAATCTACTGTATTCGTAACACCATTAGCGCCATTTCAGGTTGTGCTTGGAAGGGGCAAAGCTTAAAGTGACCAGATCTTCGAAATCGTAATGCAGTTCAAACAAAAAGAGCCGCAGGCGAAAACATTTTGGTGCCACGCCCAAAAAGCATTTTTTTGGCCTATCAACAATTTTTTTTAAGGAAAAAGTATTTTTAAAAGCACAGGGGGGGGGGGCATTTTATCACTTTGTAATTCAAGAACATTGACAAACAAAAAAGGTATGAATACATACAGGCGTGGACCCGGGGGGGGGGGGGGAAGGCATACTATTTGTCGTCATCTGAGGAACTGTCATCTTCTCTTGACATTATAATTGACGGGTCGACGGTCCGATCGATCAGGTGGTCAAGATCCCACATTTTCTCCTCTTCCTTAAGGACATGATGGACTTCTTTTCCCCAGTTCACTGGTGTCACTTCCTTAATGGCTTTCATTTGAATGTAGTGTTGTGTCTTGCTACAAATCCTTTCACTTACGCCCATATAAGTTCTATAGGATTTAGTTTGCAATGATATGGCGGTGTGCGCAGCACAGTTACACTATGTATTTCAGCTATATTATCTTCCACGGCATATTTCATAAAACGACGTTAGTGTAATTTTGCTATAGCTAATAAAAAGTTATCTTCTTTTTTTCTTTGGTTAGTTATCATAAATAATTTAATGCACAAAATTTACCTACGCCTATGGCCGACACCGAAATTGAGCCGAACTGGACGAAATATCCCATTTTATTACTCTACACCTTTCTGAAATAGACTGAATAAGGTACATGTACCAAATAAGGCCACGGTCATAATAAGGCCATGTGCCTATTCTGAGGATACTCTTAGCATGACGTCAAAAGTGTATTGATATTTTAAATAGTTTAGGAATATATGCCTCAACACATGATTTGTAGTTTCAAAGTCCTACGCATGATGACGCTAAAATCAGATGCTCCACGCGGAAATCCGCGGTATAATTTTTAACCGATTTAAAATTAACAATTTTTCCCTAAAAAATTAATTATTTTGAACAGTCTATGGTACAAAAAGTTAGTGAAAGCTGTACAGAAAACAGTGTGAGTAAGTAGAGATCCAATTATTTGGATAATTTCTGGAAATAGCGTTTTCTATAGTTGAAGTTATGTGTTCATAATAAGGCCAGAAGCAAAAATTATGAAATGCCCAATATTTGAACGCTGGCCTTATTAGGAACACAACAAAAATATTAAATTAATAAAAAAATACATAATTTCAATAGGTGAACATCCATATTAATTTCCTATTAAGGTTCTGTTCTTTTAAAAACAATATAGAGAATGAAATACAGACATTTATTTCTCACATTTGGTCTATGGCCTTATTAGGAGCTGGTTTTCTTAATGAAGCCATTTGACATTTTTTTTATTTCCCAAAAATACCAAGGACCGAAAAATACCACTTAGTTACGAATCTCTAAAATCACTCTTATATAGCCAAACTTTATGTATGCAAATTTTTATAAATTATTGTTACATAGTTACTAGGATACAGTCAGTTAAAACTTAAGGTGGCCTTATTTGGTACATGTACCTTAGACTGTAGGTTTTCATGCGGTCGCCTCTTGGACTATTTATTTTATGTTATTATTTTATTAAAACTGCAACTTGGTGGTCCAATAGATCTTATATAATATCGAGAAAGCTTAAGAGACATATTTTCAGATAAAAGTAATTAGCAGAAATGCACATTCTGTAAAATAAACACTTGACGTACTTACCTACATACCATTGCTTACAACGAGTAATTTTCCAATTAATTTTATTAATTACCAAGTCCTTGTTAAAACCTTGACAGCGGAGTTATTGTCTTTCGAAATGAATAGGGTTTTCTTTTTAATTGATACTTCAGCTTTATAATACACATTAAACACACGTACACTTTTAAAAAGTATTTTTGTTTTATAAAAAGAAATATAATAGAATAATATCACTTCTATATACTTTCCTTTGCTTGTTGCTGTTGTGTTATAGTCTATTTCAGAAAGGTGTAGAGTAATAAAATGGGCAATTCCATCCAGTTCGGCTCAATTTCGGTGTCGGCCATAGGCGTAGGTAAATTTGGTGCATTAAATTATTTAAGAAAAAAAAAGAAGATAATTTGATATAGAAAATTAACACAAACATCGTTTTATAAAACATGCCGTGGAAGATATAGCTAAAAAACATAGTGTAACTGACTGCGCACACCGCCATATCATTGCGAATTAAATCTCATAGAACTTTTATGGACGCAAGTGAAAGGATTTATAGCAAGGCACAACACGACATTCAAAATAAAAGACGTTAAGCTACTGTTTGATCAAACTATTTAGGAAGTGACTTCAGAGAACTGGCGAAAAGCAGCCCATCATGTCATTAAAGAAGAGGAGCAAATGTGGGATCTGGACCACCTGATCGATCGGACCGTCGACCCGTTAATTATAACGTCAAGAGGAGATGACAGTTTCTCAGATGACGAAGAATATTATAAATTTTTATAATTTAATTTGTGTATAATATATAGTTTTTAAATGTTTAATAAAAAAAATAGGTGTACCTAATACTATGTACATAATGCACGCCTTTGTCACACCATTTTCAGTGTTTGTGAATAGATAACAATAGGCAAAACCCATAAATTGACCCAAACCCGGGCGGTACTACTTGCACTTGATGAAAATAAATAATTTTGCAATGCAATCAATGCCAAATTATGAAAGTGGCTTAAATATTCGTCGGATTACTATGTAGTCCCTTTGCATACCTAATAAGCTTATATTATTCTACACCTTTCTGAAATATACTATAATATCGGTAATAGGTAATGATAAATTTTTCTAAGGTGTTCCACATAGTTTTTGACTTCGTGGTACCTTTTATTGGCATAGGGCATATTAAAACAGGCAACCAAGGTAATATTAGACAGGTAGGCGCACCAACAACACCTATCCCGATGGCACATGATACCTGGTCAAACCCTAGGGCCACGATTGGAAAAAAGCTATCAACTGAAATGTTGCTTTGAACCCGTGCCAAGTTAAAACAAGTTGTTGGCCTTCTAACAGGCCACTGCCACTTAAGAAAACACCTACGTCGAATAGGAATTTACAATGGTCCCATTGAATGCAGACTTTTCGGCGAAGAGGACGAAACCGCCTTACATATTATACACAATTGCGAAGCACTGACCCGAAGAAGATTCAAAATCTTCGGAGGAATCCAATGTGGTGACAATATCCCGCATGACAATAAACTTCTATCTACTGGACCTTATAAAAGAAACAAATCTTTTTTAGCAAGACAGGGGCGCACAATAAGCTACTAGGCTGCAGTGCAGGAAGCTTGGGCCAAACGCCCGACCCTCGCCCTAAACCAACCAACCGTAGGTAATCTCTATCGAATTAAATAATCCTAAATAACGTTTATGGCTTACACACCAAGATTACCCTTAAAAACTTCTTGTAGTTCTGTGACTATTAAAACTAAACGAAGTACACTTATTCGAATCGAGTATTACAGAAAACAAATTATTTTACTGGCGCATATATCCGAATGTTTTGACACTCCCTTTAAAAAGTTTTTATATTTTTCACATTGTAACATATGGACCGGGCATATCGATTTTGGAAGTTCACAACTTAACGTAAGAACGTGTCTGAAAAATATTGAAACAACAATACTGAATTTTCTTGGATAAAATGAAAAATACTGTTTTAAAGTTTAAAACTAAAATCTTTGTATGTAACAGTAAGTTCAAGCAAATATTAGTAGAGTTTTAATGTCCAGCGATTGGGATTTTGAATTGAGTTTTAACAGAAAAGTAAAATTACTCCCTTTCGCTGCTGATATTTTTCTCTGTAGTTTATATTTCTGGCTTTTCAGATTTTTTTACAACCACTGTAGGAGCGGATATAGGCCTTAAAAAATATGCTTTAGTAAAATGTTTTTTTTTTTTTTTTTTTTTTTTTTTTTATGATAAAACACCTGCACTGTAGGAAAAATCCTTTAAGGGGCACTGGGAGCGGTGCGAGTGCGAAAAAAGCGATTAACGTTGGTCTTGAAACGTTGAAGATTGTATTCATTGGGAAACACGACCTCAGGAAGATCATTTCACAAAGATGACGTTCTCCAGATGAAAGAATTCTTGAACAATGAAGTTCGAGGAGTACTAAGCTGAACAACATATGGATGAGCGGTAGTGGTTCGCCGTGTATTTCTGTTTTGCATTGCTCTAGGTGGAATCAAGTGGGCAATGTCAGTCGAACACCTGCCATGGAAATATCTGTAAAAGAGAGCCAAATCACCAACCTGTCTTCGATGCTCCAGGCTATCGAGGGTCTTGGTCAGCTCGGGGTCGCCGATCAGACGAACGGCTCTCCTTTGAATGGAATCCAGTAGCCGAAGGGTGTGCTTGGGTGCAGAGCTCCAGACATGAGAGCAATATTCTAATGATGGTCGAATCTGGGATTTGTAGAGTGTCAAAAGTTGATTAGGTGTGTACAACCTTTTGGTGCGGAAAAGTACACCAAGTTTCTGTGCAGCTGCCTTGGCAATGCGGCAACGTGATCATGCCAAGACATATTACCTCCCAGATTGACCCCCAGCAAATTAATAGACGGTGCCAGGGGAATTGCGTGTCCTGCCATGACTATATCCGGTTCTGCAATGTAAACCTTTTTGGAGAAGACTGCTGCCTGGGTTTTCTTAGCATTAAATTCGACTTGGTTACTGTCACCCCAAGCCAAAATTTCTTCCAGGTCCTTGTTGCGTCGTTAATAAGATACAGGCTGTTAAAGTTTAATTTATAAATTAATTTTTCCTTATAGCTGAAGCTGTTTTTGAGATATAAACATGAAAATTTGTAATTGGGAGTTCTTGATGGCGAGTAATGAATCTATTTCTGTTTTTTTAAATAGCTTGTAGGGGACACTAGTTACACCTTTCACGTTTACTGCATCGCGCCCAAATTTTTTTTCGGGTAACCTAATGGGGATTCTGATTAAAATTTATTATAAGACAGGATGGAATTTTTAACTGGAATAAATTCGGTATTAGAAAGCCTCTTTTTTTGCGGAGAAAATACGGGTGTCTTTATTTTTAGTTTGGTACACTTTTTTCGTTCCGTCATGATTTGCCCATTTTTTTCTTGACAAAACCAATACCAAAAAATGACCACTGGAATGCGGCATTAACTAAACAAACAATCTTATCAATAACATGTTTCCTTTTTTTTAGCCAGCCTGCGCTGCCAACACCAAAATTGTAGTATGAATTGTTGCTAAAATGTCCAGTTCTTATTTTTTTCTGGCTTTCTACATTACGAAAATGCAAAAGTAAATAGTGGGTCGTATTCCTTTCTTTATGCTTTTTCCAACGAGCTATCACAACATATACCTTTACATTTGAGAAAAAAAGTTGGGGGCAATTTCTACCCCCTAAAAGAGGGGTAAATTTCATGACGGAACGAAAAAAGTGTACCAAACTAAAAATAATGACACTCATATTTCCGTATTTTCTCCGCAAATAAAAAGGCTTTCTAATACTGAATTTATTCCAGCTAAAAATTCCACCCTGTATATTAATCCAATGATAATTTTTAAAGAAAAAAGAATAATTTTTGTCTTTTATTAAAACAATCCGTTGCCTAGATATTTGTAGTTTTAAATAACGTGGCATGGAGGATTTTATTTTTAACAAAAAGAATTATTCAGTTTTGACAAAAAAAAAATAGATAGAAACCCCTTTATATATTGCTATATTGAAAATTAATATCGTTTTTTCGATATGAATTCCCACTAGACTTTCTGAAAATATGAATCTACTTTTAAAATTAGGACGAGCAATTTGAGATCCAACTTTACCTTTAAAATTTTGCCAGAAAGTTATGAAACGATTTGCCACATAGTTTTACCAAAATTTGCATTTATCATTAATTTAAATACATTTTTACCAAATTTGGTTTACATTTGTTTTTTGCAGCACAGTATTAAAATATATTCATGTTTTAACCATTTTTATTTAAACAAATTTTAAAGTATTTACAGATGAATTTTCATCTGCTTCACCAGGTCGTTACTGATGAGGGTTTTGATACGTTTAGAATAGGCAGTATGTAAATATTCTGAATAATATATTATATCAACTGCCAGAACATAACCTCGTAGATTGTCATCGTCAACTATATTCAAATTCAAATCGAATAGCTTCCTTTTAATTTTGTTAAACAAAAGAACTTCTCGTAACGCGTGACTAGTAAGTTTTGCATTAACGTTATGGTATACGATTAAGGCTTAGTTATAGTCATCCAATTGGATAATAGTTAGGTCAAGCATTGCAGACAATACGGTGAACAGACCACTGGGATTAGTCAAAGAGGAGATTTAATACACGGCCAAACAGCTTGCACAGAACAGATGAACAGAGTTAATAACCTGTAGTATATCCAGGCAACTGTGGCCCACACTTGATAAAAGAGAACGCACAGTCGGAAAGATGTGAGAAATATTACTGCGGTTGTCACCGGACATTGCCTCTTCGGTAGACATGCCGAACGTATGCAAATACCCACTAACGACTTCTGCAGAAGTTGCAGAGATGAGAGAGAGGAGAAAAGTATTCAACATTTTCTGTGTGAATGACCTGACCTCGCAAGAAGAAGGTTCACTGCCTTAGGTGAACCATTCTTCAATAGCCTGGATGAACTAAGCAACTTACAACTTGGACGACTGAGCAGGTTTCTGAATAGTAGTGGCTGGTTTGAATAAGTTGTTAAAATCCTTTTGCGGTGCACGCCGCACTAACCATCAGTGATCTGATGAAGGTGGGTTCTACGGAAAACGTGTGGTATCACAACAAACCTAATAGGACTACGTGAGTGGTCAGAGCCAAAGGTCTACCACTCTAACCTAACCTAACCTAGGTCAAGCATTTATTCTACCAAAATTATCAATCGATACTTATGTCGGCAGACCTACATACCATCACACAATTGAAAAACAATGCTCGTGGTTTTGGAAGAAAATGAGTCTAAGATTTAATTAGTTGCGTAGCGTTAAAACTTATAAATGATAATATAATTTATAGTACATAATATGTCAAGGCTTTTTCCCTGGTCAATTCAGTTCATCAATTCTATCAATTAGTTCCTTGAATACATTCTCCGTGCTCTTCGTTAGAAGTAAAATTTTATAGCCATTAATATATTAAGTATGTTCCTCGGGGTTGAAAAATCTTTTTGGACATGGTTTGGATGCTATAATTAATTGCTTTGCATTAATTTATTTACAAAAAAGCTTATAAATAAAGAAAATTAATGCCCAGTAGCGTCCTGAATACGACCCTGTTTCTCGCTGACTTTTCCCATGCGGCGAGAGCGGGCACCTTTCGTGACGTTTTAATATTCGAACAGAAATATGGCCAAGCGTTGCTTGGGTTTAACTGTCACCAAATATCACCCCTAATACTTTATTAAATAAGCATAACTTTGATATCACTGGACAACTAAAGGTTCAAACATTGTTTCTTTTGTTATGGATTTTTGAGTTAGGGCTTTCTTTGGAAGAAAATAAATGTTAAAGTTGTTCGATTTGTAATCTCACAAATTATGTATACAGGGTCCTGCACCTCACCTCCCGTCATCTATAGCTCACTTATTAATTAAGTTGGAATTTTCATATTTTGCAAACTTTACCTGTATTCTAGGGCGCTTTTCAGGAAAATATGTTTGTTTATATAGGATGTTCCAAAAAAGTGTGACGTCATAAGGATATATTTTTTTAGATCATTCTAGATAGATATTTTAGCTTATTTAGATGCCTTTTATAGTTGCCTACATACCCCCAAAATTTTAATGAAATCGGTTTAGTATTATAGGCGAAAAAAATACTAAAACACTAATAAAAATAATTTTTGTTTCACTGGTTTTAAAAATTAATAAAAAGTAAAAATAATGCCCCGTTATTAAAATTTTATAAAGGTACTTAATAAATAAGGTCGAACAGTCTCGCTAACCAAGTTTGATTACTACAAATTGTACAGAGTGTCCAAAGTCTAGTGTCAAATTTTGTTAACTTTAAAGCAATTAATGTTTCTTATTTCAAATTGGAACCCCCTATATATTATTATGTTATTCGATACAGAATTAAAAATTAAACATTTGTTCCAATAACAACCTTATCGCAATTTCTAACGCATCAAAATTTATTTGCAGAAAACTCATTTTATCAACTATTCCAAGTCATTACAGTAGACTCCCGATTATCCGAAATAATGTGGACCGGACCGATTTCGGATAATGCGGAGATGAAAGAAAATCAGTAACTAGGAAAAGCAACTATATCTATGTAGGTACTTTTATAGATGTACATACTTAAAAAATTCTAATACTTATATATGTACATTAGTATGTATGTATTCATACTCATAAATTCAAGAAAGAGGTAATTGGTACTTGCTTTAATTTTAAAGTCATGATTTTTGGCCGCAATATCCCTCCATCTTTTGAGTAGAAGCACATCAGTAGATGTCGCACTAGGCTGTTTCTTAGAAATTTCGAATAATGCGGAGGCATAGCAAGAATCATTTCGGATAATCCGGTTGAAAAACAATTTATGGGTCCTACCGTATACTAAAGTGATAAAAAAAGAATTCTTTTTATATGCTCCTAATATGAAAATCATATCTACGAGCTCTTCTTGGGTGTATTCCATCACAAAAACTAATATAGCTTAAATAGTTATTATTAATCTAACAATATTTGAAACTATATGAGCAACATAGTTAAATTGATTAGTCTCAATATCCTTAATTAAATAAGTAAATCATATGTCTTGTTTTGGAGAAACTCAGTGACACCTCAGGGCAAAACGTGGTTTTATTTTACATGTGGTGAGGAACTTTTCAGAAAATAACTTTTGGGGAAGATGGGCTGGACTTTGCCAGCTTTGTGAATACATTAATGCATTAACGAAAAGAAGTAGGAATTTTATTGTGGCTCAAACCAAGATATTTTTGGACAATAACTGTACGTTATATTAAAAATTAAAATACTTTAAATACTTTTTTATTACGGCATTTATTTACTAGATTATTTATACCTAGTTGTTCTAACTTAATTATGAAATTTATTTTCATTTACATTGCATTTCTAATAAGTCCTAAGTTACCTTTCTTTCACAATGTAGCACATTAATATTATCTAAATTAATAAAATAGTTATTTTCTATTCAGTGATTACAGACATCCTAGAAGTTCTTACATTATTTAAAATGGATTATATACGGTTCTTTAAGTCTAGTTTTTGTTGGTACATTTCATCCTAGAGCAGTTAACCTTTCAGATTGAATGGATGAATCCATAAATAATCTATTTTTTTTTTAAATAATGGAAGAAGTTCTGGGATGTCAAATCGCGAGACCATTCATTAATTTATTCAGATAATATGAAAGAAAAGAAACTTTTAATAAATTGCTACATTGTTAAAAGAAAAGTAAAAAACTAGAGTTATTAAAACAACTAGAAATTAAAATTAAAAAAAAAAAATAGAACCCTATTTATGAATCCCAGTTATTTACCCAGTACCTGCAAAATTGTAAAACGTACCTTCAGGATATTTTTAAGTTGTGGTTAAGGGAAATTATGTAGACACCCAAAACTATCAAAAAAAAAAATAATATTTATTTTGAGAAAAATAACATATCTAGCACTCCTAGTAATTTTTCTTTTTATCTCTAGATTGAAGAATTTAAAATGTCAATCATACAAGGCTATAAATTGTATATAAATATGTATATACCGGGTGTTGCATCGTCGAGCGGGACATAGGAAATCCCATGTAATTTTAAATGGGGTCAATTATTGGCTTCCCTAATTATTTTAGAGAAAAATTCTATTTAGGTTTATTAAAGAGCACTAAAACCCACATTCAAAAGAATAACTTTAGATATTTTTGATGAGCCCGTTTACGGGTTATCGCCGATTTCTTTTTAACTATTTCTCCTTTTTATGGCCCCGTATTTGCGGGCACCAGTCAAGGTAAAAGATGACTGTCAAATAAAGTTGTCATTTTGAAATGTGTGCTTTATTGTTATAAAAACTCATCGAAAATATTAGCCATGAATTACACTTGTGAAGAAAAAATATTGATGATTAAATGGTATTATCAAGGAAATAGTTATCAAAATGTGTCAGACATGTTTGCTGCTCTGTATCCGAATAGACTGATAGCTGCAAAATCTACAGTCGAAAGGACTATCAAGAAATTTGAGACAAAAGGCACTGTAATAAATAACTGCAGATGTGAAGAAAGGCAGGAACAAAGAATAAATGCAAAAAAGGATTTCCTATGTTCCGCTCGACGATGCAACACCCGGTAGATCAAATATTAAAATAGATAAATTTAGGAAACGACTTTTCTTTTTGCCAGTATCAGTGCCAGTTTTGGCAGCACTAAAATAATTAGCTCAACAACTCATAAAATTTTTACGGAACATTAATATTTAATCCCATTTCTATGATATTTCAAAGCAATGTAAAAGTTATAGGTCTTAAATTGGCATATTTGAACTTCAAACCAGCGGGATTCATTTCTTTCAAAAACTTCTTTACTAAAGATGAAAAGTAATGCATCGGATCGAACACTTAACTTGCTGAATTATATTCTTTTGCCATTTGTAAAAGCTAATATAACAAAATTTATTATGGATGCAGTATAACTTGTAAAAAAATGGTACGTACAGAATAACCAATATACTAAAATAAGTTTTATTTCCTTAAGAGTTCCTAATTAGTAAAACTGACATTTGTACTGCAAGCAAGATATCATTGATGTTTTTAAAAATAATATTTTAAACCATTTGAATTGTAACAATCAATCGTAGAATGTAAAAATGTTTCATTAAAAAAATTAAAGTTAATACTAATAGCATTTTTATGATCCACTCTGTATACCTAATATCTTTTTTCTAAAAAATAAATTTCCAACCAATTCTTGATTAAGTGGCTAATCCGTTTCTTTACTCTAACCCTGTATACGTGTCTCTCTCTTGAATAAAAGTTTAAGTCATAAACATAACAGCAGTTGGACGCATAACAATAATTTTATTTTAGGAAATTTGGTTTTTTGATATATATTTTCAATAATTTTGTTTCGTAACTACGTCTTTTAAATAAAAACATGTGTAAAAGACTGTAGTTTGTGTTTTATCTGGACAAAATGTATTAATAGAAACATAGTCACGTGGTACTTCTTGGAAACACTCTAAGTGTTAAATTGGGGTATGTGGGTCAAGGAGATGATGCCACAGACCCTAGTAGGGGTGAGTCATTAATGTTATATTGGATTGTTATGTAAGACGCAAATAAATCCTAAAAAAAGATGTACAAGCGAGGTGTCATCAGAAGTGCCAAAAGGGCATTTCGGTGTCACTGGAACTCGCTTGATTAACTACTTATACGTCATAACACAGAATAATAATAAACGTTGGTGCAAAATTCCGAAACAATCAATCGGCTTATCAAAAAACAATATATTTATAGATAATTTATTACTGAAATATTTTAAAATAGCAGATGCCCGCGCAAATAGTACGACATAAAGAACAAAATGGAGGCGATTATTTACATTTCATCGAGAATTAATTTGATCGCAATTGTTCCATGAAATATAATGTAATCCTGGAAAAAAGCTGTTCGTTTCAGCTAGTGCGACATAAAAATAAGAAAAAATAATATATATCAATAGTTATAAAAAGAAGTATTGTTTGAATATTAAATTTTTCTCTGATATTGTTTATTAGACATGTTTTCTTTTTTCCGAATTAGGGTGTTTTCCTCTTCGTTCGCTGCCAGGGCCATTCCCGAGGGGACTTACAGCTTAACGTGGGTTCTGAACCACGAACCTCGGTCATGCGACACCCCCCAAGGGCTATCAACCCTTGGTTTCTTGCCATTGCATGACCTATCGATTGAGGAGTGTGTACCTTCTTCCGCGCCTCATGAGATGTCCGATTTCATCCGGCCTGGTTACCGGCGTGAATGGGGTGGGTTGGGAGATGATACCTTTTACACTCTTCCATGCATTCTTAAATTCACTGAATTTCGGACATACTTTTTTTATTGTACGTATGCCCACTCCGGGAATCGAACCCGGGTCGCTACGGTTGAATGCCAGTAACTTACCTCCGAGCCACTGCCGTGGTTTAGACATGTTTATAAATAGAAATAAAAGTAACTTTTATAACCAAAGTTTTGTCTGTCACTTTTTTCTGTAAGTGAGGTATTAATGTCGCTCCATCATCATTTACTTCAAGGATTAGCTGCAATCTAATTAAATTAAAGCACAATCTAGGAGCAAGTTAATAACTGGGACTCTCTGAGAAAGATATATTAAATCTGGAAAGGAATGAGGATTTAATCGGATTAGCATTACTAGTTATACCTACTAGGCTAAGTTAACAAAAACTTTGCCTTTTTTTCAGTTGTGAAACATTGGCTTTGCTTCAAAGTAAATTAGATTATTAAGGAAGATGAATTATTTTTCTTATTGTATCGATTTTAAGTAAAAGTGCCTAAAACTAAATGTTATTAAAAATATTTTAATGAAGTTAGATGCATGGAGACAAATTTATATTGCAACGATGTATAGAGATAGTTAAGATGCATATTTTAAAATTATATTGAAGCATACAAGGTTTCCCAAAAATCGTGGCAAATATAACCTGTCCTTTTAAGATATCATTATTGCATTTTTAAATTGTGCTAAGAATTCAACACTTATTTTATAAACAGACTACATGCTAAATTCCATTGTTTTTATGATATTAACATTTAAAAAATTACATTAATCTCACTTTGACAGGCTGCAGCGTCCAAATAGTGCATCTGGGGAAACAAAAACAGGTTTTAAATTTTTTTTCTTCGTTATTATTATCTACCCAAAAATATCAACTTTTTTAACCGAAAGTTAATGAATGTAGAGTTAAATTTTACGTGAACGAGTTGGATAAGATGTATTTTATTATTATAGCACTCAGTGGCGTAGCTAGCATTGAATGGGCCCTGTATCAAGAGCCAGGCGGTGGGCCCCTCGGCTAGAGATGGGAGCGGTTAAAATAGAATTAAAATAAACAGAACAGAATAGTTTGTGGGCCCTCCAGGCCAGTAGGCCCTGTATCAGTGATACAGCGGTTGCTACGCCACTGATAGCACTATACAGGGTGATTCACGTTGAGTGGCCTATTAGAAGATCTCGGAAACGAGTAAACTTATCTTCCTAAATATTTGATAGCAGGCATAATTGGCTTTGAGCTTTTAAAACATTATCTTTTGTGGTTTTTGTTACTTCCGGTTATACCGGAAGTTAATGCCAACTTTGCTATTTCAAATGGAACACCCTGTATATTTTAGCATTTTTGATTACCTTATTAAAATCTAAATAACTTTTGTTAATGTTAATCTATTCCTATCTCTAACCGTTTTTGAGATATGAATTATAAAGGGATTTTTTTGTGTAAAAACGCTCCGAGAAGAAAGTTTAGTAACTCTGAAACTAATAAAGGTAAACATTTAAAATTTTGCACGCTTTCAAATAATACATAGATCTTTAGTTTAAATTACTTAGGTTTTACGTTTTTTATAAAGGGAGTTCTTAAAATTGTGCCAATGTTTCCATTTAAATAAATGTGCATAAGTCAATTTTTGCAAATGGAACACCCTATTTTTTAGCTTACTAACGTGTAGAGAATTAAATTTCCTATCTAAATGCCTTATATGTTACAATCCGCATTTTTAGTCGTTTTGGAATTATGAGCAATTTAAATAAAAAATCTTAAAATTTCTGTTTGTGTTAATGCGACATTATTTTTGAAAAGAAGGGTTCGACTGGGATTTTCGTTTGACTTTGAAAATTATAAATAGCTAAGCAACGAATATAGGCGCTTAATAGCAAATGGTAACAAAGCTCAAAGTCAAACGAAAATCCCAGTCGAAGCCTTCTTTTCAAAAATAATATCGCATTAACACAAACAGAAATTTTAAGATTTTTTATTTAAATTGCTCATAATTCCAAAACGAACAAAAATGCGGATTGTAATATATAAGGCATTTAGATAGGAAATATAATTCTCTACACGTTAGTAAGCTAAAAAATAGGGTGTTCCATTTGCAAAAATTGACTTATGCACATTTATTTAAATGGAAACATTGGCACAATTTTAAGAACTCCCTGTATAAAGAACGTGAAACTTAAGTAATTTAAACTAAAGATCTATGTATTACTTGAAAGCTTACAAAATTTTAAATGTTTACTTTTATTAGTTTTAGAGTTACTAAACTTTCTTCTCGTAGCGTTTTTACACAAAAAAATCCTTTTATAATTCATATCTCAAAAACGGTTAAAGATAGGAATAGATTAATATTAACAAAAGTTATTTAGATTTTAATAAGGTAATCAAAAATGCTAAAATATACAGGGTATTCTATTTGAAATAGCAAAGTTGGCATTAACCTCCGGTATAACCGGAAGTAACAAAAACCTCAAAAGATAATGTTTTAAAAGCTCAAAGCCAATTATGCCTGCTATCAAATTTTTAGGAAGATAAGTTTACTCGTTTCCGAGATCTTCTAATAGGCCACTCAACGTGAATCACCTTGTATAGGACGTACGGGTTCTTTATAGTCTTTACTACTACTACTCTCTGAGGCCACGGTATAGTTATTAAGGTTTTTGGTGGTTAGTTTCTCCACTATTGTAGCTCCGGATCCCAGACCAAATTAAAAATTCAAACCTTTTACTATCAATTGACTGTTTTAATATAAATTAGCCGAAATTCCATGATTTGTTCACATTTAAAACTATGTTCGCCTTTAAAGACTCGTAGCTGAGGGCCTGACACTCTAACCTAGCCTTACCTAAAGACTGGAAGCTTGCCGGCATTGATTTTAGCTTAAATAATTTTCCATTGTTTGTTATCTTAGCCGTGTTATCAGACGTTGTTGACAATATCATCTGTTGGAAATTATTTAGTAATTCAGTACAAACAACATATTTCATTCTAGATTAAATTTTTAAAACTAATTTAAGTCTTTAAAAAATATTTTGTAGACCGTATTTAAAACAAAAAATATATGTCTGTAGCATTATACGCACGAATGCACTTTAAACTTTTATGTTTCTATAGTTGACTGCGCCATCAAAAAGGCGTAAATTTCGCTTTTTAAAAGCGAAATATCGCTTCTTTGCGTTAAAAGTTCCTGAGAGCAAACAGAACCCACGAAAAGTAGGACTTTCGACGATTTTGATATATTCAAGTGCCCTCGAAGTGCCACATCCGTCTCGTGGCGCTTTATTATGATTTTAAAGAGCTGGAAAATGTAAAACTAAATATATTTTTTATTATTTTTAAAGTGTTTGAGCTGGATGGCTATATAAATTAGTCGTCCTGATTTAATGCTCAGATATGAAACTGTGTATTAATAAACAAAAGTAATAGATAAACGAACACTAGAATTACGTTATATATAGTGTTTTTTTTTAAATATAGGGTCGCATTTATGTCGGGAAATGATCGATTATTTCTAAAAGTAAGATATCTAGCGAAAAATATTAAATAGAGAAGTTTTAGGCAGATGACTGGAGATATTTGCCAATTGAAACGTTGTGATTTTAAAAAAAATGCAAGAATTTCTATCAAAAAAAATAATGCTGAATATTTTTGAGTTTAAATACTCTGCTCGTCATGGTTATGCCACAAAGTATAATTTTAATATCAGAATTTAAAAAATGGGTGATTACATTCTAATTATACCAATAGGGTGTATAAGAATGGCTCTCGGCCGTATCTCGGAAACTACTGGGCATAGAAACTCAGGAAAAAAAAATTGTAACTAAAGTGGTCATGAGAAAATCCTTAATAATTTTTAAGTTCTGCATTTTGCCGTAAGAGGGTGTAATTGAAAAGTAAATTTTAAAAGTTTACATATCTCTGAAAATTCCACATTAAGGTATATCTTTGATAACACCATTGAAAAGCTTGGACAATTATGCATCATTTTGGTCTTATGCTCATTGGCGTACCGACTTTAATAAAAGGGGGGGAAGCGGTTGAATGTGTTATCATTTAAATCGCTGTAACTTATAAACGACTTATCCGATTTTAGCAAACTACAGACTATTTGGAAGAGAAATGTATGCACTTTCACCAATCGTATTTAGTTGTCCATAATAGTTCTAAAAAAAAATGCTAGAGGGCGCAATTTGTAATAATAACACATTTTTTGATTTTACTCCGAGAAAATAAATCATACGGTATAATTATGATACCATAATCGAAAAGTAGATTAAATTTGCTAGAACAAATATTAAAACCGCAGCTCGATATCTCCGTTCGTTTCAGCGTTATCGCCAATAGAATAATTTTTAAAAGTAAGCGATTATATATTTTTTAGAAAAAAAGTGGGACGCCATTGATATTTTTTCATGTGGATATTATTTCTGATTAGCCTGGTCAATTCTACATAAAAATGGTCTCTTGCGTCTTTCTCCTCAGACACACCGTTCTTAAATAGATACGGCCGAGAGCCATTCTTAGTGGGACACCCGGTACATACAATTATTACAAAAGAATAACCTGGTTTTTCAAAATTTCTGGCACCCAACATATTTGCAGTTTTGTATTATTTTCGCACAAGGACTTATTTTTCTGGGCTATAACAACTACAGGAAAAATGATTTATTATTCCGTAGGTAATGATTTCGCATCCGGGTTAAGCAAGAAACGGATTATAGAAGAAAAATAAAATTGGTCAGTATTATGAAGTGGGAAAAAACATCTGAGATACAGTCTACATTTTGACAGAGACGAATTTATTCCCTATTAACAACATATTCTCTAATTTATCATGAACAAACTGGCAGCTTGATGGATTTTCAACTCACGCATTGTATTTGATTATTTATTTAGTTAAAACGCGTTTGTTCAAAAAGCACTAATAAGTAACAACACAAAATAATGCTTGTCTTAATTAGCTAAAAATTTATACCTATACACGGGCCCGTGAGTTTTTTTTTCAAGTAGAGCAAATTTTGAGGGTCTATTTCAGAAAGGTGTAGAGTAATAAAATGGAAAATTCTGTCCAGGTCGGCTCAATTTCGGTGTCGGCCATAGGCGCAGGTAAATTTTGTGCATTTAATTATTTACTATTAACTAACCAAAGAAAAAAAAAGAAGATAATTTTATAAAGAAGTAATTATTAGCTATAGCAAATTTACACAAACATCGTTTTATGAAATATGCCGTGGAAGATATAGCTGAGAAACATAGTGTCTGCTGCGCATACCGCCATATCGTTGCGAACTAAATCCTATAGAACTTATATGGGCGCAGGTGAAAGGATTTGTAGCAAGACACAATACACCATTCAAAATGAAAGACGTTAAGTTACTGTTTTATCAAGCCATTAAGGAAGTGCCACTAGAAAACTGGCATTGGATCGATCGGACCGTCGACCCGTTAATTATAACGTCAAGAGGAGATGACAGTTCCTTAGCTGACAAAGAATGTTATAATTTTTTATAATTTAATTTCTGTATAATGTATTTTTGTATTTTTTTATAATGTTTAATAAAAAATAAGTGTATCTAATACTATGTACAGAATGCACGCCTTTGTCACACCATTTCCAGTGTTTGTGAATGGATAACAATAGACAAAACCCATAAATTGACCCAAACCCGGGTGGTACTACCTGAACTTGATGAAAATTTTGCAATAAAATCAATGCCAAATTATGAAAGTGGCTTAAATATTCGTTGGGTCACTCTGTAGTCCCTTTGCATACCTAATGAGCTTTTATTACTTTACACCTTTCTGAAATAGACTATAGATAGTAATGTAATAAGCAAAATATAGTTTTTTAATTATTAAACATTAACATGAAAGTGTGAGTGATTGCCAATTACACCTGTTGACCGGGTCGGATTTTTATTGTCGCTTAAGTTTATTAAAAGTTTTTAATTTTTAGTTTCTTGTAATTCCTGTTGTCCCAGTGAGACCTAAATGACTTTGAGTTCTAAAACTACACTACAGACTTAAGTGAAAGTTCTTGTACAGATTTATCGGTAAAATGCCCATGTTGGACTACTATTATTAATTCAAACTTCTTCTTATCTTTTTCTTTCTACACATGTGATGAAGCGCCAAGATTTTATAAATTTCTAGTCAATGGACAAACCAAAATTTACGGCATGGTCTTGTCACACAGGAATAATAAGTTATTTTTATTTCTCTCGCATAAAACACATTTTTTGGGAGAAAGAATTGATGGTCCGACAACAAAAATTGCCTTTTACATAAGAGGTCAAAAAATAGCACACATCTGTCACTCAGAAAAGACAAGCCCTTGCTTTGATTAATTATTAAATAATTTCTCAGATGATGGTATGGTCACTAGTCCACCCTGAAACTAAAAGTGCCCACCCAATATGTGATTGAATAAATTATTTATTATTTTTCTGCGTAGCTTTTTCGAGGAATAGTAGGTGTCCACACGGTACCAACGGCGACGATCTTTTTTTAAAAGTTATATTTTTGAGGAGTAGGAGATATTCACACGGTACCGACGACCAAAAAAAACCGGGACCATTAAAATATTTCTAGCGCCGCCGCTGTAACGAAACAAAAGAGTTATTTTAAGCTTTGGTTGATACCATATAAATTGGTCACTTTATTTGGTTAAGCAGCGATATCCTGAGCCAAAATTATCTGTTAGAAAATAGAGAAAAAGCCATTTTTCTTTCACGATATGAAAAATGAGGACGATTTAAATCCTATATTTGCATATAAATTCCTATTCAATGAAGAGGCAATAACACAAACAAAGAACATTATTTAATGATGTGGAAAAGCAGGAACGATATACTGGACGTCTAGTACTGGGATAAATATGAAATGAAAACTTTCTAGACCAGTGAAAGTAATAGGCGAGAAGTGTTTTTATTAAATACAGGGTGATTCCTAAGTTGATACTTCTTTTTTAGCTGTGTATAGAAGGCATTAAAATAAACAACATTTTCAAATACCTTTTTTTAAGAAACTTAAAAGTAGACGAGATACAGAAGTAAAAAATCTAAGTGCGGGCCTGGTCATCAAAACGTAGCCTGCTATACTTTATTTTGTTTTTGTCTTATTAGTCATGCAGTTTACGGGTCGGTGGTGAGTTATTTATTTGGCAATCCCCTGCGGTGTGTTTTTCTGTAACAAGTTAATTTTAAATTGGTGACACGTGAAAATGGTAAAATTTGAAAATAATGAACTAGTAGATATGGTGCTAATTTACGGTGAGTGTCGTCAAAGTGCGGCTGCTGCTTCGAGACGCAGAACGCTTTCCCTTGGGGGCTTATCCTACACCCAAAAGTTTTCTTAATGTTATTCAATGGGCAAGTTAGGCAGGACAATAAAGGCAATGCAAGTCCAAAACTCTACTGCCATTCAAGAAACGTCATTATCTCCAATCTTTAAACATACACAAGTTTGACTAAGTTGTAATATTAAGTTAATTTGCTGTAACACTCATCCAATAAATAATAAATAAAAAGTATCCCTGGTTTATTCCAGAAACTTTGAAATACTTATTGTATTTTATCCCTATAAGCCATTTTCTTTCCAGTTTCCATTTCCGTAACTTCTGTAACAATATGACGACATCCTAATAGTTCAGGGCGAATTTAGGAATTATTACTTTAATACTTCCAGTGGAAAAACTTCCGATCCAACATATTTGATATTAACCAGAGTTTTGGGAGTATGATTTAAAGCATATTAATATTTTTTAAGAGGCGAAATACAATAACATAACGATAAAAATATCAGTGATACTGAATAATTTGCGAGGAGCTTGCAAACAATATTCTTTGCAAACAACTAACTAGTGAAATTAATGGCATAACTCTTCCTTTTTTTTAAAGAAGAGTGGTTTTTAGGGTTCTAAAAATTTTAGTTAGCTTTTTTTATGAATAACTTGAAGATAAGAACTAAAACAAAACTGAATACAAACACGCCTGGCTTTGACAAACGATTTAAGTCCTTTCAGTGGCGTGCAATGCTGTTTTAATCAGGGTAGGAAAATTTTTTATTTTATCACAAAATGTCTTGATTTGAGTTTGTGTAAAGAACACTGGCAGAAGAAGAATAAAACGACATTATTTGTAAATGAGTTCAACACGGCGGTCTTTACGTAAAAATTCTTTTAAAACATCGTCATAAAAATTGGTTTTGCCTTTTAAATCCCGCAAATGTCGCTCTCCAGAGAGCTTATTGTTAATAAGCGTGTCTCTCCCTGTGTATTTTGTTAATAGGTATTAATTCTTTTTAATCCAAAAAAGGATCGTTCTGCAGACGCGCTGTTAGCCGAAATAGTAACAATTAACGCCTTCATATATATACTAACTATAAATTTCATCATCCACCTAATTAAACCAATATTGCCAAAAATAAGGTCAATTTTTATGTGAAATATGATGATAAGCTTCCTGCTTATTAAATATTATGAACCTATCAGCAAAAACTATTTTAATTGTCACAAAAGTGCTTCTTATTTTACGATACCTTATCCGTTATCCCTTTAAAAATATCTTAACTAAGCTAACTATAAATAAAACTTATAGAGGCGTGTTTCATATTTTATATTGAGAAAGCGAATTATTTTCCAAACTACGGTAAAACTTGAAGATTGGCACCAAGGCACTTACCAAACGCGTGCTTTCTAGGCGCGAAGGTCGAAGGTTGACGGGTTTAATTGTTCAATCTCTTTCTAACCTACAGCCTACCGGTTTTCTCGCTTGCTTCCACGTATACAAAAGCAGTGCTTTTGCTTTTGCATAAGGCGCTAATGTACAGCGAGATCTTTGCTTTTAAAACGGTCTTACGGAATGCTTATACATGGATCTAGTTTACGATATAAATAAGCAAAGAATGCGTTTGTGAAAATGATATAGGATTAATTTTTAGGTCCTATATTATTACTTATTATATTAATGTAGAGATAAATTGTGAAAGTTGGATTACACGGATAAAAACTAATATATAAAAAAAATTGTTTTTGTTTGTGTTATTGTTCCCAGGGTAGGTTAGGTTAGAGTGGCAGACCCTTGGTTCTGACCAAACAGTCTCACGTAGTCCTAATTAGGTCCGTTGTGATACCACACGTGTTCCGTAGAACCCACCTTCATCAGATCTCTGATGGTTAGTTCGACGTAACCGCGGAACAACTCATTCAAACCAGCCACTACTGTTCAGAAATCTGCTCAGCCGTCCAAGTTGTAAGTTGCTTAGTTCCTCTAGGCTATCGAAAGATGGTTCACCCAGAGTAGTGATCCTCCTTCTTGCGAGGCCAGGGCATTCACACAGAAAATGTTAAATACTTTCTTCCTCTTCCTCATCTCTGCAACTTCTGCAGAAATCGTTAGTGGGTATTTGCATACGTTCGGTATGTCTACCGAAGAGGCAATGTCCGGTAACAACCGCAGTAATATTTCTCACGTTATTTCGACTGTGTCTCAATAGCTCTGCGGTTCTCTTTTTATCGAATATGGGCCACAGTTGCCTGGATGTACTACAGGTTGTCAATCCTGTCCATCTGTTCTGTGCAAGCTGCTTGGCCGTGTAGTCAATCTCCTCTTTGACCAATCCCAGTGGTTTGTTCACTGTATTGTCTGCTAGATCAGCTGGCATGCCTGCGCCCTCTCTTGCGAGCGCATCGGCAGCCTCGTTGCCATCTATTTTGGAGTGTCCAGGAACCCAGCACAGAATAACCCGATGTTGGTTGCCAAGTGTGCATAGATTGTTGCGGCATCGCTTTACGACCTTTGATTTAACGCTGCTGGAACAGATTGCCTTAATCGCCGCCTGACTATCACTGAAGATGGTGATTGACGAGGCTACTCCCAAGCCAAGGTGTTCTTGCAGGATATTGACCGCCTTCTCTACTGCCAGTACTTCTGCTTGAAAAATACTACTATAGTTGGGGAGTCTATACGATTTCTGTATGTGTAAACTTTCGGAAAAGACCCCGGCTCCCACACCAACGTCCATTTTTGAACATTCTGTGAAGATTGAGTGATCTGTTTTCGTTATATTCTATTTGCCTTCCCACTCTTCCCTACTCGGAATGAGTATAGAATACCTTCTATCGAAGCATGTTATTGGGACAGAGTAATCAGTCGGGTCTCGTAGATTATTCCCCGGGTGGATCTTTAGTTTACTGCTGTGCTCGTTTAAGACAAACATTTACCTTCCGTAGCATTCAAGCATCTAAATTTCAAATTTTGTCACAAAATATCCACCACTGGCACCTGCTGGTAGATGTAGAAAGGTCGAAGGTTGCGACGAGTTAATTTGTTTCATCTTTTTCTACCCTACTGTCTACCGGCTCTCTCGCTTGCTTTCACTCGTACAAAAGCAGTGTTTTTGCTTTTGCATAAGACGCTAATGTACAGCGAGATCTTTGCTTTTAGAACGGTCTTACGGAATGCATATACAGGGATCTAGTTTACGATATAAATAAGCAAAGAATAAGTTCGTGGAAATGATATAGGAATCATTTTTTGGTCCAATATTATTATTTATTATATTAATGTAGAGATAAATTGCCAAAGTTGGATTACACGGATAAAAACTAATATATAAAAAAATTGTTTCTGTTTGTTTTATTGTTCACAGGATAGGCAACGCTTTTTTGCTTATATTATATGCACGTCACTGAGTCCTTAGATTTCTTACATTCTTACCAATGTTCAAATTTTTTTTTCTAGCTGTAAATTGTTTAATTCGTTTTGGTTATTAAGTCGCCAAACTTTTTACATTTACTGTTATTTTGAATTGAAAATATTAAAATGATAGCCTCCAATTAAATGCCCTCTTTTGTTTATTTAAACCGATTATTTAATGGAATGGCCGTGTCTATTTCATAACGTATAACTTTTCTATACTGATAATTACAATATTGCAGGTTAAGCCATAATTTTAGTCAAAACAAAAACCACAATGCTGCAATTGTCAGGCATATTTTGTGTTACATATACAAAATATAGATATAATTTCAATAATGTACACGTTTATGTAACATAAGCAAATAACAATTATTATACGATTAAATACATGTAATATTTCAAATATTCCATATATGGTGATATAATAAGGATGCCCTGCAGCTGTAGCTGGAAAACCGTACATGTTACAACTTTATTTTAAAAATTTATTAAGGAATCTGACCAAGAAAAAATTACTGGAAAATATTTTTAATTAGAATATCACCGCTAGGGGACGCAGTCGCCTAATTATGATTTAAAGTTATTATTTTCTGGTAATATCTTCGATGCAATGTAGGTCAGAAACAGAAGTGAACCGATGAGGGGGACATCCCCCCCCCCCTTCCCCAATGCTATTGAAAATTAAAACATTTGGGACATTTCGATGTCAGTTGAAAGTTTTTGAACAATACATAATACCTTTTCCTTCGCATTTTGCCTTTCTACCCTACAAAAGCAAAGTAATAATTCCTAACTTCGCTTATTGCAGCAATATATACCGGGTGTCTCATTATGGATGGCCAACGGCCGTATCTCGGAAACTACTGGGCATAGAAATGAGGCACAATTGAAAATTAAATATTGAAATTCTAAATTTCTTTAAAAATTCCCACATTAAGGTATACCTTTGGTAACATCATTAGAAAGCTAAAACAATTCTCCATCATTTTGGTTTAATGCTCATTGGCGTAGTCGTTTCGAAGTTACAGCAAATTAAATGATTACACTTTCAATAGCTTCCTCCACTCTTATCAAGGTCGGTACGCCAATGAGCATTAAACCAAAATGATGTAAAATTATCCAAGCTTTCTAATGATGTTACCAAAGGTATACCTTAATGTGGAATTTCAATATTTAATTTTCAATTATGCCCTCTTGCGGCAAAATGCGGAACTTAAAAATTATTTCCAGGATTTTCTCTTAGCCACTTTAATTACTATGTTATCCCCTGAGTTTCTATGCCCAGTAGTTTCCAAGATACGGCCAATGCCATCCATAATGGGACACCCGGTATAGTCATTTTTTTATGTATTAGATTTATAACCTACTAATAATTATATTGGTAGTTTTTTAAAGTATCAGCGAATTAACTACGCACTACAAAGCTCTAACCATCTCCAAGTCAAACCGAGCATCCATCAACGATAAGGACTTACATCCTTGTCGCAGTCGTCTACTTCATGTTCGAATGTTATTATAGGTACCTGTCTTTGCACCTACATACACACAAAATCTAGGGGAACTATCTATCACGGGCAATACAAATTTTACAATTATGAACAATAAGAACACATCTACTTTATTTTATATATATATTTTTTATCTTACAGACTTTGTGCTTTAAAAACGTTTTAATATCAAAATCGGTGAAACATAAATTGTTTAGATAATTTTATACTAAAAAGTCGGCCACATGACTACATGACACTTTCCTGGCTTACTTCTTTTTTAATTTTTTTTGCCCTTTATTGAACATATTAGACTTATGTTCCTAATTGTCAAATAAATATATAATTTATTACAAAATAATACTTCTCACAAAAAAAAATAGAATTTATTATTATAAAATATCGAAACTAAAGTATTTATAAAACATTGTTGTGCCTTGACTGTATAATTGTGGAATTCAAACAAGCATAATAATACTTTTTTTATATAGACTTACATCCTTGTCGCAGTCGTCTACTTCATGTTCGAATGTTATTATAGGTACCTGTCGTTGCACCTACATACACACAAAATCTAGAGGAACTATCTATCACGGGCAATACAAATTTTACAATTATGAACAATAAGAACACATCTACTTTATTTTATATATATATTTTTTATCTTACAGACTTTGTGCTTTAAAAACGTTTTAATATCAAAATCGGTGAAACATAAATTGTTTAGATAATTTTATACTAAAAAGTCGGCCACATGACTACATGACACTTTCCTGGCTTACTTCTTTTTTAATTTTTTTTTGCCCTTTATTGAACATATTAGACTTATGTTCCTAATTGTCAAATAAATATATAATTTATTACAAAATAATACTTCTCACAAAAAAAAATTGAATTTATTATTATAAAATATCGAAACTAAAGTATTTATAAAACATTGTTGTGCCTTGACTGTATAATTGTGGAATTCAAACAAGCATAATAATACTTTTTTTATATAGTGCTAATTCTGTATTTAATGAACTAATCAGTTCGAGCCTAATCCACAAGTAAAATTCTGTTTTTTCCAGTCAAATAGTTTTCTGATGCAAATGCACAAATCACAATAGTATTTGTATTATTAATTATTTCCCTAATAAACTAAACTATTCTGCTCAATTTCCAAGTAAATTAAAATCCCAATAAATTACTGAATTAATTAGAATTTTTATTTGAACACTATAGTATGTTTAATAACATTAAACTAAAATCAATTTTATTATATTTTAAAATGCCTTGAGCTTACTTTTATGGCCAGTAGTTAAAGGTAGAAAAATCTTTTTGAGATCGACCTATAAAAGGGGTTTTGTATTCTACGCATGCTATCGATTATCTTAGGAAAACTATTACACCATGAAACCTGACAAAAATGTAAAGTTTTCAAAGAGGGGTTTCAATGTTTACTGATGAATCTGCCAAATCTCAAGATAATTAAATTCAATTATGGCCTGAAAAATCTTCTACCTAAACTTTTATTATAAATATTTTTTATGTTTTTCTCTCACTATACAAATACAAGGAATTTTTTAGGTTGTCTAGCGTTAATTGGTAAGAAGTTTAGTATTAGTCTTATATAAATTATCTTAAAATATACATTCCTAATATACATGTAATATGTCTGTTTAAAGGTTGGAGACAATGACGTTTCTTGAACGGCAGTAGAGTTTTGGACTTGCATTGTCTTTATTTGTTTAGAATCACTACGTTTCAACTGGTAAGCATCTCCAGTCGTCCTCAGGTGAATACTGAATAAGTATGGTAACTACAGCTCTATTTATACTAGGCAGGTGCTGTGACGCATGACTAGTGGGTGGAGTCATGCGTGTTGCTAGGTGATGATGCATAACTGGATGAGTCATGCTTGTGAGTCATGCTCGATGACGTCATGCTCGATGACGTCATGCTCGATGACGCCATGCTCGATGAATCATGCGTCTAACTCTTGGGTGGTCTTATTCTAAGATTACATTTACTTAACAAGGGTTTCCAGACGTTTCTCATATCTAATGAAGGCTTACTAAAGCAACCTGGATTTTGGTGTAGGGTCGCAGCTTCCTTAAACTTCCTCTTCCTCCAGTGCGGTTCTTTTTGCAGGATTTCCGCTTTTGTCCACATGATATGATGGCCGTGCGTCCAGGCGTGGTCAGCTGCACCTGATTTTTCGGTCTCTCCTTTTTGGGTGTTATTTCTATGTTCTTTAATCCTTACTTCTAGTGGTCTTAGTGTCTCACCAATGTAAGATTGGCCGCATTCGCAGGGGATCTGGTAGACACAATGTTTCTTGTCTTTCTGGCTTGCTGGTTTCGTCTTCGTTAGGTGGCTTCTTAAAGTGTCTCTAGAGCTGAATACTGTGTTGATGTTGTATCGTTGTCCTAGTCTTCTTATTTTCTCGGATACTCCTTTGACATACGGAATATTGAGTATTGGTTGTATCTCTTTCTCTGCTTTACGTGTGTTTGGCCGATTCTTGCGATTTTCCAATATTGTGTCAATCAATTTCATGGGGTAGCCATTCTTGTTGAGGTCGGTCTTGATGTGGTTAGTTTCTCTTTTGAGAGCTTCGTTTGAGTTGCAGAGAGTAATTGCTCTATCCACCAGGTTTCTTACTATGCCATGTTTTGTGTTGTTTGAGTGGTTTGATGTATAATTGAGATATTGCCCTGTATGTGTAGGTTTTCTGTACACTGAGGTTAGGAAGGTGTTGCCATTTTTCTCTACGTTGACGTCTAGAAAAGGTAATTGGTTGTTCTCTTCTTTCTCCATGGTGAATTTAATTGTCGGTGCAAAGTTATTAATGTGATGTAAGAATTCTCTGAGTTCGTCCTCGTTTCCGTTCCAAATAATGAAGGTGTCATCCACATATCTTAGCCATATTTTTGGTTTCTTCTTTGCTTGTTTTATTGCTTCGGATTCAAACCATTCCATATAAATGTTGGCGATTATGGGCGAGAGAGATGAGCCCATTGGTAGTCGAGCATGACTCATCCAGTTATGCATCATCACCTAGCAACACGCATGACTCCACCCACTAGTCATGCGTCACAGCACCTGCCTAGTATAAATAGAGCTGTAGTTACCATACTTATTCAGTATTCACCTGAGGACGACTGGAGATGCTTACCAGTTGAAACGTAGTGATTCTAAACAAATAAAGACAATGCAAGTCCAAAACTCTACTGCCGTTCATACATGTAATATGCTAAAGCAATAATAAGCCCCAAGAATAATTTCTTTTTAACTAGTCAAGAGTTGTGTAGTATTCATTGTTGTTTTACACTAGACCACTGTAACCTTACTGCCCTCGGCTCGTCTAAAACAGGAGAAAAGTGTTAAATTAAATAATATATTTAATCCAGTAAATTCAGAGATCGGTAGGAAAATGAAAATGTTACCTTGATTGTTGTATAGCCTCGCGAGTTTTTAGTGCCGGTACCAAGAGTATAAAATACAAACTGCAAACCTTCTTACCGAGCACTAATAAGAGAAAAAGCCCATTTTTTGGCGCGTTAGCTTTTATAGCCGTTCACGGTTCTGTCAAATGTTTTACTGGGCGCAATCTGACCGAAAAAGTTGCCAACAAAAGGTGATCGAACACCCTTATGAAACACACTTATGTATAGGTTGAACTTCATTTTCCAAAATACACTTAAGAAAATACAGGTAATCAACTACTCTGTACAACTTTGTACATTATGATAAACCGTTTTAAATCATTTGTACTTTACAATTTTTTAGAGTATGATACACATTTTCTTAATAAATAGTCAGTACTTTGGAACTTCCGATAGCCGCTTTACTTTTTTCAACAAGAATAATTTAAATAAAAAATATTTTGTAATATTTTTTAAAAGAATAGCTAAGTGAGAGGTTAGAATGGCTTAAATCTTAATGTGACAGAGTTACTAAGACAATAAATACGGCATCTATTAATTATGGAATAGGTAAAAAGGTATTTAATTTTTTAACGTCCATATTTTCATCAACTTATTGAACTACTTAGCACAAAATATGTGACCTCACTTTATGTCTTTTTTATACAAGGTAAAGGCCAAAATATCAAGCAATGTTAAATCTGCTGAGAGCTTTGAAAGCAGTCAAAACAAATTAAAGCTGCTTTTACTATATTATTTCAAAGCTCTTCTAAAATGAATTTCAAGCCACAAGTGCTCGTTTTAAAAAGAGCTTCAAGCCATGGAATTAACTTTCCGAAAAGGGCTTAAAGCCCATCTTTTAAGTCATAAGCCCTCAAACTATCCTGCCCTGCGTATTGGACATATAATATTATTTGTAATAAAAAGCCATTATAAAAATTTTTATTTGCGTTATCCGATAAACGAGTTGGCACATTATCCTTTATGTTTTTGGACATATTGGCGCTAAAAAGGTTACAAATCCATACCGACGAAAAATAAATTTGAAAATTGCATCGTAACACATTACGATGCATAAAATCTTGAATAAAGATATTCGAGATTTACTACTTTGGGATAATAGGACACTAACATTTTAGTGATGATCTTAAAGCTTAAGATATTATTTAGAAATATTCCTATTAACAAAATCTACTGGGTTTGGAATACGTTTTGCATGAATATAGAAATTCTTTTCCGTTTGTCTTTTCATAAAACACCTGATCTCATGATAGGTTAGGTTAGGTAAGAGTGGCAGACCCTTGGTTCTGACCAAACAGTCTCACGTAGTCCTGAATAGGTCCGTTGTGATACCACACGTGTTTCGTAGAACCCACCTTCATCAGATCTCTGATGGTTAGTGCGACGTAACCGCGGAAGGATTTTAACAACTCATTTAAACCAGCCACTACTGTTCAGAAATCTGCTCAGCCGTCCAAGTTGTAAGTTGCTTAGTTCCTCTAGGCTATCGAAAGATGATTCACCCAGAGTAGTGAACCTCCTTCTTGCGAGGCCAGGGCATTCACACAGAAAACGTTGAATACTTTCTTCCTCTTCCTCATCTCTGCAACTTCTGCAGAAGTCGTTAGTGGGTATTTGCATACGTTCGGCATGTCTACCGAAGAGGCAATGTCCGGTAACAACCGCAGTAATATTTCTCACGTCTTTTCGACTGTGTCTCAATAGCTCTGCGGTTCTCTTTTTATTGAATGTGGGCCACAGTTGCCTGGATGTACTACAGGTTGTCAACCCTGTCCATCTGTTCTGTGCAAGCTGCTTGGCCGTGTAGTCAATCTTCTCTTTGACCAATCCCAGTGGTTTGTTCACTGTATTGTCTGCTAGATCAGCTGGCATGCCTGCGCCCTCTCTTGCGAGCGCATCGGCAGCCTCGTTGCCATCTATTTTGGAGTGTCCAGGCACCTAGCACAGAATAACCCGATGTTGGTTGCCAAGTGTGCATAGATTGTTGCGGCATCGCTTTACGAGCTTTGGTTTAACGCTGCTAGAACAGATTGCCTTAATCGCCGCCTGACTATCACTGAAGTTGGTGATTGACGAGGCTACTCCCAAGCAAAGGTGTTCTTGCAGGATATTGACCGCCTTCTCTACTGCCAGTACTTCTGCTTGAAAAATACTACAATAGTTGGGGAGTCTATACGATTTCTGTATTTGTAAACTTTCGGAAAAGACCCCGGCTCCCACACCAACGTCCATTTTTGAACCGTCTGTGAAGATTGCGTGATCTGTTTTCATTATATTCTAATTGCCTTCCCACTCTTCCCTACTCGAAATGAGTATGATACTCAAGTGTTCCGTTGAACACAGATATAATGTTTATTTCCAGTAAAATAGTGATGAGAAAAAAGAGTTGATCAACTAGTTATTTATAATAAGGTACATTTTAAAATTATTTTCATAATGTACAGGTTGTCCTAAAAATACGAGACGTATCAAAGTTATATTTTTAAAATTAAATGTCCTGTATATCGAGGTTTACCATACTTAAACCTTTTTTTTTCAATATTTCTGAAAATGTAGTACTTAACAATTTAAATGATTTAATTCTTAACAGGTTAACAAAACCACATTCACACTATATTCCAAATCCAAAATTACTGTCAGTGATACATCGCTTAAGTTAATGGAAATAATTTTGGTGTATTTTTAAATTTCTAATAGAGCAGAATATTGATTTTCATGGAATTTTTTTCCTCTGACTTCGTACAATCCGCTGCTCTCGATATGAAAGCGATGAATCACTGACAGTAATTTTGAACCTGGAGTATAGAGTCTACTAACTAATAAACTTTTGTATTTTCAGGGTCTTCATTGACTTATATTTCGAATTATTTTCTGCATGAAAATAACTTTTCCATACCCATGAATGAATGAATGTAGATTCATTCATTTATTGGCAAAAATAACTCAATAACTTGCTCAATTTTTTTGTAATTCAGACGAAGAATAACCGCAATTTTAGCGCGGTCATATCCACTTAAAAACTTTGTCTGTACTTGATAAAGCTATTTGCAACTCTACAGAGTTTCCAAGCCAGGGTTAACTTTCATAAAACCTATCACCTTGCGTGGGCTTAAAAGCGGTAGACCACTAACGTCGATGATTATATAAATACTTTTTGTTAAGCTTCCAGAGACTTTTTTGTTTTTAGAATATTTTGATACCGTCACACATTTGTTGTAGAAACAAAATAAGGATAACTTAAATTTTATATTCTTGTAACTTTCCAAAAAACAAATATTGTTTTAATTTGGTGTTTTGCAGACTATTAATTAAATGAGCGGGAAATACTAACCAATCGAAAACTATTTAATCCATGGAAGGCGAGAGGAATTTCAAGTGGTGCAACTTTACCTAAATCTAAGAGAGTTTACATTTAAAAGTAAGATTCTTTAAACACAAAAGTATATATCCTAAACATTAAACCCTTATGTCCTAAGTTAAATGACCTGGAGCTTTAGGTTAAGGTACTAAAATCTGTTTAGAACTCATTACAGGGTAGGTGTTTATAACTTATAAACCGAAAACCCTCATATTAAAAATTAATATATCAACCTTGGGTTGTATATAATCTTTACCGCCATCTCATAGCGGTCTCATAAAAAATGTTTCTTTTACTTAAAAATATAATAGTGTTTATAATCTCTAGGACATAAAACTTAGTTTTTATTAATTAGATAATGATAAATATAATATTATTAAATATAAAGCTTTAAGATTTTTGTCTTAATAAAATTAATTTAATAAATTTTCTACCAACTATCATAAAAGTCACCGGAAGATGAGCATGGTGCATTACCTCTAAATGCATTGCTCATAATGCAGAAGACATTTTCTTTGTCATCCATATGTAAAAAGCTATAACATAAAAAAAAATAAAAAAAATTCGCAAAACAAAATAATTTTTGATTGGGTTTTTTTTACGGGGTTAGTGAAAAATTTAAAAAGATCGACCTACAGACCATGATAAGTAGGATGTCAAATAAATTGCTGTCAGGGGTCTTTAAAGCGGGTCCAGTCTAACTCAAAAATTATTAATATTAAAAATTTTAAAAATTAAATAGGCTCGCCAATAACACATCTATAGTTTAAAAAAATTTAACAGTAAAATAAAAAACTGCATTTTAAAAAAAATCGTATCCATATATAATTAAGCTTATCAAGTACTACAGGACACTATTTTTTATTTAATGCACGAAAACAAAAAAATATTAATATTTAAGAATAAAAAAATAATTTGAAAGTAGCTATTTATTTTAGGAATAAATAGACATCCTATTTTAACTGTATATAATTCTAAAATTAAATTAATGCCATACTAGTATTGTAGAGCTTAATGTAATTAAACCAAGTTTATATTTTGATGATTCGAAATATATGTTATACTTGTGAATCAATTACAAATTTGGAATAAGTTTTATTATTCTTGTATGAATCCTAGTGTTTTGGAAATAGGTAGTAATACTCCTTGTCATTTCTTGCCATTCTTTCAAATTAGGCTTTTTATCTCCTTGTTCGCTACCAAGGCCATTCTCGAGGGGACAGCTTAACGCGGGTTCCGAACCACGATCCTCAGTCATGCGACACTTCCCCCCAAGGGCTAATCTTCGGTTTCTTGCGCTATTGCATAACCTACCGATTGGGGAATGTGTAGCTTCTACCTCACCCCACGAGATATCCGATCTCATCCGGCCTGGTTACCGACGTGAATGGGGTGGGTTGGAAGATGATACATTTTACACTCTTTCCTGCATTCGGACATACGTTTTTTATTGTGCGTATGCCCACTCCGAGGATCGAACTCAGAACGCCACGAAAGAATGCCGCCGCTAAGCTATCGCCGCAGTTGTAATACTCCTTTGACAATATATCATAGTTACTGAATGTTTTGTGCCATAACAGAAATCATTTTATTGATTCTGTTGACTGTTTCGTATCATTGTTTATTCAGAAACAGAGAAAATTTCGCAATTTATTTTACTACTTCTAGTTCCCCGATGTATTCTATTAGTCCTAAAGCGAGTTAACTCCAGTTTGTATTCCTTACACACTCTCGAATTCGATCTGATGTATAGATGCCTCCGATCTTGAATATTTAGTGGAAACTTCATGTTAAAGCTGTGGTTTTAGCCGTTTCCCTGCTTTCAGACCTATTTCCGTTCGATATTTCGCCATATGCGTTTTCCCAGAACCGGTGTGTAGATTTTTCCAGGTATACGTGCGAAAACAAGTAAAGTGAAAAATTTTTCCACAACGGTACGATACGTAACAAGAATAAGGTGCTGAGAAAAATTAAGTGAATTGTTTAGTGTGCTAGCATTAAAATGTAAGAGAGCAGATAGAAAACTTTTTCTCGGATGCGAAAAAAAATTGTTAATGCATTCGATTTAATACATATAAACATTATTTTTATTTCTATGTTAAGAGTCTGCAGCCTTAACGAATCTATTTATGTAGTCTGTTTGTAGGTTGGATATAATGCAGTGGCGGTTCGTCAGGTGAAGTAGGTGAAGGGGCTCTTCACCAAAAAAAAAATAAAACATTGTGTGTGTGTGTGTGTTTGTTTTATGGCTCTGGTTGAAACCAAATGGCCAGCTTCTCTCTTTATTTTCCAATTTTTCGAAATATGGCATTTTACAAGAAATAACTTACCTAATTTGTATTTTATTACTTTTTTTATATTTCTTTTATTAATTTTTTTTTTTTTAATTTTTTTTTTCTTTTCATTCTTTTTTCTCTTATTTTTCTTTTCTTTGTATTTAAAACATTGATAATGCGAAATTTTGTTTTATAAAAATTGGTGGAAATGACCACCTTCACTTAATAGGCATGCATGAAGCTAATTTAATTTAATTATTTTAATTAAGAACTGTGTGCCTGAGGAGAAAAACGCACGAGACCATTTTTATGCAGAATTGACCAGGCTAATCAGAAATAATATCCACATGGAAAAATATCAGTGACGTACCACTTTTTTTTTAAGTATATAATCGCTTAGTTCTAAAAATTATTCTATTGGCGATAACGCTGAAACGAACGGAGATATCGAGCTGCGGTTTTAATATTTTTTCTAGCAAATTTCATCTACTTTTCGATTGTGGTATCATAATTATACCGTATGATTTATTTTCTCGGAGTAAAATCAAAAAATGTGTTTTTATTACAAATTGCGCCCTCTAGCACTTTTTTTTTGAGAACTATTATGGACAACTAAATACGATTGGTGAAAGTGCATACATTTCTCTTCCAAACAGTCTTTAGTTTGCTAAAATCGGATAAGTCGTTTAAAAATTACAGCGATTTAACTGATTACACTTTTAACAGCTTCCCCCCTCTTATTAAAGTCGGTACGCCAATGAGCATAAGACCAAAATGATGCATAATTGTCCAAGCTTTTTAATGGTGTTATTAAAGATATACCTTAATGTGAAATTTTCGGAGATATGTAAAATTTTAAAATTTACTTTTTAATTACGCCCTCTTGCGGCAAAATGCGGAACTTAAAAATAATTTCCAGCATTTTCTCTTGGGCACTTTTGTCATAAAAAAATTTACCCGGATGCTGTACGATTACTAGTTTCTGAGATATGGCCGGCGGTTATTCTTAGTTGACCACCCGGTACTTATTTTGATTATGTTTTTTTAATTCAGTAGTATCTCGGCTCAATAGAGCCATTATCAAAGGAGTACAAACACATAATTAATCTATATATATGTTCTCCTATATTACTTTAAAAAAAATTCCGACTTTGTGATTTATAAATTACATTTTTATAAGCCTAATATTAAAAAAGTTAAAAATGACCTAAGAGTGTTAATCTTTTAAAAAATAGCTTAAACATTAAAAATATAATCGATTCTCCTGTTTTGATCTGAAATACCTGGAATTTGTGGTATTATTAAATCAGCTATCTCTGAATTAGTATCAGCTAAGTTGATTATTATTTTCAAATTTTCTAAAATATCCATCTATATAAAATTAGTAAAATAACTATTTTTATTTAAAATCTTTCTAGTCAATAATTTTTCTCGTTTAAAACTTTCTCTATCTGAACAAACAGTCCTTGCCCTATTGTATAAACTTTTTTGCTTTACTAATAATTGATGATTCGAACAAAAATTTTAATGGAGATAAATGTTTTTCTAGTTTCCCGGTAGATTTTAATAGAAATGGTTACCATTACTTGGGCACTAATAAAAATAATTTTAAACTTGAATAGATGTTGGGCTTTTAGTTTTTAGTTCCTCATGATATAGTGGTGTGGTATGTATTCCGTGTCACCTGTCAGCTTGTCATTTTAACTAATGTCAAGCTTTTAGCGAACACAAAAACTGTTCTTTGTAAACCTAATTATTGCAGTTTAAAGATATATATTTTTTTTTAAATCAAACATTATCAGTTTAATAGAAAAAAAAATCCTTACACAAACTTTTAATAGTAATTATGTCTTTACGAAATGTTAATATCCTGAATAATACAGGCTAACTAGAAACCCGATAAAATTATTGTTGAACAATACATAGATATAAATATTTTTTTTAAAGAGAAAACCACTAATTCTGCGAAAAAATAAGTCAACTCAATATCCTTTATTTCCGGTCGGGTACTAGAGTCAAACTTCAATTTACACTCATTACCTAATTTTATAAAGCATTTACAATGTATAATCAACCCTATAATAAATCAAGAAAGAAAAAAAAAAGAAAAGTTAGCAATAAAAAAGGCAATACAAGAGACATAAACAAAATTAAGAGAAACAATTATAGAAAATTTCAGAGAGAATCAATTACTATTTTACGGCACGCTGAAACAAAATAATATGATGAATATAAAAGGGAACATAATTACAGAATAAGACACAATCATGGAGAGGTGCAAACAATACATGAAATCATAATAAAAGCACAGGAAACAGATACACTAAAAGCAAAATGTATAATCCATACGTAGTAAGTTGCGAGAAGCAGCAGGTAGAACTAATATAACACCAGCAATTATAAAATATAAGACAAACGAAGAACCAAGCCAATTAACTAAATTAATAAATGCGAGTATGAAGAGTGGAGAAATACCAAAAGAGTAGAATTTAGGAATTGTACTTTAAATATATAAAAAAAATTATGGAGGCATCTCTAAAGATTTTGTCTTTTAAGAGTTGTAATTTATATCGTTCAATAGTATAAGTATTATTGTATATGGAGAGTTTCAGGAAAACGAGCAGTGATAAGGATTTAATAGCAGTTGTGAAAGCCATGTATAAAGATAATACCAATATAATTAGAATAAACAACGAGTAGTCCGAAGAATTTATAACTAAAGTAGAGGTGAATGCGTATTCAGCTCACTTCTAATATTTTTGATGTTACTGGACGAGGCAATAAAATAATGTGGGCAACAAACATTTTTCGAAAAACCTGGGTTGACCCCCTGAAAGGGTCGCTTCACCCCAAATAGACCTGATGGGGTAAAACCTTGGTCTGATTCTGATGAAAATATAGAAACATGGGATCATGTTCAGTGGACATTACTTTGTTTTCGTAAGATAAGAATAATAAACAATAAGAACAATAATAACGATAATAATAATAATGTGTTTTAGAATTTTTCAAATAAATATATAAATAAATAAATCCAGTCCCTGAACATAATAATGAGCAGTGTATCTTCATAATAGAATCGGTAAATTAAACCTTTTCATATTTCATATTGGCATTATCCTTTCTATTGCCTTCTATTCTAGGTATACATTTTCGTAATAAACACAAACATATTGTTTTCAATTAGGCTCATTTACAAGTAATTTTCATGGCTATTTCAGCATGCGAAATAGGAGCAAAACAGATCGTCGAATCGTTATTGCTGTGTGCGTGCGAACAAGCAAGCTTTCGGCACTTTGTTTCCGCATTCCTTCATAATTTTAAGATAAAACCTGGGGAGTTTTTGATTACTGTTTCCAAGTTTTAAGTAATGCATCAATTCGTAATTTAGGGATAAGACGTAAGGAATTTTCGATTACTGACTACAGAATTTAAATATTAAATTATTTTATTTGAAAAGTAGACTTTAACAAGAATATGCCATTATAAGGGAGACGCATTGTTTTGACTAAAGGTATCGCAGAATATTAAGTTTAAATACACAGTTATGATTTTTTTATTAGAATAAAATCAATATTTCTGGTCCAAATAAAGTCACAGAACTGAAAACGTATTGAAGATGGAAGTACCTAGTTAAAATAAAAAAATCACGAAGTATGACATTTTTTACATTCCTTAAATAAACTCGAGGAAAATTTCTTTTTAACTTTTTACAATTCACTATATTTTATTGTTTTTTTCTTTAAGGTTATAAAATTTAGATAAATATACCATCATAATGCACCCTTTAAGAACTATAAATCAAATTAACGTCGTAAAAAAATATGTAGATGGGATATAATATTACTAAAACTGGATATTTTAATAAAACTTTCACAGGTATAACGCTTGATATAATGGAAGTGCCGCAGGCTATATATTACAACGGTTTGTCATAAGGGAGTTAAGCAATAAGCGTTAATGTAAGGAAAGATGGGAATGGAGCGCTCTAAGCACTCATAAATCGGCGGGAGCTTCCTATAAACTTAAAGAGATACAGCAAAACAATGTTTAGAAGATTAGTAGCTTTTTATTATTTTACCAAGTACAAGGTCAAAGGAAAATAGTAATTATAGTTGGTAGGTAATAGATTTTAAAATAAACAGTTCAAATTTAACAAAACAAAATTACCTACAAGCTGTACCCCTATTGCGACAAAGGGGAATTGAAACTTTGGATTGTTTGGAGACCACCATTTAAATTTACTGTAAAATCTACAGGATAACTATGAGAATAGAGATAGGGATAGATGCATTGAGTGCCATGAATTGCTAAATTCAGCATAGTCACGACCGGGGAGCTAGTTCCAGATTTAAATCTATCCAGATTGTCAGTTACCGTCAGTGTCCATGTCGTTAATGTTTGAATTGTGCGATCAATCTCCTATGTAACGTCTCAGAGGCAAGGGGCCAAGTAGGCATCAGTGATCACTGATCATGGTTCATACAGAGGACATGTCCATACTGGGGCGTCACCTTAGCCCAATACTCCCGTCAAAACATGAAAAATAATTGTTAATTTTCACATACAATAGTTTTTAGCCTAACTGGATTGGCGATTTTGGTCCTCCTCAGGTCCTTAATCTAAGCTGGTTTAATTATGTTTGTCCTCCTTAGCTTTGTTTACGTCCAGCGATGCTTGTCTGTTGGTGATCCAGGATAATCTGTCAAGAAGCTCACGGTTGATTTTTCCCAGACTCATGAAGTTCTGCGATGTAATTGCTTTTTGTTCAGCGATGTCCAATTGATACCTTAGATTGGTACAATCTGCCTTATGGAACTTTTCTCCGTTTCTCCGTAGGTCTTTTCGAGTAAATTCTTAAAGGAAACCACTGCCAAATATGCCTTTTTGGAATGTCTTAAAAATCCGCACGACTGCGCCAATCATATTATCGGGCCAAGGATTTTGGATCTTTTCCTCACATATAATAAATTTATTTCGGCAAGTTGGAGTACTGAACGTTCACAAACAACATAAACTACAAAATAAAATAAATAAATCGGCAAATATACTTTTAACTGTGTTAAGCGATATATACCTAATTAGGCAATCTAAGATTTTTCTCCCTCATACCAAGTTTTAACAAAATAAGTTTCTGAGCTAATTTAATTGAACTGGTAAGCCCAACTTAAACATTATCGTTAAAACAGTTTCAGTAATCGTAAAGTTTTAAGAGCATCATGTATACGTTCCCAAGTGCCGGCATTTTTAGCTTTTAGTTTTCCCTTATTGTGTCGCTCTTATGTTAAAGAAGTATTATAGTTGTTATTTCTGTAAAACATATAATATAATTAATCATAGATCAAACGAACTTACCAGATGTTCGAACTTGATTATAATGGGTCCTGCACCTCACCTCACCGTCATCTATAGCTAATAAGTTAATTTAGTTAGAATTTTAATATTTTACATACTTTACCTGTATCCTAGGGCGCATTTCAGGAAAATATTTTTGTTTATACAGGGTGTTAAAAAAAAGTGTGACGTCATAAGGATCTATCTTTTTAGGTTATATGATATATATATTTTTACTTATTTGGATGCCTCTTATAGTTGCCTTCATACCCCTTAAATTTTAATGAAATCGGTTCAGTATTATAGGCAAAAAACAAATAAACACTAAGAAAAATCAGTTTTGAACCACTAGTTTAAAAAATTAATAAAAAATAAAAATAATGCCTCGTTGATAAAATTTTACAAAGGTACTTAATTAATAAGGTCGGGTAGCCTCGTACACCAAGTTTGATTAATACGAATTGTACAGGCTGTCCAAAGTTTAGTGTCAAACTTTGCAAACTTTAAATCAATTGGTTTTTCTTATTTCAAATTGGAACCCCTGTATATAATTATGTCATTCGATGCCGAATTAAAAATCAAACATTTGTCCTAATTACAACCCTATCGCAATATTTATCGCATTAAAACTTATTTGCAGAAAACTCATTTTATCAACTATTCCAACAGTCATTATTACGAATAAATATCAAAGGTGGCTTTAAAAAACAATTTATTGTTATTAACGTTTACTAAAATGACAAAAAATAATTCTTTTTGCATAATATAGCTTAAATAATTAATAATAATCTAACAATATATAATAACTAAAGTCAAAATGGGCGTTTGTCACTTTAATACCAATAAATTATTTTGCAAAGCCTGTTTCGATACCTATTTATTTATAATAATGACTGGTGGAATAGTTGATAAAATAAGTTTTCTGCACATAAGTCTTGATGCATTAGAAATTGCGATAGGGTTGTAATTAAAACAAATGTTTGATTTTTAATTCTGAATCGAAGGACATAATAATAGGGGTTCCAATTTGAAATAAGAAAAATAAATTGATTTAAAATTTGCAAAGTTTGACATTAAACTTTGGACACCCTGTACAATGTTTATTAATCAAACTTGGTTAACGAGACTGTTCAACCTTATTTATTAAATTCCTTTGTAAAATTTTATTACCGAGACATTATTTTTTTTTGATTAATTTTTAAAACCAGTGGTGCAAAACTGATTTTTCTTAGTTTTTATTCTTTTTCGCCTATAATAATTAACCGATTTCAATAAAATTTGAGGGATATGAAGGCAACTATAAGAGGCATCCAAATAATTAAAAATATATATGGCATGTAATCTAAAAAAGTAGATCCTTATGACTTCATACTTTTTTGGAACACCCTGTATAAACAAAAATATTTTCCTGAAATGCGCCCTAGGATACAGGTAAAGTCTACAAAATATCAAAATTCTAACTTAAAAAATATGTGAGCTATAGAAGTCTGGAGGTGGGGTGAAGGACCCTGTATATGTACCTCCGTCCAAAGTAATTACAAACGGAAGCCTTCACGGCTACCAGCAAACACCATTCAACCATATTAGTCCATTTTAAAGTTGTTGTTGCAATATTGTCAAGTATAACTATATTAAGTCGCTCTGACTGTTACATATAACAAATTATATTGATAACAACTTTCAATTAGATCCCCTTTTACAATGATTATTACATAGTTTAGAACTAGGGGTTGTCCTTAATGCGTGGGACTACATAGACGCCCGGGTCAGGCTGTGAAGACTACGCTTCTTTGCATGCCGCCGGCTGACTAGTTAACTCTGGTTAATTAATTAATATAATGCAACCTTTGCTGTATGTTATGATTGTACTTTTTGTATGTCACGAGGATCGAACTAATAATATTAATAATTTTGATACTTGATGAGGGACAAAACATATAAATACTTAGGCATCTGCCAAAACCAACACATAAATCACAATAGCCTAAAAAGGAAGTTTGAAAACAAATATAAAAGCAACTTATAAAGCTTTTATTATTTATCAAAAGGCTGGTAACCTTATTACTACCATCAACACCTGGGCAATACCAATACTTACCTATTCATTCGGAATACTTAAGTAATCAGACAATCATGAGAAAAGTCGAATAGGGCTACAGCAAAATAGATTACCCAACATCTTCCGCGTGCTAGCAACCGCTTCTAATTCCCTTATACTGGAATAGGCCAATATTAACGAATAGAACAGTAGAGCACAATTGTCCGGATATTCTTCTTATCAAAAAAAAATACCATGTAAGCTTTCATAATCGATACAGGTTGCCCACTAACACAAACCTCTCTAAACCCGAATCGGAGAAGAAAACCAAGTACTCAAATTTGGCGATAGAGATCAAAAATGGAAGCTAGAAAAACCTAAATCATTTCGATCATCAAATCGGTTGAGGGAGCTACGACGAAAAGTTTCAAGCGTCTCTGTGTACTTTAATGCAAAATACAGATGTACAACTTTGTCCGCTAATGATAAAAATAATTATTTTTAGATAAAACATACGGTTTCATGATAATATGCTCCTCGCACCAGTAAAAGCTAGTCCATAGCTTTCCATTTAAAATTTATAATAAAATATTAAAACTAGTATACAGATTTAATCATGTAGACATAAATAGAACTTCAAAAATTACCATTTTTTTGTTCATTTAAATTCAAAAACATCTTATATTACAGAAAAGTAAAGTGCATCTCAAAGCATCTCGTCTTGGCTTTTGCTACCTGTCATTTATTTTAATAAAACCTGTTTGTTGTATACCTGAAAGGTCTAGAGGGTGACATATTTACAATTTTAATAATGTCACTTATTTATCATTATTTTGCATAGAAATCTTGTCCTTGTTATCAAGAGCAGGTAGGTCCACCTCGAATTCGATAAGTTTATGGCGTTTTCAATTGTTATTTAGATTAGGCACCCTTGTTAATCGACTCCAGGGCAGGTCCTGGTGCAATCAGTCTTACGAAATTCTACGTATTGTGCATTTGAGAAATTTATTGAAGTGATGATTCTGGGGTGTATAAAAATATTAGTGTTCAACTAGTTTTTTATTATGTGGCGCCCGTGGAAAAATTATCGCTCTGCAGCTAGTAGTTTATGATTAGATGCAAAATAAAGTGTTAATAATGTGTATGAATCATTAATAAATAGAAGAATTTCGTCGATATAAGATATCGTAAACCGTAATTAAAACTGTTGTAATATACCAGCCGAAAGCTGGAAAAATTCAGTAAAGCATATTTTGAAAGTCAAAAATTCGTATATACACACCAATATGCAATCCATTATTATTTCCCTAAAATTCATGCTGGTTTTTTCAATTGTTTTTCCAGCAAACGCCAAAAAATTAAAATTTTAGTAAAAAAGCAGTCATACCACCATATATTTTAAAAGCGAAAGCTAAAATATTTTTTCATGGCAGTAAAGGGGTTACCGGAACTGACCGATTACACAACAACAGTAAGCCATTCTAACATTACCTGTGGGCTAACGACAACCCCACCAGAGCGTCCGCCCTGATCAGTCGTGGTCAGCAGAAACAATAAATTACTATATTTGTTAATATTATATAGTTGTAATGTTAAATGAGAATTCAAAATAAATTGAAATAAATAAAGATGCTTTTAAAGTAAGTATTATCTTAAATGACGACTCTGACAGTGATACAGAATTAGGTTTAGATTAAAGAAATGTATTAATTATGTATTATTTTATTTATTAGTCTTGTAAAATTAGTTAGGACACATGTTATTAGTATATTTTTAAGACTATGTGAATTAAAATTGGAGTTACACATTTTGTAATCCGTCACTGATTTCTTCTCCTAAAATACCTGTTAGCCTGTTGTAAATAATAAATTTGCTAGCCTGTTGTAAATAAGAAATTTGCATTTTGTTAATTGATGTCAAAAAGGCAAGACGATATACTTTACATACAGGCGAAGTCGAGCTTCTACTTAACCTAAATACGTACTGCAAGAGTTTAAATATAAAATTCTATATATATTTCTTTAATTACTAACAAATTAACTTAATGAAACAATAGTAATGCTAACGATGACAAGAAGAAACAAATCATAGGAAAAAACGTTATACAGAGTCTTGTATCATTAAGCGGGACATAGGAAATCCCATACAATTCTTGAAGATGTCGAGTATTAGATCATTATATCATTCAGGTAAAAAAAAAACATTCATTTTCAGTTTACCAGTTAGGATGATTCACAAATCTTTCTGCAACAATTTATTATTTAGCAATATCCCGTCAATATTATTTTGAGACTGTAAAGTATTGATTTAAAACGTCATTGCTAAAACAACTGGTGTTTTAATTATGGCTTAGCAATATGAGGTTAAAAACAATTATTACAGATTTGCAGAAAAACTTTAACAATGGGCTCTTTCACTATTCTCATATTTGATTGTTTTGGCTTTTAAATTATTAAGTTGATGATATAATAGGAGTTTATCAGCAATAAAACTTTTACAAGTAGCTATATGTCATACCATTATTTTTTTCGAACTCTGTGGCTAGCTGCGATTTAATCTTGAGAAGGATTGAATATTTTCTTTGGAACACTGACACACAAAACATAATTCGAATTGAAAGGTTACAAAGCTGTTGTCGTAGACAGATCCAGTTATACAATAAAAAAAATAAAAATAAAACTATAACATAATATACTCGCAAACAAGGTGATGTTACATAATCTGTCAACGTCAATCACATAACCGACAGAACGTAACATTTCAATAAAAACTACCACGTTATAAAATCCTCCTTATTAAGGGGGAAACAAAATAAACAAGGCGTTAAAAATATTCGACCTCGAACAGCATCAGATATAGCGTTTCACCTTTTTATTGTTGTTGACCTGGAGTCTAGCTGTGGCTTTTATATTTCCTCCAATCAAAAGTGATTTCTAAAAAAAAGTTCGCCCTCCTGCATTCTTATTGTACTTTCCAATCAAAGGCGACTTCTAAAAAAAAATGGTCTACACAGTGTAACTCTTCTTCCCGATCCCAAGTGTATTCTATCAATCTACCAATAAGCAGGAGCTCCTTCATGCAAAACCAAAATAGGTCTCTGGTTACACACTCAATACTGTTGTATAATCCGTAACCTAAAGACTCCAAACCAAATCTGGAGACTCCAAGTCAGACCTGGAGAGGTGGCAGCCCTAATCAGATGTGTCCTGGTGACTAGATGTATTATTGCTTTAAAATTTTGGGACGAACAAAATAAATGATAATTCCTAATCTAGTTAATACAAAAACAGATATATTGTATAACTGTTATTTAAAAAGTTTCACTATATATATTGTTTCCATAAAATGATTACTTGCCATTAGGACATGTAATATTAATGTCAATTGACACCTTATAGCTATTTTAAAAGACTCAAGCGCATTCAAGCTAGTGCCCTTTGATTCATTATGCCACATTTTAATATTTTTAATAATTAAAAATTATAAAAGTTTTCACACAACTAAACACTAAAAGTGGATCTTCTTATTCTTTATTTTATGGTGGGTTTATTTGTGTATCATTATTTACAAAATATCTGTGTAAATACAGGGTGTTACAAATTCGACATACCAGCATTGGAATCTCGGAAACCATAGGAGTTAGAGAAACGGTTAAATGCTGGCAAAGTTGTGTAATTCGGTGCTGATTATAATGCCGCTTTAAAAGTTTTCAAATTTCGAATACTTCCGAGTTTATTCGAAAAAAACCGAAATTTCGCAAAATCGTTTTTATTTTTTCCTGAGCTCATTTGACAAGCTATTTAAAAATTAATGACACTTTGTCATTGTCACTTTTTCTCCTCTGCAAAATAACGTTAGTAAACCAAAGATCCGCCGTTTCGTCTCCGAGCGGCCATCACCAACTGTACTTTTTTAAATACGGACCTGGATTTTTTTAAACCGATTTTTAAACCCTCTTACCCTCAAAATGTAATGGCGATATTACTTTCTCATAATGATGAATAATTGTTCTTGCTTATTTTTTTAAATTTATATTATTTACACTTCTTGTCAGTCCGGTCCTGGCAACGAATCACAATATTAAATAAAAACTTTATTTTAATTAAAACATTCATACATAAGTAATATAATTTATTTTATAAGAATTTTCTAATACTTAATGCTAAATTTACTTATTATAAATCCTAATTTTCTTAATGTTCAAAGAGGTTGCCGTTTTGCTCAGTACAACGATCGATTTTTCTTCCAATTTTGGCGACAGCCCTTTCATGGTATCTACGACATATTTATAAATAACATTTTTTGAAGCCCCCCATAAAAATAAATCCAGCGGTGAAATATCTTGCCAGGACCGGGCTGACAAGAAGTGTAAAAAATATGAATTTAAAAAAATAAGCAAGGAAAATTCATCATTATGAGAAAGTAATATCGTCATTACATTTTGAGGGTAGGAGAGTTAAAAAATCGGTTTAAAAAATTCAAGGTCCGTATTTAAAAAAGTAAAGTTGGTGATGGCCGCTTGGAGACGAAACGGCGGATCTTTAGTTAAGTAACGTCATTTTGTAGACTAGAAAAAGTGGCAATGACAAAGTGTCATTTATTTTTAAATAGCTAGTCAAATGAGCTCAGGAAAAAATAAAAACGAATTTGCAAAATTTCTGTTTTTTTTCGAATAAAAACGGAACTATTCGGAATTTAAAAACTTTTAAAGCGGCATTATAATCAGCACCGAATTGCACAACTTTGCCCCCATTTAACCGTTCCTCTAACTCCTACGGTTTCCGAGATTCCAATGCTGGTATGTCGAATTTGTAACACCCTGTATATATTGTTTCTTACAATCAAAATGTGTTAATTTCCTTATATACCTTTATAGCAAACTTTAAGAGAACAAATTTATACGAAAAAGGTTGGGGTACATTTGTATAATGTAAGTTTCTGATCCCGGGTTTATAAAGGTTAAAGTTAGTATTTATAACTGTTGTAAAAGTACTTTAATGCAAATTTGTTAAAATGACCTAATTTCAGAGAAAAATAATACAACACAACGTTCGCTGCTGTCGTATTATAACGTTGTAAAACTATCACATTAAAAATAAAAAACGACACATTTTAGGCCCGTTAGCGGAAAACATACAAGAAGTTAACCTGGAATTGATGACAGCAATTCTAGGGGATGTTATTAAGGCACGGCCATTCATTTTGACTCGAGACAGATACGAAGCTTAATAAAAGAGTAAGCAACTGCCGCGGAGAAGATATATAAAGCTCCAAGAAAGGGAAAAACAAAAACTAGGCAATTTCAAACGTATTGTTTGTTCCATCGTACGCTTGGTCATTTTTTAAGATTACTTGACGCTAGACCCTTGGCTTTCGTGGCATTTTTGATATCCTTTTGTTTCGTCAAATTATCGGCGCTATATTTTTTGTACTAAGATGACACAAAACTCGTAAAAAGTCACTTTCTCTAATCGAAGTATTAAACTTATTTAATTTTATTGCTCTATTTTATTCTGATAACAATATAGTATTAAACATAAAGGTGAAATGAACTTTACGAAAAAAAGCCTGTTAATAACCAGGAGATTATACCAACATAGATACCTGCGAGGCCGTAGCCAGCTATAGGACCCGGTCCCCCCACCCCCGAAATTCTGCAATTCTAAAACTTTTTTATTTAAGTTAAGTAAGTGAATTGTGTCTCAAATATATTCGTCAATGGACATTGTGTTGTTTCCTTTAAGACAACGCCAGATCGACATCTTTTAAACTAACATACGTTTATTTTATATGACTCACGTCCATACTAGACATAATTGTGTGGCATATATTTTAATCTCTTGTTTACACGACCCTACGCTTCCTTTGTCAGTTAGACTGTAAGAAAAATTTCGTGATTTGGCATCAGCAGTGAACCATGTCGACGAAATTGTGGATATTTTTCGAGAAGAACGAAAAAATGCGGAAGTATCGTTCGTTGAAATTTTCAGAGCAGCTGAAGAGCTTGCAAAAGACGCATTCGATATTGAAATCAAAGTTCCGAGACTCGTGTCAAAGCAAACAACTCGTTCAAATTACCAAACAGACTCTGTTGAATCCTACTTTCGTTCTGCTGTTTTAATTCCATGATTCCATGCGTCGATACGCTGATTCAGAACTTGTCTGACAAATCTCTCAGTGAACATGCGGGAATTATTTCGAGCCTACAGATTCTCCTTCCTGGGTTTGCATCAATTAAAAAAGTGGATGACCTCGATCATCTTGCGCCATACTATGATGATCGCGTCTCAAAATCCGCTGTGAGAGCTGAATATAAACTCTGGTGTGTCAAATTATCAGGACTCCAGAAAGATGCCGTTTTGGAAGTTTTGGATTTTTGCGATACGAACAGTTTTCCAACGATAAGATATCTTTTGTCAGTTTTGGCAACTCTTCCAGTCACAATTGCAAGTGTAGAGAGGTCATTCTCGACACTGAAGCGAATTAAAACCTACATTAGGAACTCTACCGGCAACGAAAGACTCAGCGCACTCGCCGTCCTATCAATCCATGGCAACTTGGGTGTTGATCCGGAAGAGGTTATTGATATAATGGCAGCAAAGAAATCGCAGAAATTAAAGTTTTGAATTTTTTTACCTAGATTGAAGTCATCTGAGTTTCAAGAAAATGTATTTTTGAGACGGGCATAGAAAATATCAGTAATAATAAAAAAACAAATAACGTTATCATTTGTAGTACAACTTTACTGGAATAACAAGAGTTATCATATTACTTGACCCCCCCCCCCTCTAGCCAATTTATAAGTATGCCTTGGGCCCCCCCCCCCCCCAAACCAAATGTCTGGCTATGCCCTGCTGGTAGTAACCTTAGATTCCAGACTGGCTTGGAAAAAACTATTTGAAAGTTAGAAGTTACTTTAACAGATACTAGACGAATGTACGGTAAAACATGAGGATTCTCGTCTAGGCTGGTGCACTGGCTGTACACCAGAGTGGTAAAACCCGGAATTACATATGCAGCAGTATGGTGGCCAAAGGTAAAGCAAAGAACCACAATATCAAAGCTAGGAAGCCTGGCGTGCTTAAGTATCACGGGGGCCATGAAATCAACCCCCACATCTGCAATAGAGATTATCCTATACCTTCCTGCATTTCACTTGGTAATAAAAGGAGAGGCAAGAATGGGACTCTATAGACGGCAGAATTCGACCGCGCTCTTAGGCAGGCAGAGAACTGGACACGAACTTTTAAGCGAGACTATAGGTGGACCTGGTTGGAAATGAGATCACACCACATAAATCCAAGGTTTTGCTATGATATATCATATTATGAGGTCGTAATTGATGAACGAAACATATGGAAAAACAAAACACCAAAAACTACTATTGGGGCAGTAATCTGGTACACAGACGGCTCGAAAACCAAAGAGGGTACCGGAGCGGGGATACATGGAGATACCGGAGAAAAATGCGTTTTTCTCTCTGGGAAAGTATCCCACAGTGTTCCAAGCAGAAATCGACGCCATATTTCAATGTGCGTATGAAAACAATAGGAGGGTTTTTGAGGCGGCGACTGTTTTTTTTCTTACAAAATATTAAATATCAGATGTCTTTAACAAATTCTGCCAATAACTAATCTGGTTGTTATCATAAGTATTTCTTATTCCAATATTTAAGTAGAATAGGTCAAGGGTCATTTACCTGCCAATATATTTGCATACTTAATTCTGCTTGGCAATCGATTGCATTTTTCTAAATTTGTAATGAAGTGCTAATAAATCAATGTTAAAATCATTTAAAAACTATTCTCAAAATTAAAGTATAATGTAGAATCGTTATCTGTTAGTTTTATCATTATTTATATTTAAAAAAATTAAAATAAGTTGATAAAAAAAATGTAAATGCAAAAATCTAGAGCAAGTCCAAAAGGAAAGTAATAAAAAATTAAAAGATTTATCACGAAAAACAAATGAGCCTGAAGAAGCCGATTTAGAATTATAAGAACTTCTCCATGATACTACATTGTTATATAATGTTAAAATGGATTAAATAATGGAAAATTAAGAGGTTAAATTAATAATATTGTTTCAATAATAAAATTCAAAAGTTAGAAATACAAACTATGATAACAATGACGAAACAAGATTAACAATCCTAGAAACAAATTTAAGTGATTTTATTATAACATTAAATTATATTTCAATAAAGAATAATTCAAATACATAATAAAAACCAGCTCTTAGGCTTTCTTGCCTAATCGATGACAACATGAGAAGTTCGAAAGCCTGGAGCGCTATCGCAATGGGGTTAAAAATATCCTTTTGTTTAAAAAGTGTCCCCTAGTAGGATACGATAACCCACAAACGATATTCGCTCTCTTGTTCTTGACCAAAATCCTTTAACAGTACCAAAAAGTTTCGAAAATCTCCGCAAACTTCGGGGCGCGCTTGTTGCATTAAATCGTCAGTCAGGGATGAGACAAATTGAAGTCGAAAAGGACCGGTTGCAAATATAATAGACCAAAGATTTTGCCAAAGTTTGCGAAGATTTTTGATAGGCTTTGCACTTGCTGTACTGTTAAAGCATCTTGATCAAGAGTAAAAGAGCGAATATCTTTTCCTATACCGTTTGTAGTTTTGATAATAACAATTATTATAAAATACCGAGTAAAATAGGTACAATAAATTTAATTAAGAATGTTTTATTTTATCTTATTAATTAATTCTTATTTATTCTTATCTTATATTATTATCATCTTATTATTAGTATTTAAATTTAGCAATAGTACCTCCTATATCTGCTACAATTGACGTAATAGAAAAATCTCTTAAACAAAATGAGAGAACTATTGAATATAAATTATGTTATAAATTTTATAATACGTTATTAAATCTTTATAGAGGAAACAAGATAACTTTAGAGAAAATTAGGTTACGAGAAAATAATTTCATAGAAGATATTCAGTTTTTCCCTGGAGCAAAGTGTACCGGGTGGTGCATCGTGGTTGGAAACTTAGGAAATCTCATGCAAATTTTAGACTGAACGATAGAAGAGTTGCCTTTAAAACAATGCAAGTCCAAAACTCTTTTATCGTTCAAGAAACATCATTGACTTCAACCCTCAAACAGACACAAGTTTTAGACTGTCCAAATATTTGCTCCCTCTCTAAAGTCAACAGGGGCACTTTAGGGAGGGGTTGTAGGGAGACTTTTTTGGGGTCTCTGTATGGTGAGTGCACATGCGGAGTTTGAACAATTTTGGACAACCCGATCCTAACTTATTTAACAGGTGATTGTGCAGACACCAGCTTTGATTGGACTTGTCAATCTGTGATTTGTCATTGTCAAATATAATTTGAAGGTATTAGATTATTACTAGTAATATTTTTTTTCTAGTTAATTATTATGGGTACACAATAGAAAAAAAAGTCACTATGATAAAATGGTGTTATGTGGGGAAAGCATAAGTATTATTTTCATTCATGTCGAGTCGGTAATACAAAAAGTTATTACTAAATTTGAGGCGAAAGGCACTGTAATAGACAACTGCAAATGCGCAGCACAGAATCATGAGAGAGCTGAAGAAAACAATGATAGATGATGAAATTAAATAAACCAATTACAAATGTATTAAAAAAGTTGAATCAGCATTATAGAAGATCAAAAAAAAATTAATCAATACAGGGTCCTGCGCCTCACCTCTTGTCTTCTGTAGCTCACTTATTAATTAAGTTAGGATTTTGATATTTTGCAGACTTTACCTGTATCCTAGGGCACATTTCAGAAAAATATTTTTGTTTATACAGGGTGTTCCAAAAAAGTGTGACGTCATAAGAATATGGTTTCTTAGATTACATGCCATATATTTTCTTACTTACTTGGATGCATTTTATAGTTGCCTACATACCCCTAAAATTTTAATGAAATCGGTTTAGTATTATGGGCGAAAAAAAATAAAAACTAAAAAAAATCAGTTTTGCACCACTGGTTTTAAAAATTAATAAAAAATAAAAATAATTCCTCGTTATTAAAATTCTACAAAGGTACCAAATAAATAAGGTCCTAAAGTCTCGTTAACCAAGTTTGATTAATACGAATTGTACAGGGTGTCCAAAACTTAGTGTCAAACTTTGCAAACTTTAAAGCAAATTATTTTTCCTATTTCAAATTGGAACCCCTCTATATTATTATGTCATTCGATGCAGAATTACAATTCAAACATTTGTTCTAATTACAACCCTATCGCAATTTCTAACGCATTAAGACTTATTTACAGAAAACTCGTCTTATCAACCTTTCCACCAGTCATTATTATATAATAAATATCAAAGGTGGCTTTGAAAAACAATTTATTGGTATTAAAGTTTATTAAAGTGACAAAAGCCCATTTTGACTTTAGTTATTTTATAGTAATAATATATTATTAGATTAGTATTAATTATTTAAGCTATATTACTTTTTGTGATGGAATACAACCAAGAAAGGCTCGTAGATATGATTTTCATATTAGGAGCATGATAAAAGAATTTTTATATGTCCTTTTAGTAAACTTTAATATCAATAAATTGTTTTTCAAAGCCACCTTTGATATTTATTATATAATAATGACTGATGGAAAGGTTGATAAAACGAGTTTTCTGTAAATAAGTCTTAATGCGTTAGAAATTGCGATAGGGTTGTAATTAGAACAAATGTTTAAATTTTAATTCTGCATCGAATGACATAATAATATAGAGGGGTTCCAATATGAAATAAGAAAAATAAATTGCTTTAAAGTTTGCAAAGTTTGACACTAAACTTTGGACACCCTGTACAATTCGTATTAATTCGGTTAACGAAACTGTGAGACCTTATTTATTAAGTACCTTTGTATAATTTTATTAACGAGATATTATTTTTAATTCTTATTAATTTTTAAAACCAGTGGTGCAAAACTGACTTTTTTTAGTTTTTATTTTATTTTGCCTATAATACTGAACCGATTTCATTAAAATTTTAGAGGTATGTAGGCAACTACAAGATGCATCCAAATAAGTAAGAAAATATATGACATGTAATCTAAAAAAACATATCCTTATGACGTCACACTTTTTTGGAACACCCCGTATAAACAAAAATATTTTCCTGAAACGCACTCTAGGATACAGGCAAAGCCTGCAAAACGTCTTAATTTTAACTTAATTAATTAGTGAGCTACAGAAGACGGGAGGTGAGACGCAGGACCCTGTATATTAAATATTTAGTTTCATTTCAATTAGAAAATCTAGAATTCCTATTGGTTTATCATCCTTGGTAATAGATTCTACACTAAAAATCTGGAACGCAAACACCACTTGTTACTAGTTTTGAAAAAAAATGGATTTCGAATTTTTACATATTTGAAAAATCTTTTAGTATCTATTATAATATCCTGATCCATCGCTTTATGGCATCTCGTACCGTGTACCTACCTTGGTACCTCGAGTGCCGGTTCTGGAACAATAAATGTATTCTCTGCGCCTTTTTTCGCGAGTTCATCGCCTTTTTCGTTTTCTGGTCGTGTCCTGGTACCCACTGCAGTATTACTTTGTTTACTTTTGCCAGGGCCTCCAGTTCCTCTTGACATTCCCATACCAGTCTTGAGGTTACCTTGTTGCATATTAGCGATCTAAGGACTGCTTGACTGTCAGAGTATATATGGATCCGCTTACACTGGTTAACAAGATTTTTGTCCCAAGCGCAAAAATGTCTGATTTCAATATAATTTTGCATGCTGAAATCAATCATGTTTTCAGAATTTCTCCATCACCCTTAGTTTTTATGTTCCAGTATATGTGATTATTTACCTATAAAATGCACGCATAGGTCTGTACTATAAGAGTCATCTAACAAAAAACTTGTGTCAGGCATTGCTATTTTATTATTTGTGTATTGTAACAATAACTTGTTGTGACTAGAAATAACAAAGTGTGCTCTGTGTGTCACGCGGAACATGTCTTGGCTTGTTGAGACCTGCAAGCAGTTCCGAGTCCTACATAACATTTATTGTTGTTTTAGTTATCGGCTAGAGCTCGGTGAATGAACATATACGCAGACTTTTTTAACGTTTTGAAGAATGTGCTGTGGTGCATTTTAAGCTATTGTAGTGTAACTCACCTGTAAAAATGCCAAGAAATTGTGTAAACCACCCGAACTCTTTTTGCTACATCTGCGGTGAATTGACATTTAAATCTCAAAAACGGTCTTTCACGCCTCTCGTTAATAAATGCTATGAACAGTATTTCAAGTGTAAAGTCGGCGATCAAGACAAAAGCTGGGCTCCCCATATTTGCTGTGTTACGTGTGTCAGACTTCTTACAGCGTGGGCAAAAGGTAAACGACATATGCCTTTTGCTATTCCCATGATTTGGAGGGAACCATCAGACCATATTACCGATTGCTATTTTTGTCTTACATTAATATCAGTGGTATAACTTCTAAATCCAAACATACTGTTAAATATCCTCATATTTCATCTGCACTGAGACCAGTGCCGCACAGTCCGGAATTACCTGTGCCTGACCCCCCACAAAATATGACACCGAGCGACGATGAAAATGCCGATGACGAAGTAAACAACGAAAGTTTTTCAGCCGAAAATATTGATCTGGATCCAACATTTACACCAGATTCGTCTTCTTGTGCGCCGCATCTTCTAAGTCAAGAAGAACTTAACGACCTTGTCCGAAAAAGCAGCATGGTTTTCTTTCAAGGACATTTGCAACGGCGTCTTGGGAAATCGTGAATCCGAAAATTACGTAGAGAATGTTAACAATTTATTGGTCTCATATAAAGCCATGGGTTGCAACATGAGTCTGAAAATACACTTTCTTCATTCACACTTGGACTTTTTTCCGAAAAACCTTGGAGCAGTAAGTGACGAACATGGCGAGCGATTTCACCAGGACATTCTGGACATGGAGAAGAGATACCAAGGCAAATGGAGCCCCGCTATGTTGGCAGACTATTGCTGGACGCTGAAGAGAGATATTTCTGATGCAAAGTACAGTCGAAAGTCATATATGACCACATTTTCTAAGTAAATATATCACTTTGTACTTTATTATTTCAGAACTTATACCCATATAATAATATATACGTTCACAAAAATTCATTGCTTTGTCACTTTAAAACCCTGCGTGATGGCAAAATTCTGAAAACATATATGAAATTTGTTTAAAAAGTACTACCAAGTACACCCACTTCAGCTCGTGGGACAAAAAAAATCTTAAATTTTGTTGACTAGTGTTATTAATTAATCCATAGTTAGCATTAGTGTAAAAATGCTTCATGCGGTTTCCCGGATTCTAATAATAAATATTGATTACAAATAATTATAGTATTACTATATAAATTACAAGTTATATAAAGTTTAGTGTAGATATACGCAAAAATAAAAACGCAATCAAGGTTTTGTACTCATCCATGCATGAATTATTCTTATAACTATTTACCTAGCATTGTCAAAAAAAAAACGCTTGATGCAGCTTTCCAGCATCCTGCTTTGAACCTCTATGAGCGCAGCTATCTTCCAGCTTCTGTCGCATTTTCCTGCCCGCCTGCGGCAGTAGTCTCACGACTTTTGTGAATCGAGCTTGTTTTCGCGACGAATGGCCGATCCCTGTCCCACGCGACCATCGTAAATAATCTTCGGAGTTATCGAAAACGATAAAATAACATTTTAAATACAACGTTATATAAACACTAGGACAAAATGAAGGAAAATAAAAGGCAAAGTGTGGCTGTAACTGTGCTGTACATTTTTGTCATCATCAATCAAGGTAGAATAGTTTAAATTTTATATGAGATGGGTCTAACAGGTGTCTTGTCATATAATACATTTTTTAACAACATGGAACGGCTTTGTGTTGGTTTTGGGACATTCAAAACATTTTTTGTCTTCATTAAAAATGTTTGCTCGTATGCTTTCTGGTTTGTATACTAACATTTAAGTTCCAAAACCTCAAAGTCGTAGTTAGTTCTAAAAATTTTGAAAAAGTTCACCTAAATTCATTTTTCTAAAAATGTATATTTATAAAGTTCTTTTTTGTAGTGATTTCAAAATTAAAAAGCCGTAAAAGATACTTTCAAAAGTTATTCCAATTTTCAGAAAAAACTATACCGGGTCGTGCGTCCGAACAGGACACATGGGATTTTCCATGAATTTCGAGGTGGTTAAACATTCGCTTCTTTTTTAGCTCAAAAATGTATTCAAACTTTTTATAGAACACAATAAGAGAAATGTCCTGGTCCAAGTCATTTTACGTAAATGTTAAGGTTATAGGGACATGCTTTCAATAAAATTACCTATCCAATACCTGTAATCAATTTCTAATAAAAAAAATACCAACAGACAGAAAATAATTTTATTTTACACTACACAAAAAATAACCAAAAACTAATGATAAATTTATTACAATATTTTAACAAAATCAATAATATTTACAGTGGTAGGTATTGTATTAATTAATGTTTAAGAAGATGCTCACACAATCATCCGTTAGCCGCCCTAAAGATTATAAAACCCCCTTCTTATGGGTATGGCGAAATTCTATCACAAACCGCTAAAATTGAGTTTTTTAGTTGTTCCAGATCATCTTTATAAATTTTATCTGCTATGTGCCCCCATAGGAAAAAGTCGTTTGGTTCAATCACATTTCCTTTTAAAGCTTCAAGAAGATGGTGGTGGTATCGATGGAATTGTGGGCTGGACAGTCGTCCATCTGAATCCAGACCTCCTGGTTTTTACCAGCGACAGCTTCCAATGCAGGTTCAATTTGATTTTGCAATAGATCCAGAAAACTTACAGATGTTAAAGTTTAATCCAGAAAAAAAGGACCGATTATGAGGTGTCCAAAAATCCCTGTCCAAACATTAATTTTCTGAGGGTATTGCTTTGGTGTAGCGATAAAACGATTGTCATTTTCTGGACTCCAATACCTGAAGTTGTAAACATTTGGTAACGTAAAGAAAGGCCCATCGGAAAAACAGATATTTTTAAAAAAGTCTCTGTTATTATTACATCGTTCCGTTATTTCAAAACGCAAGTTTGATCTGCGTTCTTAATCACCTTCTTGCAATTCTTGATATTTTTCGCACTGTATTGTGCTTCTGAAAAACTCGTATTACAGTACTGTGATGTTTTTCCTGGCATCTTAGTACTGACTATGCCTTTATTTTCTGCGACATGAAGCAGTAAATTAAGGTCACTATCATTATCGCTATTATTTACAGTTTTGCATCAGCATTTACTCAGGAAGATACCTTTGGATTCAAATTTTCTAATTATTTTTCTTATTGTTGATTTACCTGGAATAGGTCATAGTCGGATACCACTTGATAACTATTTCCGCCGTAGTACCATTTAATAATTATAGCTTTTTTTTCAACTCAATAGAAAACTATATAAAAAAATTAGAAACGCTGTCAAATATTGACAAGCGTCATCCTAATTATAAAGGTAATTACTGTTGTTTTCATTTTAACCTGAATTGAAATTAAACAGAATCGTACTCCAGATTTGAGCTTGAAGCCAGCATTTTCTTAATGTCTTAAAAACGGTATGTGTAAAATAGTTCAAAATTGGCAGACATTTTACTTGCACTAAGCTCTTTAAAAAATCTTAATAAAAGTTTTCTTTAAAATTAATACGAGAGCGAATATTTTATCACCTCGAAATTTAAATGGGAAATTCCATGTGTCCTGTTCGGATGCACCACCCGGAAATTATACCAGGTGGTGCATCCGAACAGGACACATGGAATTTCCCATTTAAAGAAAAAAGATTCTGCGAAGTTTTATTTTTACAAAAACTTAGGTTTTACGTATAGTTTGCAATATGTTCCACAAAAAGGTTTTTCTATAAATTGAACTTTGTACTTTTATGTAAAATGAAATTATTATACTTATTTGTTTGACACACTTCTTTAAGTATAACGTTTTTCAGAAAAGTAGAATACTTTTCATTTCCAACAAACTTCAATGTAATTTTCCGGCTTATTCAATATATTTTCAGACTTATCAACAGTGTGATATAATCATTTTGTGTACAAATAACTAGGGCTGATACGTTTAAAATTCAATGTTTAAAATATTACTTGTATACATGTTTACAATACTTATTGGCGTTTTAAACAGCTTTGTTTAAAATGCCAATAGAATTGTTCAAAACTGTAAAACAATGTTTTTGCTAGTTGTTAAATTTGAAGTAAATTTTAAATTAGTATAATTAGTGACCACACTGACTGATATTTGGGGGTAGAAATGGTTGGGAAATAGTCAATAAAACAGCTGCAGAAATTCAGAATGTTTATTAAGCCAACGTTTCGACCTCTATGAGGTCATCCTCAGGGCGAATTCGCAAGACATCATTTGCTGGTGGCTACTGCTATATAACAACAATTTAAAAAAGAAGCAGTCCCCCATGGCTATTCAAAAATGTATACAATCATTTTATTAAGAACAAAGAATTTCATAACTGTATCGCCCTGAGGATGACCTCATAGAGGTCGAAACGTTGGCTAAATACACATTTTAAATTTCTGCAGCTGTTTTATTGACCATTTCCCAACCTCTTAAGTAAATATTAAAATAAAATTTAAAAAAAAAACAATTTGTAACTAAGATTTAATATTACTGAATCATATGAAACACTAAAAATACACACTTCCGCTTGGCGCTAACTTTTCTATCTACTAAAAATACATTTAAGGTTACGTTTTTTAGCTGTCAGGCATTTTTAAAAGAAATTAGTATATCTACAATGTACTAATTCAATAATAAATTTTAGCAGACTTTAATAAAAATTATAAATCTATAATAATATTTAAAAAAACGCGTTTAAGACAGTGTATTTTTAGATTAAGCAAATTTTAAAAAAATGGTGTACTTACCTGTTGTTAAGTTTAAGATATTTGTTTTTCCATTCCAAACATGTTTTTTTTCTTAACAGTTTAAAACAAATAACTACCACAACTTTTTTAAATATTTATAATAAGAGCACAACAGACAATTCTATTATAAGTGAAAACATGACTTTTAATTTAGTCCATATACCGGGTCCTCCAATAAAGCGGGGACGAAAGATTACATTTTTATCTAGGAATGTATCAAAAATACTAAAATAGCATGAGGTATGGCATCAAAATTTTAAAAATATGGCTTAAAAGAGAGTGACTGGCGGACTAAACTTGTATTTCTTTAAATAAAATATCCTGTATATTATTGCATTTTTAAATTGTATTAATTCTAGGCTTATTTTATACAGCACTAGATTTCTAAATTCTGTATTTAAGATATTGAATTTTTTTTTCTTCACAGAAATACCAACTTTCTGTTTAACGATGCAACACGTTAAAGTGTTTTTTTTTTCATTCCAAACCTTATGCTGTATTAGTATTTTTGGTAAGTTCCTCGATAAAGATGTAATCATTCGTCACCGCTTCGTTGACGGACCTGGTATAAACATTACAAAAAAATATTTTTAAAAAATAACGTTTTATCCAAAATATTCTCTCTTTTAATCAAAATCATAATATGTAATCTATAAAAACTTAAACCTTTTAATCCAAAAAATATAGAAACTTGACTATACATTTTGTATTTTGTGGGGACCCAAAAGTTTTTGTTTTTGACTGACTGCAAAATGGATTTTTCTTGGTCTAACAAAACTATGATAGCTGAGGTCACGACCTGGTTGAAAATTGCTGATCGTAGACGAAATCATCGTTTTCCCATAAGAGTGTGTTAATTTATTAACAATTTTCTTAATATTTAAACGGGGATTAGTTATTTCGTCTAGCCTTTTACTAATTATTCTTAATTCATTTTAAATATGTACAGTCATATTATAGTTACCGGTTACCGTTGTCTTAAATTTTTACCATTTTTACCCCAAAAACACTAATTAAAATCAATTTTTTAGATTGTTTTATTAGTTCTGGTTGGACTTCTAGCTAAATAAGTAAATTTACAGGATTGTTTAAGAATGTCTTAGCCACAAATGTAACTCTAAGCTCGACATACACAGTGTTCGATGTTCCGATGCAGCATTTTAGTATTCCAAACTCAGAACTTTAGAACACGATTGATTTTTAAATAAAAAAAGTGGTAAGTACCTATCTTGGTATTTTTTTAATCATATTTTTTGTAATTGAAGTCGTTTTCCACTGTAGTTCGTTCATTCTTGTTCATTGTTGCTACTTAATGTGAATGCTTTTGTTAGTACATTCAGTTAAGTGCAATACACGCATCCAAAACATAATTAGGTACATTACCTTCAATAATAATTTATTTTTTTAGTTTTCTCAGTGCTTGATGGATGTAAAATAGATTATACCAGGAAACAACAGAATAAAATCATGCTTGATGGTAGAGCTCTACTAGTAACAAAGGCACTCCATATTACTAAACCTTAGCCTTCCTTCAACAGTAGCGACTGAAAAAATAACTTTTTAATGGAGATATAATCTTGCTCATATGCCGATTGTGCTTCAAAAATTATTCACATATTGTTCAATTTCTAGTGTTTATTTTAAATGCCGAGTTACGAAAATCATACAAACTTCAAGTATATAATATGTATAATACATATTCTTAAGTCATAAACTTTTCTCAGATAAATAGGTATCGAGTTTTATTTTACCAACACCCCATGTAAGTATTCAAGCCAGACCAATGACAATGCCAATTGTGTAGGTATAGGATGAAAAGTAGAGGCCCCAGTATTAAGCCTTGGGGAATGCCTTTTTTATGACTGAGAACGCTAATCTAAAAGTTTCTCCATTTTTACTGTCACGCACATACTGTTCACGATCAGACAGGCACGACTTAATCAACCTAAAAGCCACACCTCTAATACCATATTTCTCTACCTTGGAACACAGTATGGAGTGATCAACGCTATCAAATGCCTTTGACAGATCAAAGTATACATAATTGTTGTTGTGAATACGTGTGGTATCTCAACGGATCTAATAGGACTACGTGATTGATTGGTCAGAACCAAAGGTCTGTCACTCTAACCTTTATTAGCATTTAGTGTTTAGTGGCCATGATTTTTTATAAAAAGCAAACAAACACTAGGAGAAAACCGTACAAGGTCTCTTGACAAAAAGTTCTTCAGACTTTAAATACACTATAATTAAACAAAAGGAGAAAATCAACTTATCCCCGTTAAAATACCCAAAAAAATATAAATGATTTAGGATTGTCTTTTATGGGAAAACGACAATTTCGTCTTCGATCAGCTATTCAGCCGCCATGTTGACGAGTCTTTGTCGCTGCTCTATTGTTGACAGGGCTTTTTTTATATACATAGCGCATCATTGGTAAAGGCGTCGATATTAATAAATATTTATAATCAGATAAATTAGTAAAAAAGTTGAATTTTTACCCTGACTAAAAGGAGAGTTGAAAGAAAAAATAGTTCAATGCTCATTTGAGTTATTAGGAAATATCTTTGAACAAATTTAAAATATCCTTAAGTCTCTAAACATTTTGCATCTAATGTAGCGCAAAACTCATATTGTTAAAAACGTAACATTTTAAAGTTTCATATGGCTTTACTATCCAATCTATTAAACTTAGAACAAATTAGTTTAGTTATTTAAAATATGCCACCAACACCAATTTCTGGTTTAATTGGAAGCATATTAATATGTACTATTGTGCCGATAAAAAACTGGGACAAGAGATTTACAAAAACAATGTAAGAAATACATATCCCCTAGACTATAAAAGGTGTCTAGAGCTAAAAAGGAAAAACATTCAAAATTTAAAAAGTAACCTAGGTTACATAATGGAATGTTTTGTATTTTTCGATACGGGGTGGTTAAATTTGAGAGACATCATATAATATGGATAAAGTAAATTTATTAGATTTTTTTAAAGTCAAATATTTTATAAATTATTATATTTACCATTACCACAAAATAATAAATAAAGCTAATACAGGTAATAAAATACATTTAATAAAAAGAAAAAAATTGCGAACACAAAGTTTGTCAAAACAACACAAAATTAATATTTGGTCATAGAACCATTTCTGTTTATTACTTTTTGGAGCCTTTGTGGCATACTTAAAACTAAGTTTCTACATAATTCGACAGTTATTTCATCCCAAGCTTGATTTATCCTATGACGTAATTCATCCCTGTTTCTAGGTTGAAAATCATGTTTATACATAGATTTGACCATGGCACCCCAAATGTTTTCTATCGGGTTCAAATCGGGACTCTTCGAAGCCCAGGGAAGAACTGCTATGTTATTTTCTTGGAGAAAATTTTGTACAATGCGCGCTGTGTGTATTGGAGCATTATCATGCTGAAATGTGTAATTTTGACCGTATACAGCGTTTACCGATGGTATCATCACTTCGTTTAGTATATTAACGTATACTGCTGCAGTTAGTCTTCCTTCGACGATTTGGCAAAGTCCTGGTCCTCTAGCGCTAATCCAGCCCCAAACATTTATGGAGAAACGCCCACTTTGGTTGGTTTTGTGGGTGTATCTCTCATCATACCGCATGCCGAAAGGCCTATACACCCGAATTCTCCCATTATTGCATGACTGAAAAGTTTTCTCGTCAGAAAATATAACTGTTTCCCAAAAATTTATTTGATTAATATATTCATGTGCAAATTCTAACCTGCCCTGTTTATTTATTTCCGTTAAAAAAATTTTATTGGCAGCACAACGGCTTCGTATATCGGAATTTCGAACCCTGTCTCTAGCGGTATTTGCAGAACCTGGAAAATTCGTCTCTTCTTTTGCCTTGATTGCAGTTTCGAAGGGATGATCCCTTAGATAATTAACCAGTCTTCTATCATGATCATCAGTAGAAATTTTAGGGGGACCAGAACCTGCATTCCTAATAATAGTCCCATGTCTTGCTATTTTTTGTTTTGCCAATAGCACGGTATTCTTGCTTACTCCCAGTTCATCTGCAATATCCCTAATAGCAACACTATCTCGCAACCGACTATAAATAATTGCCTTTTGCTGGGGGGTTAATTGTGGCATATTTACAAATAATATATGATTGTATGTTTGACGAGTCAATCATAAAGTGACAATCTTTATTGACATGCAAATTTTCATGACATTTTACTGGTACCAGGCTTGATGTAAAATTATTCTTAATAGTCTAGGAGAAAATAGAAAAATTTCCTGTCCCAGTTTTTTATCGGCGCGATGGTACTTGTTCCAGAAAAAAAAAGGTCTAGACTTAAGGACAACATAAAAATGTAACAATGCGAATACAGTGGTTGTCTTTAAAAAAAAACTTTATTTCGAAATGCGGTTGTCAATTCTTTCTATACATTATAATAATATACTAAAAATTCCGTTATTCATATATTAGACTGTTAATATATAATATAAATAAACTAAGTTACTTATGGCTCGCACTCTAGTTGGATTACCCCCTACAGAATACTAGCACCATGTTTTTTTAAATGTCTGTTTGAAGGTTGGAGACAATGATATTTCTTGAATGATACAGGGGTTTTGGACCTGCATTGTTTTTATTTGTGTTACATTACAACGTTTTAACTGGTAAGTATCTCCAGTCGTTTACAGGTGAATACTAAATAAGTACTGTAACTACAGCTCTATTTATACTAGCTAGATGCACTGGAGCATAAATAAGATGGGTACAGTTATTAAACTAAAATCCCTGGAACAATGTAAGTTGTAGTTTGTAGTATGTTTCAAAAGTGTCTATTAAGACCTCTTTCAGACGAGGACGCTGTATCCCAGACGCGTGTATCTCAGATACAGAAAAAGCATGCAGTTAAATTGTAGCTTACACACGGCATTCGACGCCGCATACAGTATCGCGCGACAGAATTTTTGAATCTTGACAAATCAGCCGCCCGGCGGCTAAGGAGTATCCGAGATACAGAATTATCATGGTGGCCTATGGACCTGTTCAGACATGCATACTTTTGCGACGCAAAAAGTTCCATTTCAGAGGCGGCCAGTATTTATTCAGAAGTGATAGTGAGTAGTTGAACAAACCCGAACAAACTATGGATCGTGCCGTTTTCGATAACGAGAAGTTTATTAGTTTGATAGAGCCAAATTCTTGTTTATGGGACACTAGTCACGAAGATTATTTTGACAGAAACAAAAAGCAACGATGTTGGGTGGAAATTGCCAAACAAAATGTTGTTCAGCTCTTCAAATGATTGTGGAGACATTCGATAATAATTAAAAAACTTTGTAGTGTCTTGTTATAAATCTTGATGAAGTAAATTATATGCTCCCTTAGCTTCCCTTAATTCTACCATAGGATGAACCCACAGAGTTCGTCTCCTTTTAAGTTTTTTTCTTTTTATTAGATATATACCATAACATAACGCACTCTTCAATATTCATGATTAACGACTGCACCGCACTGAAGCTTGTTAAGAAATGTGTAATAAAAAAGTATCCCAAAGAAGTATCGGGGTAGTATGCGGCTGTGATTCGGTATCTCGCATACAGAATCCCGCATACAGTATCCTCGTCTGAAAGAGCCCTTAGGTAGTATAAGTACATTTTTTATTATATATTTGATAATAAGCATTTCACAGAAATTAATAGTATGATAAACAAAGATATGGAATTTCTTAACATATAAATTATTTAACATTTATCATATTTTGGCAGAGTTCAAATATGTTATCTGGGGATAATACACAAGCATAATAAATTTTGGTTATTTCAAATATTTTTATTAAATTTAATTTACGTATTATAATGTTTATCATATTAATTAGGTATTAGTTGGATGTGTAATAAAACAGGTGCACTTTTATAGGGAGACACCTCTACAATCGTTTGTGCTGAGAGCCACCCAGAATGCATATTTTACTAAATTATCGTTTAACCTACGAACTATGACTCTTAAAATAGTACAAAAAAAAACAATGGTGAATGTATTTAATCTTACAGTGAAGCTCACCTTTCCGAAAAATTCCTATATAGATCCATTACTTTAGATAAAAAAAATTCCGGTATGTTAAATGAACGACTGGAAAAGTTACTTATCAAAATACCACATACATCCAAAAAAATATTGTTCAATTATAGTTTGATCGACGACGACTGTGATTTTGGAGGAGAACTAGAAGAAAAAGAAAAAAGACTGTTCCTCGTATGCGTGTTTTTTAGATATGCATCCCTGTGTTAACTGAAGTCGTTTTTACAAAATAAGGGAACTCAACTCCGAGAAAAAAGTAGAAAGTCCATAAATGAAGAAAAACGGGCTTTTAAAGTTTTCACCCTGGTAAATAGTAGGTAATATCTAGCAGGCCTGCTTTAGTTGAAGTTTTTTGGTTTTCTAGAGGTACATTTAACTGTTGAAGAATGCAGTGGACAAACTATAACTAGCGACGTGAGCTAAATTTCTCTGTTGGTCACTTTACACTCGACTCCTACTGTCTGTTCCGCTGCAGAAAGCAGGCGTTGGTTAGGAACTCTTAAAGGCGAACATACACGCAGAGATATTATAATTAACAAGTGTAGTAGCATGTTATAAAGTGAACAAACATTAATAAAAAATAAACTTAACAAAAACTTGTGTGGATGAACCATTTCCGCCCACCAAAATGTGTAGTATTTTAACCAAACAGATAGAGGACAAAGTTTTATGCTCGGTCGTTTAAAACTAACAATAGCCATTTAAATATTAGCTCCTCTGATAACACAGTCAGAGCCAGGGTATGTCTCTAATATAGAGTAAGGACACTTAAATCATTGGGGTTAGCGGTCATGAGCTAATAATAGCTTCAACTTAAAATTGTTAAAAAATCTTCAAAGGTGACAATAAGATCTCCAATAACACGAAGTAAATGAGTATTAATATTGAGGAGAGGAAGGTGGATTAAAAAAGACTAATAGTCTCTTTCTCCAAAGCTGCCTTTGCGTACTAATCAAGCATCTTACGGACAACAAAATTTGTTCCGTTAACAAAATAGACATGAGTACAGGGACCACGACGACCAATAAAACGCTAAAATGCTACAAAAAAGCGTTAGTGGATAAATTGGAAACAAGTTCCAAATGAACAGTCTAAATGGAAAAATAAATTAAAAAATAAATTATTTATATATACATGACAAACCCAACGTACATTCTAATATTTTTTGTTTAATTCTTAAACATTTTTATAAACTATATTTTTTTCTTAATCGAATAATAAACCTGTGAGAAGAAATCTCATTTTAGAGGTGTCCTCTTAAGTGTAGAAAGCAAATAAGTAAATTTCTGACTATTAGCCAATGAGAATAAAGCATCATACTTGTCAATAAAAGATTGAAATAGCGTAATATTATCTGTAAAGATAAGCAAACTAATCTTAGATAATTGATTTAAGGTTATATTTCCACTTGATTGCTGAATCCGACAGTAATTTTAAATATAATGGCACAATAAATCAAATTCTTTCCGATTAACATCTTCAGACTCAAACTCCATCCATCCCAGACAATGCACTGGTGTTTCTCATAAAAGCCACAATTCGATATTATTGAATATGAACATACATTTAAACCTTTCAACCAGAATGGTGTCACCTCCTTCGAGGTTCTTGGTCACTTCATACATTTCCTTTAATTGTAAAAATTCAGTTCTGCGAAAAACCTGATATTTTAAAAGTTTCTCGAATATTTAGACTTTCAAAAAATGATATTTAACTATCAATTTACAAGACAAGTAAAATTGTCTAACTAAGCATAAAAGTGGCGGCTCGCGGTCTTAAAAAATGGTGAAGAGCTAGGTATAGTGCGGGTACTTAAAACAAACATTGACTACCCGTGTAACAAAACGTCTCTCTTATCCTCATCTGTTCAACGACTGAATGGAGTTTCCAACAAACTACAAAGTATGTCATTAATTGGGTTCATTTTTAAAACACACAACTAAGTAGGTCTCTCAATTAACTGAAAAATAAAAATATTTGCGTGAAGTCACGTAACCATAGCAACGGTGAATATCAAAGCTATGTTGGGCGTTGGGTCTTCACTTGCTTTGAGCTAACGTACACGGTCGCTGGGGCGCGCCAAAAGGCACGAGTGTTTATAATTATTGTCCGTTGGAGTTAACCGTGGCTCTATTTTGCATAGCTACATTCGGATTAAATTAATATTATTAATTCGAATATAATTATTTTTTATGGGCCAAAATAGTAGCTGTATTGGCACATTAATATTTAATATTGTCGAAAAACTTTCCTCCTGGTTTTATTTTTTTTGGTGAAAAGCCCCTTCACCTACTTCATCTGACTAGCCGCCACTGGTCTAACTACGATGAATGTTCTATTTAAATCAGAACTTAGAACAAATTTAAGCATAATAATGATTTAAATAATAAATATTGTGTTTGGGTTAGCAAATTAATTTATAATATATGCAAAATGCCTGCGTAAATACCTCTATTTATAAAATAAATCAATAATTCATAAAAATTCATCAACACTCATTATTGTATTAGCGAACTAGCAAACCTGCAAGAAATTTGTACGTATATGGACACCTTTAAAACTCTACCTCCTGCAAATCTATAAAAGAAAGTGTCGATGAATTTGTTAAAAACCGATAGGTCGCACAGTGCAGCGATGTTATGGAGAATTAGGACAAAAATCAGAATTTGGAAATAAACTAAAATTATCATATAATTAATTTATCACAAGTTTGTCGACTATTAGTTTATAGTTAAAAGAAAATATACCTATTTTCTAATGCAAGGGGACAAACAAATTATTTGAACCAAGAGCATCACCCAGTATTTAATGAAAATCGAATAGCAATTTGCTATACAAGCGAAGCTGTGGGTACTCGTGAGTAATTAATAAATATTTTCATTAAAAATAACTTTAAAAGGAATAGGTGTAACTTTTTACCGTATATCATATTTTGGCTATAGTCTATTTCAGAAAGGTATAGAGTAATAAAAGCTCATTAAGTATGCAAAGGGACTACAGAGTGACCCAATGAATATTTAAGTCACTTTCATAATTTGCCATTGATTTCATTACAACATTCTTTATTTTCATCAAGTGTATGTAGTACCACCCGGGTTTGGGTCAATTTATGGGTTTTGCCTATTACTATCCATTGTATCCATTCACAAACACTGAAAATGCTGTGACAAAGGCGTGCATATGTACACTTATTTTTTATTAAACATTATAAAAAAATACATTATACAGAAATTAAATTTTTAAAAATTATAATATTCTTCGTCATCTGAGGAACTGTCATCTCCTCTTGACGTTATAATTAACGGGTACACGGTCTGATCGATCAGATGGTGAAGATCCCATTCCACATTTTCTCCTCTTCTTTAATGACATAATGGACTGCTTTTCGCCAGTTCTCTGGTGTTACTTCCTTAATGGCTTGATCAAACAGTAGCTGAACGTTTTCAATTTTAAATATTGTGTTGTGTATTGCTACAAATCAAGTTCGATAGGATGTAGTTCGCAATGATATGGCGGTGTGTGCAGCACAGTTACACTATGTTGTTCAGCTATATCTTCCACGACATATTTCATAAAACGAAGTTTGTGTAAATTTGCTATAGCTAATAGTTCCTTCTTTATCAAATTATTTCCTTTTTTTTTTCTTTGGTTATAACTAATTTAATGCACAAAATTTACCTACGCCTATGGCCGGCACCGAAATTGAGCCGAGCTGGATGGAATTTCTCATTTTATTACTCTACACCTTTTTGAAATAGACTGTAGTTATGTTATTATGAAAGTATTCGAAGAGGGATCATTATTTGTTTACCAAATATGGTTGCAGTCAAATCTTCAAAAGGCCGTTGTATTTTTTTAAATGGCCACTAAGTTGAAAACGTTTACATTAATAGTTGATTCGGAAAATTTAAAGGAAAAGCAGGAAAATGAGCATAAAGTTATTATAATTTTCGTGTCCAGGAAGAAACCTCTTTATAAAAAATTAAATGTAATTTTGCTTTAATCAAAATATTAGATTATATTTTTTTTAGGGTTTGGGTTACATCAATCCATAGCTCTAATTGAAAGTTCGAAAAAATGATATTTCTTGAATGATAAAAGAGTTCTGGACTTGCATTATCTTTTCTTTTAATGATTATACAGGGTGATTCCTAAGTTGGTATTTCTTTTTTAGCTGTGTATAGAAGGCATTCAAATAAGCACCATTTTCAAATACCTTTTTTCAAAAAACTCAAAAATAAGGTATTTACATTCATTTATTACACTATGGATTAAATACGGTCCTGCCTTAACATTAAACATAACCTCGAATCACCAGCCGCAGTTTCTTGACACTGACAGTAAATTAGCACCATATTCATTGTTTTCAAATTTTACCATTTTCACGTTTCACCAGTTTAAAATTAGCTTGCTTCAGAAATTGACAAATAACTGACCAACATGACTAATAAGACAAACAACATAAAGTATAGCAGGCTACGTTTTGATGACCAGGCCCGCACTTGGATTTTTTACTTCTGTATCTCGCCTATTTTTAAGTTTTTTGAAAAAAATGTTGTTTATTTTAATGCCTTCTTATACACAGCTAAAAAAGAAGTGTTAACTTAGGAATTACCCTGTATAGCATTGTGACAAACGTATTAACTGGAGATACTAGCCAGTTGCAACGTGATATAAAACAAATAAAGACAATGTCCAAAACTCTTCTATCATTCAATTCATAAGTCGACAAGCAAAAAATTACTTTATTCGAAAATTGTGGTGAAAGGAAATCAAATAAAAATGCGAGAAAATGCTTAATTGGGTTTAGAATGTCTATTTCTTCGGTATAACCACGGGAAAGCAAACTTATTGCCGTCACTTCCTTTTAAATTGGCATCACTTTTCCATGGTAAATATTAACATTCGATAAATACTGGTAAGAGATGGTCTACTTAAGGCCATTACCTATATGCCTTAGAGCGTTTTCACACGGCACCATATATCGCGCGCGACAAATGGTCGCAATATTGCTTTTACACCAAATTATGTGCTTTCTAATGAGCCATTTTCACACACAAGCGATATTAAAGAACACATCATTTAGTGTAAAGCAATATCGCGACCATTTATCGCGCGCGATATATGGTGCCGTGTGAAAACGCTCTAAGAGTAACGTACAGGATGCGATCAGCCGCTTTCGACAAACTGGGGAGTACAGTTTGGATTTGTCCAACGACTAAATGGAGTTTCCAACAAATTACAAACTACATATGTCATTAATTGGGTTCATTTCTAAAACACACAACTAAGTAGGTACGTACACTACTGGTATTAACTGAAACAAAACTTTTTAATCACACAGTAAATAACGTTAAAATGATATCTATAACCGTAAGTTTCGCCAAGCCTCAAAATAAATACCTTAAGGTTAGGCGAACCAATGCTAAAACAATGGTGCATACGACTAATCTATTTTTAAATTGCCCTTCGTTATAATGCAGATTGTTTCATTCTGTTTGCCTGACTGACGTGACGTAACCATAGCAACGGTGAATATCAAAGCCATGTTGGGCGTTAGGTCTTCGTCGTGCTTTGAGCTAACACGGTCGCTGGGGCGCGCTATAATGCACGAGTGTTTATAATTATTGTCCATCGGAGTTAACCGTGGCCCTATTATGCATTAATATTATCAATCCGAACATAATTATTTTTTAAGGACTAAAATGGTAGCTGTATTGGTACATTAATATTTAATATTGTCGAAAAACTTTCCTCCTGGTTTTATTTTTTTTGGTGAAGAGCCCGCCGCCACTGAAATACGGTCTCTAAATATAATAAACAAAAAAATACCAGTGGCAGCGATTAAACTTTTGGACAATTAACGAAATGTATGAAAATTAGGTCAACGCTTAAACCTGCCCGGCAACTCCGACTTTCTTACGTGTTATGTATATTAGCATTTCATATAAGTCATATGGTACATGGCACAACGTTCTATGAGAGTCTTTGTCTATTCTATATAAACAAAGGCACGGATTTAAATTATATATAGCATAATCGATAATAATCGGAGTTAGAAGTTAAAATAAAACCCTATCACAAATTAAGAGGCATTAATAGATTCTGCGTTTATATGTAAAAATATATATTAAATAACTATTGAGTCCCATTTTTATATTTTAATATTCTTTTCTTTCTCCAATAATTTTTTAATTGTTATTATTTAATAGTAGATAAATATTGGGTTTCATCAACATATATATCATTAGGATATCATTTTTGTCAAAGAAGTAATGTAATTCGGATAATGCCTGAATTTACCAGTTGACCAAACGGGCCTTATTACATATATACATATAAATATGTGTCTTAAATGGATTTTTTTTTTTTTTTTATGATAAAACACCTGCACTGTAGGAAAAATCCTTTAAGGCGCTCTGGGAGCGGTGCGAGTGCGAAAAAAGCGATTAACGTTGGTCTTGAAACGTTGAAGATTGTATTCATTGGGAAACACGACCTCAGGAAGATCATTCCACAAAGATGATGTTCTCCAGATGAAAGAATTCTTGAACAATGAAGTTCGAGGAGTACTAAGCTGAACAACATATGGATGAGCGGCAGTGGTTCGCCGTGTATTTCTGATTTGCATTGCTCTAGGTGGAATCAAGTGGGCAATGTCAGTCGAACACCTGCCATGGAAATATCTGTAAAAGAGAGCCAAATCACCAACCTGTCTTCGATGCTCCAGGCTATCGAGGGTCTTGGTCAGCTCGGGGTCGCCGATCAGACGAACGGCTCTCCTTTGAATGGAATCCAGTAGCCGAAGGGTGTGCTTGGGTGCAGTGGATTGATGAACTTCTTCATGGCAAAGAGGTGATTCTGCAAGAAGTAGTAGGCCGACGTAAAATTAAAAAAAAAGTAGTTCTTAGCTAAAGAAATAATACGTTTCCTAATAAGTGTAGATGTTGTTAAAAAAGACCTATATAAAATTACATCACGAGGTAATTTCTTGTAAGCTGATTGCACCTGTACTATTGTGCGTAATAGGCGCGTGTCAAGAATCCATCCATAGTACCACATTAGGTAAGACTACTGGCAAAGAACCCAAATGCATTAGATTCTACTCTAATTAATGGTTGCAGGTCTAAATTTAAAAAAGTTTTCCTATGAGGATATCATATTGGAATATTTTTTTATCGGTTTCTAACACACAACAGGATTGAAAATAGAACTAAAGAAGGTGTTTTCTCAACGTCCTGCAAGCGATGAGGAATGTCTTGTTTTTATTCTGTTTAATATTTAAATCCTTCAGAACATTCCACATTTTTCCAGATTTCTCTCTCACCCCATCAACACGCCCAAAAATTGAAGTTAACTTTCATAGTCTTTTATATAACTTTCACTCCTAATTCGATCTTAATATTTATACCTTGCTTGGGAATGATTGCGATTTTTAATGGCAATCATTTTATCCTTTGACAACCATGAAGCCTAAGGCATGTAACTAAAAATTTTAAATGGAGCATGATGGCTAAACATGTCGGAAAACGTTTGTTTTTCTTTTCAATTTAGTTGAGGTAAAAATATTATTAGTAAATTGTATAATATGACTGGTTGAAGCACTAAGAGTCCCTACCCTTTGACTACTTTAATATTGAGCTTACATTGAACCAATCGATAGCTTTAAATATTATCCATGAGCACTATAATATGTGAGTTTTTAATTATATATTTATCGGATATAAATTGGGTCCAAAACCGTAGAGGTTCTACCATATATTCTGGTCGGTTCATTAGTTTGGATACACACACTATATTTAGCTCATGATCCTTAGTAGTTAGAGCACCGAGTAAAATGAACCAATTCCAATAACATATCTTTTGGGTTGAATAAGGTATTTTGCTTCTGTGATATATCCACTAACGCTATATGTCAAAAATCATAATAAAAAAAAATTAATTAAAAAGATATGCAATTGCTTCGTTTAATGACTAAGGCATACGACGAATACCAGTGGTCCACTGATCTGTATCAGTGAATTTTAGGAATATTTAGGGCACGAAGAGTACTTAGAATGTGAAACGTTTAAAAACAACGGATATGTAGAAGATAGTACTTGTATTACTTTAGAGTGCAAGTCCTGCCATAAATAATCAAAGTGTAAATATACCTGTACCAAATTGCGGCTGACTTTAAAAGAGATAAAGATTATGTGTGTTATTCTGCAGACTTTCGAAAAGTTATCATACTCTCAAGCTGGAAGAATTTAAGATTTATCTTTTTACTCCTGGTATCAATAGAAAATAAATGTGATATAAAGTGAATTGCAGCACTTTGGCATAAAAGTAATAAGTTCAGGTTATAGTTTTTTTTAGTGAATAGGACTTCTAGAATTGGTACTTTATGGCTAGATAATTGAAATTGGTGTTTGCTGTCATTTATAGTGTATATAGTTAATTCCTTAAATGTAATAGCCAGAAACAATTCATATCAAATACTTTGAATCATGCAACATAAATTACTATAATTACGACGTTTTCACTCATTGTAAACTGCGAGGCCAGGATGGTTAAAAACTTTAATGTTGGTATTTTTTGTTATTTGTCGAATTTAAGTTCTCAGGAAAAACCTAGGTCGTATTTCAACAATATTGTGAAAATAATCGCGGTTCGGTGTTTATACACATTAAAATACTGGACCGATTTTAAGTCAAAAAAAGCTAGGAAAGTCTCTCGACGATCTTGTGTGCAACAATATTTATTATTTTAAGGTTAATCCTTAAGTATAAGAGTTAACTAAAGATTTTTTCCAAAAGAAAATTTAGGAACGACTATTTTAAATTTTGAGTCTTATTTTTACCGAGGTATAATGTAAAAATATTTAAATTATTAGTTTATACAGGTGAAATTTGAGTAATGTTTAAAAGATTAATAAATCAACACGAGTCGGTAAATACAGAAAAGAAATAAAATTATAGAGTAGCAGGGTTAATGTTTTCTCAAGACGTAACAAATAAAAAAGGAGGTTTAATATTGTTATAAATTTAATGCATAGTTTTTATTTAACTGATAGTTTTGAGAATGAAATAAACGGGGATTAGGTTCAAATTTTTTCCTAAAATATAATGACAAACCAAGTTATGACAATTTCAATTTTCCTATTTGTTTCAACAAAAAAAGACTTCCTCACCATTGCTCTTGCAAAAACAATTTTATTTTAAAATACTGGCAAGGTGCGAAGTAATTAAATTTGGCGAAGTAAACAAAAATAAAGACTGCATCATATTACTGGAATAAATAGATGACAGAATTTATTTAGAGAGTATTTTACTCCTGCCGTAAGATAATAATATGATACCTATAAAAATTTGAAATATAAGAGAGGCGGAAGTTACTTTAAATTTTTTTCTTAGCGAAAGCTTTCAAAATTTGAATGATTATGATGTTGTTTTCTTGACACATGCCATAATTCGATGAAACATAAATAATTTATTAGATATAATTAATACCAATCATTTAAATGAGAATTTTAGTAACTGCTTGTGAAAATGACAGACAACTTCGTACACGAAGTACCAAATTCTTCCCGAGAAGAAACCTTTCCAATATTTATGGATGCAGGACGGACAGTTGACACTCTAAAAATGCTACAGACCCACAGAAAATTTCATATATTTTATAAAACATTATTTAGGGATACGAGAGACCTATATACTTAGTTGACTACAGTAGGAGGACTACCCCTACACAACCTACGCAATCGGCGAACCCGAACAAACCCGAACCACCCCTACATAACCTACATTAAAAATTAAGATCATGCTGCTAAGTACCTACCTAGTTTCTTTATTTTTCTAGTTAATGTTAACGTCAAATAACCGGAATATATTATTATTTTTTTCGCAACTAGGGGTTTTATGGTTTTCTGACCAACCACCAACGGCCGCAGCCTTTAACATTTTTAGTTTCATGTCTTTCCTATAAGCAGCCCCACAAACAAAACATCTATCGATTGATCGTTTATTAAAAATTACCTAGAGATTACTAAATTTAAAAACATACCGAATTCCCTTCTTTATCTCCTCTTCGCATTATTTTTGCAATGTGTATAATTGATGAGAGAATTGCGCTCTTTTGAGAAGCGCCTACACTAGATGGGGCAGATTTCGTCGAATAAAAACTGAATTATAAAGATTATTTGAATTTAAAAAGTCTTGTTAAATTAATTATAGTGTATCTCATGTCTATATGTTTTAGGTATTAGCAACTATTTAGGATTTAATTTTAAGTTTTGAATAAATTGTCGATTACATGGGCTGGTGAGTGCCGACCAGTAGAAAGTAGAAGGGGTGATCGCCTATCTTTGATCCCCTTGGGGTACGCCACTGCGCAGTAGCAATTTGCCTTCCGGTAAATCTATATTTAAATAAAGAGTAAGTGACGACGACTTCTTCTTCTGCTGCATATCCATTAATGGATGTTTGCGATCACATTTGTCCATTCTTCCCTATTACGTATGGTATTCATTAGTTCTTGCATTGTCCTCAGTCCCGTCCACTGCCTGACGTTGCGGAGCCATGACATCTTTTTTCTGCCAATTCCTCTCTTTTTCTCAGTCTTCCCCTCAATTATCAATTGCAGGAATTGGTACCTCTCGTTACGTATTACGTGGCCGAGGTATGCTGTTTTTCGACGTTTAATGGTGTCGAATAGTTCGCGGTCTCTATTGATTATTCTCAAGACCTCATCATTGGTTCTTCTTGCAGTCCATGGTATCCTCAGTATACGCCTATAGATCCACATCTCGAATGCTTCCAGTTTGTTCATAGTGCTCACCTTCAGTGTCCATCCCTCCATACCATAAAGCAACACTGTCCAGACATAACATTTGACGAATCTAATTCTCAAGCCAAGATCGAAATCAGTATTGGTGAGCACTTTTTTGAATTTCATGAACGCACTGCGGGCATTCTCGATCCGGCATCTGATTTCTGTGTCTGATTCCCAGTTTTCACCCAGCCACGTTCCTCGATATTTAAATTTATTTAATCGTTCTATTGGTTGATTGTCATATGTTAGGCTTGAGTTTTGATATTCTTGTGGCTTTCGAGCAATTATCATGAATTTAGTCTTCTTGGTGTTGATATTGAGACCCATGTTCTTACTGCATTCACCGACAATCTCAAGCATATCTCGTAAATCTTCCATGTTATCTGCAATCAGAACTGCATCGTCCGCATAACGAATATTGTTGACCCATACACCATTCACCTTAACGCCCATGTTGTGTTCTTCTAGGGCTTCCTGAAAGATGGCTTCAGTATATAAATTGAAGAGAAGTGGGGAGAGAACACACCCCTGTCTTACCCCTCTACGCGACGACTAAGGCTCTTAAATTACAGCCTCCAAACTGATAATAGCAAAAACCGTTGACAATATGGCAATACAAACTTTTGATGTCACTTAAAAAAAAAATAGGATTTTGTAGGCAAGCATTTTATCCACTTTTCAACCAGTTTTTCTGGAGTTTAGGGTCAAAACTCAATGTGTGACCAATTCTTGGTAGTAAATGTTTCCTCGGTTTACAGCATAGGCTTTCCTTTTAAAAATAATTATTTTTTCCATAAAGGTCTCGACGTGACGTCAAATGAAACTATCAAACATGAAAATTGGAAATATTCTGCCGCTGAGGGCAGAGTTAGTGACTAGTTTTAATGTTTTGTTTCTATATTTATATTTTGTATCTCATATCTCCTCTATTATTTATTAATTTATTTGGCTTTGACTAGTGCATAGTGACATATAAATTATTGCCAAAAGATATGTACACGGATACATTTTTCCCAAGCAAGTTAATTTTAAATTATATGGTAGGTTGAAATAAACCATTTTGTTCCATCCACCATCATGTTTCCATGGTCTACTCTTTACCACTTACCTTGTTTTACCAAAGTTATGGACATTTTAAAAAACAAAGGAAAATTGATCTAAACGACCATTTTTAACACAAATAATGATAATGTGTCATTGAAAAGAGACTTTTCTACAGAATTATAGCATTTTGAAGGTTTGAATTGGCCGAAAAATGCAATTTACACATTTAGTAACACCCAAAGTTTTAATGCAAAAAGACTTTAATGCAAAGATTGGTGCAGGAACCGCTGACGGAGACTCTGTCGGAAAGTATGGTCTAGGAGAACGAAATACAAGAGGCGATCGACTGGCACAGTTTTGCTCCGAACAACGACTAAGTATTGCCAACACTTTTTTCAAGCTCCACATGCGACGTTTATATACTTGGCGTTCACCTGCTGATCGCGACGGACGTATTGTAAGAAACCAAATAGATTTCATTCTCATTAGACACGAATACAAAAAGTTTATTAAATCAGTCAAAACCTATCCTGGAGCAGACATCAACAGCGACCACAACCCAGTTGTGATGGACATCAAAATACGCCGCTTTGTTAAATACAAACCGGTCTCACGACAAAAACGCATTGACATAAGGAAACTCCAGAGTCCTGTAGAAAGAACACAAATTAGCCAAAAACTTGAGAACAGGCTGAAAGAATTGGAGAGCTCTAAGAACACTCAGCCAGGCGATGACATTGAGTCTTCATGGGAAGATCTGAAGGATACGTTAATTATGACCCAGGAGACCGACATTGGATTTGCAAATCATTTCAAAAAACAGGAGTGGATGACTGATGAAATCATAACACTAATGAACAAACGAAGAGAACAGAAATACAAGAATACAGTGAAATATGCCGAAATTAACAAGCTTATTCGTGCGAAATGCAGGGAAGCCAAAGAATCATGGCTGGCGGACAGATGTACGAAAATAGAAATCCTTCAGAAGAAACATGACCTCTTTAACTTACACAAGAATATCAAGGAGCTTACAGGTAGACAGCAGGGGGGTCACAGCGGAATATTAAGAGGTTCCAACAACGAAATACTTATAGGAGTGGATGAGAAACTGAAACGCTGGAAAGAATACACCGAAAATCTTTTTAATGACATGAGACCAGACTTACCCCCAGATCCAGACAAAACCAATGAAATGGGTCCCGAAATTACCAAGGAAGAAGTTAAACACGCAATTAAACTTCAAAAGAACGGAAGAGCTGTTGGTCCTGACAATGTGCACGCGGAAACCTTTAAACTCGCAGCTGCCGAGGACGGGGCTGGTCTAAATCTCATTACCACAATATTCAACCGAATGTACAGAGTCGGAAAAATACCCTCGGACTGGCTGAGATCCACTTTTGTCGCTCTGCCAAAGAAGAACAATGCATCACAATGTGACGAATACCGCATGATCAGTTTGATGTCCCACGCCTTGAAGATATTCTTGCGGATCATTCATACCCGTATATACAAAAAGTGTGAGAGCCTGGTTGATCGTTCGCAATTTGGCTTTAGAAACGGAATGGGAACCCGAGAAGCTCTTTTCTCTTTGAATGTACTGACTCAGAGATGTAGAGACATGAATGCCGACATATTTGCATGCTTTATTGACTATAAAAAAGCTTTTGACTGTGTGTCACATCAAAAAATGATCAACATCCTAAAATCTACCGGGATAGACGCACAAGATCTAAAGATCATAACCGGACTTTATTGGCACCAAACAGCAACAGTCAAAATCAAAGGGTCCACATCAGAAGAGATAGCAATAAGAAGAGGCGTGCGACAGGGATGTGTATTATCTCCCCTGCTGTTTAACCTCTACTCTAAGGCAGTGTTCAACGAAGCTCTCGAGAATACAACTGCAGGCATAAAGATCAACGGAAACATTATAAATAATCTGCGTTACGCAGATGATACAGTGGTAATAGCCAGTAGCCTACCAGAACTTCAGTCTCTTATGGACCTTATTGTGGAATACAGCGAGCGATTCGGCCTTTATATGAATACGTCCAAAACCAAACTATTGGTATTCTCAAAATCACAACAAAACGCCACCCTAAGGCTCCATGGGGAGATTATTGAACAAGTACCATCTATAAGATACTTGGGCACGCTTGTCAACCAGCAATGCAACCCAAAACTCGAAATCAGATCAAGAATTGAGCAAGCGCGGAAAACTCTGAACAGCATGAGGACACTTCTGGCAAACCGAAACCTCAACCTGGAACTCCGGACCAGAATACTTCGCTGCTACATCTTTCCCGTTCTTTTGTACGGATGCGAGAGTTGGACCATGGATGCGGCCACAGAAAGGAGAATCGACGCGTTCGAAATGTACGCCTACAGGCGAATGCTGCGAATATCTTGGACGGAACATAAGACAAACATAGAGGTCCTGCAGCAAATGGGTAAACATAAAGAACTCCTCGCGACAATCAAGGAGAGAAAGCTGCAATACCTGGGACATATCATGAGGGGCGAACGATATGAGATTCTCCGCCTGATAATTGAAGGGAAGATCGAGGAAAAACGGTCGGTCGGCCGTAGACAGAATTCATGGCTGAAAGACCTGCGCAGATGGCTCGGACAGACGTCTATAGAAATTTTCAGAGCCGCGGTTTCTCGTACGACAATAGCCATTTGGATCGCCAACCTTCGTAGGGAGTCGGCGTCATAAGAAGAAGAAAGTTTTTAAATCTTTACTTCTAAAGTTACTTTCTTTCTCTCTTATCCCGATATGTTTTTTAAGATGACCTTGCTGATATTATTATCTCGAATAAAAGAAAATTTGATATATTTCCTATCTAGTCACTAGTCGTTTCAAATTTTTGGTTTATCATGTATTTTTATGGATTTACTCTTTTTTGTTAGTAATATAAGCTATTTTGTTGTTCGATATTAAAACAAAAAAAGTATATATCATTTAATTCTTAAGATAATATGCATTAAACTTTAAAATAATTAACGTTGTTGTGTATGTAACACATAATTACTTATACTATACACATACATACTTAAACTATACACTTTATTTGGCACAATTGTCTTACTGAATGTGGTATAGAGTCCCATAACAAGAAAACGAAAACCCAAAAGGTAAACAAACGTACTTTTATAGGAAATATATTACCAACAATGCTACACTTAGCAGGGTTTTACTCTAAGGATCTGTATAGGGTGCCACTGCTTAATGCATATGTTATCGGCTTACTTCGTTCTATTTTATTCTCTTTTTCATTTGGAACTCGGAGCACTAAGGGAAAAGGAATTGTTTAGCCTAGGATTCTTTGGGATCAGAATTAGAATACGTTTGGCTTTTAGAAAAATACAACAATGTTATTTCTAAAAAAGACTATGTTTGGAAAAAATCTTTACCAAATAGGGTAATGTTTAACTAGCTTTAAACAATTAATAAACTGTATTGAAATTAAACATTTTTCATTGCGTAAATAGTATAGATTGTTGTACTGTATACAGGGTGCTACAAATTCGTGTGCGTATAAGGGAATGTCGAAAACGGTAAGAGATACGAAGATGGTTAAATTTAGGAAAAGTTGCGTATTTTGGGGCTTAATAATTTGGTGAAAGAAAATTTTAAATATTCCAAATGCTTTTGGAGATATCCGAAAAAAAACAGGAATTTTTTTGATTTTTAATTTTTTGCGCTTTTATTTTTGACTTAGGAAAAAACAAAAAACACTTTTTCATAGCCATTCTTTATGTTCACAAGATGGCGTTTTTAGTTTTAAAATTGGACGTTTCCTTCTATAGATTCCAACCTCATTTCATTTTTTTTAATACGGACCTGGAATTTTTTAAACAGTTTTAAGGACTTCTAAGCTTTGGAAATTAAATACAAGTTAAATGACTTTTAAATTTTAACGTTTTGTCATCAAATAACACATCACTAGCATTTCAAATTATCCTTTCTTTACTATTACGGCCCTGGCAATTATTTTTATGATTACTTAAATATTAAAATTACATAGCAGGTAGGTATGGTCTTTAGGCTGTTTATTTTTTCAAGAACAACCGTCACAATACTCTAAGCTAGGAAGTAAGCAAGTTTTTAAGGCATGAGAAGTAATTCTATTTTTTAGTAGTGTTTTATTTATTTTATCAATATAACGTATATCTTAAGTACTATGGTTTATACCTTAGACCTAGGACAAAATACTGTAAAACAGAAAAAAAAATAATGCTCCCGAGTGTAGAAAAGGTAACTGAAGTGCTACTGTGATGCGCTTATCTGTTTGGTAGTTAACTGAAGTACATGCATTTTACATTATTATAAAGGGAATTGAAAAAAAAATCAGTCGACCCCCCTTTCCATTTAAGATGTTAGGGGTGTTGTCACCCCCGCCCAGGGGGCTGCACGTGTTAACGTGATTTTTTGCCAATTATATGTCCCCCTCGAAAAAAAAAATCGACTTGTCTGAGGGTTTTTCCAAAAAAGAACTGAGCTGCCAGTAAATGTCTTTGTTTCCGTTTCGATGCGCCACCCTGTATTTTTTCATCTCTGAAATTAAAACAAAATTTACATAGAAATGATATATCGAGTATTGGATTCCTCAAAAGCCACAATAAATATAGTAAATTTGGAATTAATGCTAATGCAAATCAAAACTAAAGAAGGGAGAGAAAAATATGGAAACCCCCCTTTAATCTTTAATTATGAAAAATTGGGAAAACCGGATTTTTAGTTTATTTTCGTGGCAGGGTAAAAATTTTTCGAATTTGAATTCTTGAACTAATTATTTATATTTGAACCTCCTGTGAATTATATTCTTTACCGGTGCAACCGTAAATAATATTATAGTGAGGCGAGAGATATCAAATAAACATCTGCTACAGGACAATCAAAAATTACGATCAATAGAGAAAACCATTCGGGAAGGGCGAAAGGTTTCGTGTCCGTACGCCGTACATAAATAATACGATAGACGTTTTCAGAAAAATAACATAAAAATATATTTTTTATAATTATCCTAAATAAGGTCCAGGAAAAATATCATTTGACATCGCTTATCGGCTTACTAATAACAATCATATCGACTGGTGAAGTGGAAAATCCTAACACGCCATTGGACTCAATGCCATATTAGCAATTTCTCCTTCAAATCGTCAGTGTCGTTATTATTTGTAAATAATCATATTTTTTGCATTTGTAGAATGATTCTCTTCTTAATGGCAAGGTCACTTTTTTATCGTAAATGTTAAAAAATCTTGTTGATATTGTTAATGTATATTAAAAAGATGATGAAATCACTATTAGTTTGACCGGAAAAGAAGGTAACAATTATTTAAAGGTAACATAAGCAAGGGAAATAATAAATAAATTTCAAACCTTTTTTACCCCCACGACTGTTTCTCAAACTTCTTTAAAAATTAATATCCTTAGGGTTTTTAATTATACATTTCAGTCCAAAAACCTTTTAGCCTTAGTTAGTTCTAAAATTTTCCCAACACTAAAGTATTTTTGTAAATATAAATTAAATTTATATTATATTTTATATAAAATGTGTCAATTTTAACTTTTTTCCATAATTTTCTTAAAAATAAAAAATTACATTTAAAGTAATATGAGCAAGGCATAAAATAATGAAATTATCGGCTCTTTTTACTTTACCTGTTCGTCGTAAAGCAGTAATATAACATAAATATTGTAAATAAAATGTAAATTTCCAACAGTTAATATTTTTATAATACTTATATGAAATAACATCATTAAGTATATTAAAAAAAATTATTTATTCCATTTTTTAAAGTTTTGTACTAGCTTTTTCTAGTAAGTTTTTAGCCTAATAATAACAATATTTTCAGTAACGAGTAATCTAAATAGTAAACTTATATAAAAGATTAATTGAAACAATATTACCACTTTTTTAGAAATTCTAATCAGTGGCTTCTACACTTTAACTTATAAACAGTGTCCACTCCACTCCAAAATGACAACTATATAGGTTGTAGGTTCGTTTCCCAGTGGAAAATTAAAACTTTGTTCCTCGCTAAACAATTTTTAAAGTAGGTAAGTAACAAAGCGATACTTAGGAATATTTAGGTTAAGTTTGCTGGCCAATACACTATGCCTAATTACGTAAACTGAATACAAACTGTAAAATCAATTTATTGTTTACTAACTTTTATTTTAATTATTTCCTAATAAGTAAGGCGTTGACAACTGCTATTCCTTTTAAACTGAAAGTTACAAGGCCCAGTAGAGTTGAAAATTACTGGTTAATAACTTTTTCTTGCGTTATACCTGTAGTATTAGCAGTATCTTCTAACAAAGTTCTGGATAATCAAGCCTTGTTCCATCGTATCTTACAAGTGGGTGTACTTACCTCATCTACAAAAAAAGAAATTGGACAGACTCAAAAAATTGTCGACCAATAACTTGCTTGGGTGGGTCTATAAGTTGCGTACCTTCTTGCTCTACTGTAAAATTTATGCTCATTGCATCAATAATGGAGCAGAAACGGTATATCAAACATTCCATTTTGTGCAAAGAGTAGCTGACCATCATCATGTTGACAAAGAAAGCTCAGGTGAAGAAAATAAATCTAAATAGGTGCTTTATGGACTACAGCAATGAGCTTGATTCAGTCCCTATGATTGGTTAAAAAAGTACTGGAAATCTACCAAATTGATTTTTCTACACAACTCATAGACAGCTTCATGTTAAGATGAAACACCCGGATGTACGACAATAATAAATACATGAGTCTGTTAGTAGTCCTATGTAATCTATTTGAGTAGGTATACCCGTCAACGGCCTAACAAGAATTGTAAAAACATAATTTCTTACCAGTCGGGTGGTAGCAAACATTAACCCACCAAAACTGCTTGCACTGCAGCCTAGTGGCTTGTTGTGCTCCCCTATCTTGCTAGAAAAGATTTGTTCCTTTTATAAGGTCCAGGTAATTCCTACCAAGTTTGTCATTCGGGAGGTTGTCACCACATGGATTCCTCCGAAGATTTTTGAGTCTTTTTCAGGTCTATATAATATGTAAGGCGGTTTCGTCCTCTTTGCCGCAAAGTCTGCATTTAATGGGTCCATTGTAGATTCCTATTCGACGTAGGTGTTTTCTTAAGTGGCAGTGGTCTGTTAGTAGGCCAATCACGATCATCGTTATACATTAAAAATAAATTATCTACTGGTACATTAGAAAAAAGTCTAACTACTTCAGAACCAATAACCAATAAACTGTATTATTTAAAACTATTTTTGGTAATCTTTCGATAAAATGTTTCGAACTTTGTATAAAAGAATTTGTATTCCCTGCCAAAGGATTTAAAGTACGTATTTTGCTAGCGGATGGCTTGGAGAATTAATGCTATCAACTATTGGCCGAGCAGGAATATTTACTTATTGGATTTTTGAGTAAACCTAAGAAATGCGATGATTTACTATAGTCCGTTGTTAAACGCGACCTTTCAAAAGCAGAAAATTCATTTTTGTGTTTAAAAAGTAACATACAAATTTTGTTACCTGTAGTTTTTGTAATATGTAATATTTTTATAATAATTAAATTTGATTTCATTCTGATTGGTTTTTCTAAAATTAATTTTGATTTGACTCTGAACTCATCTACATTAACTAGCGGTAATTTTTTGCGATCTCTTCTATTGGCGTTATTAATTCTACTTTTGGAATAATATTTGGAGTTAACGAAAAATTTAACCCCCTAAATTTAACTAATTTTTCTGAAACCAAAAGATCCTGCCAAGCAACTACCGACCCGTCGCATTGCTTTCAGTAATTTCAAAAGTAATGGAGAAAGCTATTAACCAACAACTCCTAAAGTATCTGAAAGGGCTTAACATTATCAGCGACCATCAATACGGTTTTCGTAAGTCCAGATCAACAGGTGACCTTCTGGCATATGTCACCCATCTTTGGAGCAACACCATCGAACATCATGGAGAATCCCGGGCTGTTGCACTGGACATCTCTAGGGCTTTTGATCGTGTTTGGCACGATGGGCTTCTAAGTAAATTGCGATCCTACGCTATGCCTAATGGATTTTGTTTATGCTTCCTTAAGAACCGTTCTCTGCAAGTGGCGATTGACGGGTTTCTCTCAGACACCTTCACCATCAACGCCGGTGTTCCTCAAGGGTCCATATTGTCGCCTACCCTCTTTTTACTGTATATTAACGACCTTCTAGTGAAAACCCAAAATCCAATTTATAGCTTTGCTGATGACATGACAGCACACTTGTCTCATCTTTTACCTTGACTCCCCAAACATCCGCTGCCGACGCACATCTTCGCGGGCAGCAAGAAGTATTGCGCCTCAACAATGACCTGGAAGAAATTTTGGCTTGGGGTGACAGTAACCAAGTCGAATTTAACGCTAAGAAAACCCAGGCAGCAGTCTTCTCCAAAAAGGTTAACATTGCAGAACCGGATATAGTCATGGCAGGACACGCAATTCCCCTGGCACCATCTATTAATTTGCTGGGGGTCAATCTGGGAGGTAATATGTCTTGGCATGATCACGTTGCCGCAATTGCCAAGACAGCTGCACAGAAACTTGGTGTACTTTTCCGCACCAAAAGGTTGTACACACCTCATCAACTTTTGACACTCTACAAAGCCCAGATTCGACCATCATTAGAATATTGCTCTCATGTCTGGAGCTCTGCACCCAAGCACACCCTTCGGCTACTGGATTCCATTCAAAGGAGAGCCGTTCGTCTGATCGGCGACCCCGAGCTGACCAAGACCCTCGATAGCCTGGAGCATCGAAGAAAGGTTGGTGATTTGGCTCTCTTTTACAGATATTTCCATGGCAGGTGTTCGACTGACATTGCCCACTTGATTCCACCTAGAGCAATGCAAACAGAAATACACGGCGAACCACTGCCGCTCATCCATATGTTGTTCAGCTTAGTACTCCTCGAACTTCATTGTTCAACTGTCCTTAAGAACTGCGGTGGTGGCTCAGCGGCGAGTCACTGGCATTCGACCGTGGCATTCCGAGTTCGATCCTCGGATTAGACATACGCATAAAAAAAAAGTATGTCCGAATTTTAGTAGCTTTAAGAATGCATGGAAGAATGTAAAATGTATCATTTCCCAACCCACCCCATTCACGCCTGTAACCAGGCCGGATGAGATCGGATATCTCGTGTGATGCGGAAGAAGGTACACACTCCCCAATCGGTAGGTCATGTAATGGCGCAAGAAACCGAGGGTTAGCATAACTGGGGATCGTGGTTCAGAACCCACGTTAAGCTGTAGGTACCCTCGGAAATGGCCCTGGCAGCGAACGAAGAGGTAAAAAGCCTAACTCGAAAGAATGGCAAGAAATGACAATGACAACTGTCCCTGAGGTAAATAAAATCTGAATTAGTATTTATCTCACTTACCTTCCTTATCTTATTTTTCGTTTATTAAAATTCGGAATTAATTTACATAAACATTTTTATATTTATTAAAATATTACCTATTTTTTTTATTTTACAAATAAGAGACAACGTTGTCCGCGATGAAACCAGCTAGAACATAATGAAATGAACAATTTTCATCTAAAAATCCTCATAAAAACACCTACACAACATTTTTGTTGTCACACAACTAATCTAAGTATAAAATGTCATGTAAGAATAAACATTGGGTAGATATTAAACGTAAAATGGAAGTATTATACCGATTTAAAAAAAAAATTACAATTTTTACTACAAGTTTAGAAAATTCGCAGGTCTTGGGGCCTTAGCATTTTATTTGCAATACGCTTTCTATTATCCTTTCAATAGTAACAATGGCAATACGTTCTGGTTTGTTCGGGTTTCTATATGTTTGTCTGTTCTAGACAAACAAAGACTCCGATTTACAATATACAGGGTAGCTTTTATGTTTGTAAACGGTCGATTATTTCTTAAAGTAAGATGGCTAGTAATAAAAGTTAAATAGAAAAGTTTTAGAAGTTTTAAACATTTATTATACTGCAAAAAAATAAATTATGCAGGATTAGTGAAAAAGTGATGGAAGAACAAAGTTAATTTATTTTTAATAATACACCCTGTGTAGTATTCTACATTTCAGTTAATAACATATCCGAACCTAACCATTTTCGAGATATCGCGTTTTGAATATATTTTGTCAACAAATTAAATTAAATCATGAGCAACGATCCAATGTAAAAATGTTACCGCTCTTAATTACATAAGTACAAATCTGTAACTGGTTACGTCAAATGTTGCCGGCATTTACGTCGCTACCTTAAGTCACGCTTTAACCGATTTAGGTCAGATGTCTAGGTTTACTTAGTTTATGGAATTACTCTACGTGTTTCGTCTTACTAGGGCTTTTTAAGACTATTGTTTCAACACTAAAGTTTGTATTTATTTACTGGATTATTTATACCTGGTTATTCTACCCTAATTTGCATTTATTATGCTTGTTGCATTGCATAACTTTATTTGCATTTTATTATGTTCAAAAAAGGTAAAACACACAACAAAATTCGTCGCATGACTGAGGATCGTGGTTCGGAACCCACGTTAAGGTATGTAGCGAACGAAGAGGTAAAAAGCATAATTCCCAATGCGAAACATATGTAGAGTAATACTCTAATAAATTATGAAACATTAATAAGCAAAAAAGTGTTTTAATTCTTAGTATTTATAAATTTCATAAAAACCTACTGCAGAATCAACACAGTGTAGTTAAAATTACGTTCATTAGCGTATTTTTTTGTTGGGAACGCCTTTTTAAAAAATTATGACGCTTTTGATCTGATAACTTCATATTTTATGCATGGACAATATCTTTTCGCCGGGCATGGAACAACATATCTGTCTTCTAATTCAATGTCAATCACATCGGCTAAATTATTAATGGGTTTATCCCAAAAAAGCAATTTTCGGAAGCTTTTGTGACTTGTGTGTGGTCTTGCTGGACACACGTTTGAGCGGTCTATTGTTGCAAGAGCAATTTTATGAATTCTTTAGTTGGGCCTTTAAAATACCCTGCCTGGTTGCCTCCATAAACTTTTACTGGCAGCCTCATTCAAAAATTATCACGCTGCTGAAACCGTCAGCCATTATTAAATATTAAGACTGATGTTTTATATACAGTATTAAATTGATTTTTCATAGGTATCTACTATGCCGGCGAAATGGGGTGAACTAATTCTTTTAATATCATAATTTTATAGGTATCACCCTGTAAGGATATAAAATACTCTAAAAGTGGTATACTTAAGCTATTGATTACTGAGGGTGTTATATTAAAAATTCATATTTGTTTGACTTTTTTTACGATTTAAAAAAAAAGTATTTGTTTGACTCCGCGGCCATGAAGAAGGTGTATTCTCAGCGTTATGTGGTGTCCTTTAAAAATGTGAGTTACTGAAAAAAAAATATGTTAATATTTACATACAAATGTTTTATCTATGAGGTGTCTGACTTTTAAATAAAAGACGCCCATTCAAAGACTATAACTTATTACCTTTATATTAACGACACTTTGCCAACCAACAAAATCCCGCTAGAAGATAATTGAAACGTGTTTTTTTTTCGGAATCCACACACACAATTTGGTAAAAACCTGTTTTTAATTCAGCGGAAAATATAATTCTTTCCTGCGAATCGAAAATCCGGTTTTATGCGTCAGCCAATGCGGAGATTTTAGCGCTTGAATTACAGAGGAAATATTGTTTTTTGACAAATGTCACGTGTTCAGCGTGACCACGAGATCAATTGGATGATGGTTCAAAAGATATAGGGTCTTTAAGACTTGAGACACGAGGTCTAACTCACTTGTGCTGAGAGAGAAAGAGTTAGGCATAGAAATATACCATTCTAAATAGCTGCTACACCCTATTTGCGTGCGAAAAATACCATTGCAACCGCTTTCTTAAGTGACTGACTTCTTCTTAGCAGAAAATATTATATTGATATTATTTCACGTTGATTTTTGAAGAGCACGTGTTAGTTGGCATTATTATAAAAATACATAAATAACTAAGTTATATTATTTGCATAAAAAATAACATTGTCTGAAACTTTAGCCGTCTTATCAGGTCGCAGGTTCGTTATAGTTGGAATTATTTTACATTAATTGTTTCTTTATGTTGCAGTGTACTACTGCTAGGTTTTAAACCCTTTTTTGAATTTAGTGGGTGATTATTTTATAATAACTGCTGAGAACCTATTTATTTGCAGACCTGTTGCTAGAAAATGTGCCGCTTGATGGGAAAATTTTAACTTGGATGCGACCTGAATTTTTGAAAACTTCAGAATGGTGAGTTTTTAGAAACTTTTGGTTATTAACTTCTTGTGAGTTTTGATTTGTGGTCCCATTCTCTTGTAAATAAAGATTCATTGATTTTGATTATCATGTATTATTTCTAGAACAGTCATCGACTATGCAGCATTACTCCATTATTCAAGGACATAAAAGCAATATAGAAATGGAAATAAAATAATTTTACAACTTGTAACCAGGAAAATCTTAGCAATATTAGGAGGCATAGAATTCATCTTTAATCGACTAAGAATTTTACGGATATCCATCTAAAATAATCGACTTTGGCCAGCTTCACAACTCTTGGTATAAGTATAAATCGACCTGTAGTTACCATACTTGTTCAGTATTCACCTGAAGACGAGTGGAGATACTTACCAGTTGAAACGTTGTGATTTAAATCAAATAAAGACAATGCAAGTCCAAAACTCTTCTATTTTTCAAGAAACATCATTGTCTTCCACCTTTAAACAGACACTTAAACAAGTCAAGTATCTAGTCAACTACCACTTAATTAAATGTTTTTTTTTAAAGTATAAAGTTGAATAAATAAATCATGTTAACATTTCACTACTTTCCTTGTTTCAATAAATTTATAGACATTTTAGAAAAGGAAAGAAAACTGATCCAGATGGGCATTTTAAAAATAAGTCATTGAAAAGGGAGTTTCTGTGGCTTCCTAGATAACCAAAATACCACCCTGACATATAGTTTTCCAATGGAATCCACGCAAATTTAAAATAAGTAATTTTAATTATTTTTTATCTTAAAAAAATTATCTACACTAACAAGGATGCCCCCTAAACCTTCTTATACTTATACCCTTGTTGCCTCACTTAAGATCCGACACTGATGCCAGGCGATAAATCATGGCATTTTAGCAGGATTCTTAATGATCTTATTCTTTGCCTTTATTCATTTTTAGAATTCATTAGTCTTGGATGAATACACAAGGTTGCTTATAAGCGTTATTTTATCTTCTTAATGAAACCTTACCTAGCAATTTTATTAAATTAAATATGAACCCTTCTTAAGTGTATCGTAAGTGGATTTAGATTAAGATGTTATACGACCTGTCGTTCGTTATTTTATACACTACCAAGGGAAGTTTTACTCTTTTGGTAAATAACTTTTATAACAAGGATAAAATTGTCTTAAAGGGTCTGGGATTTTTCCAATTTTACTACTCCATTTTTTGGTGTGCTTTAGTCCTGTGATGGTGGATGGTGTAGATTGATTTAATTAATAAATGTTGTCCAAAACAACCGAAATCAGACCGTCAAATTAATTAATAGATTTTTTGTAAATAATAATTCACTGCTTGTCAAAATTTGACTTTGAGTTTTTCTTTATGGACTTTAAAACTTGAAACGTTGTGATTCAAAACAAATAAAGACAATGTAAGTCCACAACTCATCTGCCGTTCAAGAAACATTATTGTCTCCAACCTTTAAAAATAAAACCAGGAGGAAAGTTTTTCGACAATATTAAATATTAATGTACCAATACAGCTACCATTTTAGCCCTTAAAAAATAATTATGTTCGAATTAATAATATTAATTTAATCCAAATGTAGCTATGCATAATAGCCACTGTTAACTCCGATGGACAATAATTATAAATACTAATTGGTTGGAAACTCCATTCAGTCGTTGGACAGATGAGGATAAGAAAGACGTTTGTTACATGGGTTTTTAGTCAATGTTTGTTTAAGTACCTGCACTATACCTAGCTCTTCACCATATTTTAAGACCGCGAGCCGCCCCTGCAGAAAAGGCAATTGTTACCATTATTCTCGCAGGCGTAATTTGTAGCAAAAGGTAAAACAGCATTACTTATTATTGTCGCAGACATTTAATAAGTGATATCAGGGAAATACATCACCATTATGTCGCAGACATGTGTTGGTTGTAAACTGGCTAAATTATGGAAGACAGATAATCCTAAACTAACTTTTATGAACTGTACTAATTAAGTATTCCTTTCGGTATTTCGTGTACTTCTATTTAAATTGTTCATAAAATGTACATCGCTAAAGTATCGATTTTATTATAAATAAGTTGTTTTATAAAACCTATTTAAATTTCATCATTTGGCAGCGGAATATTGAACAGTAAGTAGGGAAAACCGTCAGAATAAAATTAAAGCTAAGAAATCTTAAAACCCGACATAATTTTACCTTTATACCCAAGTTTAAAAGAGCCTGACATTATATACAATGTAGACATGGCCGTACCAAAATATTTGACAATTACAGCCAGAATGACGGACTTTATCAAGTGATAAATACATTTGGGGTAAGTCAGTATCGTTAGTGACGTGACTAGGATATAAAGTCATTAAATTGGTACAACAAAAATTCATCAATTGGTATTTTAACCTCCAATACATGAAATAACAAATAGTGCCAACAGCCGTTCTGTTAGCAGTACCTGCAGCAGTCAATGGATGCAGCTGATAATATATTAAATAAAAATGACCAGAGTTAATCAAGCAAAGAACATATACAGTAACTGAAGAAGAGGACGTCTCTGGATAAACTAGTAACCGTTGTTCACAAATACCTACTGGTGGAAACGCTGCCTACCAAATTGGCCGGTTTCACACTTGCTGGTCAAAACAGAAGCAGAGTAAAAGGTGCCTAATGAGCATTCTCTCGCCGTCCACAACTTAGAAATTGAGAACTTGTTAATTAATCTCAAGTTCCCTCTAAGGAGCCATAAAGCACTATCTTACTAATAACCAGACATTGCTGTATCTGATGCCTAAAACAACAATAGCACTGGCATAGCGATATATTTAAAATTAAAATCATTAAAACATTTACCGTGAAGAAATTATAATGTGGCTCTTCTGAAGGAGGTTAATGTTTCCCTAATTCTAACGTCTATGGGGAGCATATTATAGGGCTTTACTGCCATATATTATGAACCCTTTTCAACGTAAGCCGAGTTATGGGCTGGTATATGAAGGTTACCTCTTCCTGTCGTTGTCAGTTGTCATTAAATTGACATAATGATGGAAGTTTTGTTGGAAGAAATTATTATATTTCTTGTAAAATATTACCAAATTTATAAAATACAGTGATGGATAACTTAATATACCCAAAGATTTAAAAGTAGGGCCGTCATGATTCCTTGAGATAAAGCCCCACCTTATCAATGATTGGACAGCCATAAGGTAAAATTGACGCAAAGTTGTAGTCGTAAGATTTTATTCTTCTTATCATAGCACAAAGGATATTCCATCTAGATTGTATTCCCTGCAAATGTCGATCCCAGTGTCCCATCGAATAGAGTGTGACTCCCACAAATTTTACCGAGAGGGCCACTGGTATCGACATCTGTTCAATTTCTAATTTTGAAAGTTTTTTCATACTTCAACCTCAATTCGCTCCCGATGCATCAGTCCTGGGGCTAAATTCTCGAAATCGGGGAACAGCCTTCTCATGAGATGAATGGGCGATTGAAACCTTCAAAATCGTATTTTAAAGTAGGGGGTGATAGTTCATATTACTAAATAGTGGGAGAAGCGGATTCTCCTTCTATTATTGGACGAAGGAACGTGTCTATTACTTTTTGTCATTTTATACTCATATATAACCATACTCTTCTAGTAGTATGTGACATTTGTCTCATTACTTCCCTTATTTTCGAGAATACCGATTTGTCTCTCTGCGACACTAAGGCATTATCAGGTGGTATAATAAATTAAAATTAAAACATATCGATGATGAATTATGATAAAAAGTAGATTTGAACCATTTTTATGATTTAATGGTTAATTACTGGGTAATTAAAGATAATTACTTTTGGAAATGGAGCAAATATTAATTAACACATGTTCTAATAACAACATCACTTTGCAGACTGGTAATAAAACTTTCTACTATTTTAACTCAAAGTAATTACTTTTCTAGGTAAACTTTATTTAATCCGACCTTAATAGTTAGAACAACGGAATAGATAGAGAAAAATACTTTAACAGAGGAAAAATTAGTAAACCAGTAATGACTAGATTTTTCCTTAAAACGATAAAGCCGGCGTAAAGTTATCTTTCTTTGTTACGTTAATAACATAAATTAGTCCGTCATTGAATCCATAGATTACGGAGAATACTCAAAGAGTGAAACCCTGATAAGAAGAATACTGATTTTAATATAAGACTTTACCACAAGTTGATTGAAGATTATTAAAATTAAGAAAGAAACTAAAGAACTGATCATTAAGAAAGAATATAATACTTCTTCATTTTTACATCTGGAGTTTCTACGAACCGAGTTGATATAAAAGACCGTATACGAGCAGTATTTAGAAATTAATTTTACAATAAGAACTCTACAAGATGTGAAATGTTACAAAACAAGATTTAGTTCGAAGGTTACATTTATGCCTTCAAGAATCGAAAAGAACCCTTGAACATATTATTAGAGCCATACATACAAGTTCTACTTACTACCTAATAAGGATTTGTTTTGCTGTGTCAACCATTTTTATTTTCTTAATTTTGTATTGAAATTAAAAAAGACCGCACATATAACATATGGCAAGAAAGCCTGCTTCACTTATAGGCCATGTGTATCATAAGTGAGTATAACAAAAAATAGTCATAACCAATGTAATATTGAAAAAGACATAATGCAAACAGGTAAAGAAATTCAAGCCTACTTGGTGACCTCCATCCCGAGCAGCTTCTTCTTTACATGACACGTATCTCGATTTTTTTGGGTTTCTTTATTTCATCTCCTTTTTTGTTGTGTCTTCTTATAGATTTAATTTTACACAATATCTGAATAAATCTGCCCACAATTGTCAAACAATCAATCAATCAGTCAAATTAAAAATGGTTATTATTACCAAGCCACCATCATAATATAAAAGCTTTACTGTGAAGCCGCCAGGAACATCAATCATTGGTGATTGTGTTGCAAGTATGTAACACATGGCCTAATTGTAATATTCTTCTGTATAGCACCGGCAGTCAACTCGTTAATAACTAACATGAAATTTTAAAATAAATAATAGGTATAATAAAATAGTATTTTATTGTTTTCCATTTATTTAAATGTGAGGAATATGTATTCCAAAGAACTTGTTTTGCGAGCATTTGTTGAATCCTTTTAGAATCCCGGCAATAGCCATTTCTCTGTCTATGGATTGTGCTAAAGAAATTTCTCAGGTCGAATCCGTTATTTATGTATCCAAACAAATTTTAAATAAAATGTTAATATTTTAAAGATATTCTCCTGTCACTTTAACTCCTTCTTTACCCTTTTGAAACCTTTTGTAGCTAAATTAACTTTATAGATCTATTCTAAAAGCATATCACTGCAATATTCTTTCTGCGAAAATGCTCGAAATATGAACACATTTTTTGTATGGTCGTATCGGATGCAGAGGACGTATGGATATCCCTGGAGACGGAAATCGGCAAAAAATATACTATTACTATACGTATACCTTCCTCCAGGTGACAATAAAGTCTTCAATTTCAAATAGTTTGTATTCCAAACAAAAACTTTTATCCGATAAGGCTGAAACCATTGTGGGAGACTTTAACTTAACCATTAATTGGTCAACATTAAAAAATTAAATATTTTTAGAGTCCTCACAGGGCGACAAAGGGTCATGCTCAATGGTTGATGCTTTGTTTTTTCTTGGCTTAATGCAATTCAACAACTTACAAAATAATAACAATTATTTTAGATTTAATCTTGGCCAATAACAGTTTTGTCACAGAAATAGTATTGTAGATGAGGATAGTCATTACCCAGCTTTTCAATTTATATATTATACAGGGTGGCGCATCGAAAACGAAACAGAGTCATTTACTGGCAGCTCAGTTCTTTTTAAAAAAACGCTTAGACTTGTCGATTTTATTTTCGAGGGGAACACAAAATTGGCAAAAAATCACGTTAACACGTGCAGCCCCCTGGGCGGGGGTGGCATCACTCCTAAAATCTTAAATGGAAAGAGGGGTCGAGTGATACCTTATCTTAAAGGTCTTTCAATTTCCTTTATAATGATGTAAAATTCATGTATTTCAGTTCAGTAGTAAAGGGAATTGAAAGATTATATATATATTAAAATAAGGTATCATTCGACCCCCCTTTCCATTTAAGATGTTAGAGGTGGTGTCACCCCCGCCCAGGGGGCTGCACGTGTTTACGTGATTTTTTGCCAATTTTAAGTCCCCCTCGAAAAAAAAAATCGACGGGTCTGAGCGTTTTTCCAGAAAATAAATAAGCTGCCAGTAAATGTCTCTTTTTCGTTTCCGATGCGCCACCCTGTATATAGTAGAGTAAACAATCATTCTGTTACGCAAGTTTTCTAGAAGATTTTATACCACTTACCAAGTTTCTCTTTTCACTTCATGAATATGAGAAATTAAAAAAAAAATGTAATGTTCCAAATGCAAATAAAAAATCCATATAACCAGGCTAATAAAAAAAATATTTACAGGCAGCATGGATAAATGGGTATTCATAAAATAAAGCTTCCATCTTAACTGAGCTCTAAGATTAAATAAATAAAACAGTTTCGGTTATTAGCTTCAAATTGCGCGAAGTTTCAAAGAAACTATTCATTAAAAACCTATAACACAACTTGTTTTATAAAAAATTTACCTATAAATGAAAATAAAAAGTGTTTTGCTGATAAAGAGTCACAACGTTCCATTTAGCTTTTTTAATGGTATTGAAACGGACCTCAAAAGACACTTATTATGCATACCTTCAACGAACTGTTGAAATTAGGGAGTGGTCAGTAAGCTTTAATTAAAAAACTTCAAGGGGCAAATATCTACTCAAAAAGCATGTGGGACTAATTGCGTAAAAATATGCAAGACTTTCATGAATAAAAGGTCATTTAAATGAACGGTTTAGAATAAAATTTGACTTTAAAATAACCAGTGCAACTCTGGTGAAAAGCTTATTTGAATGGTAATTGTTTTGCTAAAGATGTATTGCAGATACGTTATCATTAAAGAGGTTATATCAGTGTCGTACTACATGCCAATAACAGATTATGTTAAAAATAACATCCACGTGCTGTTATGGATGTGTGAAAAAAATGTTTGAAGGACCCACAAAAAGTGCTCGTCCGAGAAGAAAAACAAACTTGAGTTTCATTATTTTATATATACAGGGTGGCGCATCGAAAACGAAACAGATACATTTACTGGCAGCTCAGTTCTTTTTTGGAAAAACACTCAGACCCGTCGATTTTGTTTTCGAGGGGGACAGAAAATTACGTTAACATGTGCAGCCCCCTGGGCGGAAGTGACATCACCCCTAAAATCTTAAATGGAAAGGGGTCGAGTGATACGTTTTCGATGCACTAAACGAAAATTAGTTAGAATTTTTTCAAAATAATATTTTTTTATGGTGTTTATTGTAATGTTGCCAGGTTGCTAGAGTCCTAAAGCTTTAATTTATTTGTTTATGGATAAATCACTTTGTATTAGGGATAATAACTGAAATAATAATATGTGCCAATAAATTTAAAACTAGGTATTAATTGAATTAATTATGTTTTAAAAAGTACCTAATACACTCACCGGCACAAAATTCCGCCACCCTGAAATTTCGGCAAAGTTTGATGTTTTATAACTTAGTTATTTTTTATCCGATTTTCATCATTTTTATTATCAGTTTGTAGATCCATTTATTCTGTTTTCCTTTAATTATTTTATAAAGTATCATTTTTCGATTAGGCTATATTATACAGGAGGAAATCAAAATGTTGTTTTTTGTCGTAATTTCAAAACACCCTGTAGGGAAATTGAGGTGGATAATTTTGTTTACATACTATCTTTTGTAATCTCTGATGTATTCTAAACATTTCTTTTTTTGATTTATTCCATTATCTCATTTCTGCTGAGAGCTGCAAAATTTTAAATGAAACGCTGATTTGAAGCCTAATTTTATTAAGAAAAACAGACACTAGGTATATCATAAAGTTAATTAACAAAAACAATTTAATAACGTGTATTTCCTCCTCTCGCAGCAATGACAGCTTGCAGTCTTCGTGGCATCGAATGAATAAGATCACTTATTCTTTCTTGAGGAATAGCTTGATGTTTTTCGGTCAGCGCCAGTCTTAAGTCTTGCAAGGTTTGTGGTTGTACAGGATGACGACGATCGGCTCTTTTAAGTTGATCCCAAAGATGTTCGATTGAGTTGAGATCCGGGCTACATGCAGGCTATTCCAATCTTGGAAGTTCAACTTCATCTAGATATTCGCTTACTACATGTGCAACGTGAGGTCTAGCATTATCTTGCACTAATGTAAATTGGTTCCCAATAAAAGGCGCAAATGGAACAACAACTTCTTGGAGGATTTCCTTAATGTAACGGTGGGCGGTTAGAGCTCCATTTTCAACAAATACAAGATTGGTGCGTGCTTCGGTGGAAATACCCGCCCAAATCATGACTGATCCGCCATAATATGAGATTCGTTCTGATATGGTGCAGTCAGCACATCTTTCATTTCTACGTCTGTCTACCCGCTCACGACCATCAAAAAATAACATCGTTTCATTTAAAATTTTGCAGCTCTCAGCAGAAATGAGATAATGGAATGAATCAAAAAAAGAAATGTTTAGAATACATCACACATTACAAGAGATAGTATGTGAACAATATTATCCACCTCAATTTCCCTACAGGGTGTTTTGAAATTACGACAAAAAACAACATTTTGATTTCCTCCTGTATAATATAGCTTAATCGAAAAATGATACTTTATAAAATAATTAAAGGAAAACAGAATAAATGGATCTACAAACTGATAAAAAAATTATGAAAATCGGATAAAAAATAAACAAGGTATAAAACATCAAACTTGGCCAAAATTTCAGGGTGGCGGAATTTTGTGCCGGTGAGTGTATATAACATTTTTATAAAATAAAAAAATTTATATAATATTTCTATAAATAACAATATAAAATTTGCTCTATTCCTTCTCAACATAATGATTGCTGAAACGCATTAATTCTGTGACCAAACTGATTCGCTTGCCGCATCAAATTACTCACCAGACTATAATATTCACAATATGCTTAATGAAAAGGCACTCGAAAAAATTCAGTGACATTTCTTTCAAAACTCCCGGGTAATTCGCCCTTCTCATATTTAGGAGATATGTAGGCCAAGTACATAAGCATGGATCCTCAAAAATATATTTGTCATGGCCCCTATCTGTTTCATGTAAAGACTATGATGCCGAAGTCCAGATCAATAGAGTAGGTGGTAACACACAGCAACACTTTAATTGTATTTTTTGACACTCCGGATGGTACCAGACTTTTTCAGGATTTCATATACATATCACCTTTTATAATTATCACTCAATCCACCAGAGGCTGTTGCTAAAAGGTCCTTGTCTAAGTTTCAGTAACACAGCCCTTTTTGTGCCCCAATTTTCAGGCTATTTCAGCTTTACCACTGACGTAATCTACAAGAACAAGACCAGAGGCTGTCAGATTTCTCTAAAATCCAAAATACGTCTTCAAATATTTTTTATGGGCCTTGATATTGGCATGTAAAAAATAAATTAGGAGATCAAAGAGGGGGCGCAGTCCTAACCAACTTTTTTTCAAATTAGAAGACACCACTTGTTGCACCTTATCGGAAAGTTTAAAAAAGGAATTTGTCCATATTTTTTATGTCTGTCAAACCATTTGTCAGAAATGTAATAAAAACTAATTTTTAATGGACAATTTACATTAACAATAAGTTTAAACCTGTAATGTAACTTTTTTAGCGTAACAATTGTTGAAAATGTGGCCCATGAATCTGTTGGCACTGGCCAACCGATGGTAGAACTCTTACCTTACTCTTTCTGGAACTTCTGAGGTGATTAAACTTATCTCTGCCCGAACCCTTGCTTTCAACTCTTCCAGATTTCTAGATCTGGTGACATAGACCCTTCTTTTTAAATCGCCCCATAAATAAAAATTTAAGGGTGTAATATCCGGGGATAGATCGAGATTTCTTGTTAAATTACAGTTTTACTGAAAACACAGTGAATAATATCGGCAATTTTGTCGATTCCCCTAAAATGGAAATTAATTATTAATAGGTTTAGATCTTGCCCAACGATTGTATAACGGTTAATTCCCTATAAAACATACGTAATTTTTTTGTTAACTCTTAAATTTATTTGGTCATTTAAAATAAATGTTGCTTCATTAGAAAAAGTATCCAATCTAAATTTGTTAATTGTAACTTCGCAAAATTCTATCCATCTTTTTAAGTTCTCAAATAACTCTTGAACCAGCTGCTTTGATTGATTTTATTTCAGTAGATTTTGTGATCTTTAACACCGTTTTATGATCGATATTGTGATCACGAGATAATTGCCTTGGTGGTGTAATTGGGTTTTCTTGATAGATCAATAGGAATGTCCAATTTAGTTTCATCTCATACTTTTGGGGTCTTCTTCGAAAAATAAGTCTTACAAAACCCAATTCTCCAAATTGCTTTTCAATTTTGCTGACTGTACTTCGCGACAGAGGTGGCCAATCGGGATAACTTCGATTAAACAACGCAGCAACTTCTTCTTGACTTTTCTTTCTCCAAACCCAACCATCATCAATATATCAATTTTTCTTCTTATTTCCCTATTATTTTATTGTTATCCCTATTAAATTTTGGAGGATAGATGTAACAGTTATTTTAGAAATCAATTAAACTTTACCGTTTTAAAGGGGTTGAAAAGAAGTTCGGAAAGAAATATCTAAAGCTCCATGTGATTTATCTGAAAATTTTAAAATATGTTTTTCAGATAATCTGAATTAGAATTCATTATGTGAACATAAAATACTATCTAAAAATTTGATTAGAACGAATCTAAATAAAATCAATTGAACAATGGCTAGCCAATATCAAAAATATTATTAGAGAATTTAAAACTTTTGTTCATTGAGATTTAATTTATACCAAAACTCCTAACATTTACTTCGGTACAATTGCTGCCGTTATAATGTGGAGATCACGCCAGAGATCTTTTTTTAGAAGCCATTTCGGGGAGTGGGATGGGAAGGTGACGAGATTTGAGCATCCCAGGGACCTTTTTTTGCCCATTATAAAGAACAAAAAAAGAGTTACTTAACTATTTTCTTCTCAGTAAGTTTCAACCCTCCTTTTTACCTATAAAATGCAAAGTTGATTTTCGTGTTGTTTTAGAAAGACTTAACTCCAGTGTATGTAGTAACATGAGATGCAGATTCGTTTTTAGCTCTTGTTTTATGCAAACGGTGAAAAGGGACACGACAGCTGTCGCCAGGCCGGCCGGACACTATAAGTCCACCGACACGGATCCAGATATAGTTTTCTATGACAATTTTGGCGTTTTCTCTCTGCTCAACTTAAATGGAATAATTAATCTTCTTGTTTCCCACAAAAAGCATTCTGACCGGTCTGTGTTCTGCAGATTAAAAAAATGTTTTTAAAATTTTTCAATAAATAGTATACCGTTTGTTGAAGTTATTATTTCTGTTAAAGAAAATATGTGACTAGGATGGAAATAAACAATTACCGGGATTGAAATCCTCCCCAAAGGGGCGAATTTTTTTTCTTAAAATAAGGATGTAAGATGAAAATCTTGTTAATAATTATTTGATAAGTATTAAATGATGTAATTATTATTCGTTTTGTGTGTTTTAATCTGTATTTAATATTGTTCTATTCTGGTTGTATAAATACTAGGTATTTTTTGATGTATTTTGATCGTTGCCAAAATTAAGATTTGGCTTTGTTTTAATTTTGAACTGTCAAAGTAAGAGAGGTAGTGATTTTGCAACGTTGCTTCCGTATGTAATGTCTGTAGGTTAATTAAAACTTTTTGGAAATCAAAATTAAACACAACTTTATCAAGAATGGCATAAATTGTACGACCATAATAAAAATAAACAAATCGTTATAAATCCAATAAATAACTCAACTATATTTTTCTATTTAGCACATTTTCACATCTTGAATATAAACTGCTAATATAACTGTAAGTATCATGCTAAGATTACTAAGCAACTCAACTCGGCTTTGAAAATTATTTAATCACGAATACACTTCCACAGAAAAAAAAATGGTTAATTTTTTTGATTTTTGGCCTCGGCGCAGAGGAATACTACGCAGAAAATGCTTGCGCTTGAATCTAAGAAGATTTATGGGTAACTACTCCGTGGTGGAGCCACAAGTAGCTATAGCCATATAGCCCTTTAGTAAGCAGATGAAGAAGATATACACATAACATAATTATAATAATGAGATTTTAGGCCATTCTAAAAGAATATTATAAACCGAACAATAGAATGCCTGATAATTTGTTGAACTTTAACATGCAAACTTGCTGTCAAAGTTGCATTGTACAGAAATCAATGTTTCCTTGTGGTGAAATAATTTTGTACTATCTTTAACGTGCGCGTGTAAGTTATTTGATAGTTTTAATCATTTGTGGTAGGTTTTGTCCACATTGGCGTCGGTCTGATATAAGAGCCGGGTCCCATAACTTATGGGCCGTAGAGTAACTGGAGATACTAAACATCAAACTAAGCCCATTAAAAATTATAAGCTTTTTCGGATTGTTACTCGTTCTAGAGATACAGGGTGTTGAAAGTAAAAGTTTATTTTCGAAAATAAGCCATAATTTTAAAACGGTTTAATGAATCGAATTGAAAGTTGGCAATATTATGTTTTTATGAGCAAGAAATAAGAATTTGTAGATATTTTTAAGTTTCAAACTAGAGGGCGCTAGTTGCATACACTGGGCTTCATAAATCTATGATTTTTTTTCTTACCTGTGATATTAGGTGCTTTTTAATTATAGTTTCTTGAAGAAGGGCATTTTCTGAATCAAAAAGGTGTACTTGATTGATCTTAATATCTTTAACGGTTTTTGAGATATTTCCCTTTAAACATCCCAAAGCATAAAAAAAAACATAGTACATAATTAAATTAATATTTTAATTATCAAAAAAAAACTTAAATGACATAATCGGCTTAGTTTGATGTCTAGTATCTCCAGTTACTCTACGGCCTATAAGTTATGGGACACCCTAGATAGTAAAAATTCGAAACTCTTTATTTTGTGAAACTTGTAATCTGTTTATCACTCCTTCATCGGCGGTTAACAAAATTGTAGAACAATTCAAAAAAAAATTTTAGAATAAAATTTTAAATTAAAACTTTTAAAGTAATTTATTTTTCCTACAAATTTAGAAATTAAATTTTCAAATTGGATATTAAATTTTAATTTTGTGTAAATGAATATACCTACATATTTAAATGAATTGACTATTTCCAATCTGTCCCCATCAATTAAAATTGGTTTAATTTAAATTTGGGTTTATTATTCGCTTGAATTGGTTTACTATTATTATAGGACTGCTTCAGAGACTGTCATAAATCAACTGTATTTTTAATAAAATCCAAGAATTTGTTAAGAGTGGGTAAACCAGTATCTTATTCTAATTATTTATGTTCTTTAAACCTACTTTATCAAGCTTAATTGATAGTAAATAAACATTTAAAGAATCGTATAATACTTCTGAAGTTAACTTTATACTATTTATAGCAGTTATATGATTTGTGAATTTATCTAACATTTTATTAAAATTATAAAAGTTTTCTTTACGTAATTGAAAAATATTCAATAATTGTTAAAAATGAATATCTAAACTTTTGTGCGTCATTTAAACTAGCATTATCGTCGAAAATAGATATGAAACTGAGTTACTAATTTGGCCATTGGTTAAAATTACCACAATAGGTTTAGTTTTTACCCCAAAACATTCTCCAAGCAATTATAACTGGAACTTAATTTGGCAACAGAGGTTTTGTCAATGTCTTGGTTAATTAAATTATAAAGTAATTCTAAATTTTATAGATAATTAGACACATATGGATGATCAAATTAATCAAATCATCCAAAACAATGGAGAAAATTGGCTTCTCTATTTGCTAAAATTTAAAACAAAGGTTTTCCATACGTAAAATACTTTCATATTTGTAAAAATACATTCCAAGTCCAGTGAATCTAACTGGCAAAAATATCCTTTGCAGCTGAAAAAAAAATTAAACATTAAAAAAAAATATTTTTAAACTTTTAAGATTTTTTTTCGTCAAAAAATTAATGAAAACTTTTTTTTTTGACATCACCATCAGTATTTATTGTTGAAACTCTCCTATTTATTAAAAACATCTCAACAAATCACCTAAAACGCGGAACGGTCCGAATTAAATAGCAGCTTGGATAATTAAAAATGTATAAATTTAAGTTAATATCAAATAAATGTGGCTAAATTTATAAAAATTAATAGGTGGAAAATAATTTAAAAAAATAAACAGTTCCTATTCATCCAAAAGTTACGGCAATTAATTTATTGTTATTATCAGACCTAAACAAAACATCTTGTAAATAACAATGTAATATTACGGCATATTTTATTTATCTTCAAAGTTGTGAATAAATAAGGCCTAACAAATTTTAAGTCTGAAAATTTAAAGGCTTAAACTAAGAACGGTTTAAAGCCGCTATTTATGGAAATTTAATCATAAATTACAACAGTGTGTTGTTGTTTGTTCGAGATAACTTAATATAATTGGTAACATTTCAAATTATTAAAAGTATTTAAAAACCAACTGGTTAGTTATTAATATTTTAAACATATTTACTTAGAAACGAAAGGACATTTTTAAAATCAGGCAATTTATTTGAGTCGGTAAACAAATAGGGTATCACGTTTCTCAAAAAAAATCGCTGTTTTTATACAGGGTGATTCCTAAGTTTATACTTCTGATTTAGCTCTCGATAGAAGGCATTAAAATAAACAACATTTTCAAATACCTTCTTTTAATCTTTGCCATAAAAATAATTTAATCTAGTCAATACCTAATAATAGGACAAAAAGTTTAAAGAACCAAAAGTTTTATGTATCCCTGCTAAATTATCTTGAGAAAAAAATTATATAAATTGGATAACATTGTAGGAATTGCAATTTATCTCCATTGTTTTGATTAACGTTATCATACCTTATATCGGGCCAAATTGCGTTTCACCTTTTCTGTTTAAATTTTGTGAAAAAATTTAATACAATTTAACATACATTTAGTTCTTGGGTTTTTGGAGTTTCTCTTGCCTTTACTATAATTTTGAATTTGATTACTTTCTAGTACAAGGAAAAGCTGTATGAAAGAAATATTCCGTTTTAAGTTGGCAATGGTGACGAATTGTCAAATAACCGATTAAAGAAAAAATATAAATGTTATTTCGATTTCTTAGATTTATATTTGATTACTTTGTTAAAGAACGAAGTTATATTGATAACATTCTGTGCCTTTCATCACAATAGTTATGTCGCCTCGCAGCCATTTTAGAGATAAATTTTAAGCCCAACTCCTAATAATTCCTCCTTTAAATTTGCCTTCAATACAAATTTCTTTTGCATCTGGATAATTTCAAATTTTACAGGCATTATTTACTGACAACCTTTTTTTTTCACACTCAACCTTACTGCTTAGTTAATTGTGGTTAAACATCTTTATACAACCCGACATTAGACTAAATCCATAGAAATGATACAAATAGAATTAACAAACTTTTTTCTATCCCATAACTAGGAGAGAATTGGTTTTTACAAGTTGCATGTTTAACTTTTGGCATTGGGTTCTGTTTTTTTATCGGAAAGTTTCTTTGAAATAGGCCTTTCTTTCGTCTTCGGCTGTAAAAGAACCACCAGGACTGCGTATGAAAAAAAGTTTTATTTTTTATTAATTAAAAGTCGGTTGCTGCTTTGCATGGATGCAAGTAAAAACATATGCATATTTTATTTGCAATCGCAGAAGCTCTGGGTTACCATACTGCCGACCTTGTACATGGATAAGTAAATGGAATTATGAGATAAGAACTCAACTAAAAGAATAAACTTCATACTTTAAACTTAATTGTCATTGTATATCACAGTTAGTTACTGACAAAGAAAAGCAACAATTAGGACAAAAACCAGCTTTTAACTTCAGTAAAAGCCCTGCTTTGTGATAATACTACGTCGAATACTGATGCCAGACTTGCATTTTGTTAAAGCAAACCTTGAAAAAGACCTCTTATAGCTGCAGCTACAAAATTTTAGGAACTGATGGTTTTAAATAATGTTTCTAAAGTATGTATTTAAACCTCGACTAGGTCAGGGGAGAGATCATTTAAACGTTTTAAAAAGGTCTGAACTAATATAGATGTTATTAGATGCGCTACCGAAATTGAAGATAAGCTTCAGTAAAGTGTATTGAAATCAACCAGCAAACTGTTGCTTAATTTGCAATGGAATAACTCAACATTAGATAGAGATGAGAAAAAACTATAAATAGCTAAAGAGAATTTTCGGTATCGGATAATAAAAATGGTAAACGATTAAGAAAAATGATGGCTGTTTTATTATTCGCAGTATGAATATAATTTTAAAATACAATATTCCATCTTTCACTAAGTTATATTCCCTTATTCATTATTCCTACAGAATATGGAAATATTACAATACACTTTATAAATGTTACAGTTCATTATAATGACTACTTTGTCTTACCCCCTATACATTAATGATACTCTGTTTTTATTTTAAATTACCTATTAAATTTACTGAAATAAATTTAAATTTAAAATTACTCCTTTACTGAATAGAAAGCTTCCCCGTAATTGTGGTGAAGACATTTGGAAAAGTAACTTTAGGAAACATATCGATTTTACTACATCCCTAATATAGGAGTTTTCGATTAAGGTTTAATGCTGTCTAGATTGGCATTTAAGATTATAAACCCTCTGCCAATTAAATGAACAGATCCCTTTCTTTCGTAATTGAACGGAAGGCGTTAACCCTTATTTTTATTAGAGAGGTATTGCAGGATTGATAGCCATTTTAAAGTTATTCATTTTAGATTTCGTAATCGGCAAATAGATAATTTAAAAGTATATATGAATAATTGAATTTAAAAAACTGTACATCAACAAATCTTCAGTTCCATACAGTATGATCAAAAGGGAAGGCTTAATGTGATCTGGCTTGGCAATGTGACACGTTCGATGTCCAGTTTCCATACAGTGTGTTGTGAAATATCCATTTGGCTTTCGTTACAGGTACCGAATAATTGGAAGAATTATTCGTCCAATTTTACTCAAAGGGATCCGGTATTTAGGTAATAGTTTGCAAGAAAAAGAACGAATAATAGACTAATTCTATAACGAAACTTACACGGACATAAATGTAACAACTAACAACGTATATGTTATATTATTTATATTTATTCCAAGAAAGTTAAAACCTTGGATTATTTATTTTGTTTATTTGGCATGCCAACTTATATTTATTCAGACCGTGGAATATCTTTTACTTTCAAGGAATTGATAAACTATCTCTCTAGGAATAGCTTCTAGTCTAACTACCCTTATAATCCAAATAATTATAATAAAGAAGGAAATAGGCTAGTGGAACGGTATAATAGTATAATTTGGAAAAGTACTCCAGCACTTAAATCATGAAACCTAAAACCTATACAATGGGAAATTGTGCTACCAGATGCCTTACGTTCCATTAGAAGCTTACTCTGTACAGAAACTAACTGCACTCATCATGAACGATTATTTAATTATGGTTAAAAGAATTAGACACCGTTTTGTTAAAAAAATTTGTTAAGTAAATTTGACATTTGAGTAGAGGAAGTTGAGTTGTTGGAGGCCAATCCTAATTATGCACCTATTCGTCATGATAATTGCAGAGAAACTGCAGTTTCCATCAAACATTTGGCCCCAAGAGAAGATATTAATTTATTAAATTCAGACACTGCAATCTAATCTTGCTGAAAAAGGCAACAGCTCTGCTGAAAACATAGTTGCTCAGAAACCATCAGAACATACCGAATAAATCACCACTGAGACACCTCAACTGCATCGATCCATAAGATCTCGAGATCAGCCTAAATATCTCTGAGAGTAGAAAGAAGAAGATTCCTAAGTTGATACTTCTGTTTTAGGTGTGTATATAAGGCATTAAAATAAACAAAATTTTCTAATATCTTTTTCAAAAAACTTAGAAATAGGCGAGATACAAAAATAAAAAATCTAAATGGGGGCCTAATCATCAAAACGTAGCCTGATATACTTTATGTTATTTTTGCCTTATTAGTCATGCAATTTATGAGTTGATCAGTTATTTATTTGGCGATCTGCTGCGATGTATTTTTTTAAAGCAAGTTAATTTTAAATTGTTGACACGTAAAAATGGTAAAATTTAAAAATAACGAACTAGTAGATATGGTACTAATTTACTGTGAGTGTCGTCAAAGTGCGGCTACTGTTTCGAGATTATACGCAGAACGGTTTCCATTGCGGGCTCATCCTACACCCAGAAGTTTTCTTAACGTTATTCAACGGACAAGTTAGGTAGGGCCGTATTTGATCCATAGTGTAATAAATGAATGTAAGTATGTACCTTATTTTTGTGTTTTTTTTTTAAAAGGGAATTTAAAAATGTTGGTTATTTTAACGCCTTCTATATACAGCTAAAACAAAAATATTAACTTAGGAATCACCCTGTATATCTGAGTTTGACATAATAATGCATTGAAAGATTTAAAAAACAAACAAAAATGTGAAATAAACCGATTAATAATTAAGAATGTTAATGCAGCCTCACAAGCAAGACTGATAAAATGAGATTCAATATAAATTTTAACAAAGCTTGAAATAAAACTAAACAAAACAAAGGTGACTCTGAGGGGAACTTTATACTCGATTGTTTGGCTTAATTACGTTGAGATTTCACCTTTTTGCTTTGAATTTTTAAACAAAATTATGTTTTCTGCTTTATAAAATCTGACGTATTACGGGCTTATTACCTTTCCAATAGGAATTCACAAATTTCTTTTGAGCTTTATATGCAGAAATATTCTGAACGCTTGCAGCGTCGTTATAGTTATTTTGTTACGTTTGATACAAATTTAGACGAGTATGGTAGTTTTAATAAACCAAGAATCAAATATGAAACACGTATGGAACCAAAAGAACAACACAATAATTTCAACTCGGTAACATTTAATTTATTTTGAATTTACCAATTTTTTTTTTTTGAATAGTAGTGGCTGGTTTGAATGAGTTGTTTAAATCCTTTTGCGGTGTACGTCGCACTAACCATCAGAGATCTGATGGAGGTGGGTTCTACGAAACACGTGTGGTATCACAACGGACCTGATAGAACTACATGAAACTGCTTGGTCACAGCCAAAGGTCTTACCTAACCTAACCTTCTTTTAATGTGTGGGTTGGAATGTGGAACATAAAATTATTGGGTCCTTTATTTATGAAGGCAACCTCACATCCACAATACACATCCAAAGATACTTGGAATTAATACATATAGTACTATTTTGGACATATTAGATGAGGAGCCTTTGGATGTGTTAAAACTCTTATGGTGGCAGCAACATGGAAGAGAATAAACGAAAAGTAACCGAGTTAATTAACCAAATTTTTCCAAATAAATGGATTGAAAATTGTGAATGTATAGGATAACCAGCAAGAAGTTCTGATTTAAATCCGCTGGAATATTTTCTTTGTGGGCATCTATAAAATCGGGGCGTATTTATTTGAAAATAATTATTCCATTCCTGATTATGTAAAGATGACATAAAAACGTCTAAAAACTATTAATATATGGTTGAATTAAAGGATTTAAAAATAAAATAAAAAATGCAGGCCCGTATTTAAAAAATTAAGTCGATAATAGTTCCACAAAAATGAAACGTTTTACCGGAATTTGAAACACACCATAGTATGGAGCGGAACAAGTTGTGCTTGTTTTTCTGCTACTGACAACCTGTGTAACTAAAAAGGGGACGCTGGCTGTATCTTTGGAACCATTAATTGTACTAAAATTATACACGATGATTCCTAAGTTAATACTTCTGTTTTAGGTGTGTATAGAAGGCATTAAAATAAACAACATTTTCAAATACCTTTTTTTTTAAAAAAGGTACTCACATTCATTTATTACACTATGGATCAAATACGGTCCTGCCTAACTTGCCCGTTGAATAACATTAAACTTCTAAGTGTAGGACGAGCCCGCAAGGGAAAGCGTTCTGCGTATAATCTCGAAGCAGCAGCCGCACTTTGACGACACTTACCGTAAATTAGCACCATATCTACTAGTTCATTGTTTCAACGTTTAGCATTTTTACGTGTCACCAATTTAAAATTAACTTGCTTCAGAAAAACACACCGCAGCAGGTTGCCATATAAATAACTGACGACAGTATTTGTTCATGATGACTCGACTACTGTTTGCTCTTAAGAAGTTGTAACCGGAAAAAATTAAATATAATATATTAGTCCGAATTATATTTAAAAAAGAATAAGGAGACACCTAAATTTTAAAATTATACGGTTGAACTGATGCACGGTGTACCTAAAGAAAAACAACCGCATTTGTTCCGAGCTCAAAAGATAAAAATTAAGAAACAAGAAACAGTCATATTTCATTGGGGTTAAGTCTAACAACCCAACTTTTTACCCCGTAATGCACTGGGTCACAGGCTTGTGAAAAATAAGCAGCCGTCTGTTCCGGAAAAGGTCGAGACTAAGACACTCTATATTAATTTCCCAGGCGGGCAATATATTTTATTACACTTACTTGTTTCCCTCTTGGCACTTATATTATTTTTCAAGTGTATGAAATGTAACTAATTGCGAAATGCATAAATATTGTACAGCAGTTTGTTGTTAAAAGAAATTTTTTAAAACACGCTGCTTTCCATACAGTGCATACATATATTTCTAAGGATTTTATGAAAAAAAAACTGTATTTAATTACATTGGGTTATATATGCGGTAAGTGTAATAGAAAGATATACAGGATGATTCCTAAGTTGATATTTTTTTTTAGCTGTGTATAGAAGGCATTAAAATGAACAAAATTTTCAAATACCTTTTTTCAAAAAACTCAAAAATAAGGTACTTATATTCATTTATTACTATGGATCAAATACGGTCCTGCCCAACTTGCCCTTGGAATAATATTAAGAAAACTTCTGGGTGTAGCATAAGCACGCAAGGGAAAGCGTTCTGCGTATAATTTCGATGCAGCCGCACTTTGACGACTCTTACCCTTAAAACACCATACCTATACTAGTTCATTGTTTTCAAATTTTACCATTTTCACGTGTCACCAATTTAAAATTAACTTGCTTCAGAAAAACACACCGCAGCGTATTGCCCAACACCACCCGTAAATTGCATGACTAATAAGAGATAAGAAAAACAACAGAAACTATAGCGGGCTATGGGACCAGGCCCGCACTTAGATTTTTTACTTCTCTATCTCGCCTATTTTTAAGTTTTTTGAATAAAGGTAAGTATTTGAAAATGTTGTTTATTTTATTTCCTTCTATACACAGCTAAAAAATAGGTATCAACTTAGGAATCACCCTGTATATTCACTAGGGTGTTCCAACTCTATAAGGCAAAAAAATTAAGTTTAAAACACATAAGAAATCGTGTACCAACATGGTACAAATAAATCTGCAAAAAGAGCAAAATATAAACAATGCCTGTCCTGTTGTTACTCACTCCAGGGCCCAGCTTGAAATAAACAAACCAGTGTTTTTTTTTTAAATTTATCGTCACATCTTCAAAAAATTTTTTTTATCCTGTTTAGAGTATTCTTGAAGATGGTATACTTTTATTCAATTTATTGTGAGTACAGATTTATTCAGATAAAATTATAAATTGAGAACAAATTCTCAAAATGGCTAAGCAAACTCTTCTCTTTATATTTTACAGATTTTGGATAGTATTTTATTATGCTTAGACTTTGCATTTCATATGTATTCAGAAATCGGTTCGTATACATTACATTGTGAGATCTTGTCCTCTGAAAATGACTGAAATCTCTAGCGTAATTTAATTTTTATGAGCTGGCTCTAAAAGGTTACAGTGTGCTTTTCAAAATGCTCTGTATCTTTTTTATTTTTCCATTAAATCTCCAGTGAGACCAACCAATATTGCAGACGTTGGATTTTGTGCCGCTGTTTATTCATACGATTCAGTTGAAGTTCATGATCTTTAAAGCAAACTCAAATAATCCTACGAATAAATAAACCTAGTTATTGGCCAAAATCATAATGTAGCTACTAACCATGTAACTGCTTAATAGTTTACCATGATACAACAAACATTTAAAATCGTATCATACCGGGTGTGCTAACTTAATTGGCCCGATTAGGAACTTTAAGATTAAATTAATAATAATAAATAATATTTAATTTGTTTTTGTTGGTTTTTATTCAAAATTTTACTTAGCTAAAGCTTTGGTTTATTATTAAATTTATATGCAGTTTATTTTCTTGACTCCTGTAAGATGGATATTGGATCAAAAAAAGGTTACGTGTAATAATTAAAGTTTTTTAATGAAACACTATTCATTTTTACATTCACAATTCTAGAAATATTTCATAAATCGTGCCCCAAATGCTGGTATGCACTATGTTTCTCGACGAAAGTTCTGAACTCAAGTCATAATCATTAAGGCATTGACAATGACAATTCGCTATTTAACTTTGAGACGTCAAAGAATGTTGGTGATTGTTAATTAAATTTAAATTTTGCTCTGCTGATATTACGCTCAAAATGAGCCTCGCTGAAGTTGAACGCATAGAAATTCTGATGTTGGGTTGTGGAGATAAAAGTAGAAGTATGCATAATATGTTCAATGAAAAATATGATAATGATCCTGATACGGGAAGGCTCAACTAGATACCACTAACACACTATACATGAATGAAACAGTTGTAGAAGGAAAATTGGTGAATGTCACCTTCATAGAGTTCTAAGGTTGTGTTAAGACATGTTTATTTTCATTGTGTGAGTGAACAGATATACCACCAAATTTAAATCGTTAACAATTATGGAAATATTTAAAGAAAACATTAGTAACCATTGTCATCAACTACAAGCGCTACTCTTTCACTATTTAGGAGCCAATAATAGTTGTGAGTAGCGACATATCCCGTTTTATTTGTCGAACAGCGGATTGTTCAGTTTGTCCTAACACGCAACGCTTATCTTGAATAACGTTCTGAGTACAGGTTTTTGTGACATTACTTTTCATGGCATGGAAGCAGGCATTATCAGTGCGCATTTCTTATCTTTGGGTTACGCTATCGGTGGAACGTCCCGTTCCATGCTACAGGTCTTAAAATGTAAGTATGCCAGATGACAAAAAATGAATTTCTTCTTTTTCAGATTAAAATACCTCCAGGCTTTCACGGATGACTTAAGACGGCTATTAGTTTATCAAATGGTAAGTTACAACCTTCTCTTCCTTTCTAGGCTAAAAATTCTATCCGTGGACGTTTCCGTAATAGATTCCTCCAGTCTCTCACGGATAACTTAGAAAGACGATTGCCTAAATCGTTTCATTACACCCGTCTCTGGCTCCCTAAGCGATTGAATTCGTTCGTATGCTTCTCTAGGCTGAACTGGCCTATCAATTCTAAGGCACCCTAACCATCCCACGGCAACACACATACCCACTCATCGCCATGTCTCCCTTAACATTTGAATAGTCTTCTGTCTTAACTTGCTTCAATATCGTTATGCTTCGCTATTTCAGCTTGTCACTAGGAGTGCACAGGTGATAAATTCGGTAAGAGACTCAGCAACCTGCCTAAAGAGCGGTTGCCTGAGCCCTGGTGGGGCTACCTTAAATTATAATCGACACCTTGCTGTCTAATGGCGGCCAAAAAACTTCCATGCAAACCAAAGTATCTGAAGTCGAATATGTATCTTTAATAAGAATTAAACTTTTTAAAAAATGAAACAGCAAATTTCCAACTTCAAAACAGCTACTCAGTTGTCCACGGCCGACAGTTTCTATTTTCCCATTTTATAAATTAATTGCATGTGAAACAGACTTACGCGCTCTCGGAAGTTAAAAAGAGACGGGAAAACGCCAAATCTAGTCGACGACTTTGTCACACTTCAACAGTGAGAAGTCGGCTTCATGAGTCGTTGGTCAGTGTTCAATGCGCGTAGTTAATTAGTTCGTTTATGTGTATAGGTATGTGCGTTTCTGATGTGTTTATGACTTCAACAGGTCACGAAATATTACATTTTAAAACAGGCGGTGCGTTAACATTTAAAAAACGTTTAGAAATTAAAGAATACGTTTGAAATTGTATTTAGTCGTAAAGATTTCTATGATAGTTAAAAAAGTCTTTATTTTGTTTTGCTGAATTTAAGAAGTTTGTATTGTATAGAATATATTAATTTACCTTGTTCGAGGGTTTTAGCTGGTTAAATGTTAGAAAAGAGTATTGTTAGTACATATTTTCTCTTGGGATAAAATAGTTTAATAAATATGAAGTTTTAATTGTTTCATTTTGCAGTCCTATTAGTTTTTGAATAAGATCATCACTTGCACCACTCCAACACGTGAATACATCATGTCAAATATTTCATATTTAAAATATTCTGAAATTGTTTAGCATTCATGTTTTACCTTCCCTTAAATAAAAGTTTTTATTGATGATTTACTGCACCTTTAGTCTAAAGACTATTAAATTTATTACATTTGGTACCTTTAAAGCGCCTTACGTTTTTGTCGCCTGTTAAACACACGTTTATCCCATCATGAAACTGAAAACCATCTTTTGCTCGTTTGTGACATTTACATTTCTTTTCTGTATTCTAAACGCGTTAGGCAAGAAAAATTACATCTAAAATAAGAACGTATCACCCATCGCGTTCTTGACATTATTTGTACAATACCTGCTACCTACCAAATGAATTATTCCTTGTTCCCTTATTGTCATAAATTTTCTATCTCGTATACGAGCCATAAAATATATTGCAAGTCTAAAAAACTAATATTCTTAGAGTGCCTTTTCGATCTTTTGAGGACTTGGCATATGTCTGCTTATTTTTCACCACGCTCGATAAAACAGTATTGCATATTTTTTGCGCTTCTGGGACTTGTTCAACTTTGTTTTGTCCTTCCTCAAATTTTTTACAATGCTATCTGGCAACCGTTACTAAACCCTAATTTGGGATCTGCTATATATTTTTCTTTTTTCTGTTCTTTTTTTGCTGCAACTTTATAAAGTTATTGTTTCGTGCAATGTCCTATATATTTTTAATCATTTTAAGACAAGCATCATTCCATAATTCTATTTATTTATTCATCGTGTCAACTGGTAAGTATATCAAGTCGTCCTCGGGTTAATACTAAACAGTATAATAACTACAGCTCTATTTATACTAGCTAGGAGCACTAAAGCATAACTGGGATGGGCGCAGTCATGCGCATCACATCACTCAAAAAATATCATTGTCTCCAACGTTTAAACAAATACTGGTAAAGTTATATTTTGAATTTTAATTTATTACCAAAATTTAGAGGAATCGGTCTAAGGATGCAGTAAAACTCATTTTTTACAAACGCCGAGCTTTTTGTAAGGCTACAAAAAAAAACAGATTGTTGGAAACGTAAGTATTTTTACTCTAAGAAAAAATCATCAATTAAAATTTCCTATATTTTATTGCATAATAATAATATTAATAATTACCTACTCATTCAAAATCCTTAAGTATTCAGACAGGAATTTGCACGAACTAGATAGACTTAGAGCGTTTTCACACGGCACCATATATCGCGCGCGACAAATGGTCGCAATATTGCTTTTACACCAAATTATGTGTTTTTTAATGAGCCATTTTCACACACAAGCGATATTACAGAACACATAGTTTGGTGTAAAGCAATATTGCGACTATTTATCGCGCGCGATATATGGTGCCGTGTGAAAACGCTCTTACGCTCAGGCTACTGACAAAATTCAGATTCCACCACCAATGCTCTACACTTGAAATAATCTACCTAAAACGAAAGAAGGGAAGAAGAGGCCTGCCTTATTAATATATATAAAACGTGTGCAAGTCGCAAGAGACCTCTATGAGAAATTACTTCCAAGAGTCCAACGAGGAAATTCTACAAAAAGTTGTAGCAGCAGACGCTGAATACAGCCCTTAACTTACAGTTAAACGGATTATTCAACATCATCCGCGCGCCGCCAAGTCAACGGCTTGTAACTTGGCAAGAGAAAGCTCTACATAACAAATACTCTACTGCACTTCAAAATCCACTCATAGATAGAGAAATGTTGTTAGAAAAAGGAAAGCTATATGCTGAAACAGAAGGTTGTATAGTCACTATCCAAGACCGTATCATTCGAACTTAAAACTATGAAAAGTTCATCTTGAAAATAAATGTGGAAGATATGTGCAGAAAATGCAATTGCCCCGGAGAAATGATAGAACAAATTACGGCGGGTTGTGGTGCTATGGCACCCAACGCTTATCTGGGGAGATCTAATCAGGTCGCCAAGATCATCCACAAAGAACTGGCTCATAAACTAGTTCTAAAGGAAAACCTTCCACCATATTATCAATACTCACCAGAGCCAGTCCTTGAATATCTCTTATACTAGGACAGGCCAATAATAACAGATAAACAGTAGATCACAACCGTCCTGATATTCTTCTTATCGAAAAGACGACCAATAAAGCTTTCATAATAGATATAGGTTGCCCACTAACACATAACCTCTCTAAAACCGAATCGGTGAAGAAAACCAAGTAGGTATTCGAATTTGGCAATAGAAATAAAAAATATATGGAAGCTAGAAAAAATAGACATCATTCCGATCGTAATATCGGTGGAGGGAGCTATGACGAAAAATTTCAAGCCCAACTTGGAAAGACTTGACCTTTCAGGTTATTTATACCAATAAATTCAGAAAAGCATCATTCCTTAAACGTGCCATATAGTACGGAAGTTGTTAGGTTAAGATTAATTTTTTTCTCTCTGCTGTAAATAATACCAGCAATACCAACATAAAGCTGTAAAATATAACATTGAAAACATAATAATAAAAAAGTAAAGTTAAACAAATCATATTTACTACTAATTATACAACTACAAAGTGTATATTTGTCGCTATTGTTCTCACGCGAGTATTCTTGTTTAATGTAATATTATTTTACAATACTTAAACCAAATAAAATACAAAATTTATCAAATAAATAAATTACCAAATGACACATCATAACTAGTTTAAATGGTTTATTTATTTTATATCATATTCAATCATATAGCCCTGTATAAATATTTATTATTAGATATATGAAACATTATAATAATATAAAATAAAAATAACGGTAACTCTGTTATCTGCAATTTTAAATTATTTATTCGACTGATAGAAAGCAAAGCTATAATTGTTTTCGTTTGATTTATATACAATTTGCATAGAAATTGACTTATTTAAATCACTGTTTTAAATTGGCCTAAAATTCCTATGTAATATTATTACGCGGACAATTTAAGAGTTATATATATATACTTATAAATTAAAGTCCAATTATTGATATGTGGCATTTCTGAATATAAGATAGTAATAAAACAAATTTCAATAAATTTTCTGTATTATTTCAGTAGTAGTTAATTAATAGTAAAAATATTTTTTATTACTGTTTGCTGCTTTTGCGTACCACCGCAAATAATGATACATATGTAGCACTGGTTGTACAAGTATACCACAGGTTGAGAACCGCTGATCTAGAGCATTGGTATTCCTGAGTTATTTTTCCATTCAATAATTATTATTGGATTACTGCAAAGCTAATTCTTAACCAATCACTAATTGTGCCATTGCCATTAATTGTTTTTGGTATATTTTACAGTGCCTTCTTTTGATAATTTTAATTATTTATGACAGTTTTATGCTAGATATATTTTCCTAAATTTTCGCTGGATTAAAATGATTTATGGCATTTTGTTTTTGTGATACGATATCTTAATAACTTATAAATTATTTTTGATTATATATTGTTCTTAATAGGATTTTATAAATTATTTATTCATTCATTAGTAACGGGCCTTATTACTGAATAAAGTATTTTCTTTTAAATATGTAAATTTCTTTAAGTAAATTAATCGGTTCTCATTTAAATAAATAAGTTTCCTTTAAATAAATAATTTTTCCCTTTTTAATTATTTAAATTTATTTTGATGTATAAAGTACTAGGCAATGTTGCTTTTCCTAGAGTTTTTCTACGGGGGCACAGTAATGCCGCCTGCTATCGACGGGGCTTTACTCCTGAAGGCGGTCCAACCCTGTTACCCGGCTCGTAAAGAAGTAACGGGATATTACTTATTCTTTTATTCTTTACTAACTATGCTTCTTTTATTTCCCTTTTATCGTCAATAATAAAATACAATTTTGATTTATACAGGGTGATTCCTAAGTTGATACTTCTTTTTTAGCTGTGTATAGAAGGCATTATATAAGCAACATTTTTAAATACCTTTTTTTAAAAAACTTAAAAATAGGTGAGATACAGAAGTAAAAATCTAAGTGCGGGCCTGGTCATTAAAACGTATCCTGCTGTACTTTATTATTTCTTATTAGTCATGCAATTTACGGGTCGATGGTTTACGAGTTATTTGGTAATCCACTGCGGTGTGTTTTTCTGAAGCAAGTTAATTTTAAATTGACACGTGAAAATGGTAAAATTTGAAAACAATGAACTAGTAGATATAGTGCTTATTTAAGATAAGATAAGATAAGAGTCATTTTAGGGTGAGTGTCTTTAAAGTGCGGCTGCTGCTTTGAGATTATACGCAGAACGTTTTCCCTTGCGGGCTCATCCTACACCCAGAAGTTTTCTTAATGTTATTCAACGGGTAAGTTAGGCAGGACCGTATTTGATCTACAGTGTAATAAATGAATATAAGTACCTTATTTTTGATTTTGAAAATGTTGTTTATGCCTTCTATACACAGCTAAAAAAGAAGTATGAACTTAGGAATCACCCTGTATATTATTTAATAATTGTGTAGCAATTCTAGAGACATAATTAATCTTTCTTTTTTAAAGAATTTAGTTTTAATAGTCTGGTAAATTTTGACCATTTTTATAGTTATTACAATATTTCAGTAGTGATTGTAAGGATAGATTATTCTCACTGATTTGATATACAATCTCTCCTATTGTGTAAAGGGGGCATATACTTAATGTAAGGTACTAAAATTACATCTATACTTTTTATATTGTTATTTAATCTGTTGTAAATAACTCTACATTTATTTTATCACGCTTACATGCGTTGGCGTTTTCTTTATTTTTATTTCTTTGGAGTCTGTGCTCTGGTAAAGCGAGTGCTAAGTAAAGCGAGAGGTCTTTTAACTAAGTCCGTTCACAAGTTGGTGGCGCTTCGAAACCTTTTTCGCCAGAGCAGCTGGTTAGTTGCACACTGTCATAAACCCCTCAATCTGCACGAGAGCACGTAACTGATCTGTTTAATTTTCTTTTAATCATTTATCGTTATTTCATCTTGAGGTTCAAGCGGCAAGCTTCATATCACCAACCCTTTATAAGATCATTATTAAAAAAAATAATAATGAAAATGCGTCACAAGCAGATTGCAGAAATTTTGTTACAACCTTTGCGTCCCTCAATAATGATGGAGAATATCGACAACTGGTAGCGAAGAGCTAGAATTTTAAAATATTTATCCTAAAATAGAGCTATTAAAAATCAGCGCTGATTATCACTTTTTTTTGGAGGAATCAATTAATTTGCCAATCAGTAGGTACCTACAAATAACTTTTATTATTTCTTCTTTATATTGTCAAGAAATTCTTGTTATTTTCTTTTATATTCTTGAGTGTTTATATTGAGTGGTAATTTGTGAGCTTCAGAGCAATAATTTTTATCAGTATAAATATCTTCTTGTTACGAAAGGTTTTTTAAAAGTAGCTTTTTTCTTTCTTTTTCTTATATATTTTAAAAATGATTCGTCCATAACATTATAGTAGTCATCTCTAGCATTAATTTTATTGCTGTCATCTCTATCATTATACAGGATGATTTCTAAGTTGATACTTCTTTTTTAGCAGTGTATAGAACGCATTAAAATAAACAACATTTTTAAATACCTCTTTTCAAAAAACTTAAAATAGGCGAGATATATACAGAAGTAGAAATTCTAAGTGCGGGCCTGGTCATCAAAACGTAGCCTGCTATATTTTATGTTGTTTGTCTTATTAGTCATGGTCAGTTACTTAGCAATCCGCTGCGGTGTGTTTTTCTGAAGCAAATTAATTTTAAATTGTACAACCTAATTGACACGTAAAAATGGTAAAATTTGAAAACAAGGAACTAGTAGGTATGGTGCTAATTTAAGGTAAGTGTCGTCAAAGTGCGGCTGCTGCTTCGAGATTATACGCAGAACGCTTTCCCTTGCGGGCTCATCCAACACCCAGAAGTTTTCTTAATGTTATTCAACGGGCAAGTTAGGCAGAACCGTATTTGATCCATAGTGTAATAAATGAATGTAAGTACCTTATTTTTGAGTTTTTTGAAAAAAGGTATTTGAAAATGTTGTTTATTTTAATAGCTTCTATATACAGCTTAAAGAGAAGTATCAACTTAGGAATCACCCTGAATTGTATTGCTGTCTCACATTGAGATTGAAAGACCCTCGTAAAAAAACGCCCACGAATTTGGATACTTAAGAATTATAATACTCTGTAAAATTATTATTCATATTAAAAAGTAAACTACTAATGTTTGAATTCAACCGTTAAAGGCATGCTTCTATATCTCATGGCCACATTCTTTCATTTCTGGTATACAATTTTTTTAGAGCACTGAAAATATCCGATTTTCGCACAAAGGTTGTGTTCTCTTAAAATATGAGAAGGAACATCCAAAATATTCTCTTTAAGTAGCTTTATTTTGTCGATGCGTAAGGTATCTTTATTTCGGCGGATTTTAGTTGCTTTAACTATTGAAATTCGTCACCGTAGAGCATTTTTGCTTATTTATTTTTAAAGATAAGGTGGAACAAGTAAATTAAAGGAGCTGCATTTTCAATTGACAAGTTCTCTTAGTTTTTCCGACAAATTTCTTAATAAGTGCTTCTTGCATTCCATTTCTTCAACGGTTAAGCTTCCATATGGCTTTACCTGCAACAACTTTTGGTAAACTGAATTGTCACCATCTCCAATAGTTCGAAGAAATCTAATGTTCTATATATCAATACTGTCGAGCTTTTATTCCAATTTTTAAAAAAATTATGGATGGGTATATCTTCCTGTCTCGATTGAGTTTTGCACATATTGCGCGTACACTTAAATATAACAACGGCCCAGTCCTATAACCAATGATGCTTTCAACACCGGACAAAGCGTCTTCATTAACATTGTAAGCACGTTTTGACCAAGCTCCATTTGTAACCACTGTAATATTTGGTATTCTGTCTTTCCTTATTTCCCCTAATTCATCAGGTATTTTTGCTTCTGCTGTAGCATTGAAGGATGTTGATGTAATATTCTGTGACATTGAATATAATTTATCACATACATATTACAATACCTTTATTACCACATACCTCCTTATAGAGGCCTGCATGGACCAGGTTTTCATCTCGGGCCTTAACGCGGCTCGGCTTGACTCTCGGGCTCGGGCCTGGTCACTTAATCACTAAATGGTCGAGTTTTCGGGCTCTAACAAGTTTTTCCGAGCCTGTCGGGCTTGAAGGGTCCGCTGGGCTTGATGGGCCTGCTGGAACTCACGGGCCAGCCAGGCTTTTGTGACCTGCCGGCCTTTCGGGTCAGCCTTGGTTTGCTTATGTGTTTTTTTTTAATGAAATATTTGTAAAATAATTTTCAAGCGCTAATAATTTATTTCGGGCCTTGTCGGGCCCGTCGGGTCTTGTCGGGCCTTGTCAGGCCTGCCAGGCTGTTCGGTTTTGGTCTCAAGCCGGATCGGGTCGTGAAATTCTGGCCTTCCAATGTTACATTGTTACAATATTTTGTTGAGGTAACAAAACCTTGTTTGGTGGGAAGGAAACGATGTCATGTTTTACGCTGGTATAATGGGTGAATAAACCTTGACTTTAACGTTACTCAGCCCGTATCACTTGCTTACAGTTAATATTGTATTGCCGAGATTCCACCAAAGCATTTCTTTTTTATTCGAAAATTTAAAGTTTTAACGAGACCATTAAAAAAATAAACGCTGAGAGGCAACATCTCGTTAGCATTAGTCATAAAGTTTTCGCAAATATGAAAATACACAATGGCAGTATTACGACATCCTCTGAACAATACAGAAAGATCCTGAAAACCGGAAATATTCTCTTAAACTGTTGTCGCTCATTTTCAGGTGGCTGATATCGATTGCACGTACACTGGTGGCTCCGGTGCCGGGGCCGTAACACTCTCGTTACTGCTCCACGATACATCCGCAAGCAAGCATGAAATATTTAATGTAATTCGGTAGTGGATCCCTAAAAACTGAGCCCTGTCCTATATTTTTGGCTTTAAATTCGTCATGTAGCTATTTACATGGTTTTTTAATGTAGAGCGAGCATAGCGAATACGTACGGATTAGCTCGATAAAGATATCATTTGAACTTAGCGGAATTTTTAAGCAATTTAAAACCCTTGCACGTCTGAGGATTGAACCACCTTAAAGAAGAAGGTTATATCTAAAAAGTTTTACAACATTTTTGGTTCAAAATTTTTATGTTTTTTTGCCATTATTAAATCTTTTAATATATATGTACTTTTAATAAACATTTATTTTTGTAGTTAGGCCACGTGTGATATTTGTTTATAAATTATTAAACAATATAACAAACAAATATACGTTATATAACTTTGATATCTTAAAAAAATTACCAATATTAATCAAGAATTTTGTCAGTTATAACTGAGAAAAATTATACTTTTAAGAAATAGGGACTTCAAAAATTATATCTGGTTTCAATCAAAAGTAATAATAGAAACAGTGGCGGCGCCAGGATTCTTAGGATGGGTGGCACAAAGTGGGCCCGATGATTTTAGGGTGGGCACACTACCCAAAACAAAATTGCCCTAAAAAAAAAGGTCGCCACCTCCACCACGCTCTATAACACCATAAGCGGAGTAAACAAAACTCCCCTCTTGTTCAAACTGAAGTCTAAAAAAAAAGATCACCGTTCTCTTTATCTCTTATTACATTATTACATTCATAGTCAAATCCTCCTTCTCGCATGGAAATTACATTACAACATTACAAACCCGAATCCCGCAATTTTGGGTGGGCATCCATGTTTTTAGGGTGGGCCAGTGCCCACCTTGGTGCCGCCGCTGAATAGAAAACTAATTATAAAAACATTTGTTCGGAAAAAGAAGGTCAATGAGGTAATCCCATGTATAATAAATAATTACATTTTTCATTTTAAACCTCCATAGTCGATATACTTACAAGGAGTTAAAATATGAACCTTATAATTGGGCTTTTTGAATTCAAACAAAGTAAATTTACAGTGGCTGTCAAGCAGAAAGGCAAAAAATTTTCGAAGTTACGCCAAAAATTCGTCAAGAATTGACCCAATTATACTACCGGTAGAACTCTCAGCAATTGCGACGTAAAACAAGTGTAAAATGGCCACTGGATATCTATTTGCCGCGCAGTGCTAACACTAATCGCGTTGCAAATTTTTCCCGGTTATTTCACATAATAGAAAATTATAACAGAGTGTTTTTTATTTCCTTTAATTTTTTTGTGGATATTAATTTATTTATATTGAATACAAACAATGCCTATCGGGGAGGGGGGGGGTCCCTCTGCCTAATATACGCCACTGTAACTGAACTATTTTGGCGTTGACTAATGCACACAGAAAAGAAATATTATAGCTTTAAAAGAAGTTATGCCTCGAAGTACATTGGCAAGAATCTGAAGACATCACAAAATCTACTGGGATAAAACAATTCAAAATGCAGCCATTACAGGCGTTATTTTAAGATGACTTAGATGGAAGGGTAGAATTTTGCATTAGTAATGATGGCCGCATTGAAGAACCATTGGTTAATAGACAAAATTTCCGATATTGTTTTGACGATAACTCTCATTGGATTGTTGAATGCCACTCTCAACGCCAAGGGATGGTGAACGCTTGGGCTGGAATAATAGGCGACAGAATAATAGGCGACAGAATAATTGATCCATTCTTTTTTGAAGGCAATTGAAATGAAGAACTGTATTTAAATTTTCTGCAAATATTTTTAATACCAGAAATTCAAAGGATATTCCCTAATTATGAAAATCTAAATCAAAGGATTTTTGTCAGCATTTTGCATGAAATATAAGAGAATTCCTTAATATGACATTTTCAAATAGGTGGATAGGACGGTGAGGATTTATAGAGTAACCGCCCAAATCCCCGGATATTACACCCTTAGATTTTAAAAGCAGAGTCCATGTCACCAAACCTAGAAACCTGGAAGAGTTCAAGGCAAGGATGAGAGCAGAGATAAGTTTAAACACTCAGAATTTTTGGAAAGAGTAAGCGAAGAGCTCTACCATAAGTTGGGTCTATATCAACAGGTTTATAGGGCATATTTTCAACAACGGTTACGCTAAAATAGTATGGATATGGACTTTTTCGTTAAAAATTAGTTTTTATTGAATTTCTGACACTCATGGTTTAAGAGACATGTCACAGTCTTATCTACACTTAATATTTTGGAATTAAAGTAAACATCAGAATACAAAACATCTATCTGCTATTCATTAAATCAATATAATGTAAATCTCACGAGAAATTGTCACATTTTGGCAACCACTCAACTCAAGCTCCTAGGTTAAATAATAAAGTATTTTGCAGTGTTCTGTATGTAGGTCTAGAATAATAAAATCTACTTTTCAGCTTTTAAGGATACCAAGGAAGCCTATTTGCTTCTATTTCGCTAAAGTTGTTAACAACACAATGTAGTTTTATTAGACATCCTTTATAACAAAACTTAGGTTTTACAGCCTAATTGATTATCCAGGTGGTTTCTTTTTCTCTTAACATTTTGCAACAGTCTTATCGAATTCGGAATTGCACTATAAAACTGGGCCCTACTTTCTTATGTTAATTTTATTTTGTCGTAAATCATTTAGATACAAATTAAATGTTTTACTTGATAATAAAAAGTAAAGTTGTCTTGGCATTTTTACAACGACAGAATACATTGTCTCAACATATTTTCTTTAGAACTTGTACTGTAAATACTCGTGCCTCTAATAAAGCTAGATTTAAAATACGATTATTCTCTAGCATTATTTTTATTGAATACTTTAAACACAATTTTAAATATGAGAGCCGCAACAAGTTTTATTACACGGTCAACAATCAAGAGGATCGAATTTTGTAGGTTCTCACAGAATCTTACGAGTTAGAAAATATTAATACAGATAACACATATTATCTGTGATATTAGGCAATTTTTACAAACTTGTTAATTCATAAACAACTACACTTAAACCAAACAACAATTTTTTTCCGAGGGCCCGTGTCTTGCATGCATCTAGACCTGGTTTGGCCAACTGTGCTTACCCTGTTTGATTGTTACACCCACTCAGTGATCCCAGTTCCTTATTGCACTAGTTTGTATAGTTCAACTGGGGAGAGGGTCAGGATATCCGCTGGTTCCAGTTTTGGTTGCCCGAGTTCCCTCTTCCGATGTAGTGACTCGCAATGGTAAACTATGTGCTCTACTGTTACCCCGACTTGTCCGCATAATCTACAGTAACGGTATCCATTGTATAGTTACATTCTGTGCAGATGATTCATGATAGCCATGTATCTTCTCTATGGTTCCAGTAGATTTTTTATTGATTGGACCAATGAATGTATTTTCTGAGCATATTAAAATAGGAATGTTTACGATAAAAATTTTGCATCCAAAGATAGTATTGCACAGTTATATATAATTTCAACACAAGTGTTAAAGCCTGGTCAATTACACGAATTAGAAGTATACCAGTGGAAATCAAACAAGTTGTATCAGAGTAGAACGTTATTTCCTGATCGTATTGCACAAATAATCCATCTCATACTCTGTACGAAATTTATCCAACTGTTAATCCTGCTTACTATAAAAATATTAAATCAAGGAATTTAATCTACCTTTCGGTTAATGTAAAAAGTATCTAGAATACTATCCTTACGCTATCAGGAATTAAAATTGATAATATCCCAAACGAAGAATTTATAATCAGATTAGAACAAAATGGTTCTCGTGTGTAATATACCTATACGAATATAAAATATATTTCTTTTTTCAAATTGCTGGAACAGCATTTTAAAGAGTACTTTAACTGGTCCTCTTAATGCATTTTTAAGAGTACTTTATCTGGTTCTCTTAATGCATTCTTAAGAGTACTTTATCGGGTCCTCATAATGACACCGTGCCACCTCCCCCTCTATGTATAACTGACTTTTTTTACGAGCTATGGAGGGGAATATATCTTTTGTCCTGTGACTCTTGTCCTGAATATGCTGGACAAACTGATCCGAAGCTTTAATGTTCGAATAAAAGAACTTTTAAATTCTTTACGATCGCCAAATGACAAAAGATCTGCCGTTGGATTACATCTAAGAGAAAAAGACACAACTTCAATATAAATAGTTAAACGGAGAAAAATTAAATATTTTACTGTTTTTTTTATGTTCTCTTGATTTATATTGAGTCTTTGTCTTGTCTTTTGTTGTGTGTTGAAGAGTTGAAGTGTATGTGGTTGTCAGATTTGGCCTGATCTTATTATGTGACTAATTTTTGTAATAAATATATAAGAACTTTGTTCCTCTCACTTATAACTATTTTTTCTCTTTGTATTTTATTCCTGATGATGGGTGTTACTACACCCGAAACATGTAAAATATCTACCATATTTTAACTTTAATACTTTAATAAACCAGTGGAGAAAGACTTCATGCTTTTATTTCCTATAAATTAACTCCGCTTTAAGAATGGACTACTTCTTCAAAAATATAAGTAACATTTTTATTTTGTTAAAACAGTTTGTCAGATCACATATTTTTGTGGTTTTACATCCTAATGATGGTCATTATTTATGATCGAAACGCGTTGAGAAATTAATTATTAAATTAGCGAAGAATTTTTGGATAAAAATCTTTACCCTGGAAATATCTATAATTATTATTGAAACGTATTTTGGATATAAGCGGTAACATATACATTTCATTTAACATTAATTACAGAGATTTAGGTTAACTGATTTTGGTATATAAATAAGGGATTAATGATGAATTTTTTTTGTGAAACAGCCACACCTGGGCCCAAATCATATCATAACAGAAATCTAATATTTTCTAATATTTACAACTCATTATAAATGTTGTGCCCTCGCAAATTTCAATATTGATTGCCATCGTATAATTTAAATTACCTTCCTACAAATAAGCTCCATATTTGCAATAATTTCCAATAAACCATAATATTTATTAATTATTACTGACATTACTACAGTTTCACGGGTGTATGGAGAATTTTCGAAACTCAGTACGGCTTATTACCAATATTAATCAGGTCTTAATGATTAATAAATAATATATATTATTTTGAGGACACCGCATTAAAAAAGTATTTGAGTTTCTACAGTGTTATGGGCTCAAGCCTAATTTAGAAAATAAATTATTGGTAGTACTATGTCTGATTCTAGAGAAGAAATAGTAAATGAACTAAGCGCCAAAACAAACATAACTTTTAATTGTATCACAACTTCTTTAAATTAATTCATATTTTTATGTATTTAATAAAAATTTTAAACTTAAAAAAAAATTTCACAATTATGAATTTTCAATGACAAATGTATTGTTTGTTTCGTACTGAGTAGATCATTAATATACCTAAATCGATCTTCGCAACCTCATCTCTAAAAAAAATTATTTACAATACGAAGCGGCCATATCTCAGAAACTACTGGGCATAGAAATTCAGGAAAAAAAAAACTAAAGTGGCCATGAGGAAATCCTGGAAATAATTTTTAAGTTCCGCATTTTGCCGCAAGAGGGCGTAATTGAGAAGTAAATTTTAAAATTTTACATATCTCCGAAAATTCCACATTAAGGGATATCTTAACACCATTAAAAAGCTTGGACAATTAGCCATCATTTTGGTCTTATGCTCATTGGCGTACCGACTTTAATAAGAGGGGGGGGAAGCTGTTGAAAGTGTAATCATTTAAATCGCTGTAACTTATAAACGACTTATCCGATTTTAGCAAACTAAAGACTGGTTGGAAGAGAAATGTATGCACGTATGTATGTATGATTACACTTTCAACAGCTTCCCCCCGTCTTATTAAAGTCGGTACGCCAATGAGCATAAGACCAAAATGATGGATAATTGTCTAAGCTTTTTAATGGTGTTATCAAAGATATACCTTAATGTGGAATTATCGGAGATATGTAAAATTTTCTTCTCAATTACGCCCTCTTGCGGCAAAATGCGGAACTTAAAAATTATTTCCAGGATTTTCTCATGGCCACTTTAGTTATATTTTTTTTTTCCTGAATTTCTATGCCCAGTAGTTTCCGAGATATGGCCGCTCCGTACCCTTAACTGATCACGCTGTATTGATAGGGTGTTTTATTGTTACTTAAAGTATCTTCACATATGTAGGATATAAACTGCTGGACAATTGCTTTCGAGCAAGAAAAATGTCGCCTAAATTTAACAGTTAATATTTTTTGAACCAGATATGATATCTACCTACGGTTTTGAATGGTTGATAGATTTATCCCTTGGGAAACAATTGTTAATGTTGGATTTTCTTTAACTGTCAGAAAATTTTATATACAGGGTGTTAAAGAAGACGATGATTTTTGCTCCAATTTTAATGGCGTGTAACTGTCACAATAATATTTTTAAATTTTATCACTCTACGTCAATTAAATCACTGGTTCATGGCAAAGAAAGTAGACAATTGTTTCCCAAGGGATAAATCTATCAACCACTCAAAACCGTAGGTCGATATCATATCTGGTTCAGAAAATATTAACTGTTAAATTTAGGCGAAATTTTTCTTGATTGAAAGCAATTGTCCAGCAGTTTAGTTGTCAATAACTTTAGGTCTCATATGATTTTCTTGCCATTGTACACTTGGTTAGTATATGTTTGATTTCTTTAAGGAAAGTGGCGGCCAAGTTGGAAAGAATGTACTATTTCAAACCACTATTTTTAATTTTAGAACATAAAAGAGCATTTTATATAACATGCTTGTGAATAGCTGTTGCTAGGATGTTTTATTCCAAAAAATAACACATTATGCTGTGTTATACAATTTGTAATATAGTGGATGATTTTTTGGAACACTTAATTCTGGTCACATCTTATAATATGTGTAAATAAATAAATTAAGAATAATTGCCAAATATATTAATTGCTGCGTTTGGATTCTCAATATTTTAGCTATAATTTGACATAAGTAAAGAAAGCTATAGGGTTTTTACAATTGTGGTATTTATTTGTAATCCTATACTAAATTTTACCATACATCGATTCGGCTGAGAGGGGAATTTAGTCCTGCAAAAACTGTAAAAAAAACCCGCTGTAAAAGCCGCTAATAGACTAACTTCTAGCTGTATTTAATATACAATAATTTAATTTTGTCATAGTAAAGCTGACGTATGGTCAGGTGATTTAAAACTCAGTTACTATTATTAACTATTAATAAATAAAATTTGAATAAAAAGTATTTTAAATTAAGAATTAACACTTCACTAATACTTATCCACACTAATATGGGTAAAGAATTTTGAAATACATTTATTAGGTTTTTTTTTAAATTAATCTTTAAATGAAATTTTTTTAATAATGCTAATAAGGGCCATAACTACGGGGATTAATAAAAAATATAAAAATAAACAAAAACTAATAAAGTAGGGGAATAAAGCTTTCAATTGTTATTATTGTAAATAAAAAATCGATTTTTTTTTGTTTTATGAATTATAATAATTTATTGTCTATATTACCACTCTCCTTTTTTTTTTAGCTTTGACTGACAGTCCCAGGTTTGTTGAACCAATTCCAAATGTCACTGTAGCACTTGGAAGAGATGCTAGTCTACCATGTGTTGTGGAAAATTTAGGAACATATAAGGTAGGTTTGAATATGGTATTTGACATTGCATTTAGTGTAAAGTTTCAATATATTTAAAAATAGAGATAATTATATAAGCAGATATTCTCAGGGATGGAGTAATTAATGTCCCCCCCCCCCCCAAAGTTACCTTAAACGTCAAAAGTTTGGAAAACTTGGTAGACAAAAATGTGTGCAGCTTATTTAACTTACATTAAAGCAGTAAATATTTCTTTTGGGGCTATTCTTGAAGTGGCAGATGATTACAGATCAAACCATAGATATTAACAAGATTAAAGCTAAAGCTCTAGGTTTGCATAAACGGCTACTTTCATTCGACTTTATTTGCTCCTTATTTTTTACAAAAAATATATTTTACAAATTGAAAATTGTAACGGAAACATTAGATCTTAATATCATAGAAGCAGTTCAAATTATATCGGGTACAACTAATTCCCTTAATAATATTCGAATTGACGAAAGCCATATTAACGACTTGATTGAAAGGGCCATTTTTAAAAAACATCACAGGCGAGGACTTAAACCTAAAAGAATCAATAGTGTTACTAATAATGATGCAGATCTAGATCTAAAAATATTTTATCGGAAAGAGTTTTCGGCTGTCTTGAATACACTAATAGAATTATTTTTTAAATAACTTATCCTATCTACTCGGAAATTTATCAGGAATAAATAATATTGTCAAATTTCCCTTATCCGAGAAGACATTTCTAGTGTACAAAAGATAGTGGCGCTATTTCCCCCTAGTTTGAGACCAGATGAGCATGCACTTCAAGCACAGCTTGAAGTTCTTTTTAATATTTGTAAAGATCACACTGTTAACACAATGCAAGGCGTTATGGATACACGTTATGGATACAGCTGTTCAATACCAAACACCCCTTAAGCACGCATTTATGTTATGTCAATTAATTTTCAAGGCCGAATATTCCACAGCAACAAATGAAGGAAAAATTCGTGCTGAAATTTGTTAAAAATACTAATAGATCAAATATTACCTCAGAGAGGTTGGATTCTCTAATGATCATTAAAAGTAAAAAAGATCTTTGTTAATTCAGATCTTACCGAGGCCATCAGTCAATGGACAGAACTGAAAGAAAGGAGTATTAAGTTGAAGAAATAGTTTTTCATCCATTTTACCACACCCATACAGTTTATTTGATAATAAAATTATGGGTAGGTCTGAAATAAATACTTTTTGAATTGTGTTTTTTTTTTATATTTTATAAAGTTGGGAATTTAGGAATTTCAACCCTCCCAAACCAGAGGCCTCGCTACTTCTCTGGATATTCTGCATACTTGTAATATACGGTCATATAAAATAGTAGAATTAAGTGTCCGTTAAAATATATAAACAAAAGAAGCTTAGCGGCAAGCGGACAGAGTAGTGCGTCTATCTTTTGCATTAATTGCATTTGCATTTGGAGTCCCTGTGTACTTTAATGCAAAAGATAGACGCACTACTCTGTCCGCTTGCCGCTAAGCTTCTTTTGTTTATATATTTTAACGGACACTAAATTCTACTATTTTATTATACTTACATACGGCATTTACGGAATAGTGCTGCAAACCAGTGGGCGACTGCAGCGCGATCTAGATCTGAATCCACAAAGCGTGGAGATGTATGGAGAAGCGAAAAAATGCTTCCTATACTGGTGAAGTGGCCGTTCCGTGCTTGATTTATTTAGATTTATTTATATTTCTACGTTTTCACGTAAGATGGCTATATCTTTTGCATTGAGTTGATTCCTTATGATGGCGTTACTGGGTTTTTATCGCGTTTTTATTTCTTAAAAACGCCTTGAAAGAACAGGCTCGCTGTACTGGGGGTCGCTTACGGGTTATGACTTTCTGATGAGTTCTAACAAGAACGAAACAGCCTGTCATAGTCTACCTGTGTCCCAGGGATTCCATTACCTTTGGAGTCCCTGTGTACTTTAATGCAAAAGATAGACGCACTACTCTGTCTGTCCGCTTGCCGCTAAGCTTCTTTTGTTTATACGGCCATATTTTAGAGTTTTCAAAAAAAAACGTATTTTTATTTTAAACTAAATAATTAACAATAATAAATATTTATAAATATATTTTTCAAAAGTTAAATTTCTTTTGTAAATAAAGATTATATAATTGCTACGTTGTTTTTCTTAGCACTTCATCGGTACTTGTTGTTAAAATGTATAATAATCTATGTGTTCAAGAGGTATTTGTTTGTTAAGAAAAAATTCGACTGCTGTCATAAATTTATTTGGAGCATCATACTTCATTTTTTTATACATATATTTTTCAATTGCGTTTAATGATAAATTATATTTTTTTTGTTGTCTAACTGAAGAGTATTTTCTGGTGTTGATTTAATGTTATTTGTGGAAGTCTTAGAATTACTTCACTATTTAAACTTTTTTCCTGACAATAAAAATACCATTTTCACAAAAGAAAATTATTTTCTTATAAAGCAAATAAAAGGGAAACCAATAATCCCTTATGAATGTGGGCGTATATTTCATTTAGTAGGTATTATATGTCATTTTATACCAGACTTTGCTCAATAGATGTTTGTTTAGGATTTTAGCCAGCATTGCAATATAAAGATATATATTGTTAATCGAAAAAATTGGATTTGAAATATTTATCTTTAAACCTTTTGCAGCGTTTCGTCACATAATACATTCATCGCACATATTATGCCAATGTACATCGACAGATATTGACAATAATGTTTATCTGAGACTACAAAGAGTTATAAAAATGAATAGTTTTAGAGAAAAAAAAGGAAGATAAATTTCGGGCTGAAAAATATTATTAGGACACCAATAAAAAATGCATGATATAAATATTTATTTTAGGAGACCAGTCTTTTTCCTGGATTCTCATCTGATAGGCTATTAGCTTATAGTCCCTAAACAAAATTATTTTATATTATTATCCTTGGAAATAAATTGTACTGGTAAGATTATTTCCTGCATTTGGAACTAAAACTTATGGTTTATTAATAGGAGCATGATAAATGTCAATAATTTATATTATATTTTTTGCGCGGTGCAGATTGTTTAGGCCTTCTAGATGCTCGGTCGGATTGCGACGCGTGTGTACGGGGTGTTATGCAGGGCCTATTTTCGCAATAGACCCGGTAGGCCCGTGCCTAGAGACCCGCTTCCAGAGAGGCCCCTAGCCCAAACCCCAATATTGTCCCGATTCCGAAAGTGGATACCCCTCAGGATGTGAATAACTTTCATCAAATAAGTATTCTTTCGACTTTTTTGAAAATATTGGAAAAAATAGTTGCTATGCAGCTTACGGAATTTTTAAATTCGTATGAAGTTCTCTCGCCCAGCAAATTAGACTTTCGTCCTCTTCATAGTACTTTAAACGCCCTACTGAAGGCTTCTGATGATTTGTACAAGGTTTGTGATCAAGGTAAAAATAGTTGTCTAATCCTTTTAGATTTTAGTAAAGCTTTTGATGCATTAATCTTTTTAAAAGCGTGTCATTGTAAATAATTTAATATCTAATTTTCTGTTACCTGATAAAGGTGTCCCACAGGATAGTACATTTAAAATATGTAGTAAACTCCAGAACATAGACGATATTCAGATCTACTATTAATTTTTTTGTTAACGAGGTCTATCAGGCATCTGAAGTTATCCATGATGATCCAAAGGCAATTGCGTTGGTAAGAATAAATTGATATTATTCGATAAAAAAGGAGTTGTTAGTTAATAACGCTGACTTTCAAACAAAATTCGATGACAAATTACCCGAAGCTACGGACAATGTTAGACACTTGGGGATGGTCATGGATAATCAGCTAAGGTTTGACAAATATATTGCTGATCTTATCAAGAGGGGCTATCTCAAACTTAAAATATTGTATTTGCACAAAGACTATATGCGGTCAGATATCAAGGTCAAACTATGTGATACTTTCATTCTGTCAGCTCTGTCCTATGCTAATGTTGTATACTGACCAGCTTTGTTGGCGAGGGATAGGTTGAGCTTACAGAAGCTTTCCCATGGGGCTCGCAAATATAATCACGTTACACCCTTATATAACACTTCAAAGTGGTTTAAATTAAATGAGCAATTCGTTTTTCAAATCTGGTGTAAAAAGTTATAATTTTTGGGACCCCTTAATATCTCAGGAAAAAACTTGTTTATGGGATTATTATTCATGGAAGGGACACTAGACAACCGACTGTTAATAGTGCTAAGATATGTCTCAAACGATTTATTATTGAAGATCAATAGCTAAGCATGGGTAAATATATATAGTTGATTGGTAACGTTACCAACTAGTTGCGTTGTGTGCGGCAGTGGCGGCTCGCGGTCTTAAAGAATGGTGAAGAGCTAGGTATTAAAATTGTCGGTATAAATTGACATAAGTAAAGAAAGCTACAGAGTTTTTACAATTGTGGTATTTGTTTGTAATCCTATACTACATTTTACCATACATCGATTCGGCTGAAGAGGGAATTTACTCCTGCAAAAACTGTAAAAATAATCCCGCTGTAAAAGCCGCTAATAGACTAACTTCTAGCTGTATTTAATATACAATAATTTAATTTTGTCATAGTAAAGCTGACGTATGGTCAGGTGATTTAAAACTCAGTTACTATTATTAACTATTATTAACTATTATTAAATAAAATTTGAATAAAAAGTATTTTAAATTAAGAATTAACACTTCACTAAAACTTATTCACACTAATATGGGTAAAGAATTTTGAAATAAATTTTATTAAGGTTAGACGAACCAATGCTAAAACAAAGGTGCATACGACTGATCTATTTTTAAATTGCCCTTCATCACCATATACAAATTGTTACATGATGTTTGCTAGACTGACGTCACGTAACCATAGCAACGGTGAATATCAAAGCCATGTTGGGCGTTGGGTCTTCACTTGCTTTAAGCTAACTGACACGGTCGGCTGGGGTACGTCAAAATGCACAATTATTGTCCATCGGAGTTAACCGTGGCCCTATTATGCATAGCCACATTCGGATTAAATTAATATTATTAATTCGAACATAATTATTTTTAAGGGCTAAAATGGTGACTGTTAATGTTTCATATTGTCGAAAAACTTTCCTCCTGGTTTTATTTATTTTTTGGTGAAGAGCCCCTTCACCTACTTCACCTGACGAGCCGTTACTGGTGTGCGGTTGTTTATTGAAATACATAGACCACAACTACTAAGTAACTGGTTGGTAATTTAAGTTTGTTATTTGTTTCTTTTTAGTCGCCTGGTGTGCGAACGCCCTTAATGTTATTTTTTGCGCAGTTGCTGGTTCAAGTTGGTTATTTGTCACAAATATACGAAGATCAACAATTAATTAACTTGTATCAAATCATTTAATAAACATTTTTGTTTTAAATAATATTCTAGTATTAATTAGCAATGTTGTAACGCATCACGTTGCCCTTGGGATTTCGATAAGACGACACGAAAAGAGTTATTAACGAGATGCCGAAAATAAAATAACTAACTTTAATTGAATTTCATGAAACCCTTCATTAAAAAGGATTGGAGAAGATCGCAGATTTTGTTTAATACACATCCGGAATGAATATGAAGTTCAACCAGCAAAATTACTTTTTGTTTACAATGAACTTCTTTAAATTAGTAAGGGAAAATAGGGCTAAAAATAACTTACTTTATTGCATTCCAATTTTATTAACTGACAGAGAAAATAATGAAAATTAACTGCTCCTTTAACTTAAAATTGTGAAACAACTTGAAAACTTTCTTTGGAAAATTCTTGTGTTTCCGTGGACTAAAACGGTATTGTATGTATAGGGTTAATAAAATTTTAAATTTCTATTGAGGTGTAAAAAATATATTTTAAATTTACAAAATTCTTAATTTTTTAAGATTCCAACTATGTAATTATTTTTTCTTTTAAGATTTTTTGTTGTAAAATTATATTTATTTAATTATTATACTCGCCGAATTCATTATTTAAAAGCTTTTATAAACTTTACATTATTCATTTAGTTGTATTTAATTAATATAATCAAATTAACAACATTTATTATGTCTTTGACTGGTTTAGAAGTTCTTGTTTGTGCAGAAAGTTAGCTGAAAGATTAGTCTATAACATATCCCATATTCAAATCGATAGAAAAGTTTATATAAACATATGTTCTAAACGGCTTAAATTTTTTGCTACAGGGTGTTGAATTTTATTTTTTTAATGCGTTTGTTGTAATATCTCCGAAAGTACTTTAGATAATATTTTTAATTTTGGCATGTGCTAATAGGGCATAAAACCACATGTTGTGATTTTTTTTGTCCCACCAGTGGCGTCCCTGCAAACATATCCACTGATATTTTTTAGAAAAAGTGGTACGCCACTGACATTTTTCCATATTATTTCTGAATAGCCTGGTTAATTCAGCATAAAAATGGTCTTTTGCGTTTTTATTCTCAGACACACCGTTTTTAATTAGAATAATTAAATTAAATTAGCTCTACTATTTATTATTAACATTGATAATGCAAAATTTTGTTTTATAAAAATTGTTGGAAATGACCACCTTCATAGGCATGCATAGAGCTAATTCAATTTAATTATTTTAATTAAGAACGGTGTGCCTAAGGATAAAAACGCAAGAGACCATTTTTATGTAGAATTAACCAGTCTAATCAGAAATAATATCCATATGAAAAAATGTCAGTGGCGTACTACTTTTTTTTTTATAAAATATATCAGAGGACCTGTTTGCAGGGACGCCACTGGTGGGACAAAAAACAACTTTTATAACTAAAACATGTGGTTTTATGCCCAATTGGCACATGCCAAAATTGAAAATATTATCTAAAGTACTTTCGGAGATATTACAAAAAACGTATTAAAAAAAAATAATTCAACACCCTGTAGCAAAAAATTTAAGCCGTTTAGGACATATATTTATATGAACTTTTCTTCATAAAATAACTTGAGAAATCACACCCTAAAATATTAGCACGTCATTAAGGAACACCCTGTATAAAATTCTTATTGTTCCACGTTTTGATATACAGGGTGTGTCAGTAAGGTGTCTGTCTTAGATAGCACCTAAACTATCAAAGATAGGGAAAAAAGTGTAATACAAAAGTTAAAGGGTTTTTTAGGATCCATAATCTAAAAATATTTTCTAATCTACAGGGTGGTCCTAAAACGTGGTACTGAATAATAAAAAAGACAATTAAATGGGACACCCAGTATAATTTTCTAGAATATGATTTAATGGAATAAGGAGTTTACAACCCTATTAAAATTTTTGAAGTGAAATTCAACGTTGCCAAGTAATTAATTTTTTTCCGAAATTTTAGTAATTTTAAGGGCATCGTTAAAAAATCATAGCAACCTGTGGATTAACCCTAGGTAAATATAATTTACGTTGTAAGTAGTTTAAGGTACGATATATTGATTTATAATAATGTTTTTTAAATCTCTTATACAGAGCGTTCATTACAAGTTGGACAACTCAATAGTTTTAAAAATGCTTTATTTCAATTTTTTTAAATGGAACCCCCCTAATTTTTTTACGCAAGAGAATTTATCTTTCGAAAACCTTACTTTTTTGTTAAACATGTCATATATCTAAATATCATAGTTTTCGAAATATTTTAGAATTTGTCCTAAATCAGGGTAAAAAAGGAAAGTTCTAATTAAACAATGTAGTCAAGATTGCTTTGGAACAAAAAAATAAATAATTTTCTTTATCGCAGCTGTCATTTCAAAATTATTTCGCCAACATTTTGTGCTTTATTACTGTTTAAAGTTTAGTTTCCCGAACTAACTTTATCGAAATAGAAAAATATGAGTTATGAATAAAGTTAGTTCAGGAAACTAAACTTTAAACAGTAATAAAGCACAAAATGTTGGCGAAATAATTTTGAAATGACAGCTGCGACAAAGAAAATTATTTATTTTTTGTTCCAAAGCAATCTTGACTAAATTGATTAATTAGAACTTTCCCTTTTTACCATGATTTTAGACAAATCCTAAAATATTTCGAAAACTATGATATTTAGATATATGACATGTTTAACAAAAAAGTAAGGTTTTCGAAAGATAAATTCTTTTGCCTAAAAAAATTAGGGGGGTTTCATTTAAAAAAATTGAAATAAAGCATTTTTAAAACTATCGAGTTGTCCAACTTGTAATGAACGCTCTGTACAAGAGATTTAAAAACATTATTATAAATTAATATATCGTACCTTAAACTACTTACAACGTAAATTATATTTACCTAGGGTTAATCCACAGGTTGCTATGATTTTTTAACGATGCCCTTAAAATTACTAAAATTTCGGAAAAAAATTAATTACTTGGCAACGTTGCATTTCACTTCAAAAATTTTAATAGGGTTGCAAACTCCTTATTCCATTGAATCATATTCTAGAAAATTATACTGGGTGTCCTATTTAATTTTCTTTTTTATTATTCAGTACCACTTTTTAGGACCACCCTGTATATTAGAAAATATTTTAGGATTATGTATCCTAAAAAACCCTTTAACTTTAGTATTACACTTTTTTCCCTATCTTTAATAGTTTAGGTGCTATCTAAGACAGACACCTTACTGACACACCCTGTATATGCGTAGTTCTCCCAACGGTTCCAACGGAAGCTCGTCGTGAATCATCCTGTATATAAAGGCTAGTGTGACCTGCTACTTATCTACTTTTTATTAATTATTACGGACATAAAACTTTAGCCTTTTCTATATACAGGGTGGCGCATCGAAAACGAAACAGAGACATTTACAGGCAGCCCAGTTCTTTTTTGTAAAAACGCTCAGACCCGTCGATTTTGTTTTCGAGGGGGACACAAAACTGGCCAAAAATCACGTTAACACTTGCAGCCCCCCGGGCGGGGGTGACACCACCCATAAAATCCTAAATGGAAAGGGGGGTCGAGTGATACCTTATTTTAAAGATCCTTCAATTCCCTTTACTACTGAACTGAAGTACATGAATTTTACATTATTATAAAGGGAATTGAAAGACCTTTAAAATAAGGTATCACTCGACCCCCCTTTTCATTTAAGATTTTAACGGTGGTGCCACCCGCGCCCAGGGGGCTGCACGTGTTAACGTAATTTTTTGCCAATTTTGTGTCCTCCTCAAAAACAAAATTAACGGGTCTGAGCGTTTTTCCAAAAAAGAACTGAGCTGCCAGTAAATGTCTCTATTTCATTTTCGATGCGCCACCCTGTATTTATTTTGTTTCAGGTGGCGTGGATACACATAGATAGGCAAATGATACTAACAATTCACCGTCACGTTATAAGTCGGATACCACGTTTTAGTGTATCCCATGATAATGCTAAAACGTGGCTGTTACATGTCAACAATGTTCATAAAGAAGATAGGGGCTATTACATGTGCCAAGTTAATACAAATCCTATGATAAGTCAAGTAGGATATTTACAAGTCGTAGGTGAGTATAAATAAGTAGCTTATCATCAACTTTTTTTTTTCGTTACAGTTTAAAATTACGTTTTAAATGATATCAATTTTTAATATTTTTTTTTTAATAGTTTCATGCTTTAGGGTAAAATAACCTAAAGATTTTAATAGGCGTACCCAAATAACCTGCTAACTATTGAATGTCATCATTCCATTCCTCCTACCCCTTCTGTTTCCACTTCTCTCTCCAATCCTCTTCCCAATATTCTCCACAATCATCTCCCTTAGAATAGAGAGTGTCGTGAGACTAAACTTCGGTGATTTTGAAATTCAGATAGATCCTTAAATTTCTTAATAAGAAAATACATGTAAAAGTGACGTTAATTGCGCTGGAAGTAGCGTCATAGCTTATCTATTATCGTTGTCTTGATTCGGTTAAGGCAATCTAAAGTTATAACAATTTATTCATTAAAAAAACGCCCCGTTGTTATAACACTTATGCTCATATGCATAGTCGTTTGCCAGCGGCCTCACCGATCTTCGGCGGCCCGCCAGTCCATGCATGGCTTGGTGTGCTGAGATCGACGAGGCGCTGGCAAATGACTATACATACGGGCATTAGATAATATGGTAAGTCTAAAACAAACTTTGGAGAAAATATAAAAATATATTTTCCTAAAGCTGCAATGTTGGGGAGTTTTGTGGTATTCTGGAACAAACCCGTTAGTTTAAGTATTCAAACTCACATAGGAAGGGTTCGGTTACAGGAGATGCTGATATATTATTTTTAATGTAGTTATTATATACATGCATTCTATTTTTCAGTTCCACCTAATATAATAGACAGTTTAAGTACACCTTCTAGTGTTGCGGTACGTGAAAGTCAAAATATCAGCTTAACATGTAAGGCTGAAGGCTTTCCCACTCCAAAGATAATGTGGAGACGTGGAGATAGTCAGGAAATTACCGTAGAACGAAAAAAGAAAGGTAAGTATAATTATCTTTAAATTATTTAAAAAATTTTGAGACCCATATACAGGCTTGCCCAGAAGTCCGAAATAAAATTAATATAGCCTTAACCCGTAACTTTTGGGGAAAACGCTCAGACACGTCAAATTAGTTTTATATATGCTCACATTTTGACGTTATTAATTTGTTTTTTTATAGACATTTGTCAAATATATGACGACATCGATCTTTTTTTTAAATGGAAACATGCAGCTTGTGATACATTATTTGAAAGCTAATATCTCGTAATTTTGGCGCGATTTTGTCAAGCTATTTCAAAATGGCGCATTATAATGCTGAATAAAAAATAAGTGTACCTAATACTATGTACCGGGTGGTCAACTAAGAATGACTGCCGGCCATATCTCAGAAACTAGTAATCGTACAGCATCCGGGTACATTTGTTTATGACAAAAGTGCCCAAGAGAAAATGCTGGAAATTATTTTTAAGTTCCGCATTTTGCTGCAAGAGGGCGTAATTAAAAAGTAAATTTTAAAATTTTACATATCTCCGAAAATTCCACATTAAGGTATATCTTTGATAACACCATTAAAAAGCTTGGACAATTATGCATCATTTTGGTTTTATGCTCATTGGCTTACCGAATTTAAAAAAAGGGGGGGGGGGGAGCTGTTGAAAGTGTCAGTTAAATCGCTGTAACTTTTAAACGACTTATCCGATTTTAGCAAACTAAAGATTGTTTGGAAGAGAAATGTATGCACTTTCACTAATCGTATTTAGTTGTCCATAATAGTTCTCAAAAAAAAATGCTAAAGGGCGCAATTTGCAATAATAACACATTTGATTTTACTCCGAAAAAATAAATTATACGGTATAATTATGATACCATAATCGAAAAGTAGATGAAATTTGCTAGAAAAAATATTAAAACCTCAGCTCGATATCTCTGTTTGTTTCAGCGTTATTGCCAATAGAATAATTTTTAAAACTAAGCGATTAGAAAAAAAGTGGTACGGCACTGATATTTTTCCATGTGGATATTATTTCTGATTAGCCTGGTCAATTCTGCATAAAAATGGTCTCTTGCGTTTTTCTCCTCAGGCACACTGTTTTTAATTAAAATAATTAAATTAAATTAGCTCTACTAGTATTATTAACATTGATAATGCAAAATTTTGTTTTATAAAAATTATTGGAAATGACCACCTTCACTTAATAGGCATGCATGAACCCCCTCTTATTAAAGTCGGTACGCCAATGAGCATAAAACCAAAATGATGCATAATTGTCCAAGCTTTTTAATGGTGTTATCAAAGATATACCTTAATGTGGAATTTTCGCAGATATGTAAAATTTTAAAATTTACTTTTCAATTACGCCCTCTTGCGGCAAAATGCGGAACTTAAAAATAATTTCCAGCATTTTCTCCTGGGCACTTTTGTCATAAAAAAATTTACCCGGATGCTGTACGATTACTAGTTTCTGAGATATGGCCGGCGGTCATTCTTACTTGACCACCCAGTACATAATGCACGCCTTTGTCACGCCATTTTCAGTATTTGTGAATGGATAACAATAGGCAAAACCCATAAATTGATCCAAACCTGGGTGACACTACCTGCACTTGATGAAAATAAAGAATTTTGTAAATAAATCAATGCCAAATTATAAAAGTGGCTTAAATATTTGTTGGGTCACTCTATAAGTCCCTTTGCATACCTAATGAGCTTTTATTACTCTATACCTTTCTGAAATAGACTCTAGAAACAAGACTGATGCGAGAATAATAAAGGATTGATATCGTTTAAGACTGTCAGTCCGATTGATCGTATATTATGATCTGCAAAACAGATTTTAATAGAATTTATTAATAAATGGCAAAAAATTGATCGTTTTTTTTTTTTTAATTTATTGCATAAAAAGTGGATTTAGTTTTTATTTTTTAATGAGAAAGCTCTAAACTTCTTTGACATTAACTTTGATGACTTGCATGGGTAATTAATTAATAAGAATCGTTTATACACTCCATTTTTAATGACTTCAAAGTATTCCAAAGAAAAAGTTACTTTAAAAGTTCCTAATGTTTTAATGTCGTAAGTTCAAATTGTTCCCGGAGAGGTTTTTTTATGAATTAGTAAGTTTAAAGTTACAAAGACCAATACACTTCTTTGACGCTTTGCATAATTTCCGACTTGAGTTAGAATTGCAAAAAGTACACTTCTTTTTATTCTTATTTTTTCATTAAAGCTTTGCTCTCCCTTTTTATGGATTTAATTATAAGCTTTTTTATATTTTATAATAATAAGAGACAGTCTACATAAACAGATAACGGAAATTCTTTAAATCTTGATTATAAAGGAGATCTTGACGTCCTGATTAAAAGTGTCCACGGCCGTAATCCAATCCTATGACTAGTTTTTGAGTTATGGCCTTTTAAAGTTGGCAACTTCTTACTTTGAGATTTTATGCATTGTCTGGAGTTTTCACTCGTTTCTTAAAAACTATCAACTTTTTTATTTTTTTTATTGGTGAAAAAGTAGGCCTTAAGTTTTCTTTCACTTATAAATAAATAAAATATGTACAGGATGTTCAATAATTTATAGGCGGATTAAATGATTAATAATATTTAAAAATTATGAAAATCCAAAAAAAATTTTATCTATAGGTACTCATTTTTTGAATTCTGAAAACAAACGGCTAGATTTTGTTCATATTTTAATATCTTGTAGTACCAAGCTATGAATGAAAAAAAAATGGGTATAGGTTGAAGTAGAATATATTTCCGGGTATTTTATTTTCCAAAAAAAAAAATTGAAAATTCACCCGAAAACGTAATAAACGACTTTTAATTGATTTATTTAATTATTATGCCAATCGGTAACAATTTTCTTTTACAATAATTATTCTCCAACACATTCTTACCGTAGATATACAGGGTGGACCAGTTACAATGATTTATATAAGTGAAAACAATTCTGAAAGAAAGTCAATATTTTCTTACACTTAGTCGTTGCTAGGCAACGGAAAGTAACTGTTAGGACATATTTATTATTGTACTGTAAGGAAATATTATTCCTGTACGGCTACTTGTAAATTAAAATGTATTATACTTGACAATTCAATATTACTGTGTTTCCATAGTTACAACACAAATATTTAATGGCATCCTTTATTTGTGAACAAAGTTAATAATATTTATTTCAAAATTTTAACAAGTTTGTTGTTATAATTTATGTCCTTTAAATAACTTATAATAATAAATAGCTTTTCCTACTAGGTATACTATACAATGTACTATTACGCAATATCTCATCAGTAATTTTTAAATTCTAAAAAACAAAACATGTTTGGAATATCAGAAAGAGTATTTTTTAAAAAATCCCAATTATTAGAAAATCATTATTCCCTAGAGAATATCTCCTATACAAGGTGTTTTATAATTGAATGCCAATCCAAAAGGGCGGTAATACTTGGACGATTTTAAGAATAATTCTTTATATGAACATAGGTCAGCAACCGCTTAATTTTTGAGATACAGGATGTTTAAATAAAAAAAATTCCCAATATTAATTCCCAATATTTCTAAAACTGCTTTGACTTTTTTTTTCAATTTTGGTACATACCAAGTACGTATGAAAATAAATTTTTTCCATAATAAAGATTTTCTACTTACTTACAGGAGGCGGAGAATTTCAACAGCTAATTTAATGCCGCTAATTTTTCTCTAGTTAATTTAATTTTTTTTTTGTTTAAAATAATTATGTTTTTAAAAATAAAAAATGTATTTTTATGCGTATTTATCACTTTATTTTATTTTTTAAATCGAAAACCGTCCATCTGACGAAAACAAATCAAGAAACCATTTTTATGAGAAGATAGAGGCTATTTATAAATATAATATTTATTTAAAAAAAAAACAGTGCGTATAATTTTTTTGATTAAAAGTATTTCAGGGAATGTTAACAGGGATGCCACTGATGAAAATTTAAAAAACCTTTATCCTGGAAAAAATGTATTTTCATACGTACTACCAAAATTGAAAAAAAAATATAAAGCGGTTTTAGAGATATTTGAAAAAAAATCACCCTGTATCTTAAAAATAAAGCGGTTGCTGACCTATGTATGTTCATATGAAGAATTATTCTTAAAATCGTCCAAGTATTATCGCTCTTTCGGATTAGCATTCAATTATGAAACACCCTGTATGTAAAGCAATGCATATTAAGGAAGTAGAAAAAAAGCTCATCTCAGTCGGAATTCTATTTTATAATTTCGTATAAATTTAAAGTACATAATTTTAAAATGAAAATTATTTGACAGGGAACACATTAAACTTAATAGTTTTTCTGAAATATCACTATCACAGGTTTTATGAAGAACACTGTGGCAGATATAGGAGAAATATTTCTCAAGAAATGGAATAACTAGGAGTTATTATTGGTTAAAAATACAGCATAGAATGTTTTAAATTAGGTACTGGACAATATTTGTTTCAGTAATAACGTACACATAAATGCAAACTTAATCTATGTATAGAAGTGACACCAAAGCTGTATAGTAAATATAGAATAGAATTTTAGTAGAACGATGATAATGCCATAGTTTTTGACAAACTGGTTCTAAAGGAAAATAGGGTGGCCCATTTGTCTGACAAAGTAATATAGGTACCGTCTCTGCTATTAATGATATCAAAAAGAAGTTTTATAAAAGTTGTGAGGAATAAAAAAATACCTATATGTTTTAAAATTATTTTTAAACATACAGGATGGCCCAGAAAAGTAGAACAATAAAAAGATAATTTTTTTTTTTAACAATATTTTAGATATTTTCTTTCCTTACAAAATTATCCATATGACGCCATATTTGGTTTTTTATTTTTTTGCAACGTTGCCAAATTTTGGAAAAAACATGATAGTAAAAAATTATCTGTATTTCTCAATAAAAGTATCGAAAATTGAAATTTTTTTGTAAGCTCTTAAGTTTAGGGATGGAAAAACTGTCTTTAATCTTTAAGTACTTAAAATGTTGTATAGGGTGTTTTCTGTTGACCTCCAAATACTTATACGAAATTGTAAAATACAATAACTCTGTTCTTTTAAATAAAACACCCTATATTTATTAGGTTCTGAAAGCATCCAAAATTATTTGTAACCCTTATTTTTCTGATGTATAAATAAAAACTCCTTTTTTCTGAGGCTAATATTTCTACTGCCTATTTAGCCATACTAAACTCTGTGTCTTCAGACTAGACCACAGCCACCTTTAAATTTTAATATTTTATTGATTCTTTTTCTCTTACCCGTTCAGTGTTATCTTATTAATGAATTACTAGGAAGTACTTAGTTGTGGGTGGTGAGGAGGCTCAGCAACCTAACAAGTAGACCAAGGGGATTCTTTTTGGCTATTTCTGAATCTTCTCCCAATTATCTCAACCACCTTCCTCAAAGAAGTTAAATAGTCTACATTTTAGAACAGAACCCCCGCCAGGATAATGTAGCATTTGTATTCCTCGGTATAATACCACATATGTCAAAGTTTTTTCCAAATCGCTATGTGGGTGATAATCTTAATACATGCGCCTACAATTTCATTAAAAGCATTCTAAAATCAAACAAGTTATTTAACTTTAAACTTGATCCAAATTTTTCATGTCCGTTTTTTTTGCTGATGACTTCTTATAGATATTACCTGGAGCCCCTTAGATTTATGACAAATAATTTAGATAGCATATTGGGTGCCATCATAAAATTTGGTTTAGTAAATTTCATGGTATAAAAATGGTTACACCATTTAAGACAGGGTCCTTTACAAGAAATAAATAAATTCTCGCCATATTGCTAGATCGTAAAAAAGCCTAGTCTAAAATTATATACTGTTACAGTAGCTGTTTACGAGGGCGAATATCTGAATCTGACCCGCATCAGCAGGACCGAAATGGGTGTTTACCTCTGCATCGCAACAAATGGGGTGCCACCATCAGTTAGCAAGAGGGTAGTTGTCGACGTCGAATGTAAGTATGCTTTATACTTTACACCTTTGTTTATTGTTTTCTATCGTTGTATAATGACCAGCATTAACATTTACTCTTAGATAGGTATCCTTCTGTTTAGAACAATTTATCAGGTCCCTTTTTGTAATCCCTAGAAACGTAAAAAATTTCACAGGCAAAATTTCAACTATTTTCACATCTTTTTAGGGATCCATAACATTTTAAAAGATTACTTTCCTTGTAGTCATTTTGATGCTTATTAATATTTACCATACAGGATGGAATTTTTAATTGGAATAAATTCAGTATTAGAAAGCCTCTGTTATTTGCGGAGAATACGAAAATACGGGTGCCTTTATTTTTAGTTTGGAACACTTTTTTAGTCCCGTCATGAAATTTACCCTTCTTCAGGGGGGTACAAACAGCCCCCAACTTTTTTTCTCAAATGTAAAGGTATGTAGGTATTGCGATAGCTCGTTGGAAAGGGCCTAAAAAAAGGAATACGACTCACTATTTACTTTTTCATTTCGGTAATCTAGACGCAATTTTTTTATTGCAAAAATTGTTGGAAATGTTGCCCATTTTTTCTTGACAAAACCCTAATCTAAAGTAAAATTCATCCTTGACATTATGTACTATTTCCGGGGTTATTTGGCGAATGTCTTGTATAAGTCGTTGTTAAATAACCCATTTTAGTATAATAAAAATACTTCTTACTATAAAAAAAGTAACGGTTTAAACAGCACAATATACTTCTTCCAAACCGAAAATAAAGTGACCACTGGAATGCGGCATTAACGAAACAAACAATCTTAACAATAACATGTTTCCTTTTTTTTTAGCCAGCCTGCGCTGCATAAACCAAAATTGTAGTATGAATTGTTGGTAAAATGGCTAGTTCTTATTTTTTTTCTGGCTTTTTACATTACCAAAATGCAAAAGTAAATAGTGGGTCGTATTCCTTTTTTTATGCCCTTTCCAACGAGCTATCGCAATACATACCTTTACATTTGAGAAAAAAAAGTTGGGGGCGGTTTCTACCCCCAAAAGAGGCGTAAATTTCATGACGGGACAAAAAAAATATACCAAACTAAAGATAAAGGCACCCGTATTTCCGTGTTTTCTCCGCTAATAAAGAGGCTTTCTATACTGAATTTATTCCAGTTATAGTATACAGGGGCGGTTCTACGGGGGGGGGGGGGGGGGGGGGGGGCAGGACCCCCAACATTTCTGAAAAAAACTATAAAATTCATGCCACTGATAAAAAAATATTCCGGGTGCTTTATTATTTACATAATTTGATAGAATTCGAGCATGATCCCAAAAAATTTTGGGCTGTGGCGTTATTTGCTTGCGAAGGCTACCAAAAATTGTGGCTGCGCTCAGTGGCGTATATAAGAGGGGGGGGCTGCCGAGCTGCATTTTCATCTCACGCATGGACTCTTAATTTAAATCTTAAAATATAGTATTCTTGGCTTAGATTACAAAGGTCTCGTAGGAAACGTTCAGCTTTTAAACTTTTCCTTCTAAAAGTCCCCTTTTATATAGAGATTAAGGTTTCACACGCATATCGTTTTAGTTATTGATTTTTGATGCAATTTTAAAGGAAAACGAGTAAAAAGAATAATATTTTATAGAATTTTTCTATTATATACGATTTCCCTTTTTTAGAGCTATTTTAAATCAACAAAAATATAACCCAGTGCAATAAAATATTTTTACAACAAAACAATTAGGTATTTATTTCTTAAGAGAAAAATTAAGGTAAACATTTCAATTGAAACATTTTTTATGGAAGAAGTGTGATAATTTATAATAAAAAAAATAGTGCGGGATGAAATGAGAATGCTTTATTAGGAATATAAATATACGGCACTTAAGAAGGAGTATTTCAAAACCTAACCATTTGCACCAAAAACTGCTCTTAGATCTACGCTCCTAAAATACATGATTTCTGAAAAAATCATCAATTTTGGCGTGGTGAGCGATTTTTTACTTTTTTTTTAATCATGAAAAACCGAGCCCGAAAAACGCTGGTTAGAGTCATAGAAACGTCTTATGTTAAAATTTTGGATTGGCACCAATATTCATATTATTCACAATTATAAAAAATGTTTTTTTTTTAATAAAGAGCCAGCTAGGAATATCAAAAAAAAAAACATTAAAAAAAAATTTAATCCAACCATGCAAAGGGGGAGAGGTAATAATTTAATTTTCGAAATTTGATGTTAGGTGAATTTTAAACGAACTTTGGGCGTGGCCCCGAAATTTTTTCGCCTGCGGCGCCTTCTTCGCTAGGTACAATACCATGGAATACATATAGTCCCGACTATCCCTCTCTTCAGAAAAAAAAATGTCCTACTTACGCCCCCCAGCCCCCCCCGAGCATATTTTCTGGCTACGCCAATGTGTTGCCCCCCCAGTATTTTGGGTCTAGAACCGCCCCTGATAGTATATAGTAGTCACATTGATGCTTAGTATTTGTTGATGATTATTTTAGTAGGCAGCAGGGTATTTCAGGTAAATGAGGAGATAGAGTACTCGTTTCAAAAGGCATATAGCAAAACGAGCGAAGAAAACAAACAATCTTAAAAATGTTATTTCTCAATAAATCAAGATCGAAGGGCTTGATATGTATTATTTAAATATTTTGCGAGTTGGATACCAAAGGAGCAGCTAGTTTATATTTTATGAGCGTAGCTCGTGATAAAGCGCCTTGCCCTAAAGATATTTGTTACACTTTCCACGTGTCCTTAAACCTTAAAAAGCAAATGTTCATAGAGAAATTACCTGTCGGGCAAGCTCTTTGGGTAAATATAAAATAGAAATCATTTTTGTTACTGCTAAGGTAAAAGGGAATTTATTTTGTTTTCCACATAGTTTCTGCCAAGCAAACGTATATTTTACAGACGTATTCTTACTGTGAGCTGTGCGGCTGCTGCTGCCATCTTGAACGTGTTATATTTTGTGACATCTTTTAGCTATTCATTTCTCAGCGGGTTATATTTATAGCTCATATCTGTCACCTAAAAAAACAAGCTTTACTGTCACGAAAATTTCAGGTTTTTATGTAATTATTTAATATCATGGGTTGTTTATTATAAAACAGATACCAAGAGGAATATAGAATTTGTAACATTTTTAAGCTTCTCGATTTAAATTCTCGTAAAAATCTAACTAAATATTAATGTACTAATACAGCTACCATTTTAGCCCTTAAAAAATAATTATGTTCGAATTAATAATATTAATTTAATCCGAATGTAGCTATGCATAATAGGGCCACGGTTAACTCCGATGGACAATAATTATAAACACTCGTGCATTTTGGCGCGCCCCAGTTCAAAGCAAGTGAAGACCCAACGCCCAACATGGCTTTGATATTCACCGTTGCTATGGTTACGTGACGTCAGTCACGCAAACAGCATGTAACAATTCGCATTATGATGAAAGGCAATTTAAAAATAGATCAGTCGTATGCACCATTGTTTAAGCATTGGTTCGCCTACCTTAAGGTATTTATTTTGAGGCTTTGCGAAACTTACGGTTATAGATATCGTTTTTACGTGATTTACTGTGTGATTAAAAAGTTTTATCTTTATTTTTCAGTTAATTCAGTAGTCTACATACCTACTTAGTTGTATGTTTTAAAAATGACCCCAATTAATGACATAGTTTGTAATTTGTTGGAAACTCCATTCCGTCGTTGGACAGATGAGGATAAGAGAGACGTTTTGTTACACAGGTTTTTAGTTAATGTTTGTTTAAGTACTTGCACTATATCTAGCTCATCACCATTTTTAAGACCGCGAGCCGCCACTGGGATTTGTAGACGTCATTATTATTATTAAAATATATTGCTGCAAAAGTTCCAGAAAAATAAATAAATTTATAAATATGCAAGAAAAATAATCACCTGATGATAATGATGAATGATTTAACAAATAGTGTTGTCTACCGTTATTAAGTTAAATTCTAATTCAAATTGCCTGGTACTATCACGAAAATGGTGCTTTTTCTATTGGTATTGTCATTATTTGTATATCCGGTTCGATCTAATTTGTTCTTATGAGTATATAATAAATTTTCAGGTCGTTCCAACATTATTCCTCTTGCTTATTTTGTGACTACCATCTGACAAGTAAGATTTTCTGTGTTGATCAGTTTTGAAATTGGATAGAATAAAAACATTTAATTTATAGAGAAATATCAGAACAACGAAATACATTTCTCAGATAATACTATTTAAAAAAAAACAGTAACCACCTCTATAGAAAATCTACAACAAAATAAACAACACTCATCAAAACGATCCTGGAAAATTAAATGATCTGCATTGCATAGTTTATACACAGACTAGTTCCATTTTTTTAAACCAGCATAACTTTGATAATGAGCTAGGTACAATTAAATAATAGCAAAAAACAATGGATACAAAACAAATGTGATAAATAATTTGTGAAGAAAGAAAGAAAGAAAGAAAAGAAAATAAAGAAAGAATTTTATAACGTTAGTCCTCCAACAAATAATAATTAAAAACAAGGATAAAGTATACAAATGAAATAAGTCAGGTTTATAAAATTAACTTTGTAGTTTGTGAACACATTTATATATTAGGGTTCGGATACGGCATTTCATGGACCAGTAAATAATTAAAGCTGGCAACATATTGGCTGGCACAATATTGAGTCTTCCCTGCCCCCTCCCCCTCATTGCTGGGCATACAATTTATCGTGTGTAAGTGAATAATTAAAGTTTGCAAGAAATGTTTAATGTGTTAATGTACATTAGTTAATACTAAATAGTTTTTACCACTCCGATAAAATAACGCGTTCAACCCCTTTCCTCCCTCCAGTCGCCCCCTTTTTAATGCTATGCACATACAAGGTAATTAAAGCTAACAAGGTACTTTTTATGTTATGATTACGCAATATACAAAAGTTGTTTTGGCATTCCGATGAAAAACGAGCTATTCACCCCCTTCTTAACGTTTATGCGCTCTCCCCTATTCATCTTCATCATTGCTGCTGCAATCGGCGGTAATTTGTACGTCCTCTCGCTAACAATTGCACATTTCGTCCTCTCCACCAGAAAAACATAATTATACACACACAAAAATTTTAAATTTTTTGCTACACATTTGAAATATTTTGTGCTGCATTTATTTTTTTTACAAGGACAACTTATTAAATCTAAGAGTTCATCTGGGACTGTGTTTGCGGAAGACGACAAATTTGGTAGAAATAAGTTGTTTTTTTCTTCATTTCACTCAAAGTTGAGAGGATTTGTTTTTTCCGTGAGTTTATCCATATAAATACTTGAAACTTTGCTCTGTGCAAAGTCGGATAAAGACTAGATTTTGTAGGGGCAGCCGATCGCTTTGCATTTGACGCTAAGTTAATCTAGTAATATTTGTTTTTGATGAATACAGTAAAAAGATGAACTTTTCAAACCCTTTCATTAAACTATCCAAATTTCCCTTTTTTACGTCGCTCTTCAGATAAACCTTTAAATATTTACCAAAAAATGTCTTTACCTGAAACACTGATGATATTACACGGATATAAAATGTATTGGTAAAATAATTTTAATCACCTTTTCCTGAAAAACCTCCTGTTGTATTACAACCAGATAAAGCAGGAAGAGCTGGTAATTCATCCCCTTGCAATGGTGTTAATTTGTGTACTATAGCAGGAATACAAATATATTTTTTGAATTCTGTGCCAGGTAAAATAACTTAGCAGTTTAATATATCCAAATATTTAAGCAGAATAAAGGAAAGGTGGAAATTTTAAACGATCTAAGTCAAATTAGAATTGGTTTTTTATTTATTCTGGCCTCATAATTTTTTCACTTAAAACATAAGCATATAAAAGGTAAATCTTCTTTTGCAGCTGAAAATAATTTGTTATTATACAGGGTGATTGATACTTTTTTTTTAGCTGTGTATAGAAGGCATTAAAATAAACAACATTTTCAAATACCTTTTTCAAAAAACTCAAAAATAAGGTACTTACATTCATTTATTACACTATGGATCAAATACGGTTATGCCTAACTTACCCGTTGAATAACATTAAGAAAACTTCTGGGTGTAGGATGAGCCTGCAAGGGAAAGCGTTCTGCGTATAATCTCGAAGCAGCAGTCGCACTTTGACGACACTCACTGTAAATTAGCACCATATCTACTAGTTCATTGTTTTCAAATTTTACCATTTTCACGTGTCACCAATATAAAACTAACTTGCTTTAGAAAAGCACACCGCAGCGGATTGCCAAATAAATAACTGACCACCGGGTCGGTGTAAATTGCATGGCTAATAAGACAAAAACAACATAAACCATAGCAGGCTACGTTTTGATGACCAGGCCCGCAGATTATTTACTTCTGTATCTCGCTTATTTTTAAGTTTTTTGAAAAAAGGTATTTGAAAATGTTATTGTTTATTTTAATGCCTTCTATACACAGCTAAAACAGAAGTATCATCTTAGTAAACACCCTGTATAATTAAAGAACATAAATTAAGTATCCACTTTGGGTTTTGTTATGTCAAATTACTGAATAAATATTAATTAATTATTTCTACATTGTAAAAAGAAAAGTAAAAAATAAGTTCATTGGTACAATTATTAGAAATAAAAATCAACTCTATGCATGAACGACTCCATTAAGCACCTCGATTATTGATAAATATTTAGATTCTTTAAACTTTAGCTTTCCCAAACCTCTAATAAAGTTTAATAATTAAATAAGTATAAACGAATGTATACTTTGTTATTTGTGACATAACATTTTTTGGCGTTATGACTGCTTCGCAGCTAGTACAACTACATCTTCATAGCTCTAATAATAATTAACCAAACTAAGGGTATACATGGTTCTGCTTCTCACCTCCCGTCTTTTATAGCTCAGTTACTAATTAAGTTAGGATATTCATATTTTGCAGACCTGTACCTGTATCCTAGGGAACGTTTCAAGTAAATATTTTTATCTGTACAGGATTACCCAAAAAAGTGTGACGTCATGATGATATCTTTTTTTGAATATATATACCATATATTTTGTTATTTATTTGGGTGCCTTTTATGATTTCAGTGAAAAAATAAAAACCAAAACAACAGTTTAACACCACTGGTATATAGAGTCTCATTAGGAAAAGTTTTGACAGTAACCCTGCTATGTCTATTTTAAAACTATCCTTCTTCTCTCCTCTGTCCCGTTTCATTTGTTCTTTTTTTCATCCTAACTCGTGGAGCTGCGATTTCTAAATGCAACCGGCAATCATGCATGCTCCAGAATGTGAGCTGTCCTCCGCGAATAGCGTTCTGTGCAGAAAAACAACTTCCCACATCAGTATTTAAGCTTCCCACCGGGTACCTCCCGTATCGATTGGAAAGGTTGAGAATTGTAAAATACAACCACGCAGGTTTACAGAATGGATCTGATAAAGAAAGAGATCTGGACGAAGGAGCTACGCTATCTACAGAAACTAAGTGCCATGGCTGTACCATTCGGGGTCTACTCGACAGGCTCTTGTTCCTATTTCTAAGCGGTACGGGTACGATATGCATACAGTGCTATGGTAGCCTGTATTTTCTTTCCAAAACGTCTATAGCTTTAAGGGATTCGGTGCTTGAAATATCCTACATATTTTTTGATGTAATTTTTTAGTTCCTCCTATGATCTGGGTACCAAATCAGTTGGTAGGCGCTCCTGCTGGAACTGATGTCACGCTAGACTGTCACACCGAAGCCCATCCAAAAGCTATTAGTTATTGGGTTCGTGACAATATCATGCTTCTCCCCACCAAGAAACATGGAGCGGATCTAACAGAAAATAGTTATATGTAAGTACATAAGTGTAAATTTAAACTAAGATTTTACATTAGTAACACGTTCCGAATTTGAATTTTTTGATTATTTTATTTTGACGTCATCCATTATAAGCCTCTATAGACATTAGAGAGTCTATTATTATGAGAATAAAAAATTTTGTTTCAAAACTTCAATTCATGTCACATGCCTCTTGGCTTATTTTAAATTGAAAAATATTATGTTGGATTTTTATTTTTAGATTTTTTGTCCTTCCCCTAATTTACAACTGTAACTTTTGTTTTATATTTTTGCTGTTTTTGTTGTCTTGCTGCATTACCACAAAATTATTTTATACACGATACAAGACTAAATACAAGGTGATTCCTAAGTTGATACTTCTTTTTTAGCTGTGTATAGAAGGCATTAAAATAAACAACATTTTCAAAAAACTTAAAAATAGGCGATACAGAAGTAGAGAAATCTAAGTGCGGGCCTGGTCATCAAAACGTAGCCTGCTATACTTTATGTTGTTTGTCTTATCAAGAGACTAAGCCGTAAAGTGCATGACTTAGTCAGTGGTCAGTTTGTTATTTGGCAATCCGCTGCGGTGTGTTTTTCTGAAGCACGTTAATTTTAAATTGGTGACAAGTGAAAATGGTAATATTTAAAAACAATGAACTAGAGATGGTGCTAATTTACGGTGGGGTTCGCCAAAGTGCGGCTGCTGCTTCGAGATTATACGCAGAACGCTTTCCCTTGCGGGCTCATCCTACACCCAGAAGTTTTTTTAATGTTATTCAACGGGCAAGTTAGGCAGAACCGTATTTGATTCATAGTGTAATAAATGAATGTAAGTACCTTACTTTTGAGTTTTTTGAAAAAAGTTAAAAATGTTGTTTATTTTAATGCCTTCTATACACAGCTAAAACAGAAGTATCAACTTAGGAATCACCCTGTAGACTATTCAATATTGACCCTCAATATTTTATTTGTTTATACTGATATTGTGTTAACCTTAATAAGTAGCTTTTTTCTTCTTAAGGCATTTGATTGTAAAAATGTCCTAAATTTCTATTATTTGAACCTGGAAATTCCGTAAAACTAAATTGGTTTAGGAGATCAGTTATAGGTTTAAACCTACACGAGTACATACGGAAAAAATATCACGCTACGTATAATCTTCTTTGGCGGAAAATCCAATTTTGACTTATTAATAATTCGTGAATTCTGTTTCAGGGCACACATGAAATTGACTGTCCGAAACCTCCAGACGACCGACTTCGGCAACTATCGGTGCATCTCGAAAAATTCCCTCGGGGAAACCGAAGGCTCCATCAGGCTCTACGGTAAATAAAATTGAACTACGTGTATGTATAAGTATTTTTATTCTTTAAGGTAGGCGTTAAAAAGCGAATACATTATGGTGCGGTTTGATTACCAAAAAAAAAAGTCAATTTCTAACAAAATAAAATCGATATACAAATATACAAAACTAAACCTATTAGGACCTACGCCGAGTAGGAATTTGAATGCAGGCTTTACGGCGATGAGGACGAAACTGCCTCACATATCATATATAACTGCGAAGCACTGACCCGAGGAGGACTCAGAATCTTTGGAGATATCCAATATGGGGATAACCTCCCACATGACAAACTTGGTAGGAATTTGCGGGACCTTATAAAAGGAACAAACCTTTTCTAGCAAGATAGGGGAGCCCAATAAGCCAGTGCAAGAAGCTTGGGCCGAACGCCCGACCCCGCCTTAAACCAACCAACCAAACCTATTAGGAACAACAGCCATTAAAAGTTGCTATAAAAACAAATGTAATGTTGTTAATAATCAAACTTAAATACATTGTACTAATGTGAGATCCTTAATAAAGCATTAATTTAAAATAAAAATACATAAATTATTAGCGGTACATCTGTACCTTAACATCAGAAAGTCGACCTTTTAATATTGTAACCCTAATTTTTATTTTATTACATGTTTACTGAATTTAGTATTTGTTTGTAATTATTTAATGATAACTAAAAGGGCCGAATAAAGTGTCAAATATTGATTAAAAAACAGTAAAACATAACAACTATGTTTTCAGAAATCCCGATGCCCACAACAATATCCAGGCCAACCGAAGTAAGGAGTCAACTTCATAGGGATAGTAAGTATACATTTTAGAACAATATCTGCTTTCTTGTGCCTCCCACATCTCCCAGGCGTGTAGAATTAAGTTTTGTCGATTTAAGTTGTTTCCTATATTTACTAACAGAACTAGCAGAAATAAAGGGCCTTTTAAAATTTGGTAAATTCAGGTTTTACTTTTTTTTAGAGATTTAGAAAAATTATTCAAAATACGTTCTTATTTTTAGGTCTAACTAAACGAAATACAAGCAAAATTAACCAAGAGGAACAACTTAAAAGTAAAATGACCTCTTCGATCGAGAACGATGAAGTTCTTACGCCGAAGAATGTTGAAACGAGGCAAGAATATGGTGGTTACCACACTCCCCCAAGCCCCCAAATGTCAAGTAAGTAATGAGTTTATAAATGATTTATTTTACAGACTATAAAAATATTCATACGAATGGAAAAAAAAACTATCAATCAAATACGTGGCCAACTTATGTCCAACATTAAAAATATATAGTTATCAACATTTATTTTCAGCCGTTCCAGAGATACGAGGCTTCGAAGTTGGTGATTTTGACCTTATCCAATTAATAGAAGTTTTGAGATTAGAAACCTAATTTTTTTAGGGAGAACTAACTATGTTATTGTCAAATATGTCAAGTGTAAAAAAAATGACAAATACGACGCCATTTTAAATTTTTTTAAATGGCAACCCACATTTATAGTTACAGTCAGATTTTAAAAATATATAATTGTCGATATTTATTACCAGCCCTTACGGAAATACGGCCGCGTCACACACTGCATCGTTCGATTTTGTCTTTTAAGCGTCTCACTCCATTAAAAAATAGAAACTTTAGGATTAGAAAATTAATTCTTTTTTTTGAAATACCTAATTTTTTTATAAACCGCGGCGGTGGCTCAGAGGTGAGTTACTGGAGTGGGTATACGTACAATAAAAAAAAGTATATCCGAAATTTAGTGGATTTAAGAATGCAGGGAAAAGTGTAAAAGGTATCATCCTCAACCCACGTTGAGATCGGTCATCTCGTGGTGTGCGGAAAAAGATACACACTCCCCAATCGGTAAGTCATGTAATGGCAAGAAACCGAGGGTTAATAGCCCTTGGGGGGTATCGCATGACCGAAGATCGTGGTTCGGAACCCACGTTAAACTGTAGGTCCCCTCGGGAATGGCCCTGGCAGCTAACGAAGAGGAAAAAAGCCTAATTCGAATGAATGGCAAGAAATGACAAAAACCTAATTTTTTATAGCGGAGCCAAAGTTAAGTAAAGTAATTATGAGCGTGAAATAAAAACCTTGATGTACAGGTAGGTGCGTAAATTTTTTCTAGAAGTTTAGTTTTTTTCATTATAACAAGAATATTTTACTGATATTTATTACTCTAGGACCAACCCAGTTCCCCTTCTGCAATGCCTCTGCCCTTGCAGTACAAAGCTTAAAATATAGACATAAAATGAGGTAAAAGAGCACTGCATTACACTGTAGGTAATTAATTCATTACTCATGTGCAAACGACCGGTAATATTGCTCAAAAAAGGGCATATTATTGACTACTATACAATAATAACGTAATAAAAGATACATTTTAAATTTAGATTTTTTTGCAAATTCTTTTTGATCCTTTCACGCTCTTACCATGCGCGAAAATACCAGAGCGTTAAAATAAAAAAATGTTTGTCAATAATTCATGACTTTCATTAATGACTGGGTTATGGTTCATAACAATACAGGCTAATTGCATCTTATATCCGAGTCAATTAGAATAAGTAAGAAGAAGTAAATACTAATTGATTTATTAACCGCTCCGGATACAAATCTAAAGTGCGAAAATAAAAAAGTACGGTTTTATTGTTTACCATTTGTCAGTCTGCTTTTCTCGCCTGAGAGAAAATTTAGTCTATTCGTCACGATTTGTGGTAATTAATAAACCTCTGGGGAGGTAATAATGAGTGCCATTAACATTAATGCGTATAATAATACGCGCAGTACGGAGCTGTTATAGGCGTCAAACCGGGCCTTGTCGTTATAGGGGGCTACAGAATAAACACTTTATTAAGAGCGAATGTTCTCACAGCACAGCGTATTAGGAATAACCTAATTACTATTAATAGGTTATTCTACTGGGTGAAAAACGAAATTATTTAACATTTTGTCCGTACGGTTTCTGGTTAATCAATTGGTTTATTAAATGGGGAGAAATAATACTCAGTCAACCTTCACTAAGATATATTTGATAACGAACATTTTTATTTCACTCTACATGTTTCGAACGTATAAACGTTAATCTTCAGAAGAAGTATATAGTTTATGTTGAAATAGATATTGGGAAATTGTGAATGACACCCTCATAGAGCTATTAAGATTGGATTGGTTTATTGTTGTGTTGAATATAGCACGAAAATCACATACCGCATGCGTATACCCAGTGGCGTATCTACAGATTTCGTCTAGAGGGGGCAGTCATTGTCATTTCGTGTCATTCTTTCGAATTACTTTTTTTACCTCTTGGTTCGCTGCCAGGGCCATTCCTGAGGGGACCTACAGCTTAACGTGGGTTCCAAACCACGATCTTCGGTCATGCCACATGACCTACCGATTGGGGAGTGTGTATCTTTTTCCGCATACCACGAGATGTCGGATCTCATCCGGCCTGGTTACCGGCGTGAATGGGGTGGGTTGGGAGATGATACCTTTTACACTCTTCCCTGCATTCTTAAACCTACTAAAATTCGAACGTACTTTTTTTATTGTGTGTATGCCCAGTCCAAGGATCGAACTCGGAACGCCACGGTCGAATGCCAGTGAATCACCGCTAAGCCACCGCCGTAGTGAGGGGGGGCAGTCAGGAAAGGGAAAATGCGCCGCAGGCGAAACATTATCGGGGCCACGCCCAAAGTTTGTCAAGAATGTATTCAACTATCTAATTTCGTAAATTAAATTACCCCTACACCGCGGCAGTGGCTCAGAGGTGTTACTGGCATTCGACCGTGACATTCCGGGTTCAATCCCCGGAGTGGGCATACGCATAATAAAAAAAAGTATGTCCGAAATTTAGAACGTTTAAGAATGCAGGAAAGAGTGTAAAATTTATCATATTCCAACTTAAAAATATCTATAATTTTTTTAAAATGAAACACCGTATATATTTTAAATAAAATTCATTGAACAACGTATCAAGCAATCAATTTTTTCTTTATGACGAAAATATTTTTGTTTCAGAATGCGTCTGCATAGCCCGATGGACGGTTCTCCAGTTTGCCGCTGTGATTCTCAACTGTTGTTTATTTGTTGCGCCGATTTTAACCTTATGTTAAATCAATGTTGTTTTTGCTAATTTTCTAATAATTGTAAACTGTATTTTGTTCTACAAAGCTCAATTATGTAATATGTAAATTAATTTTGTAATAAATAGTACATATCGACTGTATGTAATTAACGATCAATAGAAACATTCTTAGACAATTATTATGTACTACGTTATTTAAAATTTATGACTTTTACACTAACCACAAATTCATTCTATAAGTGGTCAATATTTTTCGAGGTCAAGTTTTTTAATAACAAAATTTTTTTTAATAAATTACTTTTTTAACGTTGCGATCTGGATTGCATCTTTGACGAAAAGAACCAGTTCCTACTTCGTTTTAAACTTTCCATTGATCGTTTACACATATTAAAATATATATCAGTATTAGAGGAATATCAAAAAATATTTCCTAAAATGTAAAGCAAACGCTAATTTAAGTAAAAAAAAAAACTGCCATAAAAATGGTTTTAACAATTTTGTAAATAAGCAAATCCTAAAATTTGTTAAGTGAATTGGAAATCCCAAAACTTTGCCTATGTATATAATTATGAGTAAAGCGGTTGTTTTAAAATTACACTGATTAATACTATTTTCACCACATAAAATCCTTTTAATTTGGTACCAATATTAAAAGAATAAATGTTTTTCTTTCATTACCTTCAGTGTTTATAAAGGCCTTTTTACATTAGATGCAAGTGGTCGTGGTCAAAAACAACCATGGACTTGCATCTAATGTAAAAAGGCCTTAAGAGTAACGCATTCACCATTTTGTTTTTTTGATCAATAATTCGTTACCTTTTTCTTTAATCCAAAAATCAGCCCAATACCGACATTTAAAGCATAAGTACCTACAATTTAAAGTTAAACAAGTTTGCATTTATAAAGAAATAAAAGCTGAAAAAGAAAAATGGACAAATTTTTCGTTTTTTGCTTTTATAAATTCATGAATTAAATTTCTTTAGCTCAAAACTGTAGGTAATTACTACTTAAGGACGGGTATTCGGCCCCTTCTTGAATAAAGCGAAAAGGGTAAGAAATATTGAAAGGGCAAACACATCACTAGACTTCACTCTTTAAGAGTCGCATATGAATCTTGACGACTTATTAGTGTCTTCGCCATCGGAGTCCAAGGGGGAGGACACTTCCTCCCTCTCCCCCTTTACCCCCTAAAAATCGTCTATTACAAAAATATCGCAGCGGTGTAGACATTTTCTATACGAACTTTGATTTTATTCCCATTTCTTTCGATTTTCTTTAAAAAATTTTCTACATTTTTCGGCTGCGGCGCATAGTTTCTGGAACACCATATCATATACCTGAAGGATTTGTCAAAAGTGGTTTACGAGGTGTATTGAAAAGTTCCAAAAAATACTTTTATAAAAAATGGTAGGTTTTACTAGTTTGGCTTCTTTGTTACAAAATGCCATATACCTGAAGGATTAGTCAAAAAAAGTGGTTTTAAGTTCCAAAAAATATATAAGTTTTTACTAGCTCGGTTTTTCTTTATATTAGAAAATACCAGAACCTGAAGGATTTGGTAAAAAAGTGGTTATAAGGGTATCAAAAGGCATTTCTAAAACTATTAAAAAAATTTGTATTAAAAAAAAGTAAAAGTTCTCAAATTTTGCATACGGTTATCATCTTGTATTAATGGGCAACTTTGTTGTAATTGGCATATTTCAAAGATAAAAGCATTATTATCTTTAAAACTATTAAATATTAAAATGATTGGCAGCCTTACACCCTTATTTGAAATTTCTCTAGCGAGACGAGACTTTTTCTGCGAGAATTTTGTAGGACGAGACAAAAATTATACGAGGACAAGAAATCTGTAAATAAACAAATAGTTTGTGAATTAATAAACAAATACTTATATTACGGAGTAATTACAAAAATAGTCGACAAAATAATTCCAGTTACATCGAAGACTAGAATTTGCGATATAGATATTATATCTAATGCATCCACAATATGTTTAGAGAAAAGTTGTACACATAAATGTTGAGTTAATTTCACTTGCTGGCTTATTAGATTTCAATTAAAGTTTGTTATTTCAACTATGCCAATGCAATCTTTTATTACCAAATGTATATCAAATAAATACATAAATATAAGTAATTTAAATTATTAGGCAAGGGTGGCCCATTTGTCTGACGACGTAATATACCGTCTCTACTATTAAAGATATAAAAAGAGTTTTTATAAAAGTTGTGAGGTAAAAGAAATATATGTTCTAAAATTATTTTTAAACATACAGGATGGTCCATAAAAGTAGGACAATAAAAAGATACATTTTTTTAAATAGAACATCCTATATATTTTAGTATTTTTTGGTTTCTTGCTAAATTATCCATAAGACCCCATATTTAGTTTTTTAATTTTTTGCAATATTGCCAAACAAAATGCAAAATTCTCAAAATTTTGGAAAAAACATGATAGTAAAAAATTACCTGTATTTGTAAATAAGAGTATCGAACATTTCTGGTAAACTCTTAAGTTTAGGGATAGAAACACTGTCTTAATTCTTCAAGTACCTAAAATTTTGTACAGGGTGTTTTCTGTTGACATCCAAATATACAAAAATTTTAAAATACAATAATTTTTCAAATTAAAAAAAAAATTATTAGGCTCATCTCAAAGATATTGTAAGTATCTTTTAATATTGTCAAGTCATATCTACATCTAAATTTTCTAGTTTTAATAAATATACGGGGGTTTAATTTGAAAAATCAGAGTTATTGTATTTTAAAATTTTGTATACATTGGATGTCCACAGAAAACACTCTGTACAAAATTTTAGGTACTTAAAGATTTAAGACAGTTTTTCTATCCCAAAACTTAGAGCTTACAAGAAATTTTCGATACTACCCTTATTGAGAAAAAAAGGTAATTTTTTACTATCACGTTTTTTCCAAAATTTTGGCAATATTGCAAAAAATTAAAAAACTAAATATGGAGTCATATGGATAATGTTGTAAGGAAACAAAAAATGCTAAAATATATAGGGTGTTCCATTTAAAAAAATGTATCTTTATTGTCCTACTTCTGTGGACCATCCTGTATGTTTAAAAATAATTTTAGAACATATATTTTTTTATACCTCACAACTTTTATAAAAACTTTTTTTTGATATCTTTAATAGTAGAGACGGTATATTACTTTGTCGACACATGGGCCACCCTGTATCGTAGCATTTCCAAACAAGTTTAAAATAACTAAAGAAAGAACTTTAAGGTTTCTAATCAAGGAAGTAAGGTCTAAATCTGCTAAATTCAAAATTCAAAAAAAAAAATTCGCAGTGTTTTAAAATTGAGGTAATTACATATTTTCTTATTTACCGTCCTCTCCTGTATTCACCGATCTTAACCAATTAAATATTCGTACTTGGGAGACTTATTTATTTGTTTACGGGACAGGCCCAATCAAAATACAGTAACAAAACAGATTAAAATATTTAAGACGATAATTTAAAAACATAACAATAGGTTAGGTTAGAGCATATTACATTGCTTTACAATACACAGACCATAGAAAGAAAATTAGAGAAGTAGTCAATTGGTTTTCTTTAATCTGTTCTTCAAAGCGCTCTCGCTTTTGTGTCGCCATAATGCCAAAATTGAAAGAAAAAACAAAGGGACCATCTAGGAAAACTTCGATAAAATTGGCGTTCAGTTTTTGGCAACCAGCAAAATTCATTTAATTGAATTTTCAGACGACTATATGTTGGTATTCGCTTGAAATATGATTTTCGGTTCACTAGAAAGAATGATATTTAGCGTTGAATATAAAACAAATACTTGCCCTTTTGCTTTTGTAACTTCGAAGAATTTCACGTTGGAAAAATCGATTACCAGGATTTTGATAGTTAACGAAAACTCTCGTGAGATGTTGGCAACATTTTCGAAAAATCCTTGGTAAAAGACATAATTTTACATCCCCGCATCGTTGTATACTATGTATAGAAATTCTTGGTTTTCGAGATAATAAAGTAAGAAAGGAAACCCCCTTTGCGTTATATTCTATAAACAAAAGGCACTCGATTCGTTAACAAAAAGAAGGGGTACTAGTTGATGGTGGAGCGAAGGTTTCCTTCCCAGGCGTCCTTCTCGTTTTGCTTAGCTTGCTTCTTCATTTCTGAAATTTAATAGGTGTTAGAAAATGGTGCGGTAGTTTAGCTATAGCCTAATTAAATCAGCAGCATATTGTGTTTAGACTGTAAACTATAAAACTAAACGATTTAAGGGGAAACATTTAGCTCGAGAGGGTTCTATCACCTATATGATATCAAGGCATAAGAATTTAATATTTTGACGAAATTTCTCTCGCCACTAGTAGTCCACTTTGAAGAAAAAGTAGAAAACGACTGGCCACAGACATTGATGGTGACCAAATTTAAAATTTTTGCACAGAAATATTGTAAAAAAATTACCTTTTTTGTCATAACATGTAGGTGTGTTCTGGGTTACTAATGGTCACCTGTCGTTTCCAACATTCAGCCAGCTTGCTCTTGGACCTACCGCTTAACGTGGATTCCAAAACACGATCCTGTTATGCGACACCCTCAAGGACTATCAACCTTCGGTTTCTTGCAACTGCATGACCTACCGATTGGGAGTGTGTACCTTCTTCCGCACCCCACGACATGTCCGATCAAATCTGAGCTGGTTATCGGCGTGAATGGGGTGGGTTGGGAGATGATACATTTTACACTCTTCCCTGATTTCTTAAACCTACTAAAATTCGGACATACGCGTGTGCGTATGCCCACTCTGAGGATAGGTGTCTTACCTCATTTGATAAGCTGTAAATGTAGATGATAGAACCACCTTTAATAAGGAATAATAGTGCGGTTGATTTTCATAGATCGATCACATCATTGTTTTTACAAAGAACCGAAATTGTTCAATACGGAAAAAATAATTCCCGAGCTTCCCGTTAATATTTTTCCTATAAACGACTTTTTACATTCACAAAACTTATTATAAAAAATTAAAAATTTATAAATGCCCAAATTCGCGAATTTTCTATTCATTTAACACGCCAGAATTTTAAAAACCTTAAAAATAAAGAAAAGCAGTGCACACTCAACTCTCACCGTCACTCGTTATACTTACCTTTGGCAACTTTTAAATCCTCCTTCTCTTTCGCGCTTTGTTCTTTGCTCACTTTACTCTTTGCTCCCAAGTGAGATGTGATCAGTCGTCTGGCAGTTTGCAGGTTAGTCTGCGGTCTCTTCATAGCTGGTTTTAAGTCTGACTGATGGGCTTTCTCTAATGCCAAACTGCTAGCAGCCGACATAGGTCGTACTTTTATTAGGGTATTAGAAAGCTCCATAGCTTTTTGAGCTAAAAATATTGTCATGCTAAAGAGGGGCTTCAGTAAAAAGCCTATTATGGGACAAAAATATAATGTCGAAAGTGTTTTATGTGCTTAAATTGAGGACACATATTTGCGTTGGATTTTAATATTGCAAAATATCTTCCTTAAGTACAGAATAAAGGTATAATTCTGAAATAAAATGGCAAACGATTTTTTTAAGCTATATTTGATATCATTAACATAAATAACAAAACAGAACCTAACACACTTCCCAACTTTAGCAATTGTCCAAGTATTGTGGACAGATAGAAAGTTTATTAAAATTTTTAATTACTCATATTAATTAATCATGAATCCAGGAAATATAGGAGGAGGACAAAATGCAATTATTTTACCAAAAGTATGGTTTCTTCAAGACAATCACCAAACTTAAATCTAACCAACCTTTAATTTTTTGAATGACTTTTAGTACTTCTAGTAAGGAAGTAAAGTACAGGGACATTATTTTAAGTGTCTCACCCGATTGGCGACTTTGCTATCGACCACAATAAAAAAAACAATTATGTATTCCCTAACAGCTTTTAGTGAAGAAGCTAAATTTGATGTCAAAAAAAATCTATGTTTACAAATTTGACAGATACGACGCCATATTGGATTTTCTTAAATAGCAACCCTACCTTATAGTAAGCCAGCTGCATTCGCCTATTTGTTCCAACATTAAAAATATATAATTGTCAATATTTATTTTCAGCCGTTCCGGAGATATGAGGCTTCGAAGTTGGTGATTTTGTTATCATCGAATTAACAGAAGCTTTGAGATTAGAATCTCAATTTTTTCTGAAGATACGTAATTTTTTATGGCGGAGCCACCCATGCTATTGTCATATATGCCAGATGTCAAAAAATGACAGTTACGACGCCATTTTGAATTTTTTTAAATGGCAACCCATATTTAAAACTACGTCAGTGTATTGCATTTCGCGGTCCGATTTCAAAAATATATAGTTGTCTATATTTATTTCCAACCCTTACCGAAATACGACCGTATCAAAAACTGCATCGTACGATTATGTGTTTTAAGTATCTCACCCCATTAAAATATAGAAGCTTTAAGATTAGAAACTCAATTTTTTCTGAGGATACGTAATTTCTTATGGCGGAGCCACCCATGCTATTGTCATATATGTCAGATGTCAAAAAATTATAGGTACGACGCCATTTTGAATTTTTTTAAATGGCTACCCACATTTATAACTACGTCAGTGTATTGCATTTCGCGGTCCAATTTCAAAAATATATAGTTGTCTATATTTATTTCCAACCCTTATCGAAATACGACCGTATCAAAAACTGCATCGTACGATTATGTGTTTTAAGTATCTCACCCCATTAAAATATAGAAGCTTTAAGATTAGAAACTCAATTTTTTCTGAGGATACGTAATTTCTTATGGCGGAGCCACCCATGCTATTGTCATATATGTCAGATGTCAAAAAATAACAGTTACGACGCCATTTTGAATTTTCTTAAATGGCTACCCACATTTATAACTACGTCAGTGTATTGCATTTCGCGGTCCGATTTCAAAAATATATAGTTTTCTATATTTATTTCCAACCCTTATCGAAATACGACCGTATCAAAAACTGCATCGTATGATTATGTGTTTAAAATATCTCACCCCATTAAAAAATAGAAGCTTTGTGATTAAAAAATCAATTTTTTCTGAGGATACGTAATTTATAGTAAGCCAGCTGCATTCGCCTATTTGTTCCAACATTAAAAATATATAATTGTCAATATTTATTTTCAGCCGTTCCGGAGATATGAGGCTTCGAAGTTGGTGATTTTGTTATCATCGAATTAACAGAAGCTTTGAGATTAGAATCTCAATTTTTTCTGAAGATACGTAATTTTTTATGGCGGAGCCACCCATGCTATTGTCATATATGCCAGATGTCAAAAAATGACAGTTACGACGCCATTTTGAATTTTTTTAAATGGCAACCCATATTTAAAACTACGTCAGTGTATTGCATTTCGCGGTCCGATTTCAAAAATATATAGTTGTCTATATTTATTTCCAACCCTTACCGAAATACGACCGTATCAAAAACTGCATCGTACGATTATGTGTTTTAAGTATCTCACCCCATTAAAAAATAGAAGCTTTAAGATTAGAAACTCAATTTTTTCTGAGGATACGTAATTTCTTATGGCGGAGCCACCCATGCTATTGTCATATATGTCAGATGTCAAAAAATAACAGTTACGACGCCATTTTGAATTTTCTTAAATGGCTACCCACATTTATAACTACGTCAGTGTATTGCATTTCGCGGTCCGATTTCAAAAATATATAGTTTTCTATATTTATTTCCAACCCTTATCGAAATACGACCGTATCAAAAACTGCATCGTATGATTATGTGTTTAAAATATCTCACCCCATTAAAAAATAGAAGCTTTGTGATTAAAAAATCAATTTTTTCTGAGGATACGTAATTTATAGTAAGCCAGCTGCATTCGCCTATTTGTTCCAACATTAAAAATATATAATTGTCAATATTTATTTTCAGCCGTTCCGGAGATATGAGGCTTCGAAGTTGGTGATTTTGTTATCATCGAATTAACAGAAGCTTTGAGATTAGAATCTCAATTTTTTCTGAAGATACGTAATTTTTTATGGCGGAGCCACCCATGCTATTGTCATATATGCCAGATGTCAAAAAATGACAGTTACGACGCCATTTAGAATTTTTTTAAATGGCAACCCATATTTAAAACTACGTCAGTGTATTGCATTTCGCGGTCCGATTTCAAAAATATATAGTTGTCTATATTTATTTCCAACCCTTACCGAAATACGACCGTATCAAAAACTGCATCGTACGATTATGTGTTTTAAGTATCTCACCCCATTAAAAAATAGAAGCTTTAAGATTAGAAACTCAATTTTTCTGAGGATACGTAATTTCTTATGGCGGAGCCACCCATGCTATTGTCATATATGTCAGATGTCAAAAAATAACAGTTACGACGCCATTTTGAATTTTTTTAAATGGCTACCCACATTTATAACTACGTCAGTGTATGGTATTTCGCGGTCCGATTTCAAAAATATATAGTTGTCGATATTTATTTCCAACCCTTATCGAAATACGACCGTATCAAAACCGGCATCGTATGATTATGTGTTTTAAGTATCTCACCCCATTAAAAAATAGAAGCTTTAAGATCAGAAACTCAATTTTTTCTGAAGATAAGTAATTTCTTATGGCGGACCCACCCATGCTATTGTCATATATGCCAGATGTCAAAAAATTATAGTTACGACGCCATTTTGAACTTTTTTAAACAGCAACCCACATTTATAACTACGTCAGTGTATGGTATTTCGCGGTCCGATTTCAAAAATATATAGTTGTCGATATTTATTTCCAACCCTTACCGAAATACGACCGTATCAAAAACAGCATCGTACGATTATGTGTTTTAAGTATCTCACCCCATTAAAAAATAGAAGCTTTAAGATTAGAAACTCAATTTTTTCTGAAGATAAGTAATTTCTTATGGCGGACCCACCCATGCTATTGTCATATATGTCAGATGTCAAAAAATAACAGTTACGACGCCATTTTGAATTTTTTTAAATGGCTACCCACATTTATAACTACGTCAGTGTATGGTATTTCGCGGTCCGATTTCAAAAATATATAGTTGTCGATATTTATTTCCAACCCTTATCGAAATACGACCGTATCAAAAACAGCATCGTACGATTATGTGTTTTAAGTATCTCACCCCATTAAAAAATAGAAGCTTTAAGATTAGAAACTCAATTTTTTCTGACGATATATAATTTCTTATGGCGGAGCCACCCATGCTATTGTCATATATGTCAGATGTCAAAAAATAACTATAATTTTTTGACATCTGACATATATGACAATAGCATGGGTGGCTCCGCCATAAGAAATTACGTATCCTCAGAAAAAATTGATTTTTTAATCACAAAGCTTCTATTTTTTAATGGGGTGAGATATTTTAAACACATAATCATACGATGCAGTTTTTGATACGGTCGTATTTCGATAAGGGTTGGAAATAAATATAGAAAACTATATATTTTTGAAATTGGACCGCGAAATGCAATACACTGACGTAGTTATAAATGTGGGTAGCCATTTAAAAAAATTCAAAATGGCGTCGTAACTGTTATTTTTTGACATCTGACATATATGACAATAGCATGGGTGGCACCGCCATAAGAAATTACGTATCCTCAGAAAAAATTGATTTTTTAATCACAAAGCTTCTATTTTTTAATGGGGTGAGATATTTTAAACACATAATCATACGATGCAGTTTTTGATACGGTCGTATTTCGATAAGGGTTGGAAATAAATATAGAAAACTATATATTTTTGAAATCGGACCGCGAAATGCAATACACTGACGTAGTTATAAATGTGGGTAGCCATTTAAGAAAATTCAAAATGGCGTCGTAACTGTTATTTTTTGACATCCGACATATGACAATAGCATGGGTGGCTCCGCCATAAGAAATTACGTATCCTCAGAAAAAATTGAGTTTCTAATCTTAAAGCTTCTATATTTTAATGGGGTGAGATACTTAAAACACATAATCGAACGATGCAGTTTTTGATACGGTCGTATTTCGATAAGGGTTGGAAATAAATATAGACAACTATATATTTTTGAAATTGGACCGCGATATGCAATACACTGACGTAGTTATAAATGTGGGTAGCCATTTAAAAAAATTCAAAATGGCGTCGTAACTATAATTTTTTTACATCTGACATATATGACAATAGCATGGGTGGCTCCGCCATAAGAAATTACGTATCCTCAGAAAAAATTGATTTTTTAATCACAAAGCTTCTATTTTTTAATGGGGTGAGATATTTTAAACACATAATCATACGATGCAGTTTTTGATACGGTCGTATTTCGATAAGGGTTGGAAATAAATATAGAAAACTATATATTTTTGAAATCGGACCGCGAAATGCAATACACTGACGTAGTTATAAATGTGGGTAGCCATTTAAGAAAATTTTTTGACATCTGACATATATGACAATAGCATGGGTGGCTCCGCCATAAGAAATTACGTATCCTCAAAAAAAATTGAGTTTCTAATCTTAAAGCTTCTATTTTTTAATGGGGTGAGATACTTAAAACACATAATCGTACGATGCTGTTTTTGATACGGTCGTATTTCGGTAAGGGTTGGAAATAAATATAGACAACTATATATTTTTGAAATCGGACCGCGAAATACCATACACTGACGTAGTTATAAATGTGGGTAGCCTTTTAAAAAAATTCAAAATGGCGTCGTAACTGTCATTTTTTGACATCTGGCATATATGACAATAGCATGGGTGGCTCCGCCATAAAAAATTACGTATCTTCAGAAAAAATTGAGATTCTAATCTCAAAGCTTCTATTTTTTAATGGGGTGAGATACTTAAAACACATAATCGTACGATGCAGTTTTTGATACGGTCGTATTTCGGTAAGGGTTGGAAATAAATATAGACAACTATATATTTTTGAAATTGGACCGCGAAATGCAATACACTGACGTAGTTATAAATGTGGGTAGCCATTTAAAAAATTCAAAATGGCGTCGTAACTATAATTTTCTGACATCTGACATATATGACAATAGCGTGGGTGGCTCCGCCATAAGAAATTACGTATCCTCAGAAAAAATTGAGTTTCTGATCTTAAAGCTTCTATTTTTTAATGGGGTGAGATACTTAAAACACATAATCATACGATGCCGGTTTTGATACGGTCGTATTTCGATAAGGGTTGGAAATAAATATCGACAACTATATATTTTTGAAATCGGACCGCGAAATACCATACACTGACGTAGTTATAAATGTGGGTAGCCATTTAAAAAAATTCAAAATGGCGTCGTAACTGTTATTTTTTGACATCTGACATATATGACAATAGCATGGGTGGCTCCGCCATAAGAAATTACGTATCCTCAGAAAAAATTGAGTTTCTAATCTTAAAGCTTCTATTTTTTAATGGGGTGAGATACTTAAAAGACATACTCATACGATGCAGTTTTTGATACGGTCGTATTTCGATAAGGGTTGGAAATAAATATAGACAACTATATATTTTTGAAATTGGACCGCGAAATGCAATACACTGACGTAGTTATAAATGTGGGTAGCCATTTAAAAAAATTCAAAATGGCGTCGTAACTATAATTTTTTGACATCTGACATATATGACAATAGCATGGGTGGCTCCGCCATAAGAAATTACGTATCCTCAAAAAAAATTGAGTTTCTAATCTTAAAGCTTCTATATTTTAATGGGGTGAGATACTTAAAACACATAATCGTACGATGCAGTTTTTGATACGGTCGTATTTCGGTAAGGGTAAGAAATAAATATCGACAACTATATATTTTTGAAATCAGATCGCGAAATGCAATACACTGACGTAGTTATAAATATGGGTTGCCATTTAAAAAAATTCAAAATGGCGTCGTAACTGTCATTTTTTGACATCTGGCATATATGACAATAGCATGGGTGGCTCCGCCATAAAAAATTACGTATCGTCAGAAAAAATTGAGATTCTAATCTCAAAGCTTCTGTTAATTCGATGATAACAAAATCACCAACTTCGAAGCCTCATATCTCCGGAACGGCTGAAAATAAATATTGACAATTATATATTTTTAATGTTGGAACAAATAGGCGAATGCAGCTGGCTTACTATAAGGTAGGGTTGCCATTTAAGAAAATCCAATATGGCGTCGTATCTGTCAAATTTGTAAACATAGATTTTTTTTGACATCAAATTTAGCTTCTTCACTAAAAGCTGTTAGGGAATACATAATTGTTTTTTTATTGTGGTCGATAGCAAAGTCGCCAATCGGGTGAGACACTTAAAATAATGTCCCTGTACAGGTATATTATTTGGGAAAAGTTCTTCAGCAGATTGGACTTAGGTTAGGTTAGAGTAGCTGACCTTTGGCACTATCCAAACACTGTCACGTAGTGCTATAAGGCCAGTTGTGATCCCACAAGTAGAGTCCACCTTTATCAGATCTCTGATGGTTACGCGACATGCATTGCAGAAGAATCTTAACAACTTATTCAAACCAGTCACTACTATTACATAATCCTGTTAGGGCGATCAAGTTGTTTACTTCCTCCATACTATGGAAGAAAGTTTTACCCAAGAGATTAACCCTTCTTCTTGCGAGACCAGGACATTCACACAAGAAATATTGAATACTTTCTTCCTCTTTTTAATCTCTATAACTTCTAGAAGTCGTTAACTGGTAATTGAAAAACACTCAGCTTGATCGAAAAGGCAATGTCCGGGAACTATGGTAGTGAAACTTCTCAGGTCTTTCCGATGATGCTGTAATAACATTGTACCGAGACTCTACAGTGTGATTATAACAGCTATTTAAATGAAAACCAGAGCAATTTTGGTCAGTTTCGCTTACTATGACCATGTATTAAGGAGTGATTTTGTCGGGAAAGGCGATTATGGTGTGGGTTGTTGTTATAATAAAACAAGCAAAGCTGATAAAAGATATGAAAATTATTTAAAATTAAAACACAATAGTTTATTGTCCTTTATCTTGTGCGTAAATACTCTTTATTTATACATTCCCAATAAAGGCAAAGCAAAATTTAGGAAAAAAAAGGATTACCACTTACCTTGAATGGAAGAACCCAATACTAAAAGTGCTCGAGTATCATCAACCCACCTCACATACATAGATTCACTATTTAGCAGACTGAAAGCGGAAATAATATCGTGAGTTTCCAAAGTGGCGGGAAAATCATAAAGCTCTACCATGTGTTCAAGCTCTTCAATGTGCTTTGAGGCATAAGCAGAATAATCTTCCGTTGCCTTGACTATGGTCACTTCCGGACCTACTTTGTGTATTATCTGAAAAATAATAAGTAATTTAGTAGAACTATCCCAAAATGATAATGTTCAATTAAACTCGTTGTACAGGGTGGTTTATTGGCGTACCGACCTTGATAAAAGTGAGAAGAGCTATTGAAAATGTAATCATTTAATTTGCTGTAACTTCTAAACAACTTATCCGATTTTTGTAAACTTAAGCTTGGTTGAAAGAGAAAGGTAAGTACTTTCAATTGTCGTATCGATTGGTACACGATAGTTCCTAATAAAATTGTTAGAGGCCGCAATTTGCATTAATAACAGTTTTTTTTATTTTATTCTAAAAACTTAAATCATATGGTATAATTAGGACATCATAATCGGAAAGTAGATTAAATTTGCAAGGAAAAATGTGAAGACCGCAGTTCAATCTTCTTTTGTTCCAGAGTTATTGCCAAAAAAATACCTTATACCACTGTTTTTATAGTTCCGTGGTCAAGCATTCCACGACAAAAACTATTTTTAAACTTTATGATTGTGTAGGATTAATACTTTTTATTCCATGGCCCTAAAACTGCTTTAGAATTATTAATATAATCAAGGAAAACTTCTAATTTAAGAATAATTCTAATATGGTGTTAAAAAAAAATAAATCTAAATAGCCGTGAAACGGAATCAACAGCTATCAAAATTAAATCAATTGACAACTATTTCTATTTATTTATCTTTATGGTAACCTGCCAGTTTTGTTTCAATGTTATTAAGATTTATTTTTTAAAACACCATATAAAATTGTCTAAATTAGAAGTATTCAATACATTGTTAATAAGTAGTTTTTGGGCTATTGCAATAATGAGAACAAACCTACCTAATTATAATGCTTAAAAATATTTTTTTATCGTGGAATGCTTGACCACGGAACTATAAAAACCATCACCTTTTCAATTTAAGTGTAAAAATTATTCTTTTGGTAATAACTCTGAAAGGAATGAACATATAGAGATGGGGTCTTGACATTTTTTCTTGCAAATTTAGTCTACTTTCTAATTATGACATCATAGTTATACCGTGTGATTTAAGTTTCGGGATAAAATCGAAAAAACTGGTATTTTTACAAGTTGCGCCTTCTAGCAATTTTATTACGAACTATCGTGTACCAATGAATACGGCAAGTAAACGTACTTACCTTTCTCTTCCACATAAGCTCAAGTTTACTAAAATCGGATAAGTCAATTAGAAGTTACAGCTATGAATATACTTTTAAGAGCTTTCCCCACTTTTATCAAGACCGGTACGCCAATTGATGCAGAATTTTCCAAACTTTTTATTGTTACGAAAGGTATACCTTAATGTGGGAATATTCGGAGAAATTTTATAAATTAATTTTCAATTGCGCCCTCTTGCGGCAAAATTCGGAATTATTTCCAGGATTTTTTCCTGGCCCCTTTAATTAGATTTTTTTAAAGATTTCTATGCCCAGTAGTTTCCGAGATACCTTAATGAAATGTATACAACATGAAAATAAAATTTAAAAAAGTTGGTTGAGAAAAATTCAGTGTCTCTGTAGCGCAATTGGAAGAGCATTTAAAAGGTTCAAATACCAGCGGATGCATATGTGATTTTTTTTTAAATTTTGAAAGCTGTGTCTGTAAGCCGAATAACATTTTCAGTATATAAAATTAGACAATTAGCACCAATGCCAACGTACCTCAGTAAAAATATCTTCTTGTAATTCGCCATCATCATTAAACAAATCTTCCCAATTGTTGACATTGTCACCCTTTCCAATCTTCAAAGTGTGATTGTCGTCGTCAACATATTTTATGATCGGTCTCGTTTTTCGATTTATATTTTGCTTCGTTTTTCTCATTATTTCTTTTTCTTGTTCATGTTCGTTGTGTTTACCTTCGTCTTTGTCACTTATTCTGGGTGAACTCTTTGATCTAAAAAAAAAGTATTTTGATAGTACCTAACACAATAGTAACACAGAACACAAGCATATTTTGTAAACAAAACTGATATATATTTTTTTATTTTAAAACTTGACATTTTGAATTGATTTTTTGAAAATTTAGTCAGAAAGCAACATTTCCACGACGTTTCTAGTCATTTTGTTTTTCTCAAGGCCACTTTAATTACATTCTTTTTCTGACTTTCTATGCCCAGTTTTTTTATATGCGATTTTTTTTTTGAAAATTAACATCTTTAATAAACTGAAGACTGAAAGACCTGGTCGATAGCCTTTGGTCTAAGAAAAAATGCGTTAATAATAATAAAATTACCCAGTGTTTGCAGGCACATTTGCATGATCATCCAAAACAATAACTTGGTCTATTTGTTGCTGTCCGGGATTACTATTTTTCAGTTCATTGGTATTTCCGGGTTTGGCACATATATCAACATTTTTATTATCACAATAATTATTATCTTCTTTTTTTTCACAAGGCATTTGTGGTGATTCACTTCTACTTGGTAACTCTAATAAACTATTGTATAAATCTAAATCTTCACTTTTTGATAGTGGAGGTAATAATAGGATGCAATTGCCAATAGATTTTATAAATTCTTCCAATATAGACACGTTTTCATTATATCGGCACTAAAAATAAAAGTATGATATGGTCAAAAGCACAAGTCATTAACATTAATTAGTATTTATTTTCTTCAATGAAAAAAACTTCAAATACACACTTTTTTGGGTAAATATATATGTTGATATTAGTTATTTATGTTACTTTGTTTACCCAAAAAATAAATTTTATCTGTTAACATTAAGTAACTATAAATAAATTTTATATTAAGAAACTTATTTCTACATAAATGATTTATAAAATATTATGGGAAATGTGAAATATTTACAGTTAATGTAGTTTATGGGAAAAACAACGAGAAAACAGATAAATTAAAAAAAATAAAAAAAAAATTTTCGAATATTTCAAACAGTAAAAAGAAAGTTAAATTTTTTTTTTACAATATTACTGGGCTCAAAATTCCGCAACTTTGTCACTTATAGTTTCCGAGATACCCATGATGAACATCAGATTTGGGACACCCCTTATTTAATGCATTTTTAAAAAAAATAATTTCAGTGAATAATAAGATGATAATTAAGTTGTTCTTTGAAAAGCCGGGTCCATATTAACAATTATAGTATATTTCAGAAAAGGGTCGAGTAATAAAATGGGAAATTCTGTCCAGTTCGGCCCAATTTCGGTGTCGGCTATAGGCGCAGGTAAATTTTATGCCTTAAATGATTTATGATAACTAACCAAAGAAAAAAAAGAAGATAGGTAATTTAATAAAGAAGGAACTATTAGCTATAGCAAATTTACACAAGCATCGTTTTATGAAATATGCCGTGGAAGATAGAGATGAAAAACATAGTGTGACTGTACTGCGAACATCGCCATATCATTGCGAACTAAATCCTATAAAACTTATATGGGCGCAAGTGAAAGGATTTGTAGCAAGATACAACACGACATTCAAAATGAAAGACGTTAAGCTACTGTTTGATCAAGCCGTTAAGTAAGTGACACCAGAGAACTGACGAAAAGCAGTCCATCATGTCATTAATGAAGAGGAGAAAATGTGGGATCTTGACCACCTGATCGATCGGACCGTCGACCCGTTAATTATAACGTAAAGACGAGATGACTGTTCCTCAGATGACGAAGAATATTATGATTTTTTTATAATTTAATTTCTGTATAATGTATTTTTTTTATATTTAATAAAAAAATAAGTGTACCTAATACTATGTACATAATGCACGCTTTTGTCACACCATTTTCAGTGTTTGTGAATGGATAACAATAGGCAAATTTCATAAATTGACCCAATCCAGGGTGGTACTACCTGCACTTGATGAAAATAAATAATGTTGCAATGAAATCAATGCCATATTATGAAAGTGGCATAAATATTCGTTGGGTCACTCTGTAGTCCCTTTGCATACCTAATGAGCTTTTATTACTCTACACTTTTCTGAAATAGACTATAATATACACAAATAAACATACTTACACTGTGTAAATAATTGTTAGGTTTCAGGTCATCATCTAAAACTTCACACTGAGGTACAGGCAGGTAACAACAATAATTATATCTAGGTAATTCAAATATAATATCTCCACATAAATAATATTTGTTTTGAAATTCACTAAATTCCTTGATACAATGGTGCGTTTCCCTAAAGTCCAACATTTTTGGCCCAAACAAACCAACTCTTATATCATTCCTAATATTCTACAAAATAAAATTTGTTTCCATAAAAACTAATAGTGATATGGTCGTGGACTAAATAAACCTTTTCAGTAGAGTAGAGGAATTTGTTTTACAAATATTCTAATTTTCTTGTAAAGAAGGCATGTATAAAGCTGTATGATTAATGGCTCCAAAGATACAGCCGGCGTCTCGTTTTAGACTCGAGTCTATTTCCCAACAATATTTTTTGGTGATTTTTTAAGTCACGGTGTGGATCATATACGAGGTTCTAGTCCCAAATAAGTTTTTTTTACAAGAATATTTTTGTTATTCGCAGTTTGCCAGTTTGTTAATTTATGGGCCATAATTATAAAATAGAGGGGCAGGTTATTACTCATTAATCAGTAAGTTTTGTCGTCGAGGCTGTAAAGTAAAAACATTACCTCAACTTTTTTTTATTTGTGCACAGACCGTGGGGTGAATTGCTGTGGTACAAAAATATATTTACTCCATTAAGGAAAATAATATAGAGGTTATTATGCTGGTCCATATTTCTACATTATCTTCTTCAATGGAGCAAATCTATTTTTGTTCTACATACAATTCATCTCAGTCTGTGCATACATAAATTGTTTTACAGTTAAAATTAGAGGTTAGGTTTTTAATATATAGGTGCTTTACGGCCTAACAATAACAAAATTTATTGAATAGCCTGCCCCTCCATTTCAATTATGACCCATAAATTAACTAACTGGCAAGCTACAAATAACACTATTCTTGCAAAAAAAATGTATAGAGGCTAGAACCTAAACTATGACTCACACCTTGACGTAATAAAACATTTAAAAATAATTAAACCCATTTCTACATATATTTTAAATATCCCGCCATCAAGTTAGTCGCCTGACATGCGCAGTGTGACTGCAATAGTGTTGGGTAATAGACGCGAGTCTTTTTAGTAGTACAAAAATGATACAAATACACCGGCTCCGCATGAGTTTGGAGAGAAACTTACAATCAATATACAGTAAAACCTCTCATAACGGACACCTCTGATGAGCGGACATTTCTATTAAGCGGACATTTTTTCATAGTCCAGAACTAGGTATATGAAATTCCATAAAAATCAACCTTTCTTGGGCGGACTCTCCTTTGGGCGGACGCGGACAGGCTGTTTTCCTACATAGTGCGAAAACTCTCCATTAAATGGACAAAAATATTTTTAAAGTATTTGGGAGACGAATAACTACGGTGCAAAAACTCTCTGAAGACAGACCGGCAACCAATCGCGTATGCGTGGCAGCGCGAAAGGACTTCGCCGAATGAAAGTAGTGTGATTCGCCGAAAGCAGTCTGCCGTTTGTTTGCTGTAAGGTTAAAATCGTAAACAATGGCAGGAAAACGTCGCGTTTAGTAGGCCCTACTACATCCTAACTAACACTAGTGTATTTTAATAAATGTTTATTTGTACATACATATATATAGTAATAATTTTGCATTTCCATATTACTTAATGACAAATTTTCCATGGACGGACACCTCTATTAGGCGGCCACATTTAGCCAGTTTTGTAGGTGTCCGCCTAAGAGAGGTTTCACTGTAATGTGTTATTTTTCAGTTTTATTTAATCAGGAAACGAAGCCCGGCAGAAAGCAACCTACCCAGAATATCACTAAGAATGGCGATATAATACTATTTTATCTAAGAATTCGGAAAAATCATTTGTATATACAATAATTCACTATTATTCGACTGTCTAAATAACTTAAAACTACCATTTTTCGCTCGCAGAGAAATAGATTTTTTTGCTTTCCATTCACCTGAATCATATTTTTACCTATTTTTTTTAGGGTTGGGTAGTTTCTGCAGAGCTAATTTAAATAAGCAATACATTACCCTAAACAAAGGCCTTTCGGTATTTATAATTGACCATTTTTCTAAATAATTATCCACTTGGGTAAGTATATCATATGTTTTCTGTTCCAATCTAATGCAATGAAAAGAATGTTTAATTCTTTTTACACTAAAAACCAACAACTCTGCGTTCGGAAATACATCCTTAAAAAGTAACAACTTCATGCAATTGCATTGGTAACTAAAAAATGGAAAAATAAATGTTTGATTAGGTAGAAGGTAATCAACATCATCCGCGCACAAACAAAATTCCTTATTTTGTAATTCTTCTTTTTCTAGTTCTGAACCATTTGTTCTGAATAATAAACTTTCTTTCGGAACTTTAGCATTCTTAACGCCCTTTTCTGAAGCACTAACATCGGCACATCTTTCTCTTTTAACTTCGTTACTTTTATTTATTTTAGTCAAACCAAACTTCTCATTATCATATCTATTGTCTATTTTCTGACTAACAGTATTTTCTTTTTGGAGGTTACTTTTTTTGCTTAACCTGGACGTTCTTTGGGCGGGAGGTATATAGAGCTGTATAGGAGGCCGTTTTTTTCTCGTAGATGTAGCAGCATTTTCTGCCATTTGTTTTTTACACGGATTATCAGGTTTGGAATCTTCTTCTGGTTCTGTATGAGGCCTAAAATTAACTAACTAATGAGGATTCGGGCCAAGGGAACGCAATGAATTTGGTCTAATTTAACATAAATATTATATAAATTAGGGTGGGTTGATTAAATAATTTTTTCAAGTAGGTATCCAATTCTAATAGTGTACAAAAGTTGCGTATTTGCAGCTTAAATTTTTATTTGATGACTTTAAATTGTTTCAATAAAATATAAGCTCAAAACAATAAATTACATTTAAATCAATAAAATTTAAATATTCTTTACATTTAACATGTTGAAGAAAATATTATTTAATCAATTAAGAATTGTGTTTTTCCAATTACAGTATATAAAATCCGATAAACTTTAAGATTGCCTGTAAAACCAAAAAACAATTGTATCAAAAGCATAACTAATTTATATAATTTAATTAAATTACATATTGTTTTAAGTAAATAAATATATATTGTCCAATCATTAACTGGGAAATATTAAAATAAATTCAATTTCTTTTATTTCAATGGTACTTATGTTAAGTTCAATCATAGAAAAGGTAGGCAACAATTCTTCACGTGCGTAGCGGGGATTTAGGACATATTTCTCTTTTGGCCGCCGATGCCGTCGCGTCGCGTCGTTGCCTTGCCTCCTAGTATAGTATTCGTCCATGCGTTGTGGCTTTGTTTATTTTGTAAGAATAAGCCAGTTCTATTTTAGTGCATTGTGTTATGGAAAATTTACTTGCCTGTTGGGGATTTCAAGAATTAACTCTATATCAATACTTTTATTTAATTTTAACAAATACTAATTTTATAGCAGTCTAAAATATTATTCGTTTAAAGCTATAAAAGTAATCAATCATACAATATAATAAATATTTAAACGAATTGTAGCTTGTTTGGACACAATCATAGCTTTTTATTGAAAGCCACTTATGTTTAAATATAAATGCTTTCATGCCAAATATATCTTTTCATCGAAAACCAATGGTATTTTAATATAAACCAACGAGATCTTATAGTTAATTAAATGATAATCGTTAATATGAACCAACAATAGGTTAAGCATTAAAACAAATTGAACAGTTATTCAGGAATAGCAAATACAGCAATATAAGATGATAAAAATTCTAATTTTTACCTTAAATTTATAATTTTGGGCCTTTTGCGCATGGTTTCTAAATATAATTTTTCTCTCATCAGACAACTACAATGAAGTTCTTAAATGCTATTAGAAGCCAAAAAAATGTACCTGTACCTATATTTTGAGCGTAAATATAAAATTTGATATTTTACCTACTTTTTTCAAACCTTTTGCGCGAACTGAAGATACAACGCATGATTTTTTAAATTATTTTTTCGATAATTAGCATGCAAATACGTAACTCTTGGGCACTATTAGAATTCGATTCTCGACAATATGATTTTTTCGACTCGCCCTAAATAGATATAATGTCACATTAAGCCTGTTAATCTTGGGGAAGAAATTAGATATATTGATCAAAATAATGATCTTAAACATAAATCAGAGTTAAATGACAACAAACTTCAAAACGTAAGTTTTTACAAGTTCTACTAACCTTGTAGGTTTCTTAAGAATAAAATTGGAATTTCAAGAAAATATAATTATAAAAATAATATCTTAAGTAGAGTTTACAAAAATCACATCACAGTGGCGGCTCGTCAGGTGAAGTAGGTGAAGGGGCTCTTCACCAAAAAAAATAAATAAAACCAGGAGGAAAGTTTTTCGACAATATTAAATATTAATGTACCAATACAGCTACCATTTTAGCCCTTAAAAAATAATTATGTTCGAATTAGGGGTGAGATGCAGTCAGGATTTTCGAAAAATCGAAATTTTTTTTCGCATTTTCTTAAAGTATGATGTTTCGAGAATGTTCTCTGAAAATTTCAAGTCAATCCGATGAATAGTTTCCGAGATATGCTACAATTAGTGAAGGGGCTTCGGACCCCCATGGCAGGTAGCGAACGGCAGGTGCAAGAGACCGGTTTTGACTCGCCTATTATATTATTAAACTATGTTTTCCAACTCGGTGACCACTCTCATTCAAAAACCACTCAATGGACTTCGATGAAATTTTTACAGCTTATTAACACTGAAAACTAGTACTTGATCGAAGTATTTTCATTTTTGTTGAAAATTTCGATTTTTTTTCAACAATCAACTACAGTTTTTTTGGTCGAAAATCCGAAATTTACTTTCAAAGCCGCCATTTTGTTATTTTCAAAAAAAAACTTCGATTAACCACTATATTTATTATTAAACTAATGATTTTTATTTGTTTTACTGATAATCCAGTGAGGTGTACGGTTGGTCACAGCGAAGCACTACTTGCGGAAGGGGATCCACAAAAAATGGCGATACTTATTTCAATAAATAATTAATTTTTTTTTTTGAAATTTTGCTAAAGTGAAGTTAAAAGATGATATAAAAAACCTGTGTTATTAGTTTTTCGAAATAAACCAAATTATCATTAAAAAAACTCCTTTTTTCACGCCTCTGATTGCATCTCACCCCTTAATAATATTAATTTAACCCGAATGTAGCTATGCATAATAGGGTCACGGTTAACTCCGATGGACAATAATTATAAACACTCGTGCATTTTGGCGCGCCCCAGTGACCGTGTCCGTTAGATCAAAGCAAGTAAAGACCAAACGCCCAACATGGCTTTGATATTCACCGTTGCTATGGTTACGTGACGTCAGTCGCGCAAACAGCATGTAACAATTTGCATTATGATGAAGGGCAATTTTAAAATAGATCAGTCGTATGCACCATTGTTTTAGCGTTGGTTCGCCTAACCTTAAGGTATTTATTTTGAGGCTTTGCGAAACTTACGGTTATAAATATCGTTTTTACGTGATTTACTGTGTAATTAAAAAGTTTTGTTTTTATTATTCAGTTAATTCAGTAGTGTACTTAGTTGTGTGTTTTAAAAATAAACCCAATTAATGACATAGTTTGTAATTTGTTGGAAAGTCCATTCAGGGTTTTTAGTCAATGTTTGTTTAAGTACCCGCCCGCACTATACCTAGCTCTTCGCCATTTTTTAAGACCGCGAGCCGCCACTGGTCACACAGCCAACGAATACTAAAGAACTTTGACATTCCCTTAAAAATGGAAATAAGTACTTACAGAAAATATTTCTTATGGCATACTCCAATTGATCTGGCACTACCGCTGCCCAAAGCAAAAACGGCGAGATGAAACAATTTTGCTTGATACCGAACCACTCTGAGATAATTTGGACTGAGTACCGGGAAGACCAGCACGCTGAAAGTAAGTGATATATAATGAAAGTAAAATCTAAGGCTAAGTACAATGTTGCCAACGCACACCGTTTACTTTTTTTTAAACATCAATGATATGTGCAAGATCTAATGTGAATGTTTGAATTATTTTACAGTTTTATCTCAAAAAAAAGTTACTTTTACATTTCGTCACACTGATTGAAGTTGTCAAATATGGTACATCTCTTGCAATTCGATTCTTTCGAATTAGGCTTTTACCTCTTCGTTCGTTGCCAGGGCCATTCCCGAGGGGACCTACAGCTTAACGTGCGTTCCGAACCACCATCCTTAGTCATGCGACACTCTCCCCCCAAGGGCTAACCCTCGGTTTTTTGCACCATTGCATGACCTACCGATTAGGGAGTGTATACCTTCTTCCGCACCCCACGAGATATCCGATCTCATCCGGCCTGGTTACCGGCGGAATGGGGTGGGTTGGAAGATGATACATTTTACACTCTTTCCTGCATTCTTAAACCTACTAAAATTCGGACATATTTTTTTTATTGTGCGTATGCCCACTCCGAGGATCGAACTCGGAACGCCACGGTCGAATGCCAGTGACTCACCACTGAGGCAGCGCCGCAGTAAAAATAGGGTTACATTTTCCGACTATTCAGTGCTTATGTCAAGGGGGAAAAGGCGTTGACCTTTACCATGGTCGAATGAGATCACCATCTTTAAAAGTACCATGGTCATTTTATGGATTACTAGATATGAAAATTGTGGTGATATCTACATAATATGTGGGTGTAAAAAAGTTATTTTCGTGCAGGAAAAATATTCGAAGAAAGAAATATTCCATTTTATATCGAAAATTTGTGTTGCTAGAACTATTATAAAGTTGTTTGTCATACAATGCTGATTTATGTTTTATTCATAAATCTCAAATTCTATTGTTCTATGGCAAGCCAAAAAAGTTGAGGTAGATACTTTTATTAGTTTAACGCCTCATTGTGAACATTTATCGTTTTTAGTAGGTCTTCCGTACCAAAACTGGGAAAGATAAAACGACAAATACAAAATAATAAAATAGACAGGATTTATTTTAACTATTTAAAGTAAAGATCTACATATCAAAAACCTTCTATTAGAAAATAAACGGCAACGGGGCATGTCTTGCTGTTTACATAACCGAGAGGTAACACCATAACTTTCACCTTCATTTAATTGGAATTCCGATTCCCTTTTCCTTGTTGCAAGGTAATATTATGTTAGTTATTAAATAATTTTGCTATAATAGGCAGGTGTTTTAATATGGAACTGGTTTTATTAAATTTTGCTTGGATGCTATTGATTATAGCACGTAGTAATTTAGTGCCTGTTTTGGAGACAATTTGGGAGACAATGACGTTTCTTGAACGGCAGTAGAGTTCACTGATCTAAACAAATAAAGACAATGCAAGTCTAAAACTCTACTGCCGTTCACGTAGTAATTTAGTTACTTATACAAATACCTAATTGATTTCTTTATTTTAATACCATTTACGTTGGAAAATGTTATCACCTCTACATACAGTGTTAGGAATTACAGACTAAAAGCCTAATTGGTAATTTCGCAAAGATCATTGAGAAGAGTTTCAAAGCGAGATTGAGCAGGTTTTTAAATTTCGTCACCAAGTCCAAATCAATATGGATTTGTTGAGGGTTGTAGTGCCATTGAATATACAAACTGGTTTCTGAGGTTGTTAGAAATTTAAATGCTACTAATAAGTGCATAGGCTTTTTTATTGACTTAGCCAAGGCTTTTGTTCCTCAAGACAAACTTCTTAGAGTTATAGAACATAATGGAATGAAAAGAACAGTGTTGTGGCTGGTGAAAAATTATTTGAGTGACAGATATCACAGGTTCAGATTCAATGATACACTTAGTAGTGAACTCAGGATAAGAATAGGTGTACTGCAGGAGACGGTATTGGGTTCCATCTTATTTATTTAGGTACATAAACTCATTATTAGAATTAAATACAAGCTATTTCTTATGCTAATTACACTGTTATTATCCTTAGTAGGTAGTAGTGATTGGAATAATGTAAAAAATTAGACTATGAGAGGACTATCAATTTTATACAAACCTGGCTAAATTTATGGCATGTAAAAGTGTTTAAACACAGGTGCCTTTATAAACTCTCATATATTAAACACACTATACTGTATATTGTATATATTTAAAGAGTTTTATCATTTTGTAATAAAATTTTGAAATAGGTATATTTTAAAAAATACAGTGTGTCCCAAATTCAATACTAACCATTGTAAATTTGGTTAGGTATTTGAAGTAAGAGAGATGGTTAAGTTGAACTTGTGTACGATATTTAAAAATTGTTTTTATACAAACATAACTGTATCAAGAATTTGTATACTGGGCAGAGTAAGAATTTTAATTCTTATGATCATAAAGCTGTACCTATCCGACGTTGAATTGTATGACTTGCTACTAGTTGTATTTTAGAAATAACTTAGTTAATACATAAATTAATATTTTAAATAAATAAACATAACAAACGACTTAAGTTTAGGATAAAAGTTTATCAGGTAGATACAAAAAACGAACGAGAATGTTAGTTGTAATATCTACATTAAAACCTGAGTAAACCCCAAAAATATTGCGGAAACCTTTGCCCAGGAAAGTTAGCAATGATTTGACTTGCAAATGCTTGTAAGGCGATCTTTAAATATCGATTAATGAGGGCTTTAGAATTTAAATGGTTCTAATCAGAGAACTCTGGTTCTAATTAAATACATCTACTAAAGTTACTGAATAAATTTTCCTGTTTTAAAGTACTTACCATTTGTCTTCGTTCTTAATTATTGTTTCAAAATCCACGCACACACTTCCAACAAACTCTCTGTCGTAAAATATTCTATTAAATTTTGAGGATAACTTGTTTATTAATTCATCTATGCTTATATTTGTCATAACTCATCATTTATTACCACTATCGAAATCGAAAGTAAACTCATTGTGTCATATAACATAACACATAACCAATGTTGCCAACGCCAATCTTCTTTTTTACATCTTTCTGGCGTCGGATGCAGTTAGCGCCATTGGGCACAGAGGAATGATAGGTCGTCACCGTCGATATAATTTGGCGATCTGCTTTTACGGCATTACCACTAATATAAAACCTTAGACGAGGCTCTCTTTCCTCGTCTAAGTATAAAACAAATGGTCTGCACCCAGCCTTTTACCAACTCAGTCCTCCGTATATATCCTGTCCGAGAGTGAGGTAGCATACGTAATATGTGAGCAGAACCACGTCCACAACGGACATAGTGAATTATTTTATTCACTTAAGTTCCGGGCATACTTTTTTTTTATTAAGCGTAATGCCCTCTACGAAAATCGAACTCGGACCGCCACGGTTGAATGCCAGTAGTAGTTGGCGTCATATAGTGTGTTATTGCGATCACACACTTATTATTACAGGGCGTAAATTCTTATTCGGTGAACATCGCGGACGTCCTTCATGGCCAAATATAAATAGTTTTGTCTAGGATAATTGGTCTGAGGCTCTAAAGCCATTAAGTCCAAAAAGATGACCTTTAACAATTTAAAAATAAACTTTAATGAGCAGAATTATCAATTATCTAGAATTAAAAAAATTGTAAAGTACTCATCTCCGAGGTATGGCAATAGATGAAACGGTTCAGCAAGGGAATTAGACCCCCTATAAATATTTTAAAGAGAATCTATAGCTATAGAAGATTTGAATAGTGATGCCAACCCCTAATGGAGAGGTTTCTAAACTGAGGAAAATTGGAGGATGAACCGCGCGGTTTCCTTTTTTACCTTGAGTGAGTTCGAGACAGTCGTTGAAAATAAAAATATGATAAATCCAAAACTAGGCTTAATAGGGTGAACAATGCTATGACTAAACTTATCCGCTAATACGACAAACATCCTCCTCAGACTTTTTAGCTATCTCCTTTTTAATGAAGACACTAGCATCCCGAAATCCTAGAGATCCCAGCTCCTCTATATAGTCATCCCTAAAGTTTAGGAATGACTATATACTAGTTTAGGACTTAGGGTCTAAACTATGTAACATTTTGGACACCCCATCAGGTTGAAGACCTATTGCTTTATCGTCCTGTGTAGTTAAAATACTTTTTAAATCAATATATAAGTAAAGATTTAATTAAGTAATTGGTAGGTAGATCGAAAAGCATAATCTTCGCTATATTATCGAATGCTATACCTACCCAGTTAAGTCAGGCTTCAGAAGGGGTAGAGGAGTCGCGGGCAAACAAAGGGCGGTTTTGCCAATGACTGCCACACTGTTATGATTTTGTTAATGTCTTCTGCATACGACCATGTGCGTTTAAAAAAAAATAAATGATATAACTGTTAGGGGACTTTGTGGGATCTTGCGGCAGCCTAAAGAAATTGGACCAACCCCAGAATAGAGCTGAAGTTAAGGATTACCTTGGGAGTTATAAATAATACCTCAACCCATGCCCATGTCTTGTCTGAGGGAGCAGAATATCTCTGGCCTTTAGAACAACAGCAATTTTAAATTTGAATGAAAGCCTTAACTATATTATGCGGTTTTGGGAACGAGAAGAATCATTGCCCATAATTCCAGCAGGATTTGACTTGATATCACAATATTTTAACAACCAGCAAAAAGATGAGAATTTCCTGTAGGTACACTGTTTTGACTGGCTTTCTCTGAGAAATCTTCTTTGTAAGAAGTGATCTGTCAAAATAATTTAACAATAAGTTATTATTCAATAACTGGATCGCTGGCGACTTCCTTGACTATACGCTTTTATTCTTTTACGGATGGAGATGCAGAAGGAAGAGTGAAGAGAGTAGAAGTACCTACATTCAAAGAGATTTAAATTTATCATTCCACCGCGACTTCATGTGCATATGCAACGGGCCACTGTTGGGACACCCGCACATTTATATCGAATTATTCTATGCGATTACTCGAACTGTACCTGTGGAGAGACATGGTCATGGTATAACGTGATGTTTCAAACCCGGAAGTTGCTGTATGTAATATGCATGCAACATTTCCTAAAACAACATTAATAATTACAAGACCATCCTGGATAAATAATGTTCCCTAACTTGAAGACGAGCCTCCAGAGGTAGGAAATCACTAGAACGTTTGTTCCGGCCAGTCCACGTATAATATGCAATAATTAATCTGTGATAATAAATAAATTTAAGTTAAATATGTAACTATAGTTGGTCTGATAATGAAACTTAGTTTTTTAAGTCAAATCGGAAGTTAAAAATATTAATTTCCGCTAGTCTATCCCATAAGGTCGAACCCTGAATTATTTACGCAACCTATTATTTTACCTAATATTAAATTGAACATAGTTAACTAGTAAATTAACGCAGATACCTATCGGATTCTGTAAAACTCGTGCTTGCAAATGGATTTATTTTTAGGTATCATCAATGTTTTTTAACCTTCTAGCCTAATAACTAAACTACTTACACAACGCATTGGTCTACATATATACGAATTACTACCGCGACTATGAATGTAATAATAAAAATAAATCCTCTTTTCTTTTGTATTCTAAAAAAGTTTATATATTTAAAAATATATATTATATATACCGGGTCCGCCAACGAAGCTGGGACGAAAGATTAAATCATTATCAAGGAACTTATCAAAACTACTAGACCAGCATAATTTAAAAATAATTTACATTATACAGGGTGGCTCAAAAATGTGTGGCGGACTATAGTTGATTTTTTTTAAATGGAACACCCTATATATATTATATTATTTTCCAATTCCCTATAAAATTCCACGTATATTTTCTATAAAATGTCATATGTCTAAACTCAATTGTTTTTGAGAAATTAACGTTTAAAATATGCCATTTTCAAATTTGGACAGGCTGTGGCATTGGCCCGTCGCATCTGAAAATCATTTTTCTCTAAGATGCGCCGTTTAAATGCTACAGCCTGTCAAAGTCTGAAAATGGCATATTTTGTAACGTCAATATCTCAAAAACCAATAAATTTAGACATATTTATGACATTTTATACAAAATATACGTGGAATTTTATAGGGAATTGAAAAATTTTAGAGTGTTCCATTTAAAAAAATGCAAGTTTAGTCCGCCACACTTTTCTGAAACACCCTGTATAATGTAAAATATTTTTAAAATATGCCGCTTTTAAGTCCATACCTCATGCTGCTTATCCCAGTTGTGTGCATCTAGCTAGTATAGAGATGTAATTACTATACTTATTTAGTATTCACCTGAAGACGACTGGAAATACTTACCAGTTGAAACGTTGTGATTTAAAAACAAATAAAGACAAGTCCAAAACTCTTTTATCATTCAATATCATGTCTCAAACCTTGTAACAGTTTTTATTTTATTCCTCCACTTTAAACGTTAAACCTGGTATTAATTATTTTATTAAAGAAACAATACTGAATGATATATTTTTAAAAAAATACAACAGAAATATTAAAAATTACAGTATTTTTATTCTCACTTTTCACAACCGATATAATATGTATGTAGAAAATAACATACAAAACCAGTATTTGCAGAATAAGAATAGGAAATCAAATAGGCATAAAAAATACAATCACAGATAAAAATAATATTTACCTAATACCTATAGTAACAATAATACAAAAACATTAACACATTTTTAAAAATATTAGTAAGCGTAGAAGGGCTGGTCATATAAGATTCGAACCAATTGATAGGATTATGTGCGTAGATTCAAAAATAGATTAATTCCTAAAATAGCTATACAATGTGTTACTTTATTGTTAATTATTTTAAATAAATCCAAACAGTATTTATTTTTATTTAAGTATAACAAGAATATTCGAACAATAATTTTAGAAATGATCAGTTCTAAGACAGACTAGAAATTAAATTTACTATGACATTCCGGACTTTAGAAGTAAGCAAAGTCATACGCAAGTTGCAGAATGAAGTTTTAGTAAAACTTTTACCTTTTTAAAACAGCGCCAATTCGCCTAGATTCTAACTGGAAATTTTGATGAGATCTCCGTCATAGAAAAATATCAAGTTAAGCCAAAGGATTCTCTTTGGTCCAGAGGCAGGATCTATATCATTCCTCTATACTAATATTCGGATTAAAATCGGCCATACAGCGTTGCGAGGTACATTAGCATCGTTTAAAATATATTTATGTATATGATGATTGATGTTAAAAATGGAGTTATTTTTTATCCAAAAACTATTTACGGTTTTTATACTTTAGCGTGTGTTTTGAATTACATATTTCTGGTTGATTTATTTGTCAGCCGCTGAAAGAGAACTAACCAGTTACCAGTTAATGTATAACGTCGAATTTTGGTTGTTTACAACGTATACCGACAAAAAAATTTGCATTTTAAATTTTTGGAATGCATAAAATATTTAGTAACACTACTACAAAAAATATATATGTATTCAGTACATACAGGGTGTCAAAAAGTCTGTAATATTGCACATATTTCAAACACGACTGAAAATAATGTTTTGAAAATTGGCACGCACATCCATATAGTTAAAAACTGCACACATTGGAACGACAAACCCGTTTCTGTAATTCTATAGGGGTAGTCAGAAAAATACAAACTTTTTTTTTAACCAATCGCCCAAATCGTGCTGGTGAATGGCAGGCTACGCCAAAAAGTGATTAAGACTAAGTTTTAAATTTTGAAGTTTAAAATATTACCGCGGCAGTGGCTCAGAGGTGAGGTACTGGCACCCGACAGTGGCGGTCCGAGTTCGATCCTCGGAGTGGGCATGACTGAGAATCGTGGTTCGGAACCCACGTTAAGCTGTAGGTCCCCTCGGGAATGACCCTGGTAGCGAACGAAGAGGAAAACTAGTGCATACACGTGGTTCGGATTCCACGGTAAGCTGTAGGTCCCGTCTGGCTGACATTACCCAGACGATAGGGGATACAATGGACCTTATATAGGCCTAAGTACCTATACTCTGGCTCTTCCGCCAACCACAGCAAAAAAAAGTAACTGTAGCGCAAATTTTAGGAATAGTAAGTAGACAGAAAATTAAAAACCAAAATAAGGAAAATACCTTGTGCCTTCAAACGCTATTTTCGAATCTATCGCTTTACTTAGACGATTGGAGAACATTATGTAAAATTTTATCTAAATACCTACAAATTTCTAAAATAAACTAAATATTTACCTAAATATACAGGGTGGCCCACTCTCAATGCAGAATTTCATACTATCAAAAACTACTAAACTGTTTAATATTCTTTAACAATAATTATAGGAGTTTTGCAATTTAAAAAGACTTTAAATTATACAGGTTCTCTCAAATAGTTAAGGCATATCAAACATACTTTTTATAACACCCTATATATTATATTATTTTCTAATTCTCCACAAAATTCTGTCTATTTTGTATACAATATCATATGTCTAAATTCAATTCTTTTTGAGATATTGACGTTTAAAATATGGTATATTCAGATTTTGACAGGCTGTTGCATTGGAACGGCGCATCTTAGAGAAAAATGGTTTTCACCTCCCTATCTTAGATTCTCTGTCTAAAAGTTACAATTTCCGATTTAACAAGTAAACCCATTTTTTGGTTTAACAGGTTACACCAATAGTTGGTATCTTTGGATAGAAAATAAGAAACTAAGATAAGGAGGTGAAAACCATTTTTCTTTAAGATGTGCCGTTCCAATGCAACAGCCTGTCACAATCCGAAAATGCCATACTCATTTTAAACGTCAATATCTCAAAAGCCAATAAATTTAGACATATGACATTTTATACAAAATATGCATGGAATGTAATAGAAAATTTAAAAAGAATATAATATACAGGGTGTTCCGTTAAAACAAAACATGTTTGATATGCCCTGATTCTTTGTGACACCCTGTATAATTTAAAATAATTTTAAATTGTAAAGCAAATGCCTCCTTATAACTATGTTTTTAAAAACTATTAAAAAATCTTGCGTCGAGACCGGGCCACCGTGTATTTTGCAAGTTACAGCTTGACCTGTTATTATTTTTTAAAAATAAACAGTACCTAAATAAAACTGATATTTGGCAAAAGACAACATTTTTTAAAAAGAGGAAAATAACCTATTAACTGTACCTAGTACTACAAAAATTACTAGATTCCATAGTTTAACTAAAATTATTTATTCTTTTAAAAGTTTGTGTTTTTGGAGTTGTTTTAAATTAATCCATGGTTCAAGGAATTTTACCTTTGCAGGTAGCACCATAACATGACACATCACATACCGTCCAATATATATGGTGCACCTCTATTTTTGCCAGAACAGATAGGTACATAATAGATGGCAGTATCATATTCTGAGGTATGAATCCCTTGGAAACCTGAAAAAATAAAAATATTTATGTAGAATAAAATATTCTTCAAATTTAGATTCAAATGAAATCCCTTTAATACACATTTCAATTTATTAGTGTGTTTAAAGAAGGTTTTATAACCTCCATATGCATAAAATATTCGTTTTTTTTAAATAAAGAAATAGGTGCCCAAAATTACCCACAAGTATGTCCGAAATTTGGTAGGTTAAGAAAAATGCAGGGAAGAGAGTTAAATGTAACTCTCCCAAACTGGAACCCACATTAATCTGTAGGTCCCCTCAGGAATGGCCCTGGCAGCGAATGAAGAGGAAAAATTTACACAACATATCTACTTCACCGCCACCAACGCGTCACCCTATGGCATCAGACTCCAAAAGGTTTCCTGTAACTTCAGGTGTTTCTCAGGACTCACATATCGGCCCTATTTAGTTTTTACTATTCATAGACAATGTAATTTCTTGGTTGGAGGTGACAGAGTCGGAGTGTGTGGTTAATACTGATGACTTCAAGTTTTACACCAGCATTTCTCCCAGTGTACATTTTTTGCAGTCTGATTTGAACAGATTGGTTATCTGGTATATTCTAACCTTTTACTTAATGTGTTGTCTTAGATTTAGATATCCAATGAAAATGTTGTATATTTAAAATAAATAACTTTGACCAGGTTATAAAATTTAAAAAAATATATTTAACATTAAAATTAGGAGTACCTATATAAGTACCCAGTGGAGAACTGCTTATGACATTTTATTAAATACATATAATTTCATAACCTAGAAAAAAAGAGAGCAATTACATCATCAGTTTTATTTATTTAAGCTGCTACACAGGGGAATAGATTGACCTGATCTGCTATCTCAAATCAAATACATTTTTTCTCCCTAGAGTAAATACTAGACATTACTTAACATTTATGTGTGAAAGAGCCAGAACAAATGTAGGTAATAATTAAGTCCCCAAAATATTTCATATGTTCAAATTTAAACTTTAAACAACATATGTGAAAATTGTGATATTTTTACCTGTAGCTTGTGCCATCTAAAGAAGCTATCCGAAGGTGGTCATTAACTACACGTCTATTATTAAATGGTGTTTTAAATTGAGTACTTACAATATTCTTTATTTTCAATTGATGGGCAATATTGTTAATATCATTATTATGATAATTGTTATATAAGTATTGCAGTAGTAAATATTTAGCTATAAGTGTAATTTAAATTTAAAAAAAAAATTATTTACAAGCAAGAAATAAGGAGTCAATCATAATGGCTACCTTTGGGCTATCTAAAGACTCAGAAATATAAATAATTGTATGGAATAATTACCTGAATATTGTTGAGCACCTGATCCAACTATAATGAATTCCTTCCTAAAAGATAAATATGGGAACTTTGACCAGGAAAAATGAGTACTTTTTCACACAGATACATCACACAGTGTGAAAAAATTCTTAAAGGAACATTATTTTTAAATAATAGAATAAAAGTTCTAAGACTCCAAGACTAATTAGTTGTCTTGGTAAAGCCGAATGACTGGGCTCCTCGAAGACTCTTCATCAGACTCATAGTAGAATTTTTTGCTAGTTAAGCCCAATTGCACTCTTCGTACTGCCTCATTTATTAGGTTTTCTGATCTTAACAGCGTTTGCAATAATTCATATGGGTCCTGGTGACTAAAATCCTGTTGTTTATTTTTGTGCCTAACACAGGTTGCGTCACATGAATCACAGAAATACTTGCCAGGTATGCGGTACGGAGAGGCGCGGGACGACTTCCGTGAAAGGTGACTGCAGGGTATTGCCTTCATTGACGGCGGACCGCCCGATAACCTTAAATTTTCTTTGATTTCTAGCACAAGTCCTTCTATATCACTTGAGGAAATATTAAAGTTTGGTTCTTTAGCTGGAACTGGGGCAGTCATTGTTGGCACAGAACACACTTCAGCAGACGGCATTTCTACAAACACTTGGAACTAAAATTAGTCGCAATATCGAACTGTCTGCAATGTTTACAAACAATGAGGCTAGAGAAATTAAAAAAGCTTACACGCAAGTCGCAATACAAACCAAACGCCGTTTGTCCAGTGTTGCCAGATTTTTTTTTAAGAATTCCTTCAGCCAGAGTTTAAAAAACCTGCATATTCCTTTAATCCCCCGTCCGATCAAAAGTGACTTCTAAAAAAAACTGATGCCAGTGATGCCCTTGCTACCCGAAATAATTTTTAATTACCAGGTTCCTGAAATCGAAAATATACCACTACTCCACTCAAAAGTTACTACTTCTAAAAAAAAAATCCCCCTTTTCCCTCCAACTCCAGCGCTGGACCTAATCCATTGATTTTGGATGAGCACCCATCTTTTCAGAGGCAGTGCCCACCATGCACCCGCTCCGGCGCCAGAGCGGGTGCATGGTGGGCACTGCCACCAATTCGAAAACCCTTCATATTCACTTCCCATCAAAATCCTTTGACCCTTATTCTCTTCCCGCAATCCCAAAAATGATTTGAAATCCATTCATATTGAAGGAAACACTTCAAAACTGGCAACACTTCGCTTGCGGGTTCGCTACATCCGTCCACTATCCGTCGCGTCAGACTCATAAAATAAATAATGGGAATTATTTCGCTGCACCAGAGCGCGTATCCACATTAATCGTGTAGTGTATAGTTCGTTTCACAATAAATGGTTTTGACCTGTTAACTGCAATAAAACCAAAGGGTCGATCCCATTGTGCAGACAAGAGTTTGGCAATAAATAAGTAAAATATAAAGATGTAGTAAAGGATCGGACAAAGAAAATTATATTACACTCGTATGATGTTTTTATATTAATAATAAAAAAACGAAATATTATAATTTTTTAAATAGTATACTAACTACTTGTATTTATTTACGACCGCACTTAGCACCCATTTTAATTGCAGTTATAAACTCAGAACAATTGATCGTGAATAGGACCTTACATCGATTTTCGATATATGAATTTAAAATTTTTTGTATTCTCACATGTTTAACTAATTCTCATGTAAATAATGAATTAGTAAAACCAAAAACCCAACTAGCGAAATACTAAAACGCGCACCGGCTAACCTCGTTACTGTTGTTTGGGTGGCTTTCACAAAAACAAGCGCGAGCAAAAAGTAGTCCCCAGATAAACAAGAGCAAAATTACTAAATGAAGGCTTAATTACAGGTTTTCTTAAAAAATTAATTTTAACACTATTAATTGCACTGCCCAGCCAGAGGAACCAGACTTGGCAACCACACGATCTGGACATAGGATTCCATGTTCCCTTGAAAAAAGTGTATTACGCCGGAAGAAGTGCGTGTTTTAGAGTTGTTACAAAATACTCGTCACAGGTACCTAGTAACAGGTATGAGTGCATAACAGTCCGTCACTGGTATCGATTTTAAAATACTAGGTCCAGCAAGCGTATTTCAATACGAACAAGAAATCTTCGGAAAATGCGGAGTGCGACGTGCCAGGCAGTTCAGTTGAAACCACCGCAAGCTTTTCTCGTATAAGAACGCAAGAGTACATCCAGCCCACGATTTCAAACAAGAGCCCGCCCACTCGCCTGACGTAAGGCACCTTTAATTGGCCGATTTAAGTTCCATAACATAACCGTGGCCTGGATGTACTCTTGCACTTTCTAATGATGTTACCTTACCAAAGGTATATACCTATACCTTAATGTGGAAAGTTAGAATTTTAATAACTAAATTTCAATTATTCCCTCTTTTGGCAAAATGTGGTACATAAAAATTACTTCCGAAATTTCCTCATGGCTACTTTAATTACGATTTTTTTTCTTGAGTTTCTATGCACAGTAGTTTCCGAGATATGGCCGGTGGCCAACCTTAATGAAACATCCTGTACAAAAATCGTTTTCCTTTATCGTATCCATTTTGACAAACACCCGAGCAAGAATCTAAAAATGTTTGTATGCTTTCCTATAAGGTCGATGTGCGTTTTACCAGATGTTAACGAGACCTCCCTAATATTGAATCTAAAGTTCTCTAATACATTGTTTGTGGCGAATGGCACTAACAGCCGACGCCAAAAAGAAGTGAAGAAAAAAGAATTTTTTACAATAAAACAAAAGAAAATAAATAAGAAAAGTAAACTATGCTTGTTCATTCGCGTCCCTGGTGTTTAAGTTAAAATTAAAGCTTCTTCGCGCGCGATTTGGCGATGGAAATTATCCCCGGGGATAGTTTATCGTACGTCCATCCCTTAAAGAGCTTACGGTCGGTACCACCGGGGGTTTTTGAACAACCGCGTTCGAATTTCATCCTAATATACAGCATGCTCCTTCCCCTAGAAAGGTAAGTTTGTACTCTTTATTATAAAATCAACTAAACGCAGTATTTATGTAGTAGGTAAAGGTTTTCTGGAATAAGGGCTTTTTGGCGTACCTTGCATGTTTCTAACTATCCAAAATATATTATTTTTATTTTGTCGTGTTGCACAAAACTTACGTAATTAAACTGAAACACGCGCTGAATCATATTCAAATAATTTGTCAAGCGCGCGGTCAGTTCCCGTTATACAGGGTGGAATTTTTAACTGGAATAAATTCATTATTAAAAAGCCCCTTTATTTGCTACAAAAATACAGAACTACGGCTGCGTTTATTTTTAGTTTGGCCTACTTTTTTTGGGTCTTCATAAAATCTACACCTGTTTTTTTTAAATGTAAAGGTACTACCTATATGTATATTGTGAGGGCATAAAAAGGGAATTTGACCCACTATTACCTTTTGCAACGAGCACAATACATACCATTAAAAAAAGTTAAGGGCAGTTTCTTAGAATAAGAATCTAATATGTCAAGCCCTTTAAGTTATTTTTTATGAGGGGTCATAGACCTCTAACAATAATTTTTCTGAATTTTAATATTTTGTAGATCTTGATGTCCTAATTAATCTAATCTTATAATTAGTTTTTGAATTAATGCCTTCTAATGCAACTTCTTACTTTTATAGTAGTCAGTTTTTGCTGTTTTTGCCAACCAACAAAACCCCGCTATTCGATTTTTCAGACGCTAAAAGATGTCCTCAGTGGCTCTCACGCCTGAAACAAGATTTTTCGATTTAAAGGAAAGAATTATACTTGTCGCTGAATATAAATCAGGTTTGTAAAAATTGTTTGTGTGAATTCAAAGAAAATCACGTTTGAAATATCGTTTAAGCGGGATTTTGTTGGTTGGCAAAATGTCCACATTTTCTTCATTGTCTGGAACTTCCAGTTGTTTCTTAAAAACCATTACCTTTTTTAGTTTGCACTATTGGTTAATTAGGCCTTAAGATTTCTTTTACTTTTATAGAAATAAAATATACCGGGTGTCCCATTATGGTTGGCTACCGACCGTATCTCGAAAACTACTGGGCATAGAAACCCGGGGGAAAAAAATAATAACTAAAGTGGCCATGAGAAAATCCTGGAAATAATTTTTAAGTTCCGCATTTAGCCGCAAGAGGGCGTAATTGAAAAGTAAATTTTAAAATTTTACATATCTCCGAAAATTCCACAATAAGGTATATCTTTGGTAACACCATTAAAAAGCTTGGATAATTATGCATCATATTGGTCTTATGCTCATTGGCGTACGGACTTTAATAAGAGGGGAAAGTGTCATCAGTTAAATCGCTGTAACTTATAAACGACTTATCCGATTTTAGCAAACTAAAGACTGTTTGGAAGAGAAATGTATGCACTTTCACCAATCGTATTTAGTTGTCCATAATAGTTCTAAAAAAAATGCTAGAGGGCGCGATTTGTAATAATAACACATTTTTTGATTTTACTCCGAAAAATAAATCATACGGTATAATTAAGATACCATAAACGAAAAGTAGATGAAATTTGCTAGAAAAAATATTAAAACCGCAGCTCGATATCTTTGTTCGTTTCAGCGCTATCGCCAATAGAATAATTTTTAAAACTTTAAGAAGCGGTTATATATAATTGTTAGAAAAAAGTGGGACGCCACTGATATTTTTCCATGTCGATATTATTTCGGATTAGCCTGTTCAATTCTGCATAAAAATGGTCTCTTGCGTTTTTCTCCTCAGGCACATCGTTCTTAATTAAAATAATTAAATTAAATTAGCTCTAGGTACTATTTATTATTATTATTAACATTGATAATGAAAAATTTTGTTTTATAAAAATTGTTTCTTCACTTAATAGGTAAAAGCTTCCGCCCGTTTGGTTTGCTAAAATCGGATTAGTCGTTTATAAGTTAAAGCGATTTAAATGATTACACTTTCAACAGCTTCCCCCCCTTTTATTAAAGACGGTATGCCAATGAGCATAAGACCAAAATGATGCATAATTGTCCAAGCTTTTTAATGATGTTACCAAAAATTAACCTTAATGTGGAAATTTCGGAGATATGTAAAATTTTAATATTTACTTTTCAATTACGCCCTCTTGCGCAAAATGTGGAACTTAGAAATTATTACCAGGATTTTTTTATGGCCACTTTAGTTATCATTTTTTTCCCCCCGAGTTTCTATGCCCAGTAGTTTCCGAGATACGGCCGGTGGCCATCCTTAATGGGACACCCGGTATACAGGATGGTAAATAATTTATAGTTATAATAATTTATTTAAAAATTATGTAAATCCAAAAAAAAATTATTTTTTGAATTTCGAAAACAACCGGCTAGATGTTGTTAACATTTTAATATCTTGTAGTACTAAGCTATAGAGGACAAAAATGGGCATAGGTTGATGTAGAGTATATTGCCTGGTATTTCCCAAAAAAAATTCACCTGAAAACGTTATAAATGACTTTAATTTCTATATTATTATCAATTTATTAATTTATTATCCAATCTATAGTATTTTTTTACAATAATTATTTTTTAATATATTTATTAGGGTGATCCAGAACCAATGTGGTTTTTCGAAACTTTTATACATAGCGCCATCTGTAAAACAAAATACGAATTAGCGACCATCAACAAAATTACTTTATAATTAGGTACAAGCGCTAAATTATCTTACAAACAGGCCCAAAGGACCCCGCACAAAGCTTATGGGAATGGCTTTCGGATAATTTTTCTGAATTTTTAGTATTTTCTAGATCTTGACGTCCTGATTAAAAGTGTTCATGGCCGTAATCCAATCCTATGACTAGTTTTTGAGTTATGGACTTTTAAAGTGGCAACTTCTTACTTTGAGATTTTATGCATTGTCTAGAGTTTTCACTTGTTTCTTAAAAACTATATATCAACTTTTTTGGTTTTTTATTGGTGGAAAAGTATGCCTTAAGTTTTCTTTCATTTATGTGGAAATAAAATATGTACAGGATGTTGAATAATTTATAGGCGGATTAAATAAATAATAATACCTATAAAAAAATTATGAAAATCCAAAAAAAAATGTTACTCATTTTTTGAATTTTGAAAACAAACTGCTAGATTTTGTTCATATATTAATATCTTGTAGTACCAAGCTATGGATGAAAAAAATGGGTATAGGTTGACGTAGACTATATTGCCGGATATTTTATTTTCCAAAAAAAAAATTGAAAACTCACCTGAAAACGTAATAAACGACTTTTAATTGATTCATTTAATTATTATGCCAATCTGTAACAAATTTTTTTACAATAATTATTCTCTGACATATTCTTAGGGTAGATATACAGGGTGATCCAGTTACAATTATTTACACAAGTGAAAACTCTTAAAAATAGGAAAATTAAAAAATGTTTTTTTTTATCAAATGACCAAATAAATTGTTAAATTATAAAATATTTTTTTTCGTAAAATACCTTGGCTCTTGTACAGGATACGTTTCGATTATTTTAGAGCCGTAACAAAGCCAAGATAGTTTACGAAAAAAATATTTTATAATTTAACAATATACCTAAGTATTTGGGTTATTTGCCTGAAAAAACATTTTTTTATTTTCCTATTTTTAGTTTTTTTTTGTTGTTTTCAGTTGTGTAAATCATTGTAACTGGTTCACCTTGTATATCTAAGATAATAATATGTCAGAGAATAATTATTGTAAAAAAAAATTATTACAGATTGACATAATAATTAAATGAATCAATTAAACGTTTTCAGGTGTATTTTCAATTTTTTTTTGAAAAATAAAATAGCCGGCAATATATTGTACGTCAACATATACCCATTTTTTTCATCCATAGCTTGGTACTACAACATATTAAAATATAAACAAAATCTAGCCGTTTGTTTTCAAAATTCAAAAAATGAGTAAAATTTTTTTTTTAATTTTCATAATTTTTTAATATTATTATTTATTTAATTAATTTATTAACATTCTGTACATATTTTATTTCTATACCGGGTGTCCCATTATGGATGGCCACCGGCCGTATCTCGGAAAATACTGGGCATAGAAACCCGGGGAAAAAAAAATAATAACTAAAGTGGCCATGAGAAAATCCTGGAAATAATTTTTAAGTTCCGCATTTAGCCGCAAGAGGGCGTAATTAAAAAGTAAATTTTAAAATTTTACATATCTCCGAAAATTCCACATTAAGCAGGTATATCATTGATAACACAATTAAAAAGCATGGACAATTATGCATCATTTTGGTCTTATGCTCATTGGAATACCGTCTTTAATAAAAGTGTAATCATTTAAATCGCTGTAACTTATAAACGACATGTTGGGCGTTTGGTCTTCACTTGCTTTGAGCTAACGGACACGGTCACTGGGGCGCGCCAAAATGCACGAGTGTTTATAATTATTTTCCATCGGAGTTAACCGTGACCCTATTATGCATGCATTCGGGTTAAATTAATATTATTAATTCGAACATAATTATTTATTAAGAGCTAAAATGGTAGGTGTATTGGTACATTAATATTTACTTAACCTACTTCACCTTACGAGCCGCCACTGGTCATAACTCAAAAACTATTCATAAGATTGGATTACGGCCATGGACACTTTTAATCAGGACGTCAAGATCTACACAATACTAAAAATTTAGAAAGATTAGCCGAAAATCATTTCCCATAAGCTTTGTGCGGGGTCCTTTCGGACATACTTTTTTTTATTGTGCGTATTCCCACTCCGGGATCGATCCCGGACCGCCACGGTCGAATGCCAGTAACTCACCTCTGAACCACTGCCGTGGTTATTCTAACACTTCATTATTTGAAACCTTAAATTTAGAACCATTTAGTGAATAGGGCTGTAAAATTTTTTATTTGAACGTTTTTTCTAAATTGCATTGTCTTTCTGAAAATTTATAATTTTTTTAACTTCATTGTTTTTTTGTGTCGTTATCTTAATTTTTGAAAATATTTATTATAACATCACAATAGGCAGAGATTTCAATTACACCCTTCATAAAGTATTTTGTCCATAAAGTTTACTATCCAAAAAAAAAGTTGCACAAATTTATTTTAAAGGCTAAAGAAACCGTGTCGATGTTCATTTGGTAATATAATAGTTTACCAATAAAATGTTTTAAATATAATATATCGTTTTCAAAAATGTTGATTATCGAAAATATCTATTTTTTGAGAATATACCAAGTAGTTTTAAAAAAATCCATATTTTTGTATTCACTCAATAACATTTCTATTTTCTTTTATAGCCGGAAGCGATACCAAATTCACACTAACAGCAGACGCGGTCGTCTTCAAGCCACCAGCGTGCAGCTTTTGTATCGTCGTGAATGGGTCTTCAGATGTGTTTAAGGCTTCAGCAAACTAGTACGCCGTACGATAAAGACCTTCGTGCTGCGTATTGGTGCCTGGATCCTGGATCGGTTGATGCAGGGTTGAGCGCTACGGATTTTCTACCTCAAGGATCTACCCCCGTCGTAGGGCAGCACTCAGAAAATTGAACTGAAAATCCTGTGAGCTTGGAGAAGACACGGGACGAATCCGGGCTTTCAAAATTTCATATTTGGATTAATGTATTTTATTAAATTCGCTATTTACGAGAAGGGAAACGGAGCAACCTCATCGCTGGAACTCTGGCTTGTTTTTAAAAATAATTTGGTAAGTTTATTGTTTTATTCTTACATTGTTTGTATTTTTTTAAATATTAAAAAATGTTGAGATAAGCGTAAATAGGAATAAAATAGAAGAATATTTTACCGTAGGAAAATTGTTAAATTCACGGACACTATACACGATTAGTATCACTGACTGATGTCAAATTCGTTAGTTACAACATTATTTTGTCATTTGCTGACAGTAATACAGATCGTGTAGAGTCGTTTTTTCTGTTTATTTATGTTATTATTAAAAACGGCTAGGTTCAAAATTTTAGCTGCAATTGCTTTATTTCTGATTATTTTATCACAACATTATAAACATAATAAAATAAAATAAATTTTAGGTAAGTAATTAATTTTTTTTTTAATTTCAGATATTGGGTACGCGCGACCCCTAAAATAAAAGTGCGAAGCGCGTGTCAAGATTCTGCTCTTTAAGGCTTTACCTAAACATCGTCGCAGTTTAGAATCGAGTTAAAGTCAGCCTCTGAAGACCATCGGATGTCTCGGACAAGCTCATGGACAAGCCGACTTGCCTGGGGTACTTCGACACCCTTATTGTTCGTACCTTGGAGAGTAGAATGACAAGAAAGAAGAACGAAGATGATGTCATCAAGCAAATGGAAATGGATTAGGAGGTAACTAATTTGTTTTCAAGATTTTTATCCTTAGATACTTACTTTGATTTTATATTCTTCTCGCTATAAACTTACAACGAAGTAAAAATATGACAATTATGTTGGCTTCCATATGACATCTATATTCGTCATTAAAATACATTAAGTGTGTAAGGTTGTAAAATCAGTTGCAGAATCGATGTATTTAATTATCTTCATAAATTATCTTATCTAATTTCCAAGAAATAACTATAATACAACTTATAAATAGTACACAAATTAAGTTTCTCTGCTCTTGATAGTAATGAAAACTATACCAGAGATGTCCTAGATAATAATACACTTTACAGGAATCTCGTAAATAAATAGAAGATACAGATATGATTAAATTTAAAAAACTCCGAATCCTTTCGAAGATATTTGAACAAAACCGAATTTTCGCCATTTTCTTTTGTTAAAAGCTAACAAAATTCTAACCTTTGTATTCACTAAAGGGTTTTTAATTTAGAGCAGCGAAATATTTAGATCTTATAGTCTTCCAGTTGTGTTTTCACCGTGGCATTATTTTGATATGCCATCGATCTTTTTGCAATTAAATCGCTTTACTGATAAGTAATTTAACCGGGATGTTATTACAAATATACCTACTTTTAGTTCTATTAAAGAACACAGCCCGTATCAAAATACTTTATTTTTATAAATTTAAAAAAAACTTAGTTGACTTATTCTGATACTTGTCATTTTAAACTCAGAATTGTCAATTTAGTACAGTTTTAAATTTAGAACCCTTTAGTGAATATGGCTGTTAATATTATTTAGCTCTATATTAGGTCCATCTCATGATAACTTTACCAACTCAACAATAGTTTCTTCGGAAATTATCTTGTTGGTAAAGTTACCAGGAGATGGATCTAGTGGACCTTAATAGTGTCAATGCAACTGAACTTTCTACTCGGTACATTTCTATATAAAAAATTCATGAGCACACAAACTTAACAAAAACAATTTAGTGTTGATCGGTTAAACTGATGATTTAATCATTTACTTTTTCTGACGTCCGGTTAAAAATTGTTTCATTTCTAAATAAACTTTCTTTGTTTCAGGAACATGGACAGCCCCTTAAAACAATTATTAAAATTCGCGGGCCGCGAATTTTCAGGGTAACATAAAATACAGAACCCAATCCGTGTCAAACCCAATCCGATCTGTTTAAGTCTAACGTACAGAATGGATCTGATTGATCGTTAACTCTTTCCGGGTTCACCATTTCGATCTTTTTTAGTCTAACGTACAGAAGGGATCTGATTGATCGTTAACTCTTTCCGGGTTCACCATTTCGATCTTTTTTAGTCTAACGTACAGAATGGATCTGATTGATCGTTAACTCTTTCCGGGTTCACCATTTCGATCTTTTTTAGTCTAACGTACAGAAGGGATCTGATTGATCGTTAACTCTTTCCGGGTTCACCATTTCGATCTTTTTTAGTCTAACGTACAGAATGGATCTGATTGATCGTTAACTCTTTCCGGGTTCACCATTTCGATCTTTTTTAGTCTAACGTACAGAATGGATCTGATTGATCGTTAACTCTTTCCGGGTTCACCATTTCGATCTTTTTTAGTCTAACGTACAGAAGGGATCTGATTGATCGTTAACTCTTTCCGGGTTCACCATTTCGATCTTTTTTAGTCTAACGTACAGAATGGATCTGATTGATCGTTAACTCTTTCCGGGTTCACCATTTCGATCTTTTTTAGTCTAACGTACAGAAGGGATCTGATTGATCGTTAACTCTTTCCGGGTTCACCATTTCGATCTTTTTTAGTCTAACGTACAGAATGGATCTGATTGATCGTTAACTCTTTCCGGGTTCACCATTTCGATCTTTTTTAGTCTAACTTATAGAAGGGATCTGATTGATCGTTAACTCTTTCCGGGTTCACCATTTCGATCTTTTTTAGTCTAACGTACAGAATGGATCTGATTGATCGTTAACTCTTTCCGGGTTCACCATTTCGATCTTTTTTAGTCTAACGTACAGAAGGGATCTGATTGATCGTTAACTCTTTCCGGGTTCACCATTTCGATCTTTTTTAGTCTAACGTACAGAATGGATCTGATTGATCGTTAACTCTTTCCGGGTTCACCATTTCGATCTTTTTTAGTCTAACGTACAGAAGGGATCTGATTGATCGTTAACTCTTTCCGGGTTCACCATTTCGATCTTTTTTAGTCTAACGTACAGAATGGATCTGATTGATCGTTAACTCTTTCCCGCGTTCACTATTTCAAACTTTTTTAGTCTAATGCACAAAAAAGATCGAGTTGATCGTATTTCGGTTTTGTTGATTGTCAATATACATTAAACATTATGAAAGTATGAATTTTGTCTTGTATGTTAAGTAAAAAGTAGGTACATTTGCAATTAATCATTTTGATTGGTTTCTGTATCTGTTTAAATGTCGCTTTAAGGACAAGTTGTTCCAAAAGACAGTTATCTTTTGGATTTGTCCCATGGGCTTCAGTTAAGTGTGGCCATGAAAACTTAAACCAGAATCCTAAATGTTCGGGACACAAGCTGGATTGAAGTATCTTCAAGAGTTAACTAAGGTAAGCATACACAGGGTGATACAAATCCGATACATTAGCATGCTATCTATGTAACTATCATTGAAATTTATCCTTCGATCAGTAATTTGTTCTCAAGAAAAGTCTGAATTATCGTGTAGGGTGTGATACGTACTTAAATTGGTACCTATAAAGTACATATCTGTAATAAAAATAATTATTGTTACAATTAACTTTCATACATACAGTAAAAAACAAAAAAAGCTCATAAGTGAAGAACTAAGTTGGCTAAATCCGCCATAAGTAGTGAAGAAAAATAACTTAAATAACAAATAAACTTTAAAAACAAATCCAGATCGTTTCGAGTTAAGAAAAAATAATTTTCTAATTTCTTCTTTATTTTTAAAAATGCCCAGGAAAAAAAATTTCTTTATCTTTTTAATGCTATTAAAATAAAATGTTGTAACAATTTTTTTTCACATATTTTTTTTATCTTACGCAACTGTGAAGAACCATATCATAATTTTTTTTGTTATAATTTGTATAATGTTTGAGTGACGTGTTCTAGTGTCTGGTTAAAGTTGGGATTAAATTTTTTTAAGATCAATAATTAAACTTTACGATACACAACTCGCTGAGGCCGAATAGCAAACAAATTGACCCTCAATTATTGTGTACTAACACTTTTTCTCTATTGTTTTAGGTAAGTGATTGGTGATGGTAGCGATCGTCCCGGAACTGTAAGCAACCGTGCTTCGCGTGTTCGAGGATTTGTGAAGAGTGTAGTTCAGACTGTGTTTTAACTTATAGCAAAGGACGCCACTTTGTGTCATGGTCATGACCATATACTGTAAGGTAAGATAGTTCCTACAGGTAAAGGAGTAAAGGGATAAAATCAATCACCACATGTTTATTATCATTCCATTTATATTTTTATATATATGCATATATTTTCTTAATTGCTAGCAGCTCATTATGTGATTATGAAGAGTTATCTAGGTAGGACATAGGTAAGTATAAGTACATAACAAATTACTTTGTACTTTTCTATATAAGTTTAAGGATTACATTCATTTTTATTTTAGGTTTTTAGGTAAGATTTTACTAAGCACTAAATCATTGAATATGGTTTACCCGTGAATAAACTAGATAAAACAGAAAGATGGGATAATAAATATACCAAACTAAAAGTTTCTCTCTTAGGTATAAATGGTCTTGTCCAACATTTTATAATGTTGATGCATAAAACCACATTATATATTATTTAATATATTTTTAGTTTACGAGCTATTCTGGGGAGAGACAGAGAAAGTTTATAGTTTTAATAAAATGTATAATATAATGAACAATTTAAGTCAGCACGGGCGAAGCTGCGGGTACAGGTAATTTTTGAAAATTTCCTCGGAATAATACGTCTCTTTAACATAAGTAAGCCAATTTTAGGCTAAATCGGTTAAGAAGTTTACGAGCTATCCTGGGGAGAGACAGTGAAAGTTTATAGTTTTAATAAAATGTATAATATAACGAACAATTTAAATCACCACAGGCGAAGATGCGGGTACAGGTAATTTTTGGAAATTTCCTCGGAATAATACGTCTCTTTAACATAAGTAAGCCAATTTTAGGCCAAATCCGTTAAGAAGTTTAGGAGCTATTCTGGGGAGAGATAGAGATAGTTTATAGTTTTAATAAAATGTATAATATAACGAACAATTTAAATCACCACGGGCGAAGCTGCGGGTACAGGTAATTTTTGGAAATTTCCTCGGAATAATACGTCTCTTTAACATAAGTAAGCGAATTTCAGTTAAAATCGGTTAAGAAGTTTACGAGCTATTCTGGGGAGAGACAGAGAAAGTTTAAAGTTTTAATAAAATGTATAATATAACGAACAACTTAAATCACCACAGGCGAAGCTGCGGGTACAGATAATTTTTGGAAATTTCCTCGGAATAATACGTCTCTTTTACATAAGTAAGCCAATTTTAGGCCAGATCGGTTAAGAAGTTTACGAGCTATTCTGGGGAGAGACAGAGAAAGTTTATAGTTTTAATAAAATGTATAATATAACGAACAATTTAAATCACCACGGGCGAAGCTGCGGGTACAGGTAATTTTTGGAAATTTCCTCGGAATAATACGTCTCTTTAACATAAGTAATCGAATTTCAGTTAAAATCGGTTAAGAAGTTTACGAGCTATTCTGGGGAGAGACAGAGAAAGTTTATAGTTTTAATAAAATGTATAATATAACGAACAATTTAAATCACCACGGGCGAAGCTGCGGGTACAGGTAATTTTTTGAAATTTCCTCGGAATAATACGTCTCTTTTACATAAGTAAGCCAATTTTAGGCCAGATCGGTTAAGAAGTTTACGAGCTATTCTGGGGAGAGACAGAGAAAGTTTATAGTTTTAATAAAATGTATAATATAACGAACAATTTAAATCACCACGGGCGAAGCTGCGGGTACAGGTAATTTTTGGAAATTTCCTCGGAATAATACGTCTCTTTAACATAAGTAATCGAATTTCAGTTAAAATCGGTTAAGAAGTTTACGAGCTATTCTGGGGAGAGACAGAAAAAGTTTATAGTTTTAATAAAATGTATAATATAACGAACAATTTAAATCACCACGGGCGAAGCTGCGGGTTTCAAATGTTGAAGCATAAAATCACTTTATATATTACTTTTGTTTATTAATATTGTTACTTTTTAGGGCTAATTAATAATTTCTATTTTAGGTTTTAAAGGCTCTGTCCAACATTTTTATATGTTGATGTACAAAACCTCTTTTCAATCTTCATCGATATGTTAATTTTTATATTTAACATTGATTTAATATTTATTTTAGGTAGATATATATATATATAATTTTCTTGGTTTTGTCCAACATTTTCGAATGTTGATGTATAAAACCATACATTTTAACTATTTGCTTTATTTTTAAGTTTTAAGAATATACTATAAGTGAACGAAATTGATAGAAAGATCCATGTATATTCTTGGCAGCTGCTGGCGTTTTAGGGTACATGAAAAACTATTAACAAGAAAGCAGCTGTCTCTTGCTGCCCTTAACAGGAGCCTTATAACACTGATGATGGCAAAGGAAGGCCGAAACAGTTGCCGATGTATTGAATAATACCAATGGAAGGTAACTATATACAGGGTCTTGCTATATTCACCTCCCGGTTTATATATAACTCCTTAATTTAGTTTTTTGATATTTTGCAGACTTTTTCAACATTCTGGGGTGGGTTTGAGGAAAGTATTTTTGATCATACAGGGTACCCAAAAAGTGTAATGTAATTTTTAGGTTACTAATCAGGCACCTTTTCATGAGTAAATAAGTCCTGCCAATGTCATTTATGTCATAATGAAACCAGTGGCGGCGCCAGGATTTTTGGGATGGGTGGGCACAAGTGGGCCCGAAAATTCCATTAAAAAACCGAATCCATCAATTTTGGGGGGCAGCAGGGTGGGCATTCATGTTTCTAGGGCGGGCCGGTGCCTACCCTGGCCCCTCTGGCGCCGCCGCTGAATGAAACTTGCTGGTTAGTTATAATTATGGTTCAAAATATTTATGAAACCCAACAGTTTTAAAATTATGTCCTGAAAAAAACATAGATAAAAACTAAAAAATCGAAAAACAATATAAATATAGTAGTCCGACAAAAATATTCAAATAATCAAAATTTTTATACAAACCCAAACATGAGAAGTTAGAGGAGGTTGCGTTGGGGTAATAACAATATAAAATAAATCATTTAATTTGGGCATGGCCCCAAAAATATTTGTCGTTGTTGATGAGGTGTGTACAACCTTTTGGTGCGGAAAAGTACACCAAGTTTCTGTGCAGCTGTTTTGGCAATTGCGGCAACGTGATCATGCCAAGACATATTACCTCCCAGATTGACCCCCAGCAAATTAATAGATGGTGCCAGGGGAATTGCGTGTCCTGCCATTACTATATCCGGTTCTGCAATGTTAACCTTTTTGGAGAAGACTGCTGCCTGGGTTTTCTGAGCATTAAATTCGACTTGGTTACTGTCACTCCAAACCAAAATTTCTTCCAGGTCCTTGTTGAGGCGCAATACTTCATGCTGCCTGCGAAGATGTGAGTCGGCAGCGGATGTTTGGGGAGTCAAGGTAAAAGATGAGACAAGTGTGCTGTCATCAGCAAAGCTATAAATTGGATTTTGGGTTTTCACTAAAAGGTCGTTAATATACAGTAAAAAGAGGGTAGGCGACAATATGGACCCTTGAGGAACACCGGCATTGATGGTGAAGGTGTCTGAGAGAAACCCGTCGATCGCCACTTGCAGAGAACGGTTCTTAAGGAAGCTGGTTAACCATAAACAAAATCCATTAGGCATACCGTAGGATCGCAGTTTACTTAAAAGCCCATCGTGCCAAACACGATCAAAAGCCCTAGAGATGTCCAGTGGAACAGCCCGGGATTCTCCATGATGTTCGATGGTGTTGCTCCAAAGATGGGTGACATATGCCAGAAGGTCACCTGTTGATCTGGACTTACGAAAACCGTATTGATGATCGCTGATAATGTTAAGCCCTTCCAGATACTTTAGTAGTTGTTGGTTAATAGCTTTCTCCATTACTTTGGAAATTACTGAAAGCAATGCGACGGGTCGGTAGTTGCTTGGCAGGGTCTTTTTACCTTTCTTTGGAATGGGCTGGACACGCGCCGACTTCCAGCAGGATGGAAATATTCCTTTTTTGTAGGATAAGTTGAAAAGTCTACAAAATACTGGTGTAAGTTCATCGGCGCATGTCTTGAGAACAATGATAGGAATTTCGTCTGGACCAGAAGCTTTATTGACGTCGAGTCCTTTAAGAATCCGTTTAACAAGACGCTGACGGAACACGATTTCAGACATTTGCGATTGAACTGAGGGAATGTTGGGTGGTGGTTTTCCCTGAAAGTCTACAGTGGAATGCGAGGAAAACAGTTCAGCAAGTAGGTTTGCTTTATCCCCGGCTGTGGTTGCTATTGTGCCGTCGGAACGTGTTAGAGGTGGAATAGTTGACTTTGTAAAGTTTTGGCTGACGGCCTTAGCGACTGACCAAAAGGACCTTGATCCGTTAGGACTGGCAAGAAGTTTGTTTTTGATTCTCTCGTTATGAGCTTCTTTGCTTTGGTCTATCATTTGCTTACATTGGTTTCGGGTGGTAACAAAGATGGATATATTTATATATATAACACAACAAAATGACGTCATTTATCAGACGTGATTATAGGTCGTTATTTTTTGGTCATTTTGGACCGCTCACGAGTGTTGACGAGTTATCACCATTATAATGACGTCAATATGACGTATCCCTTCTATTTGGGTATGTTAATAATAAAACATTTTTTGGTTTTTAATGTTTGTTTCAAATTTATTAGTTTATAATGCCACAGGTGTTTTGTATAAATAAGATAAAAGCTTTGTTTCAACAAACAGTTCTTTTTTGTGAAAAAATCCAGCTTCCCAGTCAGTGGCGCCGCCAGGATTTTTGGGATGGGTGGGCACAAGCGGGCCCGCTGATTTTTGAGTGGGCATTAGGTACCTATATCAAAAGTGAGTTCTAAAAAAAAAGTCATCGTGTTCTCTTCAAATTTAAAATAACATATAACGCCCTGGCGCCACCGCTGTTCCCAGTACCCAGTACCTAGGTAAGCATACGCTCTGCAGCGCTGTTTATTTAATAGGTCTCGAACGTAAATTTGCAAGTATGTAGGTACCGTTTCTTAAAGTGTAGTAGGTATTCTAAGTACATTTTTAGAGCGACTTTGGACTAGTTACATAAATTGTAAAATTCCGTATTAAAAATACATCCCTCCTTTATCGTTGTAGGATAGAAAATAGAATAGTAGATAGATATATACATTCAATACGCCTTGACTCTTCAATAAAAAATTCCATTACACAATAACCATGGACGATTCTTGTCTTCTCATATCAGCTGTCGTAGTTCTAGTTTGTGATCCATTTCTTGAAATATATCTCATGCTGTAGTTACTTCCCGTTCTATGGATGAAGGTGTTGGACTCGGTTGAACAGCATAAGGCTAATCTGAAGCTATCTCGAAATGTCTTTGACATGAAGCCGTAGATGATTGGGTTGATACAGCTAAAAATTAATTACTTACATATTAAAATACCTATTTTGTCGGACTTGCATGGACTTTACTTTGTTACTGAATACAATGTTTCACTTTATATGTTTAATAAATCAAGTATTGACATCCCAAACATTCTGAGTGTCTTTTACTGCTCAAAAGACTTAGAAAACTTTGTATTTATTAATAGTTGTAACAAAGTTATATGGGTAGACAAATTTAGTGAATTTAAGATACTATGGGTTCAGCATATCAAGAAGTGATAAAGTGGATGCAAATAAGTGTAAGGGAGAAAAATACTTATTAAAATCTAAAATTAAGATTTAAAAAAAATTATTTCACAAAATTACTATTTTAAAATATTGAATGGTAAAATCTAGGAACCCTTTTCCTTTGGCGAAACACGCCTGGGGATAAATATGACAGGAAACTTTTCTTCTGTATTATATGTATTTGTTTTGGTGACAGCACAGATTGAAGGCAAATGTTCTTGTCGATATTAGTAAGAGTTAAAGAAATTAACATAAAATTTACATACCTGATAGTATAATTCAAAATAAGATTTGATTTCTGGATGACCTTCCTTGTTGTTGCCCCATCCTAGCCCTTAGTTAGAATGCTGACAATATAAAGCAGAATACTAGTCATAGGATAATTTTTTAGTTATCCCTTAAAACTGGTTAGATACAATAACTAACGAAACGTTGTATTCAGTAACAAAATAAGAACAATGAAATCCCAACAAAAAAAGCTCTTTTTTGTCAATGTTAACAATAGTTAGTTCTACTTTTACTCCATCGTCCCCTTGTGAAGATTTTTTTAAAAATAATGACATTTTAAAAACAATATACAGTTAAATTAAGCCCATAAACATTACTGTAATATCGAAAATACAGTTTTTTCATTAACAGTTTTAAAATTATAAAAATAACAACTGGAGGATCTCCCTTTGAGGCCTGTAGTTTGGTAATGGGGACATTACTTTGATATACAGGGTGATTCCTAAGTTGATACTTCTTTTTTAGCTATGTATAGAAGGCAATAAAATAAACAACATTTTTAAATACCTTTTTACAAAAAACTCAAAAATAAGGTACCTACTTACATTCATTTATTACACTATGGATCAAATACGGTTCTGCCTAACTTGCCCGTTGAATAACAATTAAGAAAACTTCTGGGTGTAGGATGAGCCCGCAAGGGAAAGCGTTCTGCGTATTATCAATCAGCAGCAGCCGCACTTTGACGACACTTACCGTAAATTAGCACCATATCTACTAGTTCATTGTTTTCAAATTTTACCATTTTCACGTGTGACCAATTTAAAATTAACTTGCTTTAAAAAAACACACCGCAGCGGATTCTTAAGTTTTTTGAAAAAAGGTATTTGTAAATGTTGTTTATTTTAATGTCTTCTATATACAGCTAAAAAAGAAGTATCAACTTAGGAATCACCCTGTATTCTACACTCGATTCTTGATTAAAGGGTATACGTTTTATGACATCCAGTATATCGACGCATAAAAAATAAATTTTCTAATACTCAATTAAGTTCAATGTTTTAATGACCAACCTGTTAAAATATGACATCAAATGAAAGACGCTTAACATATACTTCAGAAATCCAGTTCTCTCGGGTGTTAACACCATATAAGCTGTCAAAATATTATCAATCAATATAGGGCACCAACAGATTGCAAACAGGACAACAACTGTCACTAACATGTAAATAACCTGTTTCACCATGCTAGTGTCGTCGCGGTAGTTCTTGACTTTACTCCTTATTTTCTTGTTTTTTATTGGTTGAATTTCGCCTGCATATGTTAAAGTTGAGTTGTTGGATGATTTTTTTTCTAATCTGAAAAATAATCACATATTGTCTGACTTAAATAATCGCTGGATATGCCGTGGGGGAATATAGTATGCATCGCCATCTACTATAAACAACTATAATGCAGAATCAAGTTAGCTTAGCGTGAAATGTGAAAAAAATACATATATCTAAGTAGTTACAAATAAATATATAAACTGCTGGTAAATTGCTTTCGAGCAAGAAAAATTTCGCCTAAATTTAACAGTTAATATTTTCTGAACCAGACATGATATCGACCTACGGTTTTGAATGGTTGATAGATTAATCCCTTCAGAAACAATTGTCAATGTTGGATTTTCTTTAACTGTCAGAAAATTTTATATACAGGGTGTTAATGAAGACGATGTTTTTTGCTCCAATTTTAATGGCGTGTAACTTTCACAATAATATTTTTAAATTTTATCACTCTACGTCAATTGAATCACTGGTTCATTCAGCAAAGAAAGTAATTTGTCAAATTATTGATACCTGCTATATTTTGAGAAATACCGATTTTTTTGGAAAACCTTGCTTTATTTCAACTTATTGGTAGCTAGATCTCACTGTGCGATGTATCGTGCAAACTTTGCGAGTGATTATTATACCTTATGAAAAGCTTGATTATTTCCAGTAACAATAGTTGTACCTATGATGTACAGTGGCGTACTTATTTGGAAAGTACTCGCCCCTAGATTAGGAGAATTTTTTTCTTATTTTTTAGTTTTTCATATCGCACTATAGGTATGTTATACAGTGTGTTTACAAAATTTTAACAAAGATAATTTTTTTAATTCAATTTTTGGAAATTTATTAATTTCTAACTTTCTAACACTATACCTACTTATAAACCATAGACATACGAGTATAAGTGTTTATAAGTACGCCACTGTACATCATAACATTTAGGTACAACTATTGTTACTGAACATAATCAAGCTTTTCATAAGGTATAATAATCACTCACAAAGTTTGCACGATACAACGCACAGTGTGATCTAGCTACCAATAAGTTGAAATAAAGCAAGGTTTTCCAAAAAAATCGGTATCTCTTAAAATATAGCAGATATCAAAAATTTGACAAATTACTTTCTTTGTTATGAACCAGTGATTCAATTGACGTAGAGTGATAAAATTTAAAAATATTATTGTGAAAGTTACACGCCATTAAAATTGGAGCAAAAATCATCGTCTTCTTTAACACCGTGTATATAAAATTTTCTGACACTTAAAGAAAATCCAATATTGACAATTGTTTCCCAAGGAATGAATCTATCAACTATTTAAAACCGTAGGTCGATATCATATAATAATAATAATAATAATAATAATAATAATAATAATAACAACAAATAAAAAAAAGGTAAATACTTACGTGCGATCATTTGTCATAACACATCGTTGCTCCATAACTTTCCATACTTCCCAACAAATAATGGTATATGAATAAGACATTATACTAAAAGGTACTATAAGGATAAGGACTAGAAGATATAGTTCATGGAACTTCCATAAAACTTGGTTTGATGGGTTTCTGACACACCAGAAATATTCATTATGTGGTCCTACGGGCATTAGGACCTAAAATTATTAAGCATATTTAAATATAAATGAAAAACTAAACAACTGCTAAATTGGCATAATTTTTGGGTGCCCATCTAAAAAAAAACATTTTAGGAAAACTAGTGTTTAGCGTTAGAAAATAAGGCCAATTTCGAATCAGATCTTTTTCGAGCTGTAGGTTGATCTGACCATTTAAAATAACTTCTTTAGTATAGTATTTATATTCGTTGAATAATTTTTCAATCTTTTTACCCATATCATCAATGTTGGAACTGGCAGTAGTATGGATATGATCCAAATAACTAGAATAACTGACTTTGCTTGACTCAACGTGCAAATGTATTTGGATCTTACTGGATGTACAATGGCATAATACCTAAAAAGAATACATTTTAAATCATCATAGGTTTTGTTGCTGAACTGAAAGATTTTGGCACATTAAGTAATAATAGAGTAGTTTTTTTAAATATTATGGAAACGATATTTGGTTGGATCTCAGACTATCCAGCCAGCCTACGTATACAGGGTGTGTCAGTAAGGTGTCTGTCTTAGATAGCACCTAAACTATCAAAGATAGGGAAAAAAGTGTAATACAAAAGTTAAAGGGTTTTTTAGGATACATAATCTAAAAATATTTTCCAATCTACAGGGTGGTCCTAAAAAGTGGTACTGAATAATAAAAAAGAAAATTAAATGGGACACCCATTATAATTTTCTAGAATATGATTCAATGAAATAAGGACTTTGCAACCCTATTAAAATTTTTAAAGTGAAATGCAACGTTGCCAAGTCATTAATTTTTTTCCGAAATTTTAGTAATTTTAAGGGTATCGTTAAAAAATTATAGCAACTTGTGGATTAACCCTAGGCAAATATAATTTACGTTGTAAGTACTTTAAGGTACGATATATTGATTTATAATAATGTTTTTTAAATCTCTTATACAGAGCGTTCATTACAATTTGGACAACTCGATAGTTTTAAAAATGCTTTATTTCAATTTTTTTAAATCGGACCCCCCTAATTTTTTTAGGCAAAGGAATTTATCTTTCGAAAACCTTACTTTTTTGTTAAACATGTCATATATCTAAATATCATAGTTTTGGAAATATTTTAGGATTTTTCTTAAATCATGGTAAAAAAAGGAAAGTTCTAATTAAACAATTTAGTCAAGATTGCTTTGGAACAAAAAATAAATAATTTTCTTTGTCACAGCTGTCATTGCAAAATTATTTCGCCAACATTTTGTGCTTTATTACTGTTTAAATTTTAGTTTCCCGAACTAACGTTATCGAAATAAAAAAATAGGAGTTCTGATAAAGTTAGTTCAGGAAACTAAAATGTAAACAGTAATAAAGCAATTTCGGAAAAAAATTAATTACCTGGCAACGTTGCATTTCACTTCAAAAATTTTAATAGGGTTGCAAAGTCCTCATTTCATTGAATCATATTCTAGAAAATTATAATGGGTGTCCCATTTAATTTTCTTTTTTATAATTCAGTACCACTTTTTAGGACCACCCTGTAGATTAGAAAATATTTTTAGATTATGTATCCTTAACTTCTGTATTACACTTTTTTCCCTATCTTTGATAGTTTAGGTGCTATCTAAGACATACACCTTACTGACACACCCTGTATATGCACATTACAAGTTTCATATAGTTTTTGTCCATATTAAATAATAACTAAAATATGATTAGCGATAAGTTCTTAATAAAAAATCAGTAGGCAAATATCCTTAGTCTGCCATCGCAAAATAATCCAAACTGTATATTGCCAGTACTAGAAAACTGAAGGAAAGCTAAAGAAAAAGAATATTTTAGAAGTTCTTCAGTTATATAATAGTTATATAGGCTTTTAAAAATGTAACAAAAGTTACTTTTAAACAATGTCACCAAAAGTTGTTGTAATTTATCATGTTTAGTAGGTATAGTCTAATTTTTAATGTGACCAGTTGAGCTTGAGCGAAGAAGAGGAAATTATTTTCATACAGGGTGGAATTTTTAACTGGAATAAATTCAGTATTACAAAGGCTCTTTATTTGCGGAAAAAAAAAACGGAAATATGGGTGCCTTTATTTTTAGTTTAGTATACTTTTTTCGTCCCGTCATGAAATTTACCATTCCTTTGGGGGATTGGGGGTAGAATCCGCCCCCAACTTTTTTTCCTCAAATAAAATGCAAAAGTAAATAGTGGGCCGTATTCCTTTTTTTTTTATGCCCTTTCCAACGAGCTATTGCAATACATACCTTAATATTTAAGAAAAAAAAGGTGGGGGCGGTTTCTACCCCCAAAATAGGGGTAAATTTCATGACGGAACGAAGAAAGTGTACCAAACTAAAAAAAAGGTAATCGTATTTCCGTATTTTCCCCGCAAATAAAAGGGCTTTCTAATACTGAATTTATTCCAGTTAAAAATTCCACCCTGTATAGTTTGGTAGCTGTAGAGAAAAACGAACGACGGCAAAATGTTGTTGTGTGATTAGGAATATTTAGGATTTTCTGTTGTCTTTCTCGAATACTTACCGTACAAAGTAAGGCTTACTAAGCTTACCTTTCTATACTAATAGCTGTCAATGTCAATACAGAACAAATTGTCGATAGGTTTTGCATGTAGTGAACACTTTTACATAAAACTTTTCCCATGGTCCACGTGTAGGAAAAAAGTTTTGCAACCTAAAAGAAAAAGGTCTCTAAAATATATAGTTCTTTTTTCTACTCCCACATGGAAATTATCTGTTTCCTTTACATTAAAGTGATGGGAAAAGTGGGTTATTCCGGTTAACTAAACGGATATAATTTCATATCCATCCAAGTTAAATAGATAGAAACGTTGTAAATTTTACGAGTCGTTTTTTGACACTCATGGAAGTGAGGTTAAGAATATAGGTACTTAAAAAATATGAAAATTAATAAAATGTGTTCTTTTTTATTTGAATTAAAACATTTATCCTTATATTCATAGACAATTTTTTTTAGAGTACACAAAATTAATAACAAAATATATTTTTACCCAAGTATTTCTATTTTTTTACTGAACTGCACAGATGCACTCCTCCAGTTTTCCACTCATTTCTAGACAATTACTCAAGATTTAATGCATAAAATATATATATACAGAATAAACTTGGTTGTTGGTTGTTTGCGATAATTAGCGAACGTTAAAAGTTCATATTAACTGTTTAAAACGAATTCTACAGCCATTAGTAATAATTCTTACGTAAGCAGGCAAATAATACATTTCAGAAAAAAAAACGGACAATCCCATTGTTATTTTGTGCATTTCAGCGAATTATTTAATGAAACTAGCTATGGTTGATAAAAATAAATTGTTCATTTTTATTAATAAATATATCGCTTTTTGTCTGTTACTGCAAAAGGCCGAATGAGAGAAATACAGGGTGTTCCAAGTTAAGTGCGCACTATTGCTAACTCTTTTATTATTATAGATACAAAGTCGGTTAAATTAGCAAAGTAGTAAAATTTTTTCTGCTGATTAAGATAGTAAAAACAAAAAAACAATTGAATACAGCATTTCCGATTAAACAAGCAAAATGCATTTTTTTAAACGGAACACCCTGTATATTTTTGATACAAATGTTTGCAAATCGTCTACAGAATAAAAAAGTTCATATGCAATATTGGCCTTAAACTAAGAATAATCTAATAATTATTGCCATATTTACTTTTTAGACAAGGTGGCTGTGCATTTTTGAAACAAAAGCCTTATTCGGTGCGTCAGTAGATTATTCTGCTGTCAACAAAATTAAGCATTTATGTTATTGTAAGTGATTGAACTGGTCTGTGATTTTAAATTTTTTGGTAAAAAAGAAAATTTAAAAGTAACGAAGAAGTCTTTGCAAAGGCTAGAACTAAACGCCAGTTTATAATAAGTGAACAAGTAGAAGTAAATGTGTTGGCATATTTTGAAGCATACAAGAATAATTCAACCAGAGATTTGGCAAGGGACAGTGGTTTAAGCTTAGTTACAATATGGATAGTTTAAAAAAATTATAAGGTTGTACCCCATAAGTACCGACCAGTGCAAACATTATTACCTGGGGACACTGAAAGGAGACTACATTTCTGTCAATTGTTTGTTAATATGTGCAGGCAAAATCCTAACTTTTTAAGTTACATTTTTTGGAGCGACGAAGCAAATTTTTCAAACAGGGGTATGTTTAATCGTAAAAACATGCATTATTAGTCTAGAGAAAATTTGTTTCTTTCTCATCCCCGAAATCCACAAATAAGATTTAGTATTAATGTTTGGTGTCTCCTATAATAGGCAGTCAAATAATTGGGCCAATTTTTTATGAAGGCAATTTAACAGGCAGGAGATATGTTAATATGTTGTCAGAATTACTGGAAGCATATTTAGATAATGTGAACTTAGAGGCACGTAACCAAATCTACTTTCAACAAGATGGAGCCCGCCCTCATCAGATTTACGAAGTAAGAATATTATTAGAAAGGTTTTTCAAGATAGGTGGATAGCAACAAATGGTCCGATACGTTGGCCCCCAAGATTTCCTGACATAACTCCACTAGACTTTTACTTTTGGGGTTATGTCAAAGGAGAAGTCTATAAAAGGAGATTCGCGAACCTGAAGGAACTTCAAGAAAGCATTCAATTCATCATATCATCCATTAATGGCCGAACAGTGTTAAAAGCCACAAGACGGGTTTTAAAGAATGTCGAAAAATGTATTATACAAAACAGCGATGTCTTTGCCGTAGCCTCCGACAAATATCAAGACGACATTGTCTTTGCACATCTAATGTAGTTGTTTTTATTACGCTTAAACCAAACAGTTGATGATAAAATTAGGTTTTATTTTAAAAATGCACAGCCACCTTGTCTAAAAAGTAAATATGGCAATAATTAAAAATTATACTTAGTTTTAGGCCAATATTGCATATGAACTTTTTTATTCTGTAGACTTTTTTTTTTTTACGGTTCGCCGACTACGTAGGCCATTTTGAACCGGTCATCGACCACAAATGTGATCTACCGACTGGGGAGTGTGAAACGGCACCTTCATCCTACGAGATATCCGATCTCATCCTGCCTGTCCGGCGTGAATAGGATGGCTAGGTGTCGATTCATTTTACACTCTTCCCTGAGGCAAGAGCACGCCGTGTTCCCAAGCGGTCACCCGCCCAAGTACTAACCGCGCTCGACACCGCTTAACTTCGGTGATCTGCGGGAACCGGTGCTTTATATGTCGACAGGCCCTTGCCCTATTCTGTAGCCGATTTGCAAACATTTGTGTCAAAAATATACAGGGTGTTCCGGTTAAAAAAATACATTTTTCTCGTTTAATCGAAAATGCTGTATTCAATTGTTTTTTTTTGTTTTTACTATCTTAATCAGCAGAAAAAATGTTACTACTTTGCTAATTTAACCGACTTTGTATCTAAAATAATAAAAGAGTTAGCAATAGTGCTCACTTAACTTGGAACACCCTGTATAGATATATCCAAAGTGATTTTGTGAAAATATAAGAAATTACCCTGTGTAATTTGATCCAACTAAATGAATTTTTCTTCAATTTTTTTTCTTATCTTTCTATCAACTAAAAAGACAAGTCATAATGCCTAATTTAAATATTTTTTAAAAATTTTAAGTATGAAGTTCGTAAAAATATGAATCGTAAAAAAATTATACTGTACCGACCACTCGAGTGGACAACACCGGTATACCTAATTTTCTTTTAATTTGTAGTTCTTGGTTAATATTTTCAGTTATTTTGTGTATCCTAATCCTAAAACCTTGTAAATTAAAATTAGCACTGAAAAATAAAACCAATTTATATTAGCAACATAAACATTTACTGCTTCATCAGTTAACTTTTTATGTTATTTGGCGAAATTAAATTGTTAACACCTTTTTTCACACTTCATTTCTCTACATTTACATATACGTACCGGGTTGCCAAATAAAAATGGACGCCGGCCATATCTTAGAAACCGTTTATCCCAACGTGTTGAAATAAAGAAAATCATTACAAAATCGATCAAGGAAAATTATATTTAAGTTCCTATATTTACCGCTTGCGGGCGTTCAACATATGATGAATAAGATTATAGGATTTTTATCGATAATATGCCAAATAGAGTCATGTCAATAAAACTTAAGTGTATTATTCTTTGGAAATAACTTTTTATTAATTCATTTTGATCTAACTCTCAAAATAAACTGAGGGACGAAGGGGAAACCACTTTTGAAAGAAATACTCATAACTCTGGGTTGCTTTAACCAGTGGCGTATTCAGGGGGGGGGGGAGGGGGGTGTTGCCGGGCTGCAGCCCCCGCCCCCTCTCCCGAGCCTAGGAGCTCGAGTCTAAAAGTCTAATTGCAACCTAATTTTTCGTCTCACGCTTGGACTTTTAATTTAAATTTTTAAATAATGTATTCTTGGCCACAAAGGTCTTGTAGGAAACGTTCAGTTTTTAAACTTTTCCTTCTAAAAGTCCTGTTTTATATAGAGATTTAGGTTAAGGACGCATGTCGTTTTAGTTATTGATGTATGATGCAATTTTATAGGAAAACGAGTAAAAAGAATATTATTTTATAGTATTTTTCTATTATAAACTTGTCTGTTCCGTTTTGCCTCTTTTTAGAGCTATTTTAAATCAACAAAAATATAACCCAATGCAATAAAATATTTTTACAACAAAAACAAAAAACAATTAGGTTTTTAAAGAGAAAAATTAAAGTAACAATTTTAATTGAAACATTTTTTATGGAAGAAGTGTGATAATTAATAATAAAAAAAATAGTGCGGAAAGAAACGAGAATGCTTTATTATGAATATACAAAACGGCACTTAAAATCATTAATTTTGGCGTGGTGAGCGATATTTACTTTATTTTTAATCAAAAAACCCGAGCCCGAAAAATGCTGGTTAGAGTCCTACCTACGTCTTATGTTACAATTTTGGATTGACACCAATATTCATATTTTTCACAAATATATAAAAAATGTGTTTTTTAATAAAGAGACAGCTAGGAATATCATAAAAAAAACATCTACAAAAACAAATTTAATCCAACTATGCAGAGGGGGAGCGGTAATAATTTAATTTTTGAAATTTTATAGTTAGGTGAATTTTAAACGAACTTTGGGCGTGGCCCCGAAAATTTTTCCCCTGCGGCGCTTTTCCGCCTTCTTCACTTGGTACAATATCATGAAATACATGTAGTCCCGATTGTCCCTTTCTCCAGAAAAAAAAAATTCCATTTCCTACTTACGCCCACTGAGCTCCCCCCCCCCCCAGCATATTTTCTGGCTTTAACCAACTTATAATCATCTTTATAGATTAATTGCTTACTTACCTTGACAGGAATACAGAATATTATCAAGAGCAAATCGGAAGATGCTAAACTAGACAAAAATACATTTGTGACGCTGTGCAGTCTCCTATATCGAAAAGTTGTAAAGATTATTAGGCAATTTCCCGTTAAACCCAGGATAAAACTAAAACCATAAATAATTAGGGTCGGTACAAGTTCTGCCCAATCAAATACCGCATGTGAATCAGAACCATCAAATTCCGTCATGTCGTTACTGGTTGTGCGAATTACTTCAATCGAAGTCATAATGTTTATTCTGTTGTATACGTTATTTATTATACAGGGTGTTTCTCAAATAATCTAGAATATTTTAAGTAGCTATTCATCGGGGCTTTAATGAAAAAAACTTCTTAAAAATATAGTTCCTAAAATACCCCAACTAGCATTTTTACGTCGTACCGACGTATTTTTCAACCTGCCGTTGGAAACTTACGTCAATCTGACTTCGAGAAGACTCGAATTTGCACCAATTTGGTGAACATTATAAGGGTTGTAAGGACGTTAGTATATGACTTCTGTACATTATAAGTAACTAATTCTATGTCTATCTGTTACTTATCCTGTACCTAAAATGTCGGGAAGTTTTAATAATATTATTATTTGACTTCTGCACGGGTAAATATACTAGATCACTAAGAAATATGACCAACTGATATATTGTGGGTTCTTTTATAAAATATAAGTAATGGCTGCCATATAAAGAGCTTACTCTTACTAGAATACACTTATTTAGAATTTTTTGGTTGCTTAAAATTCAAACGCATGGCACTTTGGAAATATAGAGCCTTTAAAATTAAGCGCCCCTAGTTGACGAAATTAAAATAATAATAATACTATATCCTGGATAAAAGGAGAAACTTACATAAATTAAACTAGCATCTACACCCTCGGAATACGTAAAGTAGGTTATTATAGATCAAATAGGGGCAGTTTCCAGTATTTGGTTCTATGTTTTCTAAAAATATCTTATGAGAAACGAAACCCTAAAATTCGTTCCCGTTAAAATATGGCGGAGTCACGCCGTTACCTAAAAGGGGTTAAAGTACGCTTTAGGGAAGAATTAGTCGAACACGTATAGACAGATTTGGTTAAAATAAATATATCTACTTAAATCGTGCATAGGTAATAAAAATGTAAAATTTTCAACTCATTATTACTTCAAGTCAAAAAAATTACTTTCTGTATACTCTAACTAATATTTTCACGTCCGGTCGACTATAAATGTTGTTCTTTAAGGACCTTCAGAAATAAGTCGTAGTGTGACGTCTGTATGACTACTTTTAGCAACACAGATACTAATTCTGCATTTAAGATCAGATTACTACGTTCAAACGACGTAAGAGTCAATGACTACTCGCGACCCCAATCCGAGAGAAACTCGGTGACATAAATATAGTCATCTTAATGTACTATATTATCTAAAGTTGCACCAACTCTGACGTCAGATTTAGTTCATATTTAGTCATAAGTCCCGAAAATGCTAGTTGGGACAGGTTCTACTATGTTAAAATCTGACTAAAAATCTTATGTTATTTTGAATAAAATAGTATTTTTTTTAAACTAATTAAAATTTAAATTTAAAATTTTTCCTAAACTAACCCGCAATCTAAAAAACGCCAAAAAACAACTCATGTCAGGTATTAAATAGGGAAAATCAGTAGGGTGCATATATATTTTTGGAAATTATGGATAGAATTTCCTGCACGCACGCCCCAGAGGCGAACCCTCTGTATTTTAGTAACAACGTTTTTGAACCTATTTTTACTATATTAAGTTTTTTTCATCAAAAACTCTGAGAAATAGCTATTTGAGATATTTTGAATTATTGAGGAAATACCCGCTATATACAGGGTCTTCGGTAAGTATGGGACAAACTCTGAGGAGCGTGTAGGGAATGTTAAAATAGGTCTAGTGTAACCTTTTTTATTTAGGGGTAGAAATTATTGGTTAGTGACCAATAAAAGATATAAAATTTTGACATTTGTGTATTGGAGGGAATCCATTTATGGATTTCCTGAGACTCTAAATGTTACTATGTAGCACATATTTGCGTGTATAAAATGCCCAAAAGTATGTGAGCTAGCTTAAAAATTAATCTGAAAAAGATTAATCGCTTGGTTCCACTTTGGGTCCTAATATTTCGATCAGGATGCACTATAGAAAAAAAAAACGGGAATGAAACACTTAATATTAACGTTCCCTACACTCGCCCAAGAGTTTGCCCCTTACTTACCGGACACCCTGTATATTTAATTTATTGTTTAATGAACTAGTTCATTGTTTTGCTAGATGGAATCCATTATGGTTTTCAGTGATGTTCAGCATTTCTGGTTTTTTTACCTAGAAATAAAAATAAAACCTTTTTAACTTTTCCATTTATAATATATAATTTTTAGATAATTTTCTATGAAATCTTTAGTTTTAGTATCACGTTAATTAATGTAAAAATAATGCTATATATACAATTTTAATGTATTTTATTGTGATAACGAATTATTAGATTAAACCCACGCACATTGTGCCGCGAAATGGAATAAAGCCAATGCAAATGGAAAAAATAATTAATTACCTTGTTAAATAGATGAGATAACAAACGAATCAGAATTTTTCTGTTTGAAATTGGTTGACACAAGTGAAGGGATTCGAATACAACGAATCGAATTTATAAATAAATCAAATTCTACCATATTTTTTTTTCACGCGCTTTTTTCCTCTTCGTTCGCTGCTAGGGCCATACCCGAGGGGACCTACAGCTTATCGTGGTTTCCGAACCACGATCCTCGGTCATGCGATACCCCCAAGGGCTAACCCTCAGTTTCTTACGTTATTGCATGACCCACCGATTGGGGAGTGTGTATCTTCTTCCGCACCCCACAAGATGTCCATCCGGCCTGGTTACCGGCGTGAATAAGGTGGGTTGGGAGATGATACATTTTACACTCTTCCCTGTATTCTTAAATCCACTGAATTTCGGACATACTTTTTTTTATTGTACGTATGCCTACTCCGAAAATTGAACCCGGGTCGCCACGATCGAATGCCAGCCGCGGTTATTCTACTATATTCAGTAGACGAGACAAGACATCTCGCACTTGAATACCCCCTTGACCTCTTTCACTGGATGATCCCTGTACCTTTCTGCCCCTTCCCCTCTCCCCAGGTTCATTAAAGGGGAGGAGAGCTCCTTAAGATTAAACCTAATGCCCATTAGTTTAAAATATGATTTTAGATTGAATTTTTGTAAAACTGCAAAAACTTTTTCATTTAAAAAATGTCGTTTCCTTTCTTTGTCAAACTTCATCCCTAGACGCGTTTTAGCATATCATAGCTCACCAGTGGGGTTGGAAGAAGTCGACGAGCAAGGTTGCCAGGTCTTAAAAATAAAAATCACTTGAAATTAGGCGAAAAAGTTGCTAGATTGAATAAAAAATCACTGGATTTTTTTTTCTTAATATCTGCCGAGGTAACCAGTGCCTATTTATCCAAAGCGACTTCTAAAAAAAAATCACCACTTTCCAGAAAAATGTTGCCCAACTCTCGTATAATTAAAAATGCCTAGGAGCAGCATACCTTTAAAAGAAAACAGAATTGATATTACCTATATTTTATTTTGTTGGTCTATCCACAAATTGTGTCTATATATGCATTTTTCTTATTATTGCCCATTTCGAACTTAATTTATTATAAATTATTAACATTATGCCCATGCGTTGTTTTCTTAGTGAATTTAAGAACTTGCTATGCCCAATGATTTTTATTGACATTATAAAGATTTAAATAAATACCTAATAATAAATTTATTTACGTTGTAAATATATTGAAACACTTTTCAAGGTTCAGAGTTCATGTTATATTTTTATAAAACGTGTAAAATCTATACTGCTGAGTTTAAATATACAGATAAGAAAAGAGGAAGAACAAGCAATCACAGCATTATTTAAACATTTTCTTTTGGTTGAGATAGGAATCTGAACTTGAAATTCGCTAATTGTATTTTTTTAAATTTGAAATTAGACCAAATACTTTATTATTGATTTTTACCAGTTTGTCTTTCGGTAGTTGGAATGTTTAAAAATGTCTATGAACATTCATAATAAAGTATATGCATAAAAATGAGGGTAGGCTTGGGTGTTTTTATTTTATATTGCATTCAATAAATCTGCTAAAACTAAGTAAAAGTTATGTCGAACTTTTTAAAGAAATGTTTTGGGTTCGAGGTATTCTGCTTCATCCTAAACAGAGCTGTGAAAGTTACTTCAGAAAAGTAACTAGTTACTTTTTCGATACTTTTGCACAAATGTATCTAGATACTTATAAGGAATAGTTACTTTTACCTAAAAGTAACTTAGTTCTTAGTTACTTAGTTAAAGTAACTAGTTATAGTAACTAAGATACTTTTACAGTAACTAGTTACATTGATTGTAACTACGATAATTTAAAAGTAACTAAGATACTTTTAAAGTAACTAGTTACATTAATTGTAACTAGTTACTAAAAGTAAGTAAGATACTTTTGAGTAACTAGTTATTTTAATTGTAACTACGAAACTCTAAAAGTAACTAAGATGCTTTTGAACTAGATACCATAAATTTACCAGGTAGTGATAACTCATTTTCATTTACAAACACTCTATCACTATTACCATCAGAAAACTAAACTAAAAGTGGTAATTCGAACAAAGAACAAGTAGAATAAAATGCTTTCCAAGAAATTGTTTGACCCTCGCGACTAAAAAGTATCTAATTACTTAAGTTACTCACAGCTCTGATCCTAAATGTATGTATCTTGGCCTCATGCAATTTATATACTTTTAAATCATCTAAGAATGCTACACTGTACAAAATAATGGGGTAGTTAAATTTCACGATGTTTACTGTATTTTTTGCGCTATATATTCAGGAATTATTTTTTCCACCATTTAATATAGTCCTGCAATAGTGCGTCAGGTTTCTATAGCTCCTATACGAATTAGGTTAGGAATTTCATTCATATGCAGACTTATACTGTATCATAGGGTGCATTTCAGGAAAATATTTGTCCATGTACAGGGTGCTCAAAAAAGTGTGATAACAAAAAGTTCTATTTTTTAAAACGGAATACCCAGTATTTTTTTGCATATTTAGATTCGTGTTAGAGTTATAATTGTCCAAAATTTTATTTAATTCGCTTTGGTAGCTTAAGAGTAATAAATTAAAAACTAAAAAATTAAGTTTTACGGTCCTTGAAAAAAAAATCAAAAAAAAACAATTCATTTTTTAAATCATGGGATTGGATAAGATTTATGACAAGGGATCTAAAGATATTATGAATCTAATAGTGTTTATCTATTATATACAGGTTACTCATAAAAATGTTTTAAAAATGACACATTTTAAATTAATTTTTGTCAAGTTTTTTAAATGGAACACCCTGTATATTTTTTGACTATTTAAGGTAAAATTCTTAAGTAATTAGTCGAGGTTTATTATTCGACATCATAAAATTGGTCGTCAAAAATCATGAGAAATCGGGACAGCCCACAAAGCGCTTTTATTTTAAAATATTGATTAGTTACTTTATATTTTTGTTATAATTAACCTCATACATAACCTTCAAAATCTTTAAATCTCACGATAAATCGTGAGAACCTGGGAATACTGCTAATCATAGCCGCTTGTCAACAACATGTCCAGTGAAGCTACCATCAAGTTCAGAGCTGGCGTTGTTGGAGAAAAACTTAGTTGAATATGTCTGACGCAGAAAAAGCGTAGGACTTGCTTGTATACATATCACAAGACAAGCAAATTTAATACAAATGCCTGAAGGGATGTGGCACTACCACTTGTAACTGACATAAAACTTGATTAACTTGCACAGATAGGTATTGTGCTTCTTCTGCCATGGGACATCCTGGGGGTAACAGGTAACTGGGATGAAGACGATACTAAGGAGGATATTTTTGCAGTGAAATCACCCGATCTTACATTTGAAGAGGACGAGAACGGGATGAATATGTTCTATAACGTCACCACAAGTGAATAAATACCCGATTTTGAATGCGTAGGTCTATGAGGAATACCAAATTTATAAAGAGAAGCACTAATTAGCTCTACCGACCTGATGGAAGGTGTAAAAAAAGCTAAATTCACTAAATATTGGATCATGCATGAGTTTTTGATATTGATGATAAAAAATACATACGTGTTCGTAGAGAAGACTGTCATTTTATAAAAAAAAATATGGAGAATGATTCCATATTGATTCTCAGAGTCATCCGCTAACCGCTATGAAAGTGGATTTTACACTAAACATGCATATAATAAAAAATCTTCGTAAAAGAAGTTAATTAAATAATAACTCTCGTCGTAAATCAATTAAAAATTCTTCAAAATTCAATCCCATAGAAGTGGAAAAGAGCTTGCATAAACCTCTTAAATTTTTAAACAATTTTAAGGTACATCTCTAGATTAATACATGGCAATATAACACTTTTTCATTATGTCACGGATACAACGAAAATATAGTTACATCGCTATTAGCAAAGAAAATAATTAAATAGCTAAAAAATCTATTTTCAACTTTATTGATTAAATGTTTGTTTGATGTAGAGAAATACTCACACACAAGTTTTCAAAACTTCATCAAACGCGCTTTTTGAATAATCACTTTGAACGGAACTGAAACACTATAGATGTTTAGCGGCAGAAGGTATGTTATGTATGTGTTGTATATGTGTATATATGACGAGGATGCTCTGAAAATATACCTATAATTTAATCTTATCCACTTTTCAAGCACTATATACCAGAAAAATTAGAAGTACTGGGGAAACAAGAAATTTCTCTACATAAATCGGTATAGTTCTAATTTATTTCCATTCTAAATGTAACCCATCAATATGATAAATTTTAACCTAGCTAGACATAAATACAGTTATGGTCAAAAAAATAAATACACCCCCCTTTTTATATAAACTGCTGGACAATTACTTTCGAGCAAGAAAAATTTCGCCTAAATTTAACAGTTAATATTTTCTGAACCAGATATGATATCGACCTACGGTTTTGAATGGTTGATAGAATTATCTCTTGAGAAACAATTGTCAATGTTGGATTTTCTTTAGCTGTTAGAAAATTTTATACACAGGGTGTTAAAGAAGACGATGATTTTTGCTCCAATTTTAATGGCGTGTAACTTTAACAATAATATTTTTAAATTTTATCACTCTACGTCAATTGAATCACTGGTTCATTCAGCAAAGAAAGTATATGGTTCATAGTAAAGAAAGTAATTTGTCAAATTTTTGATATCTGCTATATTTTAAGAAATAACGATTTTTTTGGAAAACCTAGCTTTATTTTAACTTATTGGTAGCTAGATCTCACTGTGCGTTGTAACGTGCAAACTTTGCGAGTGATTATTATACCTTATGAAAAGCTTGATTATGTTCAGTAACAATAGTTATACCTACCTAAATGTTATGATGTACAGTGGCATACTTATAAACACCTATATGTCTATGGTTTATAAGTATAGAGTTAGAAAGTTATAAATCTACATTTTTTCCAAAAATTAAATAAAAAAATTTATCTTTGTTACAATTTTGTAAACACACTGTATAATATACCTGTAGTGCGATACGAAAAACTAAAAAATTAGAAAAAATTGACCTAATCTAGGGGCGAGTATTTTCCAATATAAAACAATCGTGAAAAATTGTGAGATACTTATAAACCATAGACATATAGGTGTTTATAAGTACGCCACTGTACATCATAACATTTAGGTAGGTACAACTATTGTTACTGAACATAATCAAGATTTTCATAAGGTATAATAATCACTTGCAAAGTTTGCACGATACAACGCACAGTGAGATCTAGCTACCAATAAGTTAACATAAAGCAAGGTTTTCCAAAAAAATCGGTATTTCTTAAAATATAGAAGATATCAAAAATTTGACAAATTACTTTCTTTGCTATGAACCAGTGATTTAATTGACATAGAGTGATAAAATTTAAAAATATTATTGTGAAAGTTACACGTAATTAAAATTGGAGCAAAAATCATCGTTACAACCTGTATATAAAATTTTCTGACAGTTATAGAAAATACAACATTGACAATTGTTTCTCAAGAGATGAATCTATCACCCATTCAAAACCGTAGCTCGATATCATATCTGGTTCAGAAAATATTAACTGTTAAATTTAGGCGAAATTTTTCTTGCTCGAAAGCAATTGTCCAGCAATTTATATAATATAAATGTATTAGGTATTTATTTAAAAGGTTGTTTTGTTTTGAATTTTTTCCTCTTGGTTCGTTGCCAGGGCCATTCCCGAGGGAACCTACAGCTTAACGTGGGTTCCGATTCACGATCCTCAGTCATGCGACACCCCCCAAGGGCTACCCGTGGTTTCTTCCGCACCCCACGAGATGTCCGATCTCATCCGGCCTGGTTACCGGCGAGAATGGAGTGGGTTGGGAGATGATACATTTTACACTCTTCCCTGCATTCTTAAACCTACTTATTTTCGGACATACTTTTTTTACTATGTTTATGCCTACTCCGGGGATCGAACTCGGGCCGCCACGGTCGAATGCCAGTACCTCACCTCTGAGCAACTGCCGCGGTATTATTTAAAAGGTATATTTTGATAAGTGAAAGGTCTTTTAGTAAAGAATTAAATAATGGAGCCCCTTCGCAAATAAATATCTTTAACCTATTATTTATTTAACGACAAAACATGAAATAAAAAATAATAAAATCTTCCCACCACCATGTTTTACAGTCTTTTGGGTGTAGTGAGGATTATATGCTCACATGAGGTAACATGACATTCTCCAAGATGTTAATGTATTCCTTGGTCAAGAATTTATCAATAAGACGTATTGGCCCAACACCATACCATGAGAAACTAAAATGTTCCTACCACCATGTTGCCATCTTCAAGCAAATAAATTTTGTAAACTAATTTTCTCCGTGTATACTTATTTTAACATCCCAGTTAGCTATTGAGAAAATCTACGCCTAAGAAATGTAACCGAATTGGTGGGCTCAAATAATAACACACACCACACACATTATTTTCTCACAAGCAGGAAACAAAGTGTAAAAATCCATATTATTATTATATTGTTTTAAATAACTATGTTTAAAATTAACTTTATCTGAGGTGCCTCACATATCTCAACATGTTCCTCTTTTATCTGTTTAACATTGAGAAGTATTTGTGTAAATCGGAATTGCTGATAACCTTAAAATATGGAAAAAAGTGTAATGTTGTCTTAATTGTAAGACACGTCGTTAGCTATGGATTAATTTGTGAATGGGTCATATTGGAAATAATAATTTGTGAATGGGTCATATAGGAAATAATAATTGATGAATTAACTTAGTGTTTTACACTTAGCCTAGTCAGAAGCATGCTTATGTACATAGAAGCCCACGGGGGGGGGGGGGGGGGGGGGGGGCACGATCCCTCTATACCGTGATATTTATTGGTACTTGGCTCCTCCTAGCTCGGGTATAAATTTTTTAGTGTTTAAGTTCAAAGATCTTGAAATGGTAGCGACGTAGGACTTACTTTTGAAGTAAGACAGAGTAACCTACCCATTGACGCTCTTTTTTCAAGTCCCTTTTGATTGGAGGAGAAATGTTGAGGAGATATACTGTTTTTTTATAAGTTTATAAGTCACTTTTGATCGGAGGAGAAATTTTGGGGACCCAGACACGTTTTTTTTTAAAGTCAATTTTTTTCAAGTAGTATGAGAACTCCAACTGGAATAATTAATCAGTTTTTCAGTGGAAAATACTGACTTGTCTGCTTTACCGATATTTCAGCATAAGAGCAAAATGGATTGTTTATTAGATTAATCAATAGAGAATTGACTTTTATGTTTATATGAATTCGCATCGGCTGGTTAACGACTGTGCCAGAAGTTTGAATCGTTTGAGAATTTATCAGAGTCGGAGTAAACCAAACACATTTAAAACAATAACGGTAAAGAGAAATTATTGCAGATTGACTATGCAGAAAGCATTTGCTTGAGCGAAATATCGAGCATACACCGATACCATTTAAATTAGAACGCAGTGGTGGCTCGTGTCCAATTTTACAAGGGGTCATATCAAAATATACGTATTTACAGGGTCCTGCAATTGTGCGTCAGGCTTCTATAGCTCCTATACGATTTTAGTTAGAAATTTCATTCTTAAGAAGACTTATACTGTATCATAGGGCGCATTTCAGGAAAATATTTTTTCATATACAGGGTGGCCCAAAAAATTGTTACAACAAAAAGTCGTATTTTTTTAAATGGAAATACCCAGTATTTTATTGCATATTATTTAGGTTCGCATTAGAGTCCTTTATAATTGTCCAAAATCTTATTTATTTTGCTTTGGTAGTTTAAGAGTAATAAGTTAAAAACTAAAAAAATTAAGTTTTACGGTCGTGGAAAAAATTCAAAAAACCATCTAAATTCATTTTTTACGCCATGGAATTGGGTGAAATTTATGACAAGAGATCTAGAGATAATATGTTTCAAAAACAACATATTTTAAATTAATTTTTCTTATTATATTTTTTCCCTGTATATTTTTTTAACTCTTAAATGAAAAATGCTTAAGTAATTTTTTCTTGTACTATAAGCATATTATTATTTCCAACCGTTTTCGAAATAATTGCAAATTTCATAAATTATGTTTAAAATAAAGATTTAATATTAAAATTAAACATTTTAGGCAACTTGACTAAACGTAAATGTTCAAAATGCCTTTAATTTTAATCTGTGCACAAGTCAACACGTTCTTGAAAAGAGAGAACCGGCGGAAAGTGGGTGTAAATAATATACCAATTTTTGGAATTTAAATTTTTTTAATTGACACGAATGACACAGCGCTGTAGTGGGTACAGTAAGTACCTAACATAAAGCTGTAACCAACACAATAATAAAATTTAATTTTCATAGCTTCATATTTTAGATATATCAATTTTAAAATCAGCAGATTTTAAACAGCTTGATATTTTAGCCATCACCCTGTATACATAATAAATAAAGTGAAATTACACACATTGAACTTAGCGAGCCAAGAGACAGCCTTATAGCCAACTAAAAATGGAACGGATTGATTGAGGTTTGATGAAAATATGGGATTTTTAAATTCAAGTACACTGAGAAAAGCCTAAGCAAGAAATTCTTCGCTAAGATTATTTTGGCTGTAATATTAAATTTTCAACCTACAATAGCAATATGAATTTCTTATTGCAAAAGAAACAATTTACCTGAAAACTCTTTATAAACGTTACAAAAACCTTTGCTATTATCGAAAACTTACATTATGATAACAGCTAAGTAAGTCTTTATAAAAAATTATTTTCTAGCTCTCTAAAGAGTATTTAAAGGGGTTACAAAATTTTTTGTTGGAATTGAGAAATTCGTAACTGTTCGGTTCGAATCGGATTATTTCGTGGTGACAAATTGGGCCAATTTTTATATTTTGCACCAGTCGTCCCGTTCCTGTCTCCACATGTCTTCAGGTCTTCATTTTTTCTGATATTTAGATGCTCGTTCCTTCATAAAGTAAAATCGTCGCATCGGTGGCTGTTCTTGGTGACCATTACGACATTTGTTTCATTTTTTCCAATAAAAATTGTCTTGGCTCAAAAAAGTTTTCAGTGTGCAGTGCTTTATTGGATTGTGACATCAATGACAGTGTAGATTTTTTATATCAGTTTTAAAAGACCAAGGTTATTTGAGGTTTATGTTAGTTTTTTATGTTACGTGTTTAGTTTAACTGTTGTTTATTTAATAATAATTTTTGTGTGAGCCAAGTTTTAGAGAAAAGAAAATTAGTAATTCTTTAGCAAATGCTGTTCATAATAAAAGTCCTTAAACTAAAAGACAACTTACCAAAGTTTTAAACACGGTATGATTTTTAAAAGGAAGATTTTAAGAAATATCGCAAAAGTAAAATACTTTCTTTTTCTAAATAAAATACAATGTAATTATTATTTTACCTAATATTCAGGCTAGATGCAGAAAAATGTTTTTCAGCATTCCCTTTTAGATATTTGTTTAAATTTGAAGTGAACAGATATTTTTTAATGCGATATGTTTTACCACTCAAAGAAAAAAGCAGTAAGATATTATTGTTTTTTTAAGCAGCTAAAACTGAAACAATTTTTAGGTTATGAAGTGTTGTTTTCTGTTGTATTAAATAATAAAGGGAAAAATAATTTTTTTTAGTTTCAAATCTTTGACAACCTATTCAGACGTGGGGAGTTGCATGATGTAAAATATGATGGAGTTACCTGAAAAATAAGCTTTATACTATGTTAAATTTTTGATATAGCATGGAAAATATTATTTTTAATAACACAATTTTAAATGAATCAAAATTTCTTGAAACTTACGTACCCAAAGAAAAAACTTGGCTTATATAAATGTGTTATTAAGCATAATATGTTCTCTAGAGTATATTATTAAAAATTCAACAAAATATACGGCTTCTTTTTTGGGCCACCCCACATATTATAGCAAATAATTGGTGCTGTCATAATAAACCACTTTACTATTATAGCAATGCTTAATTGCTACCTTAGCTAAAAAAGAGTTTATGAAGTAAGTAGGTACATTCTGACCCAGCAAAGTAACTTTCTTGAAATAAATAAAAAATTCTTTCCAATATACCAAAATGTTATACTGATATTGAAAAAAAAAATCTTGTTTCGAAAACGATGCGGATGGCGTAGAAAAGTATATTTATTGTTCTAGCAAAGTCTCTTTATAACCGATGGTCAGTTACTTTGCTAATACAACATTTTTGTTTACTTGAGCTAAGTGATCATTCTTTATAAAGTGACTTTATTACGACAGCAAAGAAATTACAGCCAAATGTATTTTACTGTCTCAGCTAGTTTTTCTTTTGTCCCCTATGTTAGCATTTTTCTTTATAAGCGGTATAAAGATTTTTATAAGGACAGCAAGAATCTTCTCTCAGTGTACTTTTTTTACTATTCCAAGTTAACTGACATAATTTTTATCACCTTCATGATTTTTTTTTATTGAAATCTAAGAATTACAAATAAAAAAACTAGATATCATTATAATTTATGGTACATTAGGGTTAAAAGTTACTTGTTTTAGATTTCTTTATTTTTTTTTTTGGCCTCCTAGTAAATTCTAATAATACGAACCTGAAAATTGGCAAAAGAGAAACATCACTACGCTGATTACATCCAAATAATTTTTACACTATTCATAACATTTACAATAATTCTACTTTTTATTTGTTTTTATAAGGGTATCTCCATTTATTTTAAATACTTGAGCGATGGAAATGTTAAATTCTTTGATGCTGGTTATTAGTCACTGTTCACGGTTTTTAGCTAGTGTACTTCGCTATACGATTTTGGACTCAGACTAATTACCCTATTGACAAAGTATTTTATTCATAAAGAATCTATTGGTGTGTGTACTTAAAGGCACATTGCAATACCAGTAAGTCTCCCACCCTTAAAAGGGGTGATCAACGGGACACGTGGAGGAACGAATAAAATAAAAGCGATGATACTACTTGTAAAGTGTTTCGGCCACAATTCGTCAGGTTCCGAACATAGCCGATATTGATCTCACCTGTGAAATGCTATTTCCAAATTTAAATGGCTTAATTTCTGGCATACTTTAACCTGCCACGTCGTGTCATTTTATCACAATATACAGTATTGTATTACGAATTAGTACGGCATCCCAATGGACTACTGCAGCGCGATGTATATTTGAATCTACAAAGCCGTAGAAAAAGTGTAGGGATTCGAAAAAACGTTTCCTATACTGGATGTGTTGGCATACGTTACTTATTGTTAGTTCTGTTTTCACGTCTGATTGCTATCTTTTGCATCGAGTTGATTCCTACAGATGGCGATACTAGGTTTTCATCATATATTTCCTAGCAAGGACGAAACAGCTTGTTATTGTCTATCTGTGCCCCAGAGAACCCGTTACATTTGGCGTCCCTGTGTACTTGAATACAAAAAAAAGATGCACTACTTTGTCCGCCTGTCGCTAAAATTTTTTTCTAATATAGGTACAGTATATTTATTAAAAACACTGCAGATCAAATCAAATTGTTTTCTTCACAACCAGATCTTTGGATATTTAAACACTTTTAGGTATTAAACTAAGTAAACACTGGAGCTAAGTATATACATATAAAGAAATCGCTACAAGAAAGTTACTTTCCCTGTCTAGGAATAAAAATTGTACTATAAGTTAGATACTGTAATGACTAAATCCAAAGCAGACTAGTTCTGGTACTGCGACTTTCATAATTATGTTTGCCAATAAAAATAAAACTTAAACTTTAAATCACTAAATGGCAACCAATTAAAGTTTTTTTTTAACATACATCAGTTACAATGGCGTTGCCAGAGGGTCTGGAGGGGCGAAATAATTTGCGATGTTTTTAATTTTCGATTTAAAAAAAATACTGTGTCCGTCATTGTGTATCTGTGCACCAGAAAACCCATTACCTTTGGCGTCCCTGTGTACTGGGTGGTCAACTAAGAATGACCGTCGGCCATATCTCAGAAACTAGTAATCGTAAATTTTTTTATGACAAAAGTGCCCGAGAGAAAATGCTGGCAATTATTTTTAAGTTCCACATTTTGCCGCAAGAGGGCGTAATTGAAAAGTAAATTTTAAAATTTTACATATTTCCGAAAATTCCACATTAAGGTATATCTTTGATAACACCATTAAAAAGCTTGGACAATTATGCATCATTTTGGTTTTATGCTCATTGGCGTACCGACTTTAATAAGTGTAATCAGTTAAATCGCTGTAACTTTTAAACGACTTATCCGATTTTAGCAAACTAAAGACTGTTTGGAAGAGAAATGTATGCACTTTCACCAATCGTATTTAGTTGTCCATAATAGTTCTCAAAAAAATGCTAGAGGGCAATTTGCAATAATAACACATTTTTTGAGTTTACCCCGAAAAAATAAATCTTACGGTATAATTACGATACCATAATCGAAAAGTAGATGAAATTTTGCTGGAGAAAAAAATATAAAAACCGCAGCTCGATATCTCCGTTCGTTTCAGCGTTATCGCCAATAGAATAATTTTTAAAACTAAGCGATTATATATTTTTTAGAAAAAAAGTGGTACGCCACTGATATTTTTCCATGTGGATATTATTTCCGATTAGCATGGTCAATTCTGCATAAAAATGGTCTCTTGCGTTTTTCTCCTCAGGCACACCGTTCTTAATTAAAATAATTAAATTAAATTAGGTCTACTATTATTATTAACATTGATAATTCAAAATTTTGTTTTATAAAAATTATTGGAAATGACCACCTTCACTTAATAGGCATGCATGAAAATTGTATCTAAAAAAATATATTAAATACTTTACTCTTGGGCAATGTTTAAAATAATTAAAGCTCCCTCGTATGCACTGCAGTTTTTTTTTAATTTTAATGATCGCCTTTTTAGTTTAAAGAGACGAAGAAGCTTTTATCAAGAATAAAATATTTTCTGTGAAATTAATAATAAAAAAGTTTTTTATATAGAACCAGAACTATGCTAGTCACCAGCCTTACAAAATGGATGTTTTGTTTGTTTACTTTGAGCCTTGGAAATTGAAGGTTCAGTATTTTTCTTAAAAGTCACTTTTTAAAGTAGAAAGGTTTTTAGAGCCGGGATACGTTTTTTTTTGGTCCAACTTAGCCTCTAATCAATGTGTATTTTCTCATTTAGAAATAAATAACTATTTCTTTATATTAATTTTATTTTTGATGGTAAATTCACCATTCCATGTTTTTATCAATAATATACCATTATTGTTTTATCCAAAAAGTACCCCAAAACCGTTTCTTGAGGCGCAAACACCTGCACTTTTAAATTTAAAAATATTAATTGACATAATGGAAAAACCATTACCTTATGTAGAAGATACAAACGTATACTTTACCAAAATTTTTGTATTTTTTATTTGAGAAATTTCCTTTAGTTTAATCAGTTCATTATTTTCAAATTTTTGCAAATAAAATTTCTAGTTGCTACACAAATTGTATCAATGAATAAGGAGATAATATATTTTCATTCATAAGCATAATATATAATAATTTATCTTTAGTCTTAAAGAGTGCAAACTCAGCTAAAAAAAATATGTATAAATACTAGAAAATTGAAAGGATGTATCACTTGTTCTGTCAATACGGTCCAAGATGAAGTCTCATCTGGTCCTTTTAGCCCTCGGTAAGTTTTTTCATATTAATTATTATTCCATAGTGGTTTCTTTCTATAGTCTAGTTGCAGTTAGCTACATGCTAGTTGAACGGCGTTACTATTTTTTTGAAGATTTTAAAAATTTTCATTTATTTAGATGCATTAGTATCTGCAAAATCTTCGTATATTCGGTGAACGTTTTTTTAAAAATAAAGTGTCCCATTTTATAAGTTTCCTGTCAAAACATTATAAACAAAGCATTTATGTTTTTAACCAAACAATTAAAAAAAATACAATTCGGTAAGAGTGAGGTCTAGTGAGTCATTCGCCATTTCGTTTTTTGATCAATATTTCGTAAATTTTTCCTTTTATCCAAATATCGGCGAAATAACGACATTTGAAACATAATTACCTACAATTTAAAGTTAAACAAGTTTGAATGTATAAAGTAATAAAAGCAGAAAAAGAAAAATGGACAAATTTCACAAATTCTCGTTTTTTGCTTTTATTAATTTATTAATCAAAATTTCTTTAGTTCAAAACTGTAGGTAATTGTTACTCACGGACGGCTATTTGGCCCCTTTTTGAATAAAGCGACAAGAATTAGAAGTATAGATGAAAAAATGAAATGGCGAATGCATCACTAGACTTCACTCTTAAGTGTAGTATTTTTCCGTGCTATGCTATACAGGAGATTTTTGAGATATTGACATTTAAAAATTCACAGTTCTTACTTTTTTACAAGATACAACATGATTTGCAACTGAAGACTCAAATAGTTTTAATAATAATTTTATATTCGCTTTTTAATCCTTAGGGACCAAAAAGTTCCTATTCAGGTTTAATAATCGGTTCCCCCAAGTACAAAAATGAATTTTAATACCGAGTGTCCCAGTAATGTGATAAAGTAAAACTCTAGGTTAGGATTATACGGACGGAATCGGGACTACATAGCTGCATACTTTAAAATTATTGTAAAATATACAGGCTGTTCATAAGTAATATCTGCCTTAAAATTATATTAATAAAAATGGGATAACCTGTATTTTATGACTTTTTAAATTCTGCAGATTAAGCCAGGTTAGTTTACTATAATAAATCACCTAAATCCTAAAACTTATCGTTTTCGAGATATTGACGTTAGAAAATAATAATTTTACTATATTTCAGAGACGGCACGCTTTAGGTATATATGAACTTGGCTACTTAACCTAGTTTGAATATTTGAATGTAAAAATTATAAAATTCAAGCTGACCTATTTAAAAAATATATAACTTTGTCCCACATATCAATTTTATCACAATTATTTTAAATGAATTTAGAAAGGTGAGCTTAATTTTTGTGCATAATATTTTTTTGCCAAGAAGAAACAATCTTAGTACCTCGCACTAGGTATCAAAAACATTGTTCATAGAGTTCAAAAAGTATCCGTAGAGACTAAAAAACTAATATTTATATAGTATTCTAGCTGTTGTTTCACTACGAGCGTTTGGAAAAATTTCTAAAAATATATTTTTTTAACTTGTGTTTAAATATACTTTTCAAAGTGCTCTCTTTAACAAAAATATCTGCTACTTCTGATTGTGCCAGAAGTAGCTGTAAACTTTATTTTTATTTTTAAATACGGTATAGATTATTCTTAAGAAAGTTTTGGTTTTTTCACAAAGATTCTAAATGTAATATATATAACTTAGTTTCGCGGTAGCTGGCATTTTAATTTAATAGGGTTTTATCAGTAATTTTAAAATAATAATAAATATAATAATAAAACGCTTGCCACAACCCTTAGGCATGATGTGGATCGTGGCCGGTGGATGTTGCTAATAATAATTCCTGGGGTTGAAACTTCACATCCGAGGGGTAAAAAATTACTTTTAAACCCTCAGGGATTGATAGCAACAGTCTTCTAATTGTCCAACGTCCCATTTTTCTTGGTTCAAATACAATTTAAGCAGGAAAAACAGAAAAAAGGGTGGTTTTCAACCATGGGCAAAAGTGGTTTTTTTTGGCATCTCTCGGTCGTAGCCGGTTGCCTCAAATTCTTTTTCAATTTTACATATTTCTCCGACCCAATGCGGCTTATCCTAAGAAAACACAAAAACGGGTAGTTTTTAACCGTTTGCGGGCATTTTAGTGTGTGTGTATGTGTGGAGGGGTATGGAAAACTTCAACTTTTTTTTCTATATTTCTACCCCTATTTAATAGGTCACTGGTCATAAAGAGGCCCAGAGGAATGAATTATTTTTAGTTCTTGCGCCTTTTGCTGTATATTTATTATTAATGGACCCAATGTGCAATTAAGGGGTGCCTGTAATATTATTTTTGCTCCCGATTGTCGTCGACTCTGTTCAAATTGGGATATACGAGTTATTGCAGTTTACACATATTTTTAGATTTAACTTTAATTTTTAACAGTAATTTATACGTTTCTGAATAGGTAATCTTTAAAAATTATTTTCGCCCAATTGAGAGTCCAAAATGTAGAACTCTTAGAAACCTATGATTAGGGCAGCATTGGCAAAAGTTAAAATAGTTATGCCCTGTTACATACTTTTAGATTAATTGGATAATTCTTGTGATTCTCTTATAATTTATTAAATTGGTTTCAGTCGGACTTGCCTGTGCGTCTGTACGCCCAGCATGGAAAGACAACACCGAATATGTTTACATGGTCAATGGACGTACTTTGACCAGCTTACATGAACTTTCGAATCAGTATTCCGGTATTTTCCTTAGAGCCAAATTGCACATTACCCCTCTAACTGACGGAAACAAATTGCAGGCCAGGATTTCAGTTGCTGAGTATGCCCAAATTCATAGTCAATTACCCGAAGGCTGGAATTCTAATGTTCCAGATTCCCAACTGACCTATAAACAGTTAGGCCTTTCAAACAAACCTTTCCAAATTGTTTTAAAGGATGGTTTGATTAAGAGTCTTATTGTAGAGAGGGATATGACTAATTGGGAAGCTAATATTATTAAGAGTATTGTAAGTCAATTCCAGTTGGATGTCAGGGGTAAGAAACTCATTCCTAGTGCATACAACAATCTACCCAAAGAGGACAGATTTGATGGAGTCTTCAAGACTATGGAAGAAACTATTAGCGGTGAATCTGAAACATCTTACGAAATTCATCGTCTTCCTGAATATTTGATTCAAAGTCAACCCTGGTTGGTTCCTCAACCTAAGTTAAAAGGAGATGGTCAGATTGTCGAAATAATTAAAAACAGGAACTATACTAACAGTGAAGAAGTACCCGCATATCATTACGGATTTGGTGAAATTAGAGAACACCCCACCTACAACAAAATGGGAAATTTCTTTAGCAGACAATCAAACTCACGTGTAATTTTAACAGGATCATTATCCAGATTTACTATTCAAAGCTCTAGAACCATTAATAAAATCATTGTAAACCCAACTCTAAACGCCAAGGAACAAGGTTCAGTAGTCAGTAGTGTGAATGTAACTTTATATGAAGTCAAGACCCAGACTGAAGCTCCTCAAGAATTAGTCAACCCACTCAACATTGGAAATCTAGGTTATACATTCGATCGCCCATCTGGTCCATCCAACCAGGTTTTCCAAAAACAAGAAGAACGTTCTGAATCGGAATCTTCAAGCGATGAAAATGAACAATCCTGGAAGAGATTCCGCCGCTCCTCTGATGGGCTAATCAGAAAACTCCAAGGCTCCAGCTCTGAGTCCAGCTCTGAATCCAGCTCTGAGGAAGTAAACCAATATCAAAAAAGGCCTGCCATGAATCAAGCTCCAGATCTTCCCTTACTTCCCTACTTCGTAGGTTACAAAGGTAGATCAATTAAGTATAACACTGAAATGGAACTTAAACCAAATGTTAAAAGGCTAGCCAAAGAAATTAGCGAAGATGTGCAACAACCCGAAAAAATCCTAACTCACTCAACATTAAGCAAGTACATCATGCTAAGCTCTCTTATCCGTTTGATGAACGAGGAGGAAATCAGATCAGTCGCTCAAGAACTTTACACTCAAACTGAAGAAGGCCAAGAACGTATTACCTGGGTAGTTTTCCGTGATGCTGTTGCTGAAGCTGGCACTGGTCCAGCCTTCTTAAACATTCAACAGTGGATCGAATCTAAAAAAATCGAAAAAGAAGAAGCTTCCGAAATTGTTGCTGCTATGGCCAATGCCGTCCGCGTTCCAACTGAAGAATACATGAAAAAATTCTTTGAACTGGTTAAGAAACCTTTAGTACGCAGTCAAGAAAATCTTAATGAAACCGCACTTTTGGTATTTACCAACCTTGTAAACAAAGTTTATGTAAACAGAAACGAATCTAACAATGAATATCCAATGCACAGCTTCAACAACTTCTACACCAAACAAGGGAAGGAATTTGTCAAGTCTTTGGTAATCCCTTACCTTTCTGAAAAATTACATAGTGCCGTTTCTGAAGCCGATTCTCGCAAAATTCATGTTTATATTCGTGCTCTTGGTAATGTTGGTCACAGAAAAATCCTTGAAGCCTTCGAACCTTACTTAGAAGGAGAGAAACAAGTTTCCCAATTTCAACGTTTATTGATGGTTCTTAGCTTGGACAACCTCGTGAAATCTAACACTGCTGTTGCTCGGTCTGTTCTATACAAGATTTACCAAAATACCGCTGAAATTCCAGAAGTGCGAGTTGCAGCTGTCTATCAGCTTATGAGGACCAATCCACCAGTTGAGATGATTCAACGTATGGCTGAAAACACGAATACAGACTCTCAGGAACAAGTGAACGCTGTTGTCAAGTCTGTCATTGAAAGTGCTAGCCAGCTCACCTCTGAAGATGCTCAAGATTTGTAAGTAAATTCCTAAAAAACTTATTTTCTTATTATCTAAATTAAGCTGAACGCCACTGATATTTTTCTATGCGGATAGTTTTTTTGTGACATGCCTAGTTAATTCTACATAAAATCGTTTTCTCGCATTTTTCTTGTTAGACACGCCATTCTTCATTAAAACAATTAAATTTAAATGTAAACTCATAATTAGGTAGAATAGCTATTACAAAAAAACTGTGGAAATCTATCACGCCATTAAGAAACACCCTATATATTTTTTTAAATAAAATTGGTGACAATATAGAATTAATTTTTAATAATTTTTTTTTGCTTTAGGCGTGAAGCCGCTGAAACTGCAATGCCTCTTCTTAACAAGAAACTATATGGACCTCAACAAAGTCTTAATTTCTTACAAGAATTTGTTATGAAAAACATGAACGTAGAATTCCATCACAATCTACTTCAATTTGGTAGTACCGATTACAATCTTCCCAAGGGAATTAAATATGGAGTACGTGGAAATATTAATGGAATGAGGAGTCAAATGTTGGATGTTCAGACTACTGTATCTAGCATCAAAGAACTAATTAATGTTTTCTACAAACATACCGACAGCTACCGGCAATCACACCAAAAATCCCAAACACAAGAAGCAACTGGAAGACAAAGTACAGGAAACTTGTGGTCTAGCTCCAAAATTGCCGAATTATTAAATCTTCAAACCGATGAGAAAGAACAACTTGAAGGATTTTTCTACGCCCAACTAGAACATTTGCATCAAATTTGGTCATTTGATAATGAAACCATTGCTCGCTTACCTAAAGGTATGAATAATTATTAATTGATAAACGTATTCTATGGCAATACCCAATATATTAGTTTCTATTAAACAATATAGACGACCCTTAACTGTCATAGATATAAACATAAAATATTAAAATTTGGAATAATATAAAATTAATAAATAAAATGTAAATATAGACTTCTTAAAGAACTCAAAATAAATGTTTTAATATTTCGTTTTCTTTCAGCAATTCGCGATAAAGAAGACATGATGAAAAATGGAAAGAAGTTCTCGTACGCCAAATTTAGACAGTTTGAAGAATTAGTTGTTGCTCTTCCAACTGAGATGGGTATTCCATTTGTGTACACCAAAGATCAACCCATATTAATTCAATTTGAAGGAAGTATCAAAGCTGTTGCTACACCCGAAATTTCAAGAAGTAATAAACTACATGTTCCTGATCAAATTAAGGCTGAGATTGATGGTTTTGTTACTATTAGTTCCAAAGTTCAGAGTCACCTAAAAATAGTCACTCCATTTGATCACCAGGTTTACATCGCTGGATATGATAAACAAATTCAGGCTCATGTACCACTGAAAATGAAAATGGAAGTAGATGTTAAAAATCACCAAGCTTTAATAGAATATGAGGTTAAAGAATCGCACAAGGATGCTCGTCTCTTGCATTATAGCTCATGGCCTTATACCTCCAAAATCGACCTTATGAGCCTCAGTCCAGTAGCTCTAAGTCCAACTACTCATCTCATTAAACCAGAAGGCAATAATCACAGGTCCTTTGACTTCACTTTTGGACAAAAAGAAACTGGTATGAATTTCCGTGTTTGGGGACATCATCCACAACAATCAAAGAATCTCCTTCAAGTTTTACAAATGTTACAAACTGCAGATATTTCAACAATCTGGCAAATGGTTTGGGATGAATCCTCTCTGCACCAAACTGAAGCTAGCATTGCTTTAATTCCTGAACAGACTTCCACCAAAAAAGTAATTCTACGTTTAGGACACAAAGGAAAATACCAAAAACAACCTGAATATCAAACTGAAGAAAACTGTTCTGTAGAAGAATTATCTTCAAAACTTGAACAAGATCCTCAAAAACGTCAAGAGGATATGTTGAAATGTGTTGGTGCTGGAATTCAGAGCGCTAAATTACATGCTTTTGACGCTTCATTGGAATTCGAGGGTTCCCAAAGATATCAACACATCTTTGCCTTGGCTTTTGGTAAAAGTAACGTAGCCCCTCTTTCTCGATTGAACGCTTTCTACAAAATAAAGTCGCGAGAACCCGTCGAATTAGCTGTTCAATTAAAGAGTTCTGTACCTAACACTAATGAATTAGATTTAACTTATTCTTTAAAAACTGAACCTAAAACCAAGTATGAAGCTCTCTTCTATCACAGACAGTGGGAACAAGGATCTTCTAAAGTTAAGGCTATTGTTGACTTATGCAGAAGCGAGAAACGTACAGCTTACCTGAAAAGACAACCTTTGTATGAAGTTTGCAAAAGACAAATGCAACAAGGAAACAATCACCTTTCAGCTTGCAGAAACCTTACCATTGAATCTAAATACCTTGATGAAATTAAAATTCACTTAGAGCATGAGAACATTAAAAAACAATGGTCTGAATCCATTGAAACTGTATTCAAGGGGGTTCGTTTCCTCTACTATCCTATGACTGTAATCAAGAGTATCCAATCCGAAGACAACAACAAAATTTCTGTAGATGTACAATTTCAGCCAGAAGACTTGAGACAGTTAAACATTACTGTTAGAGCAAGGGAAGAGGAGACCACATTGTTTAACCTATCCATCAGTGACGCATCAAAATATGTTATGTCACCACATCCTCTTACTGGAAGAATGTTATCAAAACTTTTCGAACGGGAAGAAAGCATACGTAAGTTCATATTTTTATGGTACTATGTTAAGTAACTGCTAAGAAATGTTTTGCAATAGTATATCAACGGCGAAAGAGTTCCAAAACCTGGTTTTACTACATTTTTCTCTTAACAAATTATTTTCATGCCACTAGATTTTAATTGTCAATTTTGGTAGGTTTGATTGCAAAAATGTAAATTCTGCGGCTTTATTTGTAAACATGTATGATAATACACTTCACACTTTTTTTTATAAAAACATTTTTTTTCAGCAACCTGTGTGATGGACAAAAATGCTGCCGAAACCTTCAGTAACACGACTTATCCCATTTCTCTTGGACAAGACTGGAGTGTAATGATGCAGTATGTTCCCGAAGTAGCTCGTATCAGCGGACAAAGTCGCCAACAGCCCGTTGATCAATTGAGAGATCAAGACGAAAACTTAGCTATTTTAGTTCGCCAATTGTCTTCTGAACAGCGAGAAGTAAAGGCTATCTTTAACAATCCAGAAACTGAAAGCAAAACGGTTGAAATAACCATGAAACCCAAACAAAAAGGATCCATGCCTCTCGCTTCCGTTTTAGTCGATGGTAAAGAAGTTGTATTCGATGACAAAAAATCTGTTGATTTGTACAATGGACATGTGGAAATCTACGCTTTAAACAATGGAGAAGTCAAAGTAGCAATTCAAGACTGGGTCGATATAACCTTTGATGGTGATCTTGTTAAACTTACGGCCACTGGTGACAAACTCCGTGATTCCATTGTGGGATTGTGTGGTCGCTTTAGCGAAGACAGATTCGAAGACTTCTGGACTCCCAAAAATTGCATCGTAAGATCTGCTCAGAAATTCGCTAAGAGCTTTGTTTTAGATGGTAGACAACAACAACAAGAATCAAACCAACAATATCATGACTGTATTGCTAAGGTGTTACCTTTGTACGCTGATGTAATTTCTGACTACGACGTTCAAAGGAAAAGAGATCAATCCGATGATGAAAGTTCTACTGGAATCAAAATGAGAAGCCGTTATGGTGAAGAAAATGGCAATATTTGCTTCACTATCCATCCAGTGCCAGTTTGTGAAAATCTTGCACGTACTTACATTACCAAGGATGTACCCGTTCATTGCATCACCAAAACCAAGACAGCTTATTATTTGAAGAACCAAATTGATCAAGGGGGCAACCCTGATTTCAGTAACAAATCTGTAACCAAAACTATGCAAATGGAACTTCCCAAGCAGTGCTACTAAACTTGAGAAAATTGTATATTTTATATATTTAGATTAAGCGCATCACAAAAATAATAAAAAAAATTAATAAATAATTATTCTTTTATTTTAACTTAGCTTTACTGTACAGGGTCAGTCAACGATAGAGTAAAGTTCATTTTCGGCTTTATCTTAAGAATTAGATAAAAAATCGAAATACAAAAGTTGTAGAGACCATTATGCTGGAGTATAATGGGTGGCCCAAAAACGTGGCGAATATTATTTGGGTTTTTTTTTAAATGGAACACCCTATATATTGTATTATTTTCTGATTCCCCACAAAATTCTATGCTTATTTTGTAAATGTCGTATGTCTAAATTCAATATTTTTATATTGACGTTTAAAATATGGCATTTACAGATTTTGACAGGCTGTAACATTGGAACGATTCATCTTAGAGAAAAATTATTTTCACCTCCCTTTTTTAGTTTTTTTCTCTATCTAAAGAGACAAACTTACGATTTAACATTTTAAACCAGAAAACCGGTTTTACCCTGGATTTTAGAGTTTAACTTCTTAAACCGGAAGTTGTTACTTTTGATATAGAATAAAAAATTTAAAGAGGAAGGTGAAAAACATTTTTCTCTAAGATAAACTGTTCCAATGTTACAGCCTGTCAAAGTCTGAAAATGCTTTGTTTTAAAAGTCAATATCTCAAAAACTATTTGGACTTTGGACATATAGGATTTTTATAAAATAAGCGGAGAATTTAGTGGGAAATTAAAAAATAATACAATATGTATATAGGGTGTTCTATTAAAATAACCTAAATCCTTTTTTTCGAAGACAAACCAACACAACTTAGTGAACGAAAACCAGAAAACTAAACCTTTAAATGCCATTTTTCTAAAATAATTTATTTAATAAATATCTGGCTGAAAAATTAGAATTATTAATATTATATTCTGTTTCCGGTGTTTATTATTTTACAATCTTTACAAACAAAATAATAATAATAATAATAATAATAATAATAATAATAATAATAATAATAATAATAATAATAATAATAATAATAATAATAATAATAATAATAAAATTACAGACCGATCACCTGTCTGTCAGTGGTGTATAAACTTTTAACATCAGTCATGTATTCAAAAATATACACACACTGCATAAACAACAACCTGGTAGCTGATGAGCAAAAGGGCTGTATTAGGAAAGCTTTGGGTTGCAAGGAACAGCTTACAATCGATGCCGTTATTATAAAACAGGCAGAAGTTAAAAGGCGAAATCTAAATATGTGCTACATAGATTATAGTAAAGCATTCGATTCTGTTCCTCACGACTGGCTAAAGAAGATATTGCAAATATACAAAGTACACCCCCTAATACGCAACATGTTAGGCACCCTTATGGAGCAATGGAATACCAATCTCCATATTGGACAAGAGAAGCTTGGCAATATAAATATATCAAAAGGTATATTTCAAGGCGACTCTTTAAGCCCCCTCTGGTTCATTTTGGCCATGAACCCACTGTCCTCACTACTAAAATCAACATCCTACGGATATCGTCCCAACTTAACTGAGAATTTTAGAATAAACCACCTTCTATTTATGGACGATATCAAACTCTACGCTGAAAGCCAAACTCACCTACAGTCCCTAATTCAAATAACCAAGACATTTAGCGATGACATCAAAATGTCGTTTGGCTTAGACAAGTGCGCAATCTTGAATGCCGTACGCGGAAAGACTGAACAAAATCGTGGACTGCTTGAAGGCATAGATATACTAGATGAGGACAAAACATATAAATACTTAGGCATCTCCCAAAACCAACAAATAAACCACACAAGCCTAAAAAGGGAGTTTAAAAACAAATACAAAAGCAGACTAACAAAGCTTTTTAATACTCACCTGAATGCTGGTAACCTTACTACTGCCAACACCTGGGCAATACCAATACTTACCTACTCATTCGGAATCCTTAAGTATTCAGACACGGATTTGCACGAACTAGATAGGCTTACGCGCAGGCTGCTAACAAAATTCAGATTCCACCACCCACGCTCTGCACTTGAAAGAATCTACCTAAAACGAAAGGAGGGAGGAAGAGGTCTCATTAATATATATAACTTGTGCAAGTCGCAAGAGACCTCTATGAGAAAATACTTCCAAGAATCGAATGGGGAAATTCTTAAAAAAGTGGTAGCAGCAGATGCTGGATATACAGCCCTTAACTTAAAGCAAAACGGATTACCTAACATCATCCGCGCGCCGCCAAGCCAACAGCTTGTAACTTGGCAAGAAAAAGCCCTACACGGCAAATACCCTACTGCACTCCAAAATCCACTCATAGATAGAGAAATGTCACTGAATTGGTTAGAGAAAAGGCAGCTTCACGCTGAAACAGAAGGTTTTATAATCTCTATCCAAGACCGTGTAATTCGAACTCGAAACTATGAAAAATTCATCTTGAAAAGAAATGTGGAAAATGTGTGCAGAAAATGCAATTGCCCCGGAGAAACGATAGAACATATCACGGCGGGGTGTGGTGCTATGGCCCCTAACGCTTACCTGGGGAGACATAATCAGGTGGCTAAGATCATCCACAAGGAACTGGCCCATAAACTAGGGCTAAGGGAAAACCTCCCACCATACTACCAATACTCACCCGAGCCAGTCCTTGAATCCCCTGAATATCTCTTATACTGGGACAGGCCAATAATAACGGATAGAACAGTAGACCACAACCGACCGGATATTCTTCTTATCGAAAAAAACACCAAGAAAGCTTTCATAATCGATATAGGTTGCCCACTAACACACAACCTCTCTAAAACCGAATCGGAGAAGAAGACCAAGTACTCGAATTTGGCTATAGAGATTAAAAATATATGGAAGCTAGATAAAATCGACATAATTCCGATTATAATATCGGTGGAGGGAGCTATGACGAAAAGTTTCAAGCCCAACTTGGAAAAACTGGGCCTTTCAGGTTATTTATACCAACTTATTCAGAAAAGCGTCATCCTCCAAACTTGCCATATAGTACGGAAGTTTCTAAACAGTACAGGTTAAGATGAATTTCCTGTACTGTAAATAACACCAGCCTTACCAACAAAAAGCTGAGAAACAGAACACTGAAAACATAATAATAATAATAATAATAATAATAATAATAATAATAATAATAAATGCCTTTATTATAAATGTAAATACAATTTACAAAAATTGTGAAAAAGGGTGGCGGTATCCAACACTGCTGCTCATACAACCACCTTACTTGGAATTAAATATAAAAAATATTATTTTACAATAAATAGTGCTGGAAATAATAATAAATTAGAAAGAAATAAACAGTTATTAATAATAAATAAATTACATTTTATAAATTCTATAAATAAATAGGTAAGTAGGTAATATAATAATTTTAACAAAAGTAAATTTTCAAAAATTCTTTTTGTGCTGAGACTTTAAATAGAGAATATATATTATTAAATACCAAGAGAAATAATTATATTAGTTTCGATTAGTAATAATATATTTTTTTAATTCTTTACGAAATTTATTTGAGCTAGTCGCTGTTTTGATGTCATTGGGAAGAGAATTAAAAATATTGACGGAGTTGTAAGAAAATGAACGCTGAAAAAGGTTGTTTGAATTTGTAGATCCTGCATTTCAAACTTCACCTCAAAAATTAGAATATTTCCGCATGCACTTATTATTATGTACCTAAATCTGCGCTCTCTTATACTTAACGTCCATTTCACTGGTATCCAAATAAAGATTACCAACTTTCATATATTTCAAATCCCCATATACTGGATATTTAGGTCTTTGACCTCATGTTACGAAAAAATGACGTCATTAAGACCTCATTATTTTACGTCATTTAGAAAAAATTAGTTTTACGTCAATATAATTGAGTCTTACTGAAGAACTATAATGAGATCAAATGCATCTGGGGATGAAATGAAGCTCTTTTGCAGCCATTTTGGTTGCAAACTTTTATTAACAATATGGCTTAAACTGTCAAAATTAAATAAATAAGTAATAACGTTAATTCAAAGAAGTAGTCCATTTCTCCAAGACACTTTTTTAATTTTTAAAAATGGGGAAACTCAAAGTCAAAGTCTCAATAATGTCTTAAAATTTAATCAATGGGTGACATGTTTCGCCCTAAACTATGGGCATCATCAGACCTAACATTCAGATGTTTTTTATTCTGAGTTTAGGGCGAAACATGTCACCCATTGATTAAATTTTAAGACATGATTGAGACTTTGACTTTGAGTTTCCCCATTAAAAAAAAAAATAACGGTAAATTAACGTTATAACATTATTTTATAACGTGATATGTCGGCACTAAATACGTCATTATCACATCATCGGTCGTCGGTCTGTGACATATTGACGTCCTTTTTAAATTACAGTTGACGTCATATTAACGTCGATGGGTAATAAAAAAATAGTTTATTTGTTTTCTCATAATCATTTTTAACTACTTTATTTTAATAAAGAAGGTAGAATAAATTTTTTTACAAAAAATTAAATATACATTTAAATTCGGTGGTTCATGACGCTGTTTGAAGTGTCAATAATATTTCTAATACTATTGTCAGAGCTCTACGTAACCTTATATTTTCCATCCCACTCGAGTACAGAGATATTTCTTTAAGTGTCTTACCCGATTGGCGTCCTTTCTTACTGACTATAATAAAAAAACAATTACCTATTCTCTAATGGTTACTTTCGATAAAGTTAAATTTGGTGTCAAATAATTTCGATCAAAAATTTGACCGAAATGGTATTTTTTTATATGGCAACTCTACCATATAATAAGCCTACTGCATTAGATTTTTTTATTCAAACTTGAAAAATATAAAATGGTAGTCATTAATTATTTTCAGCCATTCCGGAGATACGAGGCTTCGAAGTTGTAGATTTTGTTCTGTAAGTCTTACCCCATAAAATGGATCTTTTAGGATTCAAAACCAGTTTTTTTTTAAGTTACATCATTTATTATGGCCGAGCTAACTATGCTATTGACAAATATGTCAGATGTCAAAAGGTGACAGATACGAGGTCATTTTGCATTGTTTTAAATGACAACCCCCATGCATAACTACACCAGTATATTGTATTTCGCGACCCAATTTCTAAAATATATAGTGCTTGCTTGCTTTCTCGACTTTTTTCCTCTTCGTTCGCTGCCAGGGCCATTCCCGAGGGGACCTACAGCTTAACGTAGATTTCGAACGACGATCCTCGGCCATGCGACACCCCCCAAGGGCTATCAACCCTTGGTTTCTTGCCATTACATGACCTACCGATTGGGGAGTGTGTATCTTCTTCCGCACCCCATGAGATGTCCGATCTCATCCGGCCTGGTTACCGGCGTGAATGGGGTGCGTGGGGAGATGATACCTTTAACACTCTTCCCTGCATTCTTAAACCTACTAATTTTCGGACATACTTTTTTATTGTACTTATGTCCCCTCCGAGAATCGAACCCGGGTCGCCATTTACTTAAAAGAAATGTTGTTTTGTTATTTAAGTTGACGAAGAAAATATAGGTTTTGGCATTTATTCTGATTCGCCATTTTTACACGATACATTTTGGAATATGGAAATTGCAGGGTTAAATTAAGCAAAAAATACCATAAATGAGGTAGTAAAGTAAGTATTTTACTTATCATTTTCAAGTATAAAATTATTGTTTTATTATTCAAGTCGACGTGACGATGAACCGCCATAAATACGTTTTCTTTTCATGTTTTTCCGAATCTTCATTTCGAAATGGCCAGTTTTGGGGTAATAAAATTATGCGTAAAAGTACCTTTACTATTCAACAAAATTTTACAAGATGGCAGATCTCCGGCATCTTGAATAACTAAACATCAATTTTTTGCTTAATAATAAGTACTTTACTTATTATTTACGTAAACGTTCACGAGTCCCTAAATGGAGGAATTTTATTTTTTGCTTGCTCGTGGCTGCGTGGAAAAATACCAGTAAAATTTAAAATCAATAAAGAACTTTTTTAATGCCGAGTAATTTACGTATAAGATTCGGTAAAAGTGTTTGAAAAAAAGCTTAACCCTTAAGCTAATAGTCGTCGCTGTTGGCGGCTCGGCGCCTATGGCCGGTCACTGCGATTTGAAAACTATACTATTTTAATTTTGCTATCGAAAATGGTGACCTTTACTGTACGGCATAGGTTGTTATTAAGATAATAAGAAAACTAAACCAGAACTTTCCAATACTTTACTAACAAAAACATTTTTTTTCATATGTAGTATCATTTTTAAACTAACGATAATTTAAATAAACAATATTGGGCATCCATATGGAAACATTAAAAACAGTTCTTATGAATGTAGGTCCTTAAATGTCCTATAAGAAAGTTATGGCCGTCCAAAGGTGACATTTTTTTATGTTTTCTTGTGTAGAATCTTCCCTTAAAATATAAAAACCGAATTTCCTGACACCCTGTATACCGTATGTTTGATTTTATACACAATTTTGATGAATCTCAAACGGTAAAGTAGTGAGTGTGGAGCTTTGACTTAAGGCAATTTTGTCTCCTTTGTCAAACAGATCCTGTAATTCATCAGAGTTCATAGGCTCGGTAAAACAATAAACTGGTACATCCTTGGTGACGAAATTAAGAACACGATTTTTGCAAACGGGAATTGGGTATGTAGTGAAGCATATCTGACCATTGTACTCCACGACTTTGTTTTCTAAAGATATACCTGGTTCGTCACTAGATTCCCTTCTTCTAACATCACGGTCAGAAATAACATCGATGTACAAAGGTAATATCTTAGGAATACATTCTTCGTCTTGTTGTTGGTGTGGTTGCTGTCTACCGTCAACATTAAAACTCTTAACGAAATTTTCAGCAGACCTTACAATGCAGTTGTTAGGAGTCCAAAAATCTTCGTATTGGTCTCCGCTAAAGCGACCACACAATCCTACGATTGAATCCCGAAGTTTTTCGCTTGTAGCGGTAAGTTTCACTCGATTACCATCAAAAATTATATAGAACCAGTTTTGAATTTCCATTTTAACCTCCCCATTAGACAATGCATATATCTCAACGTACCCATTAAACAAGTCAGCCGCTTCCTTATCATCGAATTTTACTTCTTTGCCATCGACCAAAACAGTAGCGAGAGGCATCGATCCTTGTTTTTTGAGTTTCATAGTTACTTCAACAGTTTCACCATCTTTTTCTGGGTGGTTAAAAGTAATTTTGACCTCTCTTTCTTCTGAAGACACTTCGCGAACAAGTACGGCGAAGTTATCTTCTTGCTTCTCTAGTTGTTGAACAGGTTGCTTGCTTTGTCCTCGTCGTAGGCTTTCTTGTGGAATGTACATCATCATAAGAGTCCATCCAGTTCCGATGGAAAGGGGATAAGTCCGGTTGCTGAAGGTTTGGGCAAAGTTGTTGTCAAGTACACAAACTGCTAAAAATAATATAGAGACCTATTATTAGCTAACTCTAAAAATTAAATTATTTACTATATTCAATAAGAAGACCAATGATCTTCGTCGCCGAATTGAATGAAATTAGGACGTCATAGCTCCTGGACAGTTTAATAATGAGAAGGGGAAAAGATAAACTTATGTTTTGGAAATAATTAAGCAACTTTGGTTGGGGACAACGAAAAGTATGAAACCTAACCTCGGTCTACATTCATTTGATTGTTTTATCATTTGCATTATAGCATATATGTTTTTGATTTCTAGCGACCACCACCGAAACCAAAAATACAAAAACAATTATTGAATATCTTTAAAACTAGTCAAAGCTTCATAATAGTCTAGTCTAATATAAGCTTTTTTTTATTGTCGAAAGTGTAGATACATTCTATACTTAATAGTTTTATTATGTCCTTTTTGTAATTTGTACTTATTATTATTTATTATATACAGGGTCCTGCGCCTCACCTCCCGTCTTCTGTAGCTCACTTATTAATAAAGTTAGGATTTTGATATTTTGCAGACTTTACCTGTATCCTAGGACGCATTTCAGGAAAATATTTTTGTTTATACAGGGTGTTCCAAAAAAGTGTGACGTCATAAGGATATGTTTTTTTAGATTACATGCCATATATTTTTTTACTTATTTGGATGCATTTGTAGTTGCCTGCATAACCCTAAAATTTTAATGAAATCGGTTCAGTATTACAGGCGAAAAAAATAAAAACTAAAAAAAATCAGTTTTGCACCACTAGTTTTAAAAATTAATAAAAAATAAAAAAAATACCTCGTTATTAAAATTATACAAAGGTACTTAATAAATAAGGTCCTAAAGTCTCGTTAACCCAGTTTGATTAATACGAATTGTACAGGGTGTCCAAAATTTAGTGTCAAACTTTGCAAACTTTAAAGCAATTTATTTTTCTTATTTCAAATTGGAACCCCTGTATACCAAATAAATTGTTTTTAAAAGCCACCTTTGATATTTATTATATAATAATGACTGGTGGAATAGTTGATAAAATGAGTTTTCTGCAAATAAGTCTAAATGCATTAGAAATTGCGATAGGGTTGTAATTAGAATAAATGTTTGAATTTTAATTCTGCATCGAATGACATAATAATATACAGGGGATCCAATTTGAAATAAGAAAAATAAATTGCTTTAAAGTTTGCAAAGTTTGACACTAAACTTTGGACACCCTGTACAATTCGTATTAATCAAACTTGGTTAACGAAACTGTGAGACCTTATTTATTAAGTTCCTTTGTATAATTTTATTAACGAGACATTATTTTTAATTTTTATTAATTTTTAAAACCAGTGGTGCAAAACTGATTTTTTTTAGTTTTTATTTTTTTTTCGCCTATAATACTAAACCGATTTCATTAAAATTTTAGGGGTATGTAAGCAACTACAAGATGCATCCAAATAAGTAAGAAAATATAAGGCATGTAATCTAAAAGAACATATCCTTATGACGTCACACTTTTTTGAAACACCCTGTATAAACAAAAATATTTTCCTGAAATGCGCCCTAGGATACAGGTAAAGCCTGCAAAACGTCATAATCCTAACTTAATTAATAAGTGAGCTACAGAAGACGGGAGGTGAGGCACAGGACCCTGTATATATAAAATAGTATATTACATAACAAGTGATGAAAGTGATACTTTTCAAATGAGGAGATATTTAGCACGAGGCGTCAGCCGAGTGCAGAAATTCTCCGAGTTTTAGAATAATCACTTTCACGCGAGTAATGTACACTATTTTTCCTACGACCACAAAAAATTATTAAAAAAGCCTTTAATTTGTAAAAAAAATATTTCAACTCTAGAGTTGAAAAAAAATATTTTAACTCTAGAGTTGAAATTAGCATTCTTAGGATTATGTTCCACTTAATATCTGGTTTCATAGTTTGTCAATAGGCGTATCCTTTGTTTTGTTTAACTTTTTCATTTTTTCATATTTTATAATAATATAACATAGAGGAAGAACCAATCCTGGATTGACTTCTAGATTAACCAGAATGAAAAATTTTAAATTTCAAGGAAAGATGCATTAAACATAAACTTAAAACATCCACCCAACAAGGAAGATTACAATTCAAAATAATTCTATAAATTATTTAATATTTTTATAAAAAAAGTCAAATACTCCTGACGGGATTTGAACCTGTGACCTTCCTATCTGTAGATCGAAGCTATAGTATTTACGCTACGCTAAGGCTACCAATAAATACTTGTTGTTGAATATGTAGGTACATGACATTTTTTTCAGGCGATTTGTTTTTTCTGGTAATAGATTTTTCAGTATATTATTAAAAAATTTTATAAGTTCAGATGGCGTATTTTCACACTCTAATTTGGAATCACTTGACAAATGCATGAAATATAAGTTAAACACTTACAATTACTGCTTTCTAAAATTTGTTCTTTTTAATAAATAGGGGTGATCTGTCAAATTGGCATGACATGTTTAAACTACATAGTGTGCCTTGTATTACCACTCTAGAGTTGAAATATTTTCTTTCAACACGCGTGTGATATTCGGCGCTTTCGAGCCAAGTGCTTTTTTTCTCATTTTCATAGGTGGTCGTAGGAAAATTTGTTATTTACTAATAGTGTATATACCCATTTAGTAATTGGATTTTCTGTGGAATGGTGTATCTTAAATAAATAAATAAATAAATAATATTCATTACGCCTAACCGAAATTGCTTAATCTTTTCTTTGTCTCTCACCCATCCCTTTCTTTAAGAAGCCGAATCAATAAGTACTGGACCAAAGTTCCTTATAGGTTTTTCACGATTACAAAGCATAAACTTTCAATAGGGCTTAACTACGCATACTAGAGATAAACCCTAATTTTCTTGGTTAACCATTGGCATTACGCCCTCTAGCGGCCACCTGCGAAACTTATTCCATTAATTTCTCTTGGCCACTTTTCTCATATTTTTTTTTCGAATGCTGTATTATTAATAGTTTTCGAGAAAAGTTAGAGTCCTTGCTGATTTGATCACCCGATGTAATTCATTTACTTTAATCTTATTTTAATTATTTAAACTGTAGACTGTTTTAATACGATGGCCAGTATCTACATCAGCGTAGTATTAAAATACTCTGTTAAAAATTACTTACGTTTAATATTTTCTTGTCCCACCAACTGTTCTAGCACCCGAGTCTTAAGATGAAGTACAGGATGTGAAACAACAGCCTTTACATTTTCAGGAATCGAAAGGTTATATATTTTAATTTCTTCATCATGAACCTTTACACTAACATTAACTCGACTTAAATATTCTGGTTCAAACTGAATTGTTAGATTGATCTTATTTTGGTCTGAATGCTGATTGGTTTTGATCTCTGTCATTGGATAGTAGAAGAGACGAACTGCTTTAAATATACTATCGATGGAATTTGCACATTCCTTCCTAAAGTTTTTGTGTCGGATTTCAATCTGGATATTATCAAGGAACTTAGATTCAGTAGTCATATTTTGACAAGCTGGAAGATGGAGATTGCCATTTTGCATTTGTCTCTTGCAAACTGAATACAAAGATTTTTCTTCCAGATATTCTCTACGAGCATTGCTCCTCTTTAAATCAACTGTAGCTCTAACTGTAGAAGATCGTTGTTCGCTATGTCCATATTGTAGAAGAACTTCGTATTTGGATGTAGGGCTCTTGTCTAAAGAATAACTTAAATCTAACTCGTTGGTATTGGGAACGTAACCTTTGACTTGAAGGGAAAATAATATAGGATTTTTGGCATTATTCTCGTAAAAACTTACAAAACTGGACTCGGGAGCTACATTGCTCATAGCACGAGCCATGGTAAAGGTGTGTTCATATTTTTTGTCACCTTCAAATTCCACCGACGTGTCAAAGTAATATAGATGGGCATTCTTGATTCCAGCTCCAACATACGACATTATTTTTTTCTGGCGTTTTTTAACGTCAGGTTCACCCTTAGAGGAAAGTTGATCCATAGTCCAGAATGCTTCTTCATTTTGATCAGATTGTTTTGGTTCTTGTGATTGTTTCTTGGAACCAAACAAGAAATCCCATAATCCTTTTCCGCTTCTATTTGTAAACTGTCTTTGATATTCCTGTTGATATCTGAAATTTAAAATAATTTTACGAGTAGTCGACTCGTTCGGAATAAAAGCAATGCTAGCATCAGTTTGTTGTAGAGAATATTTGTCCCAAACTTGTTGCCAAATAGTGGCAATTCCTTCTGATTTTAACAAACTTGCAAATTGAACGACATTAATAGACTGCTGAGGATGATGTCCCCAAATGCGAAAACTCATACCAGTTTCCTTATTTCCCACAACGAAATTAAAAGATCTATGAGTATTGGGTTTTGGTCTAATACGAATGGTATTTTTTCTTAAAGCAACTGGTTTGGGATCCATTACGTCACTTCTGGAGATATAAGGCCATGAACTGTAATGTAATAGCCTAGAATCGTTGTGGGTTTCTTTGACTTCGAATTCGAGTTTGGCATGTTTTTTTTTTAAATCTATGTTAACTTTTGAGGTAAGTGGCAAATGGACCTGAATATTTTTGTCAAACCCAGACATGTATACTTGGTTATCAAATGGAGTAACTACACTCAAGTGGCTTTGAACTTTGGTGCCTACTGTAACGTTACCAACGATCTCTCCAAATAGATGTAAGGGAATATGCAGCTTGTTATTTTTTGAAATTTCTGGATCGGCTATAGCCTTAATTTTCGCATCAAAGTATACCAATAGGGGCATGTCATAAGAATATACTAATGGGAAACCCATCTCAGTAGGGAGAGCAAGAGCTATTTCTTTGAGTTGCTTTAGTTTCACGTAGCTAAAGCTTTTACCGTTCTTTAAGATTTGTTCCCTCTCGTGAATAACTGAAAATAAAAAACACTATATTAATTTGTATTATGGAGATATTCTAAATATTATTTATTACAGTATTAGGTAATAAGATCAATATTTTTTTATATTTAGCTTAAAGAATAGCCATGTGCCATTTAAATGATTTTGAAATTTAATAAGTAATCGTCATTACCATGTGGAAGTTGTCCAATGGTTTCATTATCAAATGACCAGATTCTTTGAAGATATTCTATTTCACTGTAAATAAATCCTTCTAGTTGTTCTCTTTCATTTGTGTGAAGGTTTAAAGATTCGGCGATTTTAGCACTAGACCACTGATGATCTCCAGAACCATGTTTAGATTTATAGTGATACTTCTCGGTTTGTTGGTAGTATACATTGGTAAGTTCTTTAATGCTGGAAACCATAGTCTGGATATTGAAAAAATAATGCTTCATTCCATTAAAGTTACCACGAACGGTGTATTTAACGCCTTTTGGTAGGGTGTGATCCACACTTCCAACTTGAAGTAAGTTGTGCTTAAATTCAATGTTCATGTTTTCAACAACGAAGTCTTGTAAAAGGTTTAAGCTTTGTTGTTTTTCATAGTCTTTTTTGGTTAGAACATGCTTGGCGGCTTCAGCTGCTCTGCGTCTAAAATACAAATGGAAATAAGTTTTATTCATGATTAAAAGAAAAATAATTTAAGAAAAAGGGATAATGATGACATGTCCTAAATCTTGATCACATCTTTTAAGCTGATTATATTTTTTAATGCTATGAAAAAATTAATCTGAATAAATAATAATTTTGGAACTTTCGTATACTGCGATATCATTAAAAGTAAACTGCTTGTCTGATGATAAAGGGAAGTCCTACTATAATAAATTAAAGGTGGTATTTACAACAACTTTCAGTACTTACAGTTTTTGAGATCCCGGACTGGTAAGCTGACTGGCACATTCAATTGCTGACTTAACTGCAGCGTTAACTTGTTCCTGAGTTTCAACGTTAGTACTTTCAGCCATGCGTTGGATCATATCAGCTGGAGGGACGGTCCTCATAAGCTGGTAGACAGCTACCACCCTAACTTCTGGAACTTCGGCTGTGTTTCCATAAATTCGGTACAATACTGCACGAGCAATAGCAGGCTCTGAAATAACAAGTTTGTCCATACTGAGAACCATCAACATACGCTGAAATTGGGAAGCTTGCTTTTGACCTTCCAAGTATGGTTCAAATGCTTCAAGCATCTTTCTGTGACCTATGTTACCGAGAGCGCGGATGTAAATATGAATTTTGCGAGTATCAGCTTCAAGGACAGCTTTATGTAAACGTTCGGTGAGGTAAGGAAGAACCACAGCCTTAACAAATTCTGATCCTTGCTTTGTATAGAAGATTGTAAAGCTGTCAACGGGATATTGATTGCGAGATACATGTTTATTTACGTAAACTCTGTTTACAAGACAAGTAAAGGAAAGTAAAGCCGTTTCGTTAAGATATTCTTGGTTAGTTACTTTTGGGGTTCTAATCAGATCAAAAAATCTCAACATAAATTCTTCAGTTGGGACACGAACAGCGTAAGCCATCGCAGCAAGTACTTCGGATGCCTCTTCTCCTATAATCTTTCCAGATTCAATCCACTTTTGGATATTCAATAGGGCGGGTCCAGTGCCAGCTTCGGCTACAGCATCGCGGAAAGCTGCCCAGGTAAGACGTTGTGTACCTTTTTCAGATGATATAAAAAGTTCTTGAGCGACAGAGTTTATTTCTTCTTCATTCATAATACGAACTAGAGAGCAGAGCATGGTATATTTGCTTAAAGTAGATTGTATCAAAATTTGCTCGGGATTGGGTATATCCAAACTTATTTCCCGTGCAATATTTTCAACCGTCTTTTTTAGATCAAAGGTATTATTAAGCTTGATTGATTTGCCCTTGTATCCCATAAAATAGGGAAGAAGAGGGAGTTCTGGAGCTTGGCCAATCGTGGGTTTTGTTTGAAACTGCATTATTCTTAGGCTTGGTTTATGCATATCCAATTCAATCTCTAGTTCATCGGGGTTTTCGTGACTAATTGACTCTTCCGAAGAAGCGTGTCCTCTTTGCTTTTTGTGAACCTCATTGGACACACCGAATGATGATTCAAAGGTATAAACAAGATTTCCTATTTCTATAGGGTTTACTAGTTCTTGAAGTTCTGTGCTCTGGGTTCTGACCTCGTTTAACGTAACATTAAGAGTACTTACTACTAATCCCTGCTCTTTGGCATTTAGGGTTGGATTAACAATAACCCTATTAACAGTTTGAGCCTGTTGAATCGTATATTTGGAAAGTTTTCCAGTTAAAATTACATATGAATTCGATTGTCTAATAAAAAATGATCCTATTTTGTTGGAGGAGGGGTTTCCTTCGGAGAGATCACCAAATCCGTAATGGTAGATAGGTTTGTCTTCACTATTAGTAAAATTTTTATTTTTAATGAGCTCTACAATTTGACCCTCTCCTATCAACTCTGGTTTAGGCACTAACCATGGTTTACTTTGAATCAAGTATTCAGGTAAACGATGCATCTCATAAGAAGTTTCGGTTTCGCCTGTGATGGTTTCTTCCATGGTTTTAAATACCCCTTCTAATTTATCTGTAGTTGGCAATGTATTATAAGGACTGGGGATCGCCTTCTTTCCTTGAATATCTAATTGGAATTGACTAACAATACCCTTAATTACATTAGCTTCCCAAGAAGTCATATTTCTTTCTACAATTAGACTCTTTATAATACCGTCTTCCAATACAATTAGAAACGTTTGATCAGAGAGACCCAAAGGCTTATAAATCAACTGTGATTCTGGAAACTCAGTATTCCAATTGTTGGCTAAACGAGTGTGGATCTGAGCATATTGAGCATCTGTGACCTTTGCTTGAAGTTTTCCATCCGATCGGAGGCTAATGTATAATTTAGCTTTTAGAAAAACACCTGTATAATGATCGGAAAGATCATGTAAGCTGGTAAGTGTACGGCCATTTACTGAGTAAACATATTCGGTGTTGATTTTCCATGCTGGGCTGGTTGACCCATATACAAGTCCAACTGAAATTAAATATAATTCTATATTAGTTGTAGGGCAAAACACATTTTAAGTGTTATTTAAATGATAATTTACCTCACATATACAGATCCAATCAGAACGCAAATTTTCGTAGCAACCACCTTGGTAACGTGGTCTTATCCGATAAGACCTACCGCTAGCTCGGTAAGACCACTTTAGCTTTTTGTCAAACAAACAGTAATTTATTTCAAGAAATCAAGTTTAATAAATAAATATTATAACCCCTACAAAATAAAAGTGACACACAACAGTATTTGAGGTGATTTTAGGGCATAAACTTAACTTAATTTTGACATTTTTAAAGAAATGTTTTATGACAAAAAGTATGCAAAATTAAACCCAGTGTGCTTTGCTTTGACGTGAGCTTTAGAAATCTTGGCGTTTTCATGGCAACCGTGATGACAAATGAATTTGATTTTTGACGTTCCACGCCTCTGATTTAGTTTTAAATTTTTAATTAATTAGAAAGAAAGGAATAAGAACACAAAGTCTTCCTCCACTTTTGTATTAAAGAAAAAAATTTTTTTAAGGGTTGAAAAATTCTCTACATGTTTCGAATGCAGAAGCATTCATCTTCAGGAGAATAAATAAAAAGAAAAATTATTAGATATCACCTTAACGGAGCATCCAAATTTGCAGGCACAAAGAACCGGTTCAATGAATAGAACGAAGAGAAAATCATAATGTGACTTGCATTATGAAAAAGAGAAAAAAATTATGGGTTTATGGCTTAGGGCACATAAGAGTTCAAATGTAGAACGAAGGGTTCAGCAGAAAAAGTTAATGTTCAATTATATTGAACAGGATGTAAAATTGGAGAATTTTTTAAGAAAAATCTTTATGAAAACTTATTGAAGAAATTTTAAGAAAAATCATATGAAAACTTTGGAAACTTGGAACTTCTTTTCCAAAGTTTTCATAATGAATTTTCTTAAAATTTCATTAAGGTGATATCTAATAATTTTTCTTTTTATTTATTCTCTGGAAGATGAATGCTTCTGTATTCGAAACATGTAGAGAATTTTTCAACCTTTAAAAAAAATGTTTTCTTTAATATAAAAGTGGAGGAAGACTTTGTGTTCTTATTCCTTTCCTTCTAAATTTCCACTCCACTTTAAGTATGGACTACTTTCTTCAAGTTTTAATTAATTGTTAGATGTGGCGCGTTAATAAACTTAAAAGTAAATCATAATGATATGTTTGTATATTTTACTTTATCACAAACGGCTTTTATTTCGGGTTCAGTAAATTATCCAATAAAATACACCTCTAGAAGCGGCGTATTATCTTCATACCTTTGTTTTTTACTCGAAACTAGATTTTCTAAGAAAATTATGACTCAAAATAATTTTTACTTATAATCAAAGATAAGACCCTCGAGCTAAAGCTCTCGGGATCATATCAGATTATAAGTAAAAATTACATATCGTGAAAATTTGTCAGAAAATCGATTTCTTGTAAAAAACAGCGGTATTACCGATAAGACGCCTCCTCTATCGGTATATTACTGTTGATAAGATAACCGCGATTTCTACCATGTAGACTCGAAGTCACCAGAAGGCACTTTCAAACCATGTGATTTGTTTAATGTGATTAGGTTTAGGTATACCTAATCATATTTTATATATGTAATGTAATGTTATGATAATGTATAGCTTTGTGGCCTATTGTAATTAATTACTTTAATTATTATTACTGCCTGGAATAGGTGATAAGCAAGAGTTAATGAAAGTTTAATTAAAACAATAAATATTTGAAACGGAATTGTAACATCAAATTATTTATTCTAACAGCACATTATTTTTTGATAATAATTGGTAAACATTTTTGAAATTGGGCGAGGTTTGAATGACTATTAATTTTATTGACAGGCTTCCTATTGATTTTTTGAAAATTTTATAACATTTTTGAATTCTGAGAATTAAACCACGTAAATTTTCTATGATGTGTTCTATACCCAAAAGGTACTGTTAGCGAGATGTAGGGATTTGAAAAATTATATTTTTTATACTTTAAGATGTTACAATTTGGAGAAACATCTCTTGCGCATTATTTTCTTAGTTTTTAATTCATTCATTTAAAAATCCAACTTCTGGTTTAACTGTTAAATAAAATGATTGTACGTAAAATATTCTTTTTAATAAAAATAGGTTTTGCCCTTCCTTAGCCAAATCTATCCCTAGACGCGTTTCGCCATATTACGGCTCATTAGGGCTAAGAGTCGACGAATGAATGGAAATGTCTACTATTAAATAGTTACTAGAGAAATAATACGGTAAGATGTTACGATACCTCTAATAAAACTTATAGATATAAGTAAATTATTAAAAGTATGTCACTTGTAAAGATCTTTGTCATAATAACAAGTGTCTCCGCTAAGTTGTGCTACATACAGGGTGTCCGGGAGCAGTTTCGATCTATATAGGGAAAATTTTGAAAAATTGACAGTATGCTAATATTGATTGGGGTAACCCGGTTAAAATATTTTTAATATTCTGGTACTTCCGGTCATGCCGGAAGTACCACTTGCTTATTATAAATAGAACATCCTATATATTATTACATTTTTTGAGTACGTAAGATTCGAGTTATATTTTTTTTATCATTTCCTATATCTAAGTCTAAGCATTTTTGACATATTTAAGTTTTATGTCAACACTGACGTTTTGCAGGACCTAAAATAATTAATAATTTTGCCTATAAGGGAAGCCTTTATTATTTAATTTGGTTTGGATTCCTTCTTGGAAAGGACCTGCTTTAATTAATTTTTTATCATATTTTCATAACTTGAAATTGAGGAAACTGTAATTTTTAGTTTTTAAAATACTGTCAATTTAATATTTTCTTATGGCAAGTTTGCCGGATTTTAAATTCAGGTACTCCTGTATTTTTTTCTGACTTTATTTACTAATTTTAAAATTATTATTGTTAATTTTTATTTGCTTTAATATGATGTTATCAAATTTACTCCAATGTTTTGTCCTTTGGGTGCCATCATGAGGTACTTTTCATTTAAATAAGGACCTATATTTATACAGTTTCGTAAACTTCGTATCTAATATAGCATCTTATTACAATAGTACTTTAATCAAATATCAATGTTTTGACAACAGTAATAGAATTTTAGTCTTCATATCTCAAGACGCATGCTCTCGACAGATTTATAAAATTCCCAAGATATTATGCAGACTGCGGCGGTGGCTTAGCGGTAACTGGCATACGCACAATAAAAAAAGATTGTCCGAATTTTAATAGGTTTAAGAATGCATGAAAGAGTATAAAATGTATCATCCCCAACCCACCCCATTCAAGCCGATAACCAGGCCGGATGAGATCGGATATCTCTTGGGGTGCGGAAGAAGGTACGCGGGGAGTGTCGCATGACTGAGGATCGTAGTTCGGAACCCACGTTAAGCTGTAGATCCCCTCGGGAAAGGCTCTTGCACCAAACGAAGAGGTAAAAAGCCTAATTCGAAAGAATAGCAAGATATTATGCAGTAAAAGCCGAACAAACTGGTTTATATTTTTATTTTTCCTCGGCTTTATTTACAAAGATAGTGCAAAATTAATTTTACGTTTTAATTTTCACTATTTATTTCCTTTCTCCTGTTATCAATTTTATTAGATTATGAGTGCAACCTTTTGCATCTGGGGCATCATAATGTAATATATATTTTTAAATGCGAACCTGTATTTGTTGTTTAGATTTTATTCACTTTATATTAAATAAAATCTAAAAACAATTTTATTTTAATAAAAGGCAACATTTCTGGAACAATAACAACATCGTCAATAATTATTATATTAAGTATCCCCAATACATCTTTAATGATTATGTTAATGATTAAATTAAAAATTAAACCTTGAAAATAGCAATATTTATTGTAAACAATTATGTATTTCTTTGGGGTTGCAATCAACATCAACCATTTTTAAAAATCCCATACGATATCAAAATTGTTCCAATATAGTCGTTTATTTTGGCCTATATAAAGTGTTGTGATCAGAAAGAAGAGACATGTGATAATTTAATAAAAATAAAATGTATTTGTATTTTTAGGTTTTCTTTTTAGGCGAATTAACAAAAAAAACTTTGATATATAAACTGTTTAATAATTATTTAAATTATTGAAGATGTTTTTATTGTAGCGAAAACGTTATTATTTCATAAACATGTTTATGGAAAACTATTAAAAACAATCCACTTGATTGAGAATATACACCAAAATTATGTATTCCCTCCACTTATTCACCTCAAGGGTACCTACACGGAAAAGATAAAAAAAACTGGTAACTTTGGCACCACCCTGTATATTATACGAGTAGATGAGTATTGCTAAAGTCAAAATCGTCAACTTTTTAAAAAACTTACCGAGGACTAAAAGGCCTAGAAGTGCTTTCATCCTGGACCGCTTGGGCACTAACGGACAAGTAAAAGTTTTAAAAATTACCTTTATCTTTAAATACAACTTTTTTGCTGAATTTACTATAATTTAAAAGTCAAAATCAGGGTAGGACTCTATGGCGCACCAAGAATTTGCTCAGTGGTGCTAGAAAAGTGGCCAAGACAAAAAAAGGTAAATGTATTTTAGAAGTGCTCAGAACATTCTGGCTTTGGGAATGATACTGCGACTCAGCAAGACCTTGAGGACAGATTGAGTGTCCGACAGAAGGCGTAAAGTTTGGCCGCGGTGGCTCTTCTTAATTCTTTTGTAGACGTGGACGTCCGCTTTTCTGGGTCTTTCCTCAGCCCAATCACTATAATTTGATTGATGAAAGATAAAATGCCTTGTTTAAAAAACAATGTTTATGATTAAAACCTTCCAAGTGCTTAGACATATTCATTAACATTTTCAGTCAGTCAGTTTTCTTTTGTTTTAAGTATTCCTTTTATTTAGACTTTTTATAGTTTTGCATCAGTCGATAGTCTGTGCTTAGTAGAGTTATCTTATTATTTATAATTAATTATGGGTTGTTGCTGTATTTTCGTTACCTGCGTTTCTACATATAAAATAAAAGTTTATTTTTTAATTTTTGTTTTCGTAGCATCAACATCTGTACTTTTCTCATTTAATTTCAGTAGCGTCAAAAATTTAAGTGTTGGGAGTGAAAGGAGATTGACAGAATACGTATAATTTTATTTTGCAAATTATTTTTAATTAATATCTCAAAAACAGCTTCAGAAATGAGAATTTGTTATTTTTTGTTTATTTAAATTTAGATTATTCAGGGGGAATAAAAATGGAGGTTTTATTTAAGAATATAAGTATTTTTAGTTTAAAACCATTGCCAATAATAAATTATTAAAATTTGTAGCTGAAGACAGAAAATGATCTAAAATATCTACTATATCATCATCTGCCTCAAACCCGGCCCTGGCAACGGTCATGTAACAGAAGTATTAATGAATGAATACATAATATTCTATAGTTGCAATTTATAGATTTAATTATTTACATAGTAATTTCAACTTTGTCTTATCTATGTATATTTTTACCAAACGAAAAATTTTCCAAAAGCTTTATTTCTAAAACCTAATAATAACTTGTTTGATTAATTACTAAATTGATAATATTAATATAATTATATTTAAATAATTATTAAGTACTTGAAGTAATTTTTAAACAAAAATGTTTTCCGTTTGGAAATTCACTATATTGTTAAATTTTTCAAAATGTCCCTTTAGGTGAATTAAAAAACAAACAATGTTTCTTTTTCCTTAAAAAAAACTGCAACACTTCTTGGCGATAAGCTCTTTATGGGTGTACCAACCAAAGATGGAAGATGTACGAAAATTATTTAGGGGTAAACAAATAATTTAATTATTCTACGCAATGTCAATGTAAAATACATGAGTTTCCAGCAACATTCATTTTTAACCGAATGGAACCAGTAACTCAAATGAAAGGGCCTCTGCCAGATTATCCCTATTTTGGGACCATAAGGTGAAGGACACATATACAGGGTCCTGAGCCTCACCTCCCGTCTTCTGTAGCTCACTTATTAATTAAGTTAGGATTATGACGTTTTGCAGGCTTTACCTGTATCCTAGGGTGCATTTCAGAAAAATATTTTTGTTTATACAGGGTGTTCCAAAAAAGTGTGACGTCATAAGGATATGTTTTTTTAGATTACATGCCATATATTTTCTTACTTATTTAGATGCATCTTGTAGTTGCCTACATACCCCTAAAATTTTAATGAAATCGGTTCAGTATTATAGGCGAGAAAAAATAAAAACTAAAAAAATCAGTTTTGCACCACTGGTTTTAAAAATTAATAAAAATTAAATATAATGTCTCGTTAATAAAATTATACAAAGGTATCTTATATATATTTAAACATATTTATAATAACATGGTTTTTAATATTTGGTAGTTGCACCGTTATCATCGATTAAGGCTTGTAAACGTCGTTGCATACTTATTACTAGGTTTCTCGTATACTCTTGCGTTGTTGCATCCCATGCTTGCATTATCCTTTGGTTTAATTCCTCCCGAGTTCTAGGGTAGAAGTTGTGTTTATACATAAATTTTGTCATCTCACCCCAAACGTTTTCAATTAGGTTGATATCAGGACTTTTCGAAGCCCACGGCAGAATTCGAATTTGATTTTCATCTAAATAATTTTGAACTATGCGGGCTTTATGTATAGGAGCATTATTTTGTTCAAATATAAAATCTTGACCAAATACTGCGTCGACAGATGACATCATAACTTGGTTTAGTATGTTGCAATATAATAGTGCATTGAGCCTCCCCTGCACTATTTGGCAAACTCCTGGGCTCCATGCACTAATCCAGCCCCAGACGTTAATAAAAAAGCGTTCACTTTGATTAGTCTTATTTGCATATCTTTCATCGTATCTCGTACCAGAAGGCCTATAAACGTGGATTTTCCCATTATTGCATGATTGAAAGGTTTTTCATCGGAAAATAATACGGTTTCCCATATATTACCTTGATTTATATATTCATAAGCAAATTCTACTCTTCTCTGTTTGTTTGCTTCGGTCAAAAATATTTTATTGGTAGCACAACTTTTTATATCTGAACTGCGAATTCTTCTACGCGCTGTATTAGCCGAACCAGGAAAATGTGTTTCTTCTATAGCTTTTATTGCTGCTTCGAAGGGATGATCTTTTAGAAAATTAATTAATTCTATATCTTGGCCGTCATTCGAAATTTTAGGGCGACTAGAACCTGCTTTTCTTACAATACTTCCATATTCTGCAATTTTGTGCTTAGCCAATAACACGGTATTTTTGCTAATCCCTAATTGATTTGCGATGGTTCTTATTTGATGATTGCCCATCTCTCAATCAAGTGTAAATAATCGCCGAGATGATCGCTTTTTGCTCAGTGATTAACGCGGGCATTTCAAAAAATATTTCTTTTAACACGTCACTGTCAATCACATAATTAAATTAAATTGACAACCTCAAAATAAGCTAATAGTCTGGGAGATTCAACTACATTTTGCTGTCCCAGTTTTTTTTGGGCGCAATGGTACAATATCATGAAACACATGTAGTCCCGACTATTCCTTTCTCCAGAAAAAAAATGTCCTACTTACGCCCACTAAGCCCCCCGAGCATATTTTCTAGCTACACCACTGGTTTATATAGAATTCACAAGTTTTTTGGCATGAAGTAGTATTTGTGAATATAAATGATGCTCGATAAAAACCATTTGAATTTGTCATTTTACAGTAGACCATATTGTTTCTTTTACAATAATTATTATTAAATTCAATTCGATCTCTTTTAATCTTGTAACACTTAGCATGATAAAATATGTCAATAACAAAATTTCAATATTATCCTGTACATTTCAATTCGTTTTAATTTAATTTATCTCTTTCGATTCCATGTGGCAGATGATAAGGACTAGAAGATTACACTAATTGAATGTATGCATAATTTTATCGCGGTAGCTTTGCTTGCATAAAAGCTTTGTTACCATGATTACATTAACTCCTTTACACAATTAACTTATCTATATATTTTGGCGTTATTTTAAAAAAATTATTGTATACTTCACAAAATTAGATAATCCAACAATAATATCGAGAGGCGACAGCATAAAATCCTACATCATCGAACATCCATTTGTTTTTAACTCGTATTTTAGAGTATCAATTCTGGTTAAATAATCACAATTTTCACTTTGTTTTACCCTTAATTACCCAGATAAACCATTGAAAATACATCCCTTAAGTGTGATCAGCCATTCGTTTACAAGACAATATAATATAGTTGGAACATAACCAGATGTTCCATGAGCTTATATATTTAACCGGAATAGGGTTATGCAGGCCATGACAATGGCGTATTTAGGAGGGGTTGCCGGACTGCAACCCCCCCCCCCCTCCCCCCCCCCCCCCCCCCCCCCAACTCCAAAGCAAGGGGTCTAATAGTCTTATTGTCTAATTTCAAACTAATTTTTCGCCTTTTGTGCTTGAAATACTCATTAAAAAAACTATCCTTGTTTGAAGAACAAATTTTCTAACTAAAAGTTCCATAATGCCAAATTACATCATTGGATCTTATTGGACTGCGGCGTCACTGTAACAGATAAAACCTACTTTTCCGCTAGCTGCGATATTCATTTTTGTCTTTTTTTCAAATTTATTTCTTAAAAATGTTTTTTTAAAAAAAATCTTATTAACGAATGGTATATAAACATTTCCTAGTCTTTCTTGTTGATTCTTACTAGATAGTGCTACCACATACAAATTATTTACGGGCATTAACAAATAAGACTTACAGTGACCACGGCAGTGGCTCAGAGGTGAGTTACTGGCATTCAACCATGGCGGTCCAAGTTCGATCCTCGGAGTGTCCGTAATTTAGTAGGTTTAAGAATGCAGGGAAGAGTGTAAAATGTATCATTTTCCAACCCACCCCATTTATGCCGGTAATCAGGCCGGATTAGATCGGATATCCCGTGGGGTGCGGAAGGAGGTACAGGGACATTATTTTAAAGGGTGAGACCCGATTGGCGACTTTGCTATCAACCACAATAAAAAACAATTATGTATTCCCTAACAGCTTTTAGTGAAGAAGCCAAATTTGATGTCAAAAAAAATCTATGTTTACAAATTTGACAGATACGACGCCATATTGGATTTTCTTAAATGGCAACCCTACCTTATAGTAAGCCAGCTGCATTCGCCTATTTGTTCCAACATTAAAAATGTATAATTGTCAATATTTATTTTACATCTGATATACATATATGACAATAGCATGGGTGGTTCCGCCATAAGAAATTACGTATCTTCAGAAAAAATTGAGTTTCTAATCTCAAAGCTTCTGTTAATTCGACAATAACAAAATCTCCAACTTCGAAGCCTCGTATCTCCGGAACGGCTGAAAATAAATATTGACAATTATACATTTTTATATTGGAACAAATAGGCGAATGCAGCTGGCTTACTTTAAGGTCGGGTTTCTATTTAAGAAAATCCAATATGGCGTCGTATCTGTCATATTTGTAAACATAGATTTTTTTTGACATCAAATTTGGGTTCTTCACTAAAAGCTATTAGGGAATACATAATTGTTTTTTTTATTGTGGTCGATAGCAAAGTCGCCAATCGGGTAAGTACTTAAAATAATGTCCCTGTACACACCCCCTAATCGGTAAGTCATGCAATGACGCAAGAAACCGAGGGTTATCCCTTGGGGGGAGTGTCGCATGAATAAGGATCGTGGTTTGGAACCCACGTTAAGCTGTATGTCCCCTTGGAAATGTCCCTGATAGCGAACGAAGAGGTAACATGCCGAATTCGAAAGAAGTTGTAAAGTGGTTACAATTTGCTTAAAACGGGTAGTTGTTGGAAGTGCAATATAACCAGGCCGGGCTACTATTAATTTGTGAAACATTTTTTTTAAGAAACACAAAGCAAAATATGATGTGCCAACAGTAGCCCCCCTAGGTTGGGTTACCCCAAGATGCTACGATCTTATGGTTTATAACGATTCGATTCAATAACACAAACCCGTGAAAAATTTGTACAACATTTTCAATTATTATTTACTGCCAATTGTTGATAAGAAAAAACAGAAAATTAAACAGCCCCCCTGCAGCAAAGCTCTATATTTTTCTTTATCTAAACTACGCCTTAACTCTACCTGGTCTTTCTTACCAAAAAACCCTTTGTATTTTGCAACCTTTTTGAAAATTTATTTTTATTGAGGGAGAATTAAGTTCAAAAAAGGCAAAAGCAACGCGTAGCTTAATATTATGCCATGGAAAACTAGATAATTACAATGTTGCGAAAGAGATAACATGAAAAATAGTATTTCATTCATTAATTTTAGAGAATATTGGAAAAAATGCTATCTATTAGCATAGTCAGCTAAAATTAATTTCTTATATATACTGAGAATAAACATATGATCAGTACATTGGTGGCTGACTGCACTGATCGACAAAATGTGGTCACCATTCGTCTTGTGTTTACTGGGTAAGTTTAACTTTTAAAATTTTTTTGTTAAGATTTTACACGATTTTTTTTGATGTTTAACACATTTTTTAACTTTAAAAATACTTCACTTTTTGCACCACCCATTTTATTAAGTAGAATAAGAACCACAAATATAATATTGTTGTTTACATTTCTATCTAAATTAAGTGACAATACCACCTGTTGATATTACACAGAGGTGTATTCAGTAAATTAATATAATTAATATTATTCCTTCTTTTCTTTATCTCCTACAGAAATGAACAAATTACCACTTTTATCAAAACAATAAAACTAACCCTTTAAAACGTAAAATGTTCCAGTATAAATAAGTAAAAAATAAAAAAAAAATAAGTATCGGTAAATAATAGCAGTCAACGTGAACTACAAGAAAGCCCCATATAATTTTGTCTAATAGCCTTTATAATTAGTTATAAATTGTCAAATTCGACCAATCGACAGTATTTCCGATCGCTTGTAGCCGAAGTGACAGAAGCGCCAATACGGCTTTGCTCTGCTTTTATCTATAGCAGACCCTACACTATCAGTCTTACTGACAGTCCTGAATGATGTCAATCCTTGTCAAAACTGTCAGTCTGAATGATAGTGTACGGTCTGCTACAAATCGTTATATTTTACCGTGATATTTATGCTTTTTGTTGACAATGCTGGCCGCATTTTTTGTTGGAGTTTTTATTCAGCATATGAAAGTTATACAACGCACCGAAATGTGCCTCACAAATCCAAAAAATTATTAGTAATTTTATTCTTAAAGTGTATATTACTTTGAATGTAATATTGTACTTGTATCAGACCTGTCGTATTGTTTGTCATTTCTTGCCCTTCTTTCGAATTAGGCTTTTTACCTCTTCGGACCTACAGCTTAACGTGGGTTTCGAACCACGATCCTCAGTCATGCGACACCCCCAAGGGTTATCAACCCACGGTTTCTTGCCATTGCATGACCTACCGATTGGGGTGTGTGTATCTTCTTCCTCACTCCACATCTCATCCGGCTTGGTTACCGGCGTGAATGGGGTGGATTAGAAGATGATACATTTTACACTCTTCCCTGCATTCTTAAACCTACTAAATTTTGGACATACATTTTTTATTGCATGTATGCCAACACCGGGGATCGAACCCGGGTCGTCACGGTCGAATGCCAGTAACTCACCTTTGAGCCAGTGTCGTATTGTTATTTTTCGTGCACAAAATATTTATTTATTTATTTATTTGCTTACAAACTCTACAGTAAATCCAATTACAGAGTAGGATAGTTGACAGAGTAGAAAAAAAAAACTAAAATACTTCATTTAACATTTTCCTAAGCCTAACTTTACTAATATTAAACAAATCACATTGGTTTTGTATTTGATTGTATATATTGCACATTTGCGTAATGGGTGAATTCCTATAGTAATTTGTACGAGCTTTATCAATATACCATGTCAGAGGATTTCTTGTTCTGTAAGACGGTACATAAAAATGTAAACAAGATAATAGGCTAGTGTCATCAGCTAAGTTATTTACTAGCTTGTGCAAAAAAAAGAACAGAAGCTATTTTCCTTCGATTCTCTAAACTCTTGAGATTGTACGCTTTCATAACATCCATTTTGGGTATATGCATCTGATATACTCCATTTTCTTTATAATAGATATATCTTAAAAATTTATTTTGAATCTTTTCTATGACATATGTATGGTTCTTATAGTATGGGCTCCATACAATTGAGCAATATTCTAAAACACTTCTTACATACGCATCATATAGAACTCTTATACATTTCATACTTGTAAACAGTCTGCAATTTCTAACCACAAATCCATACATTCTAGACGCTTTTTTTGTTATTTCAAAAAAATGAGTTTTAAAAGTTAATTGAGAATCAAAAATGACTCCAAGATCCCGCATCTCCGTAACCCGAGCCAATGCCGTTCCATCAATTAAATATTCATAATTTATTATGTTTTTTTTCCTCCCGTAGCTAAGAACATTACACTTACTTATATTAAAATACAACCGATTTTTAATTGTCCATTGATAGAGTGTATTTAAATCTTCTTGTAGACGTTGACAATCATTGGTATCTTTAACCATTATATAAAGTTTTAAATCGTCAGCAAACATTAATACGTTGGAGTGTTTAATTTCTTTAACAAGGCTGTTGATGTATAAAAGAAATAGCAATGGCCCTAGGTTAGAGCCCTGCGGGATTCCAGAAGTAGCCAAAAAATAATTGGAATTATATCCTCTAACAACTACCCGTTGTTTCCTATTTTGCAAATAGGATTCGAAAAATTTTACCATGTTTTCATGAAATTCAAATTCAGACCGCAGCTTTTTTATGAGAATAGCGTGTGATACCTTATCAAACGCCTTAGCGAAATCAGTGTAAATCACGTCTACCTGGCATTTTTTGTCGAGACTTTCAGCTATATATTGAGTAATATTACATAGGTTGGTAGTGGTGGACCTTTTATTTAATATGTTCTACATACAGTGTCAATATATGGTAATTTATAATTGTTTAAATATGCTAATTTTAATATTTATATTTCTAATCAAAAATATATATCACATGAGCAATAACAGTTGAAACTTGAGCTGTTTACCAGGAATATTTTGTAGCAGCCGAATTCCAGCAACTATTTTTAAAATATTTATCATAGCATTAAATTTGTTCTCTTTTCAATATATTATGATAATATAATGCGCTTTGCTAATAGATATTTTATTTGTAATAACTTCAACAGCGACCGCGTCTGAAAGAATCCTTTATATTTTTCTAATTTTTCCCCCATAGTTCTTTCTAAAAATATGTACGGGTGTACAACTAAAAGACGCTGGCCGTACCGTACAGCTTTCCCATTGTTCTTTTGGACACATCACTGTATTATTTTTAAGTTTCTTGGGTGACCGCTAGAAAACATAATACTAATGCTCAACTAAGAAAACCAAGGTTTCTTCTTAATATGCCTAGTTAAGCCTTATTGAAAATGTATACGTAATCTTAAAAAAACATCTTTGGTCCACCACTTACTACTACAGCTGGGCTAAAGTTACTCATAAATTTTTCAAGATTTAAACGTACATTTTCAATAGGGCATAGCTAGGTATATTAAGAAGAAACCTTTAGCATTAGTAATATGCCCTCTAACTGTCACCTGAGGAACTTAAAAATAATTTCCAGCGATTCTTTTTGTCACTTGGCACTGGCATAAATCCTACTTAGACGATATTACTTTAAAATATTTATTTATTCAAATAAAAATCTGCAAAAGGTGTACAAATTTTGATCAACATATTACAGAGTGCTCTTAAAACATATTTTACTATAATTATATGAATACGTAGACGTTTTTTGGTATAAAGATATAAATATTAAATGGACTTTAATTTATTTTTCTTAAGTCTTTCTAATCTCTACAAATTTGGATATATTCCTTTGTAGAAGTATCATTTTTCATAATTTCAACTTATTTTCTTCAATCTTTAATATTTTGACAGAACCGTAATTAAAAATTAATATGCAGTGTATATATTTCAAAAAATTTATTTTAAACATACGAAAACATTTTTTTAAGGCAAGACCAATCTAATCTGTTATTATTTTCAAGATATATGTTACCTATAAATAATGATTTTTAATTTCAAATAAAAATTATGTATTCCTGTATGCTCCTGTTTTATTTAATATTTCTCTTTTCGTTTTTAGTGGGAGTCGTTTACGGCTTTCCAAGCCCAGCATGGAAAGACAACACAGCATACACCTATTCGGTGAGAGGACGTACTTTAACCAGCTTACAAGATCAGTATTCTGGATTTTTCTTAAAAGCTGACCTAATCATAGAACCACGTTCAGATGGAAAACTTCAAGGAATGATCTCTGATGCGAAATACGCTCAAATCCACAGTGCTTTGCCTGATGGCTGGGAGTCTAAGATACCAGAATCCCAATTGAGTTACAAGTCCTTGGCTCTTGCTCCAAAACCTTTCCAAATTGTAATGGAAAATGGTATTATTACCAATCTTATTGTTGAAAAAGGTGTTTCCAACTGGGAAGTTAATATCATTAAAAGTATTGTGAGTCAGTTCCAATGGGACGTTCATGGAAAAAATGTGATTGATAACCCAATCAACAAATTGCCAACCAGTGATAATTTTGATGGAGTGTTTAAAACCATGGAGGAAACTATAACTGGTAGAACTGAGACGCTTTACGAAGTCCATCCTCTTCCCGCATACTTGCTACAAAGAACTAATGGGTTGCCCGTACCCAAATTGAAGGATGATGACCAAGTAATACAAGTTTATAAATCCAAAAATTATACTAATTCTGAAGAGAGACCATCATACCACTACGGTTTTGCAGAAGTTGACGATTTAGAACCTACCTCCAACAAAATGGGTGAATTTTTCGTTAGACAATCTTCTTCCCGCGCTCTACTTACTGGTCATTTCTCTAAATTTGTCATCCAAGAGGCTTACACTGTTAACAAAATTTTGGTTAACCCAACTTTCAACAACAAAGAAATGGGATCAATTGTCAGTATGCTTAATTTAACATTGTTACATTCTAATACCCAAAGTCAACCGCCCAAAGAATTGAGCAGCCCTGTTGAAATTGGTGGACTACCTTACACTTATGAAAGACCATTTGCCCCAACTAATGAGGTTCGCGAAAAGCAGTATTTCTTATACCAAGAAGATAACAGTGAAGAAAATCGCGGTATGCCAAGATATCGTCGGTCCGCCATACCACTATACATAAGAAAGGACAAAGGAGACTCGGTAGATAAAAATTCTCAATATCAACCCAGGCCTAAAATGGGACAAGTTCCTGAATCGCCACTTCTTCCAAATTATATGGGATATCATGGTAAATCTATCAAGTCAAATCGCGACTTCGACCTTACACAAAACGTTCAAAAACTTGTCAGTGAAATTACACAAGAATTGGAGGAGCCAAAAGAAATTTTAAGCCAATCCACTCTGGACAAATTTACAATTCTTTGTAGCCTTGTTCGTATAATGAGCGAAGAAGAAATCAAGTCTGTAGCTGAACAATGGTACACTCAGTCATCTGAAGGCCAGCAAAATATATCTTGGAAGGTTATTTTGGATGCAGTTGCTGAAGCTGGTACTGGACCTGCCTTTTTGAACATCAAACAATTTATAGAATCAAAGAAATTACAAGGATTCCAAGCTGCCGAGATTGTTGCTACCATGGCCAATGCCGTACGTGTTCCAACCGAAGAATATATGCGTAAATTTTACGAATTAATTAAAACTCAGCAAGTTCAACAACAAAAATACCTCAATGAAACCGCCATTTTGTCTTACACCGATTTAGTTTACAGAGTATATGTAAAGAGGAATGAATCTCATAATCAGTTCCCCGTTCACAGTTTTGGAACATTCTATACTAGAGAAGGAAGAGACTTCATGAAGACCGAAGTAATTCCATACTTTACTCAACAACTGCAACATGCGATCTCTCAAGCCGATTCTCTCAAGATTCACATTTACATTCGCGCTCTTGGAAATGTTGGACATAAGAAAATCCTTGAAGCTTTTGAACCTTATCTAGAAGGAAAGAAACAAGCCTCTCAATTCCAAAGAATGTTGATGGTAATTACTTTGGATAGACTTGTTGAATACAACCCTGAAGTTGCCCGCTCAGTCCTGTACAGGGTAAGTTATATATTTTATTTTTTAAAAGCTTCTTACTCTTCAGTATACTTTTTATTTCTTTAGTCAGAATTCTGCTTAAGTATAAAATAATATAGTTATATATCCATATTTTAGATCTTCCAAAACTCAGCTGAGCTTCCAGAAATTCGCGTTATTGCTGTCTACCAAATCATGAAGACCAATCCACCAGTAGAAATGCTTCAACGCTTGGCAGAAAGCACCCACACTGAAGTCCAGGAGCAAGTTATTGCTGCTGTGAAATCAGCCCTTGAATCTGCGTCTCGCCTTCAATCTCCAGAACAACAAAGCTTGTAAGTATTATAACATTAGGTATAGAATATAAACAAAATATTATTGAAAAATTAAAAAAAATAGTCAAAACATACACATGTTTGTGTCAAAAATAATAAATCACTTCTCTGACTCTGGGTATTAGAGGAAAAATCAAATAAAAGTTTTTTTCTAAAAAATTATACACACTATGTGGTTTTACAAGAGTAAAAAAGAATGGCCGTATTTTGTCATTGTACTGTATGGATGTGACAGGAGTGAAAGCTAATACCATAAAAATTTAAAAATAAATATTATAGTTTGCTTGAGATTTTAAAAGTCACACGAATTTCAAATTATAATAGAATCAAGCCTTGCAGATTATGACATTTGTTGTTTTTTAAATTTTTCTAGAAAAGAAGCTGCAGAATCTGCAATTCATTTGCTTAAACGAATTCCATCTGGCAGTGACAAGAGCTTCATTTACCTTCGCGACTACATTTTGGAGAACATGGATATGGGATTTGATAACAAACTCTTGACAGTCGATAGTCAAGATAACCATTGGCCGAAGACTGTTAAACTTTCACTTCGTGGTAACCTAAATGGAATGCACCAGCAATACCTCAAAGTTTCAGCCATGACTTCTAGCATTCGTGAACTTTTGAATGTACTGTACAGACAAACTGAAGAATATCAAAAAGCTAAAGAGCAAAGGTAATTTGAATGTACAAGAATATATAGTTACAGGCATTCGATTTTCACTAAACGGCAATAGTAAAATTTAATTAATTAAGAATAAATTTGACATTACTGGATAACTAGTTTAATCCTTCTTTGTTTATAATAAATTTTGAAGAATTTCTTTGGAAGAAAATATTTTCTAAGGAAGGCTCATTTTTTTCGAAAATGGTACAGTGTTAAATCTGATACTTCATTGCATAAGAAACACAGTTTAAAGTGGATAATATAATTTGAACCTATATAATTGAAACTTTAAAATAGCGCAAGAGTGGGCTAGATATACTGCGTAACGTCGCACGACGAATTTTAATTAATAATTTAAAAAATAAGGATTAATGTTTAAGACGAAATATTTGGCATATGTTATATTTTCATATGACTGAACCATCTTTTATTAAATTCACATTTTTTCTATTACAGACATCAAAGAAAATCCAGTGAAAGCAGATGGTCCAGTGCCAATGTCGCGGACTTGTTGAATTATGAAAGCGAAGAAAGAGAACAGTGGGAAGCAGTTATTGTTTCTGAGTTGCAATACCTCCAAAAATTGTGGTCTTTTGACAATCAGACTCTGGAACACTTACCAGAAGGTAATTGTTATTATTGATTCACTTAAAAGTTGCCAAGAATTTTTCCATAATTTTAAGTTTAAATATACCTATAATAATATATTTACGAGACCAAGATATTTTCACTTGCAGTAAATTATAAAAATATAAATTATTGTTGCTTTTAACAACCACGCTATGTTAAGTATTTCTGTATCTAAGACAATTACCTACCTGCAATAAACAAATATAGGCGATAAACAACTGTTTCTTTTTTAGATATCCGGGAAACAGAAGAAATACTAAAGAAGGGCAAGCAGTTCAACTACAACAAGCTTAGGCAAGCAGATGAAAAGTCTCTTTCCGTCCCTACTGAAATGGGTATTCCAGTGATGTATACTTTTGATATGCCTGTGTTAATCAAAGTTAAGGGAAATATTCAAGCTGTTGCTACGCCTCAAATTTCTTCCAACAACAAATTGCATAAACCTGATCAAATTGTTGCTAATATTGATGCTAAACTAACTCTCAGCGCTCGAGTTCAAAGCCATTTAAGTTTTGTAACTCCATTCGATCACCAGGTGTACATGGCTGGTTTTGACCAAAATGTTCTAGCTCACCTTCCCATCAAGGCAGCTGTAACACTTGACATTAAAAGCAGACAAACTGAAATTAAATATGAAGTTCAAGAGACCGAAAAGGACGTCCGTCTGCTTCATTATAGTACCTGGCCTTACACCTCAAGAAGTGATCTTATGACCATTAGTCCAATCTCGTTAAGACCCAACACTCGTACAATCAAACCTAAAGTTAGTCAACACCGATATTTCGATGTTGTTTTTGGCAAAAAAGAAACTGGTATGGCTTTCCGCGCTTGGGGACATCACCCCGTACAATCTATGAACTTCCGTGAATTAGCCGAGATTATGCAATCCCAAGGTATCCTAAATGTATGGCAACAATTATGGGACAAAGCTGCACTTCAACAAACTGAAGCAAATATTGCTTTTATGCCAAGCCAGTCTTCAACTCGTAAATTTACTGTCCGCTTGGGTCAATACGACGAATACAAAAAAACACCCGAAGTCCAATCTGAAGAAGAATTCCTTTCCTATGATCAACTTTCTTCCAAACTCCAAAGCGAAGAACCCAAGACCCGCCAAGAAGAAATGATAAAACATGTTTCATCCGGAATTAAGAGTGCCCAATTATTAGCTTATGATTTTTCTGTTAAATTTGAAGGATCAGAAGAAAATAAACATATCTTAGGAGTTGCAATGGCAAAGAGCGATGCTGCACCAAAATCCAGAAGTGTAATCTACTATAAGAAAGATTCTAAAGAACCAAAACAGTTTTCTTTACAAGTCAAAGGTGATATTCCAAACACAAACGGATTGGACTTAACTTACTCATTAGAAAATGAGCCTAAGGCAAAATATGAAGTTCGTATGCAATACGGAAAGAGCGAAAGAGAAGCTTCTTTGGTCCGTAGCCAGGTCAGTCTTCAGAGAAGCGAAGCACGTAAACAATATTTGATTGAACAGGAACCTTTGTACAAAGTGTGTAAGAAGCAAATGGAAGAAGGAAACTTCCAACTTCCAGCTTGTCAGAATCTAACCATTCAGGCTAATTATCTTGATGATATCAAAATTGAAATGCAACACGAAAGATTAAACAAGGAACATGTCAACATTATTGAAGGCGTTTTCAAGGGACTTCGAGTTTTCTACTATCCAATGACTGAAATTGAAACCATTGAAGCCCAACCAGATAACAAAGTGTCTTTAAGAATCCAATTCCATCCAGAAAACTTCAGGCAAGTGAACTTCACTGTCAAGGTGAAAGAAGAAAGAACTAGTATGTTCAATATTTCCATTATCGATAATGTTGTTAAGACTTTGTTTGTACCTCATCCAGTTTTCCATTTAAAAGCAAGATTGATGGGAGTTCTTAACGGATGGGACAACTTTAGACGTAAGTGTTTGTAATAGAAAATGGCATCTAAAAAAGTTAGTTACAGATGGGCATTATGCTGCAAATTCTGCATAATTTTTATTATATATTCTGATAATAACTAATTGTTAATACTTTTTTTACATGTATTTATCAGATGGTACCGATATATAATGTAATATCTTTTAAATTCCTTATATATTATTAGTGAGAACGTCATTTTAACTCTTTGTTTTAAATTTCAGCTACCTGTGTTATTGACCAAACTGTTGCTCAAACATTCATGAACAGATCCTACCCTCTTTCATTGGAAAACAAATATACCGTAGCTCTTCAGTACATTCCAAGAGAAGCCCGTATGGATGGACAAGGTAGAGAATCTGTTAGAGATATGTTGCAACGTAATCCAGAAAACTACGTCGTTCTTGTTCGTCAGTCTTCTGCTGGAAAGAGAGAATTAGTAATCACATTTAATCACAAAGCCACTCAAGGCAAAACAGTTGAAATCAACATGAGACCCAAGCAACAAAGTCAACGGTCAGGTTCCAGTCCTCTAGCCACAGTTTTAGTTGACAACCAAGAAACGAAGTTTACAGATGAAGAAATCGCCGATCTTTACAAAGGATTAGTCAAAGTTTATGCTTTACCTAATGGTGAAGTAAAACTAGAATTACAAAATGCTTTCTACATTATCTTTGACGGAAAACGTTTTAAGATAACAGCTACTGGTAGCACACTTCTTGACTCTATTTCTGGATTATGTGGTCGCTTTAGCAAAGATCAATATGAAGACTTTACCATTCCATCCAAGTGCGTAGTTCAGGATTATACCGAATTTGTTCAGAGTTATGTAGTTGAATCTCGCCAGGTATTACCTCGTTCACAAAGATCTCAAGAATACAATAAGCAATGTGTACCCAAAGTTATGCCTTTATACACCGATGTTATTTCCGACCGTGATATCGGAAGGCGAGAGAATGTCCGGTTAAATGAGGGAGAATCTAGTACCCAGTTTAAACACCGTTACGTAGAGGAGTCAGGAGAGATGTGCTTCACAATTCGCCCATTACCAGTCTGCAAGAACTCTTCAAGCAATATGGTTTCAAAGAATATTCCAGTCCACTGTATCAAAACTACAAGAACTGCTATCTTCTTGAAGAACCAGATCGACCAAGGTGGTAACCCTGACTTTAGCCAGAAAGCTGAGACAAAGAGAATTCTTATGGAAATTCCTACAGAATGTAACTAAACTAAACTTTTATGATGATTAGCAATGCAACGATTACCAATTCCTATATTATATTAAAAGAATAATAATTTATAACGAGCATCTCCCAAAAATGTAAAAAAAATATAGACAAGACAAATAAATAAATTTTTTAATAATATTGAATAAATTGTATTCATTTATTTCTTGTACTTGTAAGCGTCAGTGTTCTTAGCCCATATGCATAGTCGTTCACTAGCGACTTTTCCACCTCCGACGGCCCGCCAAGGGATGCGTTTTTTATTAGGGACTTAGAGGCTGTTAGAGATGGGCTAGTCGCGGGGAAACGATTATGTATACGGGCTTTAGTGGTTTTTGTTCTATACCTACCAATATATCAAATCTACATAGGAAAAATTTTGTTATTTTTCAGGGAAACAAATCTTCTCGTTTTGAAGTGGGAACAAATGATTTTTATTTAAGGAGGCACAGTTTTCCTCACTAATCTATAATGTGGCGTTTTAGGATTCACTTACTAACCTCAAAATGCAACAAGTGCGTGGCAGCTCTTCTTCTGGAAAGTTTTCTGTCATAGGTGTCGTTTAATACACCTTTTTTTCTTGCTTTTAAAACACTACTACCTCCAGGACGCCACTGGGCTAGATATTTATATTAAAACTTAGGAAACCAGGACCTTAAGTTCAGCAAATTTTGTTTGTTATTAATAAGAAAATGTATGTACTGGATAGCTAAGGAAACACTAAATAATTTGTTCACACTTCCTAACTTTACACATTTAATCCGCCAATAAAACATTATATCAACCTCGTATTATTTATTTTACAAGTATATGACATTGCAATGTTTTTCTTCTTCAATGCAAGCTAAAACGAGAATCTCAAAAGACAACCTAACCGAAGTTTTCCAGCTTCTGCCATGCCGTGAGTCGTAGTGGTATTATCATTGGGTTACTCTATTGATTTGATTTTGATTTCAAAAGAAGAATCCTGAAGGGTCAAAAGTGAATTTATTTTGTTAACTTATAAAATTGTAGTTTTAATATAAAACGTTCCTGCCATCATAGAAAACTGTTTCCATTCCATTCTCAAAGCCGACTTTGTGAACATAGTACACCTTTTGATCGTCAACTGCAACAGGTCTATCATCTGTTATATATAATACAATTCATATTTTTTTACTAAATTGAATATAATAAAAATATTAACTTAGCTGTTTCATTTGTAAAAGGACCCCTTTTCAAAAACAGGCTGAAATTTCGTTGATTTATCCGCGAAGTGAAAGACGAGGCAAGTGGATTCGAACACGTTAAAATTTGCCATGTAAAATAGCGGTTTTTTTTTTAACCTAAATTACAAAAAACTAAGCATGATATTGAATTTCTGTTATTACCAATGAAAAGGTGGTATCTATGTGTGTGTGAAAAAGTTATTTTTATGCAAAAAAAATCTAGGAGAAAAATATAAGCCAATGAAAACCATTGAAATTATTGTTTTTTTATTGTATTGTAAAAATATGTTTTAAATTATTTTTTTCTCACGCTCCCAATAGTGAGTCCAAATTTAAAAATCCATTAATACACATTAGCCATGATTCGGGTCAAGAGAACCCAGTGTTTTTAGTATGTATAGATATAATTTCGCATGGAGCTGGTAACATTCATATATATCAGACCAGAAATAGGGGTGATTTGGTGTCTGCGTATTGGCGGCTGAAAATGTGTCAAAATGGCCCAGGATATTGGGCGGTGAAATTTTTTAATGTTATACCCAAAGATATAAGGGCTTTACCACTGCCTAAGTATTAAGAGAAAGTAAAACAAATTTTAATATGTAACGCATTCTATTCTAATGAAGAATATTTTCAATATTTTAATAAAGGATAGTTTAGGAAGTTTATATTATGCAACTTAATGCGATTTTTAAGTAGGTTTTATATCTGTTTGTAATGACTTAGTATTGTGTAGTTTTATTTGACGTATGTACATTGCAACCTGTAATTTTTAACATGAATTAATAAATGAAATGAAACTTTGTAGAATTTAGTCGCGTGCTTTTGATAAAATAAAGAAACGTGAGTCATAACGTGTTAAATTAAAATTATAAAAAATAATATTCTTCGTCATCTGAGGAATTGTCATCTCCTCTTGACGTTATAATTATCGGGTCGATGGTCCGATCGATCAGGTGGTCAAGATCCTACATTTTCTTCTCTTCTCTAATAACATGATGGACTGCTTTTTGCCAGTTCTCTGGTGTCACTTTCTTAATGGCTTGATTAAACAGTAGCTTAATGTCTTTCACTTTAAATGCCGTGTTGTGTCTTGTTTCAAATCCTTTCTCTTGCACCCATATAAGTTCGATAGGATTTAGTTCGCAATGATATAGCGGTGTGCGCAGCACAGTTACACTATGTTTTCAGCTATATCTTCTACGGCATATTTCATAAAACGATGTTTGTGCAAATTTGCTATAGCTAATAGTTCCTTCTTTATCAAATTATCTTTTTTTTTTCTTTGGCTAGTTATCATAAATAATTAAATGCACAAAATTTACCGGCGCTTATGGCCAATACCGAAATGAGCCGAACTGGACGGAATTTCCCATTTTATTACTCTACATCTTTTTAAAATAGACTATACTATATATGCTTTTAGTGCTTTAAATGCATATTTAACAAACTGCGAATAAAATGTATCACATCGACAAACCGTTTAATCCATGTCTGGCCGTTTTTGTCCAAAGAGCGGCTTTAATACACATTTCCGGCAAAAATTGTTATCTGGTTTCTAAAGAGTCATATTCTGTTTTAGATAATCATTTGGTTAAAAAACGCAAATAACACCTAATTTAAGAACAAAAACAATATATGTATATTGGTAAAAACAATTTAATACAAAAATTACATTAAATAATAAATTAAATTAATCTATATAATATATCAAATACACTAGCTAAGTCATTAATAATAAATATCACACATTTATACATTAGCACAAAAACATATTATTGATTTAGCTACATGTCATTTGTAAACGTCGATAAGTCAAATAACTGCTCAATTAGTAATAATATTTATGGAATTTGAAATAAAAATATTATTTTTTATATGATGCCTTTAAATTCACAAAAAAAACAAAGACATCTTTGTTAAATTAGGAGAATCGGTGCAATTTCTTCATCAGTATCAGATTTGTGTCTGTTATTAAAAATATATTTAAAAAATTGGCTATAGGGTAGATTTGTACGCAAAATATGATAACACTAAGAAGATTATTTCCATTTTCTGAATTTTTTATAGAAACTAGAGTATGCTGTATACAGGGAAAGTTGGTCTCTTTCGATATAAAATAAAAAAAATAAGATAGTGAAGTGAAAACCATTTTTCTCTAAAATGAGCTGTTCCAATGCTACAGCCTATCAAAGTCTGAAAATACCATATTTTAAACATCAATATCTCTAAAACAATTGAATCTAGACATTTTATACAAAATATAAGTAAGTAGAATTTTATAGGGTGATCGATTTAAAAAATATATGTTGGATATGCTCTCACTGTTTGGAACACCCTGTATAATTTAAAATAATTTTAAATTGTTTGTGAAAAATATTAAAAAGTTGAGAGTAATTTAGATGCTTTGGAATCCTGCGCTGAGAGCGGTCTGTATGATACATTATTTTTTGTACGAATAAATACTCTATAAGCAATTTACAAATATATTTATAATAAGAGCATATAACCGGTATAAATATGAAACATGTAAAAATGAAGCCAATATCTTTAAGATACATTTCCTAATATTAAATTAATTAAGTATTAAAGGTAGCTCCAGAATAAGAGGAGTAAACAGGACAAGCCTTAGTTTCTGAAGAAAACATTACAAAAACGTAACGTTGACTACAGCATAATTTATTGTAATTTATCACCAGAAAAATTTAAGAACATCATATAGATACTATATATATTATAATTAATAAATAAAATAATTATGTTACAAAATATAGATTTATCTCACGCCAGCATGAGAAAAACAAATAATGGTTCTTGCTGTTGCATGATGTTAATTACCTATAATACATCTTTTTAATTTTACAGGTTTTATTGTGAATGAAATAAACTCCTGATAAAATTTATTTAAATAAATATCTTTTTGGGCCAGCCCAACATAACATATTTATTTTTAAGAAATTATAAAAGTCGAAAAAAGGGACTTTAAATGTAAGGGATGTAAGTTTGAACGAGATAACAATAAGACTTTTCTCTTGTAATGTGTAGTTACATTAGTTATATTATAACAGCAATATGCAGCAAGTATGGTAATAAATGTTTACATTTTATGCTCGAGCAAAGTTAAACTCTACCTTACATTACTAGGGAAAACATATATTGTTATATTGTTCTAGCCTATGAGGTCTATCCCATAAATGAGAAATATAGGTATGCTATTGGTATTACTTTATCTGTCTAATATTTTGTTTTTAAGGGTAATTCCGATGATAAAATCAAAGCAACCATTTACAACAACTTTAGTATTGTTTTATATCACTAAAAAATACTGTTGCACACACAAGCACTGACTAAGTTTACATTTATAATAGACATCGTTGAATTTAAGCTTTATCGTAACTTAATATTTAATAAAAATGGGGAAATTCCAAAAACATCGAAAATGTTCCTTGTTAAAAATTGAAAATTAATACATTATGTTATTAATGATGTAAACTTAGTCATTTTAAGTCTAAAGGATCTATCACATACAACCACAAGTTTCCACTATCATATTTGATAAAAGTTTTGTCGTTAAAGTTTTATTGCCGTCCATATACACTAATTGAAGTGGTTGAAACTGCGTGGCCGCGCAACAAGGTGTTAATTCTGGCCGGGAACCTCGTTGGCTATTCTTTCCCATAACTTTCTGAAAGAAAAAAAAATTATTGAATAACTGATGTATGTAAACCAAACCATTTTAAATTTTAAAAAAATGGCGTAGGTTGTTTCTTCTTTGTTCGGTTTGTTATTTGAAGGCTCAAACAGATAATTTTCAATGTCGGATTGCCTAATAACATGTTAGAAAGTCTTTTGACACAGTTGTGTTTTATGTTGGGATGTAATAAATTGCGGCAAGTTTTATTCGTAGATTGGATTTATAGTTTTTATTATGTTGTGAAGTTTTTAAGAAGGTGGGTTTTTTTTTAACTTAAGAACAGATAATTCAGAGTCACTGGCCTCAATTTGATATTTCAAATAAAACAAACACATATCGCTTTTATCTTATCCCTCTTTCTTTAGAACCCCTCCAGTGACGTCGTAATCAAGACATAACAACATAAAAACAGATAGTAAATTTTTTCGTTTATTATAGTGATGCGGCATTCACAAATATTTGCCCTCGAACGTTATCATATTAGATATTACGGGTTTAAATATAATGTGTTAATACCATTTACACCCTGTATCATTGCTATCGATGGCAAGCGCCGATGTTGATATCGATATTTTGTTTCGATGTCGCTTCCTTACACATCGATGGCCTGGACGTCGCGTCGGCGTCGCGTCGAATTAAAAATATCTAATTTATGGTAACATATTATATTAATTATGATCTTAATGTGACCCCTATAAATGTAGAAGTTTTGATAACTTCAAAAAAATATTTATACGCAGTTTGTTATATATTTATAAAATATTAAATTTCTAAAATTTAAACATACATATTAGTTATTATTAATATGATTCATAAAAATAATTACATTAAAACAATATATTTTTGTTTATAGTAGCATATTTACTTTTTTTAACACCATAAAATTCAGTGGATACTGTTAAAATATACGCATAGAATTGTGTGTCATTTTTTGCCATTCTTTCGAATTAGACTTTTTACGTCTTCGTTCGCTGCCAAGGCCATTCCCGAGGGGGCCTACAGCTTAACGTAGGTTTCGATACACGATCCTCAGCCATGCCATTCTCTCCCCCCCCCCAAGAGCTAAACCTCGGTTTCTTGCGCCATTGCATGACCTACTCATTGGGGAGTAGGTACTTCCACACCCCACGAGATATCCGATCTCATTCGACCTGGTTACCGGCGTGAATGGGGTGGGTTGGGAGATGATACATTTTACACTCTTCTCTGCATTCTTAAACCTACTAAACCATTCAGACATACTTTTTTACTGTGCAGGTGCCCACTACATTAGTTTAATTTTAAATGCTTTTAAACCAAATTAAATTTTTTAATTGTTGCACACAATTTTCATTTTCACTGCGCTTACATACACACACTATATTGTTGTTCTTTTAAGACTATATACCCCACAACACAAGTTCAAAGTTTATAAAAAATAATATTTAATCAGCAAAATTGAAATCATCTCGATTCTTGTTCATTGTTCAAATAAATGAATTACAATAAAACATTACCTGAAAAATAAGATTCGGGGAAATATTAATTTTTGCAACCATCGGCAAGCTACGACGATGACACCCCATCCTATCTTTCTCGCTCACGGTCGTATTATTCTCGCCTTCGTATAGGTACCGCCTAATTCTCATATAAGCACCGCCTTTAGTTATGCATAGGACGTAATTAAAAATAAAACTATCCGCGTTTGACGCGGTATTATGAAGCGCCTAAACGGGATAAATATTATACAGTGTTCTGCGATTTTTTCATTGATAGAGGATAATAATATTTATGTTTAATTTAGGAATATCAGATGCTATGCGCTATCTTATTACAAACTGCAACCTCAATAATTAGTTAATTAAAATTACCTGTAATATACTGTTATGGTGACTAGCACTATTCATAATGGCCGTTGGGGTAGTGCAAGATCCCCTGCAAAAGTATGCATTGTAGCCTTCGGGTTTGATAATCCAATCATCCCATCCAATTTCTGCGAAGGAAACATGCAGACTTTCCCTGCAACATTCATTTGGCGACACGCTGCACTCTGAAGACCTTTTTGGACGGCGGTGTAACTGTGACCTGAAATAAATAAGTAGGAATATAAGTATCTGATTATGCATCTTGTTACGATATGGATGAATCTCTGAGATAAAAAGTTCATTTTAATCATCGCTGTTGAAGAACATAATTAAAGTCATATTTACAATAAATGTGTATCAAGGTGATTCTGTTATAAATACATCTTAAATTATTTGTGTGTGTGTGTGTTAAAATTTTGTTCAAATTAAATAATTCTAACAATGTATTTGAACTAACCTTCTTTGTTGTGAATGTGTATAGATAACGAGGAAAGGCTTCAAGTCACCAGCAAACGACAGTGGCGATTGTGATTTATCGGCTCCACAAGTTTTGCAAACGACATTAATGGCATGTACTGGCGAATCTTGATAATCTAACCAATTTTTCACAACATAAGTTACGTCCACTTTTAACCATCCCTCTGTAAATATAAAATAATCATTATTATTTATTCGACTAATTTTTTAAAAGATAAAACTTTACTTCTTCTAAATTTTATAAGTTGTGATCGTAAACTAGAATGACCTATTTTTATTTTTATTTATGTGTACAAAAGAAAATCCATTAAACTTTTTATTTAATAGTTTATTTGCATACATTTTTAGACTTCGCGGGTTTAAAATAATAATATAGAATTAGTTAATGGTCTTAGTATAATATATTAAGCATAACAAAGAGGCTATCAAGTCCTAACAAGAAGGTGAAAAAATTTGCTTTATCTTCAAAGCATATTCAACTTTATCTTGATGGTTTTTTATCACTTAATTGTCCCAGGGCATAAATATTTAGTTTTCTAACGATATTCTTGTACGATTAGAATTGAAAAGTTGACCACCATCAATCTCCATGGCTACTCCATCTTTGCCGAAAAGAAAAACTTTTTTTTCAAACCACCTAGATAATTCAAAATTTTTTACGAACAAAAATTTTCTGTTGGTTGTATAAATATGTTTTTCTGATCTCCCAAAATAAAAAACTAGTAAACGCAGAGATTTATGGTGGTAACATTTTAATTATTGAACAGAAATATGGTTAAAATACTGATCTTTTATGTCCCTAGACCGAATTAGCGATATATTTCCCTTAACCATATGCACAATTTAGAAAGGTATGATACACATTTATGTTATATTAATACAATTTATTTAGATTTGATTCTCATTTCTTACGGTAGTAATTACCATTTATACAGGCTTGATACATATTTTTATAAATTTAAAATAAAATACAAAGCTGATACATACAGGTATATTTTGTGTTCTATTATAGGGGTATTGCTATTCTGTTAAAAAAACTGAGTGCATAAATTTACATAACAATGAACTTATTGGTCAGTATCCTACGCTTAAGACAATAAATTTAAAACTATCCTATGTACTAATAAAACAGTAAAACATACAAAAAAAGGAAAAAACAGTATATAATTTATTATTAGGTTATTATCTTTACACCTTGAATGAATTACTTAGTAAATATTTTTAACACAAAATGTAATTTATTAATATTGTCATGAATTTATTTTTATTTAATATTATGACAAGTCAAAGTAAAGCATTTTCTTGTCTATATTATTAGTTGTATTTATTTACTTCCTTATGTAAATGTTTATTGATATGCGGTGAAAAATACTTATTATTTAAAATAACAAAAAATTAGAATCAACAATTATGTCTCAATAGATTAAAAAATATTTTTATTGATACTCATTTATATAATATTTATTAGTAAATATGCTTATTCTAAGAAAGAGTGAGATTGTATTCTGTGGGACAGTTTTAAAATTTACTAGTCGTTTTGAATTTAAAAATATTTGGCTTATAAATATCTTTGGGTACATCAGTTAGATACCCTTGATAAAGTTACTGTGTAGCGAAACATAAGTCTAAATATTTGAATAGTTTTAAATGTAGTGGAATTTTAACCCGATAATAGTATTTTTCTTCATATATTAAATTTTGTCCTCCTAGTTAATTCAGAATCTTTCCAATTATCAACAGAAAATAATGAAAGAGACATTAATTAATTTTTACGAATTTAGATTACAAAATGGTATTTTTTCATTAAATTATTTTTATGTTGACACTAAATTAACGAAACAAAAATATTTTGAACTAAAGCTTTCTGACTATATTACCATCCAGTCGCGATTATGGCATTATGCAACACTTCTTCACTAATATATATTATTTTTCCCCATGGTGGCCTACCTTTTAAGTTAGTTTCCTGAATAGCAATTGGTTTTGTTTTCTGAAAACTCTTGTTTGTGTCCCAATGGGCGACCTCCGATATAATAAAAGTTTGGTTATGAGGGTCCATGACATCGGCTTTCTTATGAAACCACAGCTCGGCAGTACTGACGTCAGAACTATGTATGTCACTGGACATTTGGAATGGCAAGCAGGCTGAAGGAAATATAACTTTCCTTAGGCAGCGTGCCTCATCTGAAATAAATAAAATATATTTTATTTTCACAGTTAGACTAGCTATATAGCAGAAATGTCTAAAATTCGTATTAAAAACATTAGCTAGAAAAATTTGCCAAGATATGATTCACGTTTCTTTATTTTTTTAAGAGCATCCAAACAATATTTGTAAATTCTTCTTTAAAGTTACCAGCTGCAGGCGAAATTCTATTTATATGTAAGGTTCTCTTGACCGGAATCCTGGTTAATGTTTCGTATGCAAATGCACGTTAATTTTTCTTTAAATTAATTATGTTCATTTATTATTGGAACTAAATATATTAAGTAAATATACAAATATCATTATTAGCGTAAGAACGATGAAAGTCTTCTTGCTGTTAGATGGAAGTTAAATATAAATGTACAAGAAAAATAATATTGTAACCACCTGAAGATGTGTTATAGAATAACAATTTAAAAAATAATGTTACAAAGCTCATTTTTTTCGTATGTTGTCTAACACAGTAAACAGTTAATAGTATTCCCTTATCTATCTGTGGTAGACAAAAAACAACACATTTTGCTATTTTCAGTTTATTAAAATCCTTTTTGTGTAAGAAATCTTCAGATGATTCGGTCCGAAAATAATTTTTCTAAAAAAATTGTTATACTGACAAATAAAAAATAATCAGGACTATGGCAAATATTTTTGTACTTCTTTTATTTATTAGGGTTCAATGACTTCAAGTAAGTAGTTTTCATATTTTAATTACATACAATCTAACAGATAGGTATTATAAAATTAATGTTGTTTTGAATTAAAATTTATTTTAAACTGGATATAGAGTATATCTTTTAGATATCTATGTGGATGTGACAAAGCTATTTTTATTCAGAAAAGACATCGAAGACAAAGATAAGCCAATGAAAACCCTAAAAATAGTCACTAAAGTTCATTGAATTGTAAAAAATATAGTAGAGGATTTTTTTTTTTGAAATAGTGCTACAATTTCGTGAGAGTAGGTTCAATGGGATCTCGAAAACGGAGATACGAATATGGTTAAATTGATGCAAAGTTGCGTATTTTAAAGCTTAATAATTTGGTGAAAGAAAATTGTAAATGTATCGAATACTCTCGGATATATCCAGAAAACCCCAAAATAATTAGTTTTGGTTTTTAATTTTTTGTGCCTTTATTTTTGACTTGGGAAAAAACACTTTTTCATAGCCGTTTTTAATGTTCTACAAGATGGTGTAATTAGTTTTTAAATTCGACGTTTCGTTCTTTAGATACCAACCTCTAGTCAGTTTTTTTAAATACTGACCTGAAATTTTAAAAACAGTTTTCATATAATCCTTTTATATCATTACGATGCTAAACATTTAGAGCCAAACTAAAGAAAAATATTTCTGATTTGAAGAATTCATTCCTTTTAACTGTGGTATTTGCTATTTTGTAAGAAAAGAACCCAAAGTCCTCAAATATTTTTCTGTCCGTTTATTTTTACTGCATGTTTCGCCTGAAACTAGCATCATCAGACTTTATAAACAGTAAAAAAAAATTGAAATTGTTTTTGAAACAAACATAAGCGCATCATAGTAACGTAACTAGACTTACACCAGTCACCTTTTTTTCATTTAGGAATATTGATTTTTTTCTGTTTTACAGTATTCCGGACTAGATCTAAGGCAAAAACCATTAGACTTATGATATATGTTATATAAATAAAATACTAACAAAATATAGAATTAAATTTTATGCCTTAAAAATTTACTGGCTTCCTAGAGTATTGTTACGGTAAATCTTATTGAAATAATAAACGGTCCAAACACCATCTAGCTAGTAATGTAATTTTAATGTTTAAGTAATCGTAGAAATAATGCCAGGGCCGTAATAGTAAAGAAAGGATAATTTGAATTATTATTGATGTGTTATTTGATGGCAGAACGTTAAAATTTTAAAAACCTTTTAATTGCATTAAATTTCTAAAGGCCCTAAAACTGTTTTCTAAAATTCCAGGTCCGTATTTAAAAATATTGACTTGAGATTAGTATCGAAAGAATGACACGTCACATTTGAAACGGCTATAGGAAAGTGTTTTTGTTTTTTTTCCTAGTAAAAAATAAAGGCGCGAAAAGTTAGAAACCAAAACTAAAAATTTCGGATATCTCCGAAGGTATTACAATTTTCTAATACCAAATAATTAAACCCCAAATGACACATCTTGCAGCAACCTGTATAACCAAAAATTTAAAATAATGTTAAAAATTCCAATAAAATGAAATCTTTGGCACAAAATAAATTCTGTAAACTGGTACTGATTAATGTTTTAACACGATAGCGCAATTTTCGTTGATCAATGAATTGTGTAGGTACTTATTTCTAAAAATAATAAATCGCAATTGATAATTAGCAACAAAAGCATTCTTCATGGTTCACTAACCTCGATTCACCGATTTTCACAAGAACATAATCACAATAAGTGAATTGATTTTTGACCTAAACAATATTTTAACAATAAAAACCCAACTTCGTTTATAAATAACAACTTAATCCTTTGTAATTAATATTATTTAAGATAATGTTAAATTCAAGTTAATTTTAAATTAAGGTTCGTTGCGTAAAAACGGGTGGATATTTTGTATTTGGACCATTTGGAAAAACTAAACACCGGTTGTAAGCTTCCTGCTCTAAAAAAACCTCTCCTAAAGAAATCGAGATGCGGTCCAGCTGGGTCTGGGCCTCAAGATAATCCTTGATAATTGACACTTTTGATAGAAATTAGGATAAAGTTAAGAATATAATAAATATTAACATGACCAACTAAATATGAATCTATTGACACTAAGTATCTAATTATAGTCTATTTCAGAAAGGTGTGTAGAGTAATAAAATGGGAAATTCCGTCCAGTTCGGCTCAATTTCGGTGTCGAACATATAGGCGCAGGTAAATTTTGTGCGTTGAATTATTTATGATAACTAACCAAAGAAAAAAAAGATAAATTGATAAAGAAGGAATTATTAGCTCTAGAAAATTTACACAACGTCGTTTTATGAAATATGCCGTAGAAGATATAGTTGAAAAACATAGTGTAACTGTGCTGCGCACACCGCCATATCATTGAAAACTAAATCCCATAGAACTTATATGGGTTCAAGTGAAATGATTTGTAGCAAGACACAACACGACATTTAAAATGAAAGGCGTTAAGCTACTGTTTGATCAAACCATTAAGAAAGTGATACCAGAGAACTGGCGAAAAGTAGTCCATCATGTCATTAAAAAAGAGGAGAAAATGTGGAATCTTGACCACCTAATCAAACGGACCGTCGACCCGTTAATTATAACGTCAACGAGAATACAGTTCCTCAGATGACGAAGAATATTATGATTTTAATTTCTGTATAATATATTTTTTGTATTTTGTATTTTTTTATAATGTTTTAAGTGATGTACCTAATACTATGTACATAATGCAGGCCTTTGTTACATCATTTTCAGTATTTGTGAATGGATAACAATAGGCAATACCCATAAATTGACCCAAACCCGGATGGTACTACCTGCACTTGATGAAAATAAAGAATTTTGCAATAAAATCAATGCTAAATTATGAAAGTGGCTTAAATATTCGTTGGGTCACTCTGTAGTCACTTCGCATACCTAATGAGCTTTTATTAATCTACGCCTTTCTGAAATAGACTATATAATCATATTGAATATTTTTAAAAAAAGTTGGTTTTAGATCTTCACGCATATCTATGAAAAAAATGTTGACCTTTCTTAAATAAAACTGACACTTTAACCCATATATATATAAAAAAATCCTTTGATAAAAGTATTTCATATTAATCATTCTAATCTCTTAAAAAATTCCTTCTACGCCGATTAGAAAAAAAACGCTAGTCATGCGTGATCGCTGAGCCGTAAAGATGTGTTATTATTTATATCGAGGTCGCGTGATTCAATACAACAAATTATTTCAAATTTATATCTCTTAAAATTAAAAGAAAAGATTTTTTTCAACAAAATTAAGTCGAGACGTTTCCTTATGTCAAAAGCAATGTTGAGTTTTATGGCTGTGTGGTGGTTTTCTTACCATGCACACCTGAGTACTGCAATGGAAAGAAAATAATTTTTCTATTTCGACATAGATAATATTTCCTATTTTCTTTACACTAAAGTCTTAGGGTGTTAGATTAGTGGAATATTCCGGCTAACTGTACGGATATAATTTCATATCCATTCTATAGTCTATTTCAGAAAGGTGTAGAGTATTAAAATGGGAAATTCCGTCCTGTTCGGCTCAATTTCGGTGTCGGCCATAGGCGCAGGTAAATTTTGTGCAATAAATTATTTATGATAACTAACCAAAGAAAAAAAAAAGGAGATAATTTGATAAAGAAGGAACTATTAGCTATAGCAAATTAACACAGACATCGTTTTATGAAACATGCCGTGGAAGATAGAGATGAAAAACATAGTGTAACTATGCTGCGCACATCGCCATATCGTTGCAAACTAAATCCTATAGAACTTATATGGGTGCAAGTGAAAGGATTTGTAGCAAGACATAACACGACATTTAAATTGAAAGACGTTAAGCTACTGATTGATCAAGCCATTAAGGACGTGACACCAGAGAACTTGCGAAAAGCAGTCCATCATGTCATTAAGGAAGAGGAGAAAATGTGGGATCTTGACCACCTGATCGATCGGACCGTCGACCCGTTAATTATAACGTCAAGAGAAGAATAATATGATTTTTTTTTAATGTTTAATAAAAAAATAAGTGTATCAAATACTATGTACATAATGCACACCTTTGTTACACCATTTTCAGTGTTTGTGAATGGATAACAAAAGGCAACACCCATAAATAACCCAAACCCGGGTGGTACTACCTGCACTTGATGAAAATAAAGAATATTGCAATGAAATCAATGCCAAATTATTAGAGTGGCTTAAATATTCGTTGAGTGTGGTCCCTTTGCATACCTAATGAGCTTTTTTACTCTACACCTTTCTGAAATAGACTAAAATATAAAATCTATCATTTAAACCCTATGCCATAGTACAAGATTTCTTTAAAAAATGCAAGTACAGAGTTTTCTTACACACAGTTCCAACTATTATCTCTTACACCTTTCTTTAAACGTTTAATTTTATGATGAAATCTTGTTCTTCGTCTCAGGGTTTAATTTAAAACATTTTTTAAAATTTATATTCATTCTTTTGTTAGAAAATGATAAACAATCCATATACATAACTGTGTCGTAGTTTTAATGAATCTTATTAGAAATGGCAAAGTATTTTTTTAAATTAGGTCTAGTTATGCTTAATGCTATTTTTTTGAAGATGGGGGTGATTTTAGTATTATTTCATTCATATCAAATTTTTATAATATTCATCAAACCTTAATATTGTTCTTTAAAACCCACTTTTATTTTCTATCCTACCTTCGTAAGGAAGTACAATAGCCTGAGTTGTTTTCCCATAAAAATCATCATCGTAGCGACTTAGTAAGTTTATATCCTGATCTAGAAGTAAATTTTCGTACTCTTTAACTGGCTTAGGAAGAGCCGCAATGGTAATTTGAGGTTTTTCTTTAAGCCTCAATTTCTTAAGTATCTGGTTTTTAATATACTCTATCCGAAGGGCCGTAAATTCTTGTTCACTTATAGTTCCGAACTGTTCGATCTCGTAATCCGCGTCCGCATCGACACTATTTTCTATTGAATTTTCATTCTCAGGCGCGGCTGTTAAATGAAACGATGGTAGTTTGAAAATCGCGCCAAAAATAGGACGGATAGAACCGCTTATGATTAATATAAACACAAATGTTAACTTTCCGCGGGACATTTTGGAAAAAATAATTTATGGATAAGAAACACACTTACTTGTTTACAAAATGTTTTAAATTGATGCTGGGAATTTCTCTTGAACATAAACTTTACCCCACCATTTCTGTGGCATTTCTGTTTCGAATGATCTGTTTGAACCTTGAACCTGATATATCTCTATCGGAACTAGAGTAATTTAATGGTAAAATTTGATAATGTTTTGAAGAATGTCACCAAAAGGCACGTGCTAACTTTTTATAATTTTGTTTTTGTTGTAGAGGTAATTAGTCAAATAAACTGATCAATTATGACACTTCTATTATATTACATCATGTAAACTGTTAAATTGTATTCAAAGAGTTTATTGATATAATATTATTTAAATTAAGCATAAATCATTTACTACCTACTCTGTATGCCTATATATACCCTTAGTTTGTTTAATTTTAGTTAGCGTCATGAAGATGTAGTTGTACTACGAAACGGCCGTAACGCCAAAATTTTTTACAATATAGTGACAAATAACAAAGTATACTTTCGTTTTATTTTACATTGTTAAATTGTATATTACTACTAAGTGATGTGCAAGGGACATGTTAAACAGGATCGCTTCCTGAATTGCTGATAACTGTTTGAGGACGCCGAAAACGGAAAATTTAGTACATGAAGTCGAAAATTGTTAGTTTGATAGTCATGTTCAAAAGAGACAAATTTCCGATAGATAAACACACATTTAAAATAGATATTTGTAAAAAAATTCTATGGAACCTAACACAAAACAGTCTTGTGTCTGTTTAAAGGTTGGAGACAATGACGTTTCTTGAACGGCAGTAGAGTTTTGGACTTGCATTGTCTTTATTTGTTTAGAATCACTACGTTTCAACTGGTAAGTATCTCCAGTCGTCTTCAGGTGAATACTGAATAAGTACGGTAACTACAGCTCTATTTATACTAGGCAGGTGCTGTGACGCATGACTAGTGGGCGGAGTCATGCGTCACATAACTTTGCACCGACAATTAAATTCACCATGGAAAAAGAAGAGAACAACCAATTACCTTTTCTAGACGTCAATGTAGAGAAAAATGGCAACACCTTCCTAACCTCAGTGTACAGAAAACCTACACATACAGGGCAATATCTCAATTATACATCAAACCACTCAAACAACACAAAACATGGCATAGTAAGAAACCTTGTGGATAGAGCAATTACTCTCTGTAACTCAAACGAAGCTCTTAAAAGAGAAACTAACCACATCAAGACCGACCTCATTGACACAATATTGGAAAATCGCAAGAATCGGCCAAACACACGTAAAGCAGAGAAAGAGATACAACCAATACTCAATATTCCGTATGTCAAAGGAGTATCTGAGAAAATAAGAAGACTAGGAAAACGATACAACATCGAAACAGTATTCAGCTCTAGAGACACTTTAAGAAGCCACCTAACGAAGACGAGACCAGTAAGCCAGAAAGACAAGAAAAATTGTGTCTACCAGATCCCCTGCGAATGCGGCCAGTCTTACATTGGTGAGACATTAAGACCACTAGAAGTAAGGATTAAAGAACATCGGAATAATACCCGAAAAGGAGAGACCGAAAAATCAGGTGCAGCTGACCACGCCTGGACGCACGGCCATCATATCATGTGGACAAAAGCGGAAATCCTGCAAAAAGAACCGCACTGGAGGAAGAGGAAGTTTAAGGAAGCTGCTACCATACACCAAAATCCAGGTTGCTTTAGTAAGCCTTCATTAGACATGAGAAACGTCTGGAAACCCTTGTTAAGTAAATGTAATCTTAGAATAAGACCACCCAAGAGTTAAACGCATGATTCATCGAGCATGACGTCATCGAGCATGACTCATCAAGCATGACTCATCCAGTTATGCGTCATCACCTAGCAACACGCATGACTCCGCCCACTAGTCATGCGTCACAGCACCTGCCTAGTATAAATAGAGCTGTAGTTACCGTACTTATTCAGTATTCACCTGAAGACGACTGGAGATACTTACCAGTTGAAACGTAGTGATTCTAAACAAATAAAGACAATGCAAGTCCAAAACTCTACTGCCGTTCACAAAACAGTCTTGATTCGCCGTTTCAAACTTTTTGGATCTTATGTATCGGTCATAAGTTCCAATGACCAGATATTTCAAAGCATATAAGTTTGAAAGGACATAACTTCGAAAGAGATATACCTACGTTCGAAAAAGATATAAGATCAAAAGAGAAGTACGATTGAAAAAGACACAAGTTTGAAATTGATGTAATTTCTTGCCATTCTTTGGAATTAGGCTTGTTACCTCTTCGTTCGCTGCCAGGACAATTCCCGAGGGTATCTATGGATAAACGTAGGTTCGGAACCATGATCCTCAGTCATGCGACACCCCCCAAGGGCTACCCGTGGTTTCTTCCGCACCCCACGAGATGTCCGATCTCATCCGGCCTGGTTACCGGCGTGAATGGGGTGGGAGATGATACATTTTACACACTTCCCTGCATTCTTAAGGCTACTAAAATTTGGACATACTTTTTTTTTATTGTGCGTATTTAATGCCAGTATTTTGAAATAGATATAATTATAAAATTTTCCCGTGTAACTAAGCATAAACCCATAGGAATATTGACCATCTTGGGCTTCGTGGTATTTCGAGCAGATTTAATAGGACATTTTTTAAGCATAGGGACATTAATAAGTTTTTTTTAGTAATTTTTACCCACAACATTTAATCAAAAATAATATTTTTATTTTTAAGAACGAATTTAAAAAAATATATAGTATCTACTTATCTATAAATGAAATGAATTTTAAAAAATGTCCATAATTTTAGAAGAACAGATTTAAAATAGGTTAATAAGTGTATAGGTTGCCATTTTTCGACTAATTTAAACCTTTAAAATCACTTTCGATTGTAAAGTGAACTTTGAAATGGAAAGCTGCTATTATTCGATGCTTATGCACATTATTATCATCATTTGTTGTAAAAATGGATCCTGCTAGATTAATTTTTCGTCCCTCAATCTCTATAGCTTCTAGTGCTTTATTGAAAACTGAAATAAAATAATGCGCTCAACAATAATTATTGTAAGAACATTTTGGATTTTAAACGTTACTACAGTTTTGCGGTAAAACGTACTTTTACTTTTATCAAACCATGCAAATATTTGACCTAAGCATGCATAAGATTTGATATCGGTAATTAAATTCCTTGCTGTACTTTTACCATAAATAATTAGATGTTAATTAAAAAATAAGTTGACGTGTCTGGCCATTTCGTTTTCATCAGTGCCATTAACGTGTACAGTGACACACCCAGGGGCGTACAGCCCCCTTCTCAAATCCGGCCAAACAAACCATCGTGCAATGACCCACCGATATTGAAACAGACGTTTTGGGGGTAGGGGCGACTTTTTAAAAGTTTTTGGGAGCGAGACACAAATTTTTCTGTTTTTTTTTTAAGTCACTATTAAACAAAGGAGAAGTTTTGAGAGGGAGATGGGATTTTTTCTTTAGGGAGTCATGTTTGATAGGAGACGTATCAGCCCCGCCCAACTTAAATTCCTTGGTTCGTCCCTAAACGTGTATATACAGGGTTGCCCAGAAGTCCGGAATAAAATTAATATAACTTTAACCTGTAACTTTTAGGGAAAAGGCTCGGACAGGTCAATTTAGTTTTATAACTGCTCATATTTTGACGTTATTCATTTGTTTTTTTATAGACATTTGTCAAAGATATGACAACATCGATCTTTTTTTAAATGGAAACATACAACTTGTGATACATCATTTGAAGGCTAATATCTCCTACAATATGCTCATAAATTTTGGCGCGATTCTGTCAAGCTATTTCAAAATGGCGGCTGTTAAAAGTTTTTAAAAAATCTCTATTTAAATAAGTGGAAATGATAAATCATTGATGTTTTTTTTTACCTTTCAAGGTAAGCAGTCCTCATTGTTACACGTTCTGACATTTTGTGAATTAACAATAGTTGAAAGGTAAAAAAAACATCAATGATTTATCATTTCCGCCTATTTAATAGAGATTTTTTTAAAACCTTTAACAGTCGCCATTTTGAAAAAGTTGACTTAATCGCGCCAAAATTTATGAGCATTCTGTACGAGATATTAGCTTTCAAATGATGTATCATAGGCTGTATTTTTCCATTTAAAAAAAAGATCGATGTCGTCATATCTTTGACAAATGTCTATAAAAAAACAAACGAATAACGTCAAAATGTGAGCATATTAAAAACTAAGTTCACGTGTCCGAGCGTTTTCCCCAAAAGTTAACATTTTAACAGGTTAAAGCTATATTTATTTTATTCGGGGCTTGTTGGCAACCCTGTATGTTAAGTTTAAAAAAATCGAAATGCTCGCATATAGTTTGATCACCTGAGAAATCAGAATTATACACCGAAAAAAACTAATATTTTGAGAGGAATGCAGCCACGACTTTAATCCAAAAGCTTGACGCTTTCAAATAAATACTTTTTCTCTTCGTTGAAGATCATTATATATTGAGCAAAAAATGTTTTGTTCTTGAACCAGGAGTAGGTAATATTGGTCCAAGTGTGTTTCTTGTTGAGTCAAGAGGGTTTGTTTTTAACCCAGGATATTTGTTCTGATGGACCTAGAATAGGATTTCTCTTAGGCAAATAATGGTCACTCCATTGGTAATATCGCTATTATTATAGTCTATCTCAGAGAGGTGTAGAGTAATAAAATGGGAAATTCCGTCCAGATCGTCTCAATTTCGGTGTCGGCCATAGGCGCAGGTAAATTTTGCGTATTAAGTTATTTACGATAACTAATCAAAGAAAAATAAAGAAGATAATTCGATAAAGAAGGAACTATTAGCTATAGCAAATTTACACAAACATCGTTTTGTGAAATATGCCGTGGAAGAGATAGCTGAAAAACATATTGTAACTGTGCTGCGCACACCGCCATGCCATTGCGAACTAAATCCTATAGAACTTATATGGGCGCAAGTGAAAGAATTTGTAGCAAGACATAACACGACATTCAAAATGAGAGACGTTAGGCTACTGTTTGATCAAGCCATTAAGAAAGTGACACAAGAGAACTCGCGAAAAGCAGTCCATCATGTCATTAAAGAAGAGGAGAAAATGTGGGATCTTTACCACCTGATCGATCGGACCGTCGACCCGTTAATAAAAACGTCAAGAGGAGATGACAGTTTCTCAGATGACGAAGAATATTATGATATTTTTATAATTTAATTGCCGTATAATGTATTTTTTGCATTTTGTTTTTTTTTATAATGTTTAATAAAAAATTAAAGTACGTAATGCTATACTATATATGTACATAATGCACACCATTTTCAATGTTTGTGAATGGAGGCAAAATCCATAAATTGACCGACACCCGGGTGGTAGGTACTACCTACACTTGATAAAAATAAAGAATTTTGCAATGAAATCAATGCCAAATTATGAAAGTGGCTTAAATATTCGTTGGGTCACTCTGCCGTCCCTTTGCATACCCAAAGTTTGTTGGGTTTGTTGGGTCTCTATATAAAATAGGACTTTTAGTAGGAAAAGTTTAAAAACTAAACGTTGCCTACAAGACCTTTGTAATCTAAGCCAAGAATACATTATTTAGATGTAAATTAAGTGTCCAAACGTTCGACCAAAAATTAGATTGCAATTAGATTTTTGGACCCGAGCTCCTAGCCCCCCCCCCCCCCCTCTAAATACGCGAAAACGAACGAAAACCGACTGTAGTTTTAACTATAGACGAGTTCTTCTTCCTTGTTTCAGTATTGAGACACCCAGTAATATATCAGCACGCACAGCGTGTGAACATTTTAATATTTCGTAAGAAAGCAATATAAAAAAAATTACTAAAAAGGGTCAGATAACTCATGTTATCCGTTCATATGCTATAAAAAATGAGTTCGTGAAATGATAACAGGAAATCAAGGCAAAAAAAAAGTAAAACGAAGATAATATGCAAATAATTTAAAATATTCCTTTTATTTTAAGGATGTTTCAAGTTATCTCTCTTATTTTTATAGCAAGAATAGTTTGTAATGATGTAATATTTGAAATTATGTTAACACAGACCGCTAACATCTGCGATGGAATTTAAAGTAAATCAAATAAAAATTGTTATTTTCTCCGTAGAAAATCATTAATTCATTAATTTCCCATAAATATTAAAATTGAATATTCTCAACTAAAGCAAAGTGTCGATTGTGATAAGCTTATGGAAAAAAAATCTGTTATATGCATAGTATTTCGAGTAACAAAAAAACTTCTACCCAGTTTGTCAAGTCCTTATAAAATAAAACAGGACTATGAATTTTTGGTAGGTTATATGGTTGCATTGTGCTCACATTCTCAGTGTTCAAACGGTTTTTGTCACTTTCGGTAAAACGTGAAGTGCATACAACTTTGTTAACCGCAGCAGTGGCTCAGCGGTGAGGTACTGGCATTCGACCGTGGCGGTCCGGGTTCGATTCCCGGAGTGGGCATACGCATAAAAAAAGTATGTCCGAAATTTAGTAGGTATAAGAATGAAGGGAAGAGTGTAAAATCCTCCCAACCCACCTTATTCACGGCGGTAACCAGGCCGGATGAGATCAGACATCTCGTGGGGTGCGTAAAAAGGTACACACTCCCCAATCGCATGACTGAGGATCGTGGTTCGGAACCCACATTAAGCTGTAGGTCCCTCGGGAATGGCCCTGGCAGCGAACGAAGAGGTAACAAGCCTAATTCGGAAGAGTGGGGAAGAAATGACAAATGACAACTTTGTTATTTTAAATAGAACATCGTGTATAATTTTAAAAATATACATTCCACGGCGTTGAAAATTATCAAATTGGCCACACGTTTTGTTGTTTTTACAAAAAACAAATAAATAAGTAAATTGTTTAACATTATATTTTTACTTCTTTTTAGGTATTTCATATCAATGATTCAAAGCTATTTCACTTCCGGTTTAACCGGAAGTGCTGCACAATTTGAAATTCAAACACAAATTTCTTCATAAATTTCAATCGCGCTCCCCCTTTTAAATCTACTTTTCAAAACTATCTTACTTTTTTAAATAAGTATTTTTATTTATTTCTTCCTATGTCTAAAAAACTTATTCGTTTTTAAGATATAAGTAATTAAAAGTTTAGTTATATAATCCAACAAGCAACAATTGATGTTAATTTATTCATAGTTACATCTAAGTTCGCTATGGATCTCCGCAGATCTGTTTACTAATTTCAACTATTTTACGACGTTATCGCCATTTTATTTTTATCTAAAAGAATATTTCGTTGATATAGTAATAATACCAGTTATTTTAAACTAATTAAACTTAGACATCCGTTTTAAATGGGTTCAAGCGTGGCTCAAGACCGCGACGTAAATGCCCTCACGTTATATGCGGTAACATTTTTACATTGCATTGTTTCTCTTGGTTTAACCAAATGTTTAGTATGAACGAATTACCTTCGTTGACGAAAAATATAGATTTGTTTATATATATATATCTAATAATGTAATTTTGTTTGATGAAAAAAATATATATATATATAAATAGTAATTAAAATTATCGGAGGTCAAGAGCACGTCGCCGAATAGTGAAAATGAGTTTTAGAATTTTAGTAGCACAGTTTAGAATTTTTGGAATATAATCCGGAACCAGAAATAATTGTAGTTTAGTGAACGGTTCAGTTACCTTGGGTCTTATAACAATAGGCTTAACTCTGGAGCCTTTACAAAGAAATCGGCTAGGAAATTTCCGTGGCAAAAAATTTTTGTAATACATTAATTATTAAAAAACCAGAATATAAATATAAAATTCAATTAGAAAACATGAAGTTTCATCATATGTAGAAGGCCGGGTCGTCCAACCATAAACCTGAAGTTAAGTTATGTCTCGTCAGTTCCTACTCTCAACTTTTAAAATAATTTTAGTTTCTATAGTTCCTTCTTGTTGAGTTGCGAGATTATTAATTTGCTGCTTGCATTGGGGTAAATGCGGCATCCATTTTGTTTCAATCGTGATAATATAAAATGTTTGCCAATAATAAGAAATTGCCATTGCCATTGCCATTCAAGGAATTGCATGTTTCTAGTCACAAGAGATTACAAATTTTGATTGTAATTAAATTTAATCGAAAAAATACTCTCTTAATGCACTACTGTGCGACAAAGAAAAAGTATTAAAAAGAAATTTAAGCGCATATTTTTGAAAACAATTTCTTTAACCAAATTTTTTAAATCGGTTTAATTAAACCAAAGTTCGGTAAGTTCTAGTTTATTTATTTTTAACATCTATGGGGATGCCCCAAAATTCCTAATGTAAGCAAAGACTGATTTTTTTTAAAAATATGTGTTATGCAATTAGACAAAAATGTACTACAAATGATGAAATGTATTGGATTAACTTATCGAATAAAAATTTTAATATGCAACTACGAACTGCACAAACCTAGATATCTGAATTTTCGTAAAGAGTTATTACATTTGTAAGCCACAACTATATCCAGTTTATTAAGAAAATTTCCAATTATTTGGTCAAATAGATTTGAGCTATAATCATTATTTACCGCACATTGTTTTATTATGTTTAATTCTTTTTGAATAAGCACCAATAGTTGGTTTTAATTTTCATTCGCCATTGGTCAAGAATTTTTATAAGTAATCACGATTTGTTTATCTGTTGACTTTTCGATCTTCATTCTCTTCATGGCCAGCACCGGTCCACCCTACGAACATTGGTGCCCACCCAAAATTAAGGAAATCGCTTTTGTAATGGAATTTCCGCGGGGGAAGGAGAAATATGAGATGCGTCAGTTTGGAGAGAAGGGGAGTTTTTGTTTACCTCGCTTATGGCGTTATAGCGAGGAGGAGGCGGCGACCTTTTTTTTTGTCTTTTTTGATTTAGGTAGTGCCCACCTTAAAATCATCGGGTCCGCTTGTGACCACCCATCCCAAAAATCCGCCACTGGGAGGGACGCTGTCCTATTACCACCATAACTTCAGCAGAGGCTCATCTTCTAATTGTTCGAAAATATAATTTAATACAGTGGCGGTTCGCGGTCTTAAAAAATGGTGAAGAGCTAGGCATAGTGCGGGTACTTAAACAAACCTTGACTAAAAACCCGTGTAACAAAACGTCTCTCTTATCCTCATCTGTCCAACGACTGAATGGAGTTTCCAACAAATTACAAACTATGTATTAATAATTGGGTTCATTTTTAAAACACACAACTAAGTAGGTACGTACACTACTGAATTAACTAAAAAAATAAAAACAAAGCTTTTTAATCACACAGTAAATCACGTAAAAACGATATCTATAACCGTAGTTTCGCGAAGCCTCAAATTAAATACCTTAAGGTTAGGCGAACCAATGCTAAAACAATGATGTAATCGACTGATCTATTTTTAAATTGCCCTTCATCATAATGCAAATTGTTACATGCTATTTGCATGACTGACGTCAGGTAACCATAGCAACGGTGAAAATCAAAGCCATGTTGGGCGTTGAGTCTTCACATGCTTTGAGCTAACGGACACGGTCGGCTGGGGCGCGCCAAAATGCGTGTTTATAATTGATGTCCATCAGAGTTAACCGTAACCCTATTATGCATAGCTACATTCGGATTAAATTAATATTATTAATTCGAACATAATTATTTTTTAGGGGCCAAAATAGTAGCTGTCTTGGTACATTAATATTTAATATTTTCGAAAAAATTTCCTGTTGGTTTTATTTTTTTTTTGGTGAAGAGCCCCTTCACCTACTTCATCTGACGAGCAGCCACTGGTTTAATATTAATTCTTTATACCTCCCAGCAGTGGCGTAGCCAGGTGGTGGGGGGGGGGGGGGGCAGGGGGCCCGGGCCTCCCCCGAAATAAAAAAAAAGATCTAAAGTATAATTGGGCAACATAAAAAATCTTTGACGGCAACGCTATCAATAACGCGCCAAATAAAATAACAAATCATCCTCCCATGTAACTAAAGCTTCAGCAGAAAGACGTTTTTCCACTTTAAAAAGATTAAAAACATATCTGAGAAATCATTCAGGTGAAGAGCGTACAACAAGTTTAGCTTTAATAAGTATTCATAAAAAAATCCACATTGATATATAAAATAATCAATATATTTTGTCAAAAAAGACGACGAATCACGGTTTAGTTTTTGGCAAAAAAATATGTTGTGCTTTAAATTTATGGTTAATTTTTGTTTTTTCAATAAATAAAAAATATACCTTATTTTTAGTATTTTTTTGCTCAATTTGTTTATTTTATGAAGAATTTTTTGTTTAACAAGTATATATTATCTGTTTTATATTACCTATATTAGTGTATTTGAATAACTCACTACAAGTTTCTTTAAATGTATGTATTTTTTTTTGAAATTTTTTTGATTGTCCAAAAAAAGGGTTTTTTGGGCTTGGCACCCAAAAAATTTTGCGCCTTCGGCGATTTGCTTGCGGCGCTAACTTGTCGGTTTCCCTACCCATTTGCCCCCCGTCCGAAATAAAATTCTGACTACGCCACTGCCTCCCAGATCTATCCAGCGCTATCCTTCCTCAAAGAAGTTCACCCCTGTGATCTGACTGTTTAATATTGCCGGTGCCTTTATATTGACCAATAATGTTCATTATACCGATTAAATAAACCATGTTCAAAATATTTTCCACTACACTAGGATCAATTCGTCGACTGTATTTATCTCTGAGCTTGCTAATGTAGTAATAATAAAGATATTTATTTGTGTTAAAAACAACAACAATTAATTATCTGCAATAAAATAAATTTGTAAAAATTATTTTATAATTAAATAACCATATTGGTGACAGTAACATACCAGTTGGCACATAAAATTAGGATTTTGATTAGCAATTAATCAGTCTTTCAATCCAACTATAAGAAAATGTTTTAAAAATTATTTTTTAAATACATTTTTTTATATCAGATGTAGGTATATTATTATCTTATATTATTAAACAATTATTTTTTTTGTTGTGCAATTTTTTCCTCTTTTTTCGCTGCCAGGGTCATTCCTGAGGGGACCTACAGCGTAACGTGGATTCCGAACCACGATCCTTAGTCATGCGACACCCCTAAGGGCTATCAACCCTTGGATTCTTGCCATTGCATGACCTACCGATTGGGGAGTATGTACCTTCTTCTGCACCCCACGAGATGTCCGATCGCATCCGGCCTGGTTACCGACGTGAATGGAGTAGGTTGGGAGATGATACATTTTACACTTTTCTCTTTTTTTTTTTTTTTTTATGATAAAACACCTGCACTGTAGGAAAAATCCTTTAAAGCGCTCTGGGAGCGGTGCGTGTGCGAAGAAAGCGATTTACGTTGGTCTTGAAACATTGAAGATTGTATTCACACTCTTCTCTGCATTCTTAAACCTACTAAATTTCGGACATACTTTTTTTATTAAGCGTCCACTTCGGGGATTGAATTCGGCCCGCCACGGTGTTTTGGTCAGTCGCTAAGGCCGTCAGCCAAAACTTTACAAAGTCAACTATTCCACCTCTAACACGTTCCGACGGCACAATAGCAACCACAGCCGGGGATAAAGCAAACCTACTTGCTGAACTGTTTTCCTCGCATTCCACTGTAGACTTTCAGGGAAAACCACCACCCAACATTCCCTCAGTTCAATCGCAAATGTCTGAAATCGTGTTTCGTCAGCGTCTTGTTAAACGGATTCTTAAAGGCTCGACGTCAATAAAGCTTCCGGTCCAGACGAAATTCCTATCATTGTTCTCAAGACATGCGCCGATGAACTTACACCAGTATTTTGTAGACTTTTCAACTTATCCTACAAAAAAGGAATATTTCCATCCTGCTGGAAGTCGGCGCGTGTCCAGCCCATTCCAAAGAAAGGTAAAAAGACCCTGCCAAGCAACTACCGACCCGTCGCATTGCTTTCAGTAATTTCAAAAGTAATGGAGAAAGCTATTAACCAACAACTCCTAAAGTATCTGGAAGGGCTTAACATTATCAGCGACCATCAATACGGTTTTCGTAAGTCCAGATCAACAGGTGACCTTCTGGCATATGTCACCCATCTTTGGAGCAACACCATCGAACATCATGAAGAATCCCGGGCTGTTGCACTGGACATCTCTAGGGCTTTTGATCGTGTTTGGCACGATGGGCTTCTAAGTAAATTGCGATCCTACGGTATGCCTAATGGATTCTGTTTATGGTTAACCAGCTTCCTTAAGAACCGTTCTCTGCAAGTGGCGATTGACGGGTTTCTCTCAGACACCTTCACCATCAATGCCGGTATTCCTCAAGGGTCCATATTGTCGCCTACCCTCTTTTTACTGTATATTAACGACCTTCTAGTGAAAACCCAAAATCCAATTTATAGCTTTGCTGATGACAGCACACTTGTCTCATCTTTTACCTTGACTCCCCAAACATCCGCTGCCGACGCACATCTTCGCAGGCAGCATGAAGTATTGCGCCTCAACAAAGACCTGGAAGAAATTTTGGCTTGGGGTGACAGTAACCAAGTCGAATTTAATGCTAAGAAAACCCAGGCAGCAGTCTTCTCCAAAAAGGTTAACATTGCAGAACCGGATATAGTCATGGCAGGACACGCAATTCCCCTGGCACCGTCTATTAATTTGCTGGGGGTCAATCTGGGAGGTAATATGTCTTGGCATGATCACGTTGCCGCAAATGCCAAGGCAGCTGCACAGAAACTTGGTGTACTTTTCCGCACCAAAAGGTTGTACACACCTCATCAACTTTTGACACTCTACAAAGCCCAGATTCGACCATCATTAGAATATTGCTCTCATGTCTGGAGCTCTGCACCCAAGCACACCCTTCGGCTACTGGATTCCATTCAAAGGAGAGCCATTCGTCTGATCGGCGACCCCGAGCTGACCAAGACCCTCGATAGCCTGGAGCATCGAAGACACCTTCACCATCAATGCCGGTGTTCCTCAAGGGTCCATATTGTCGCCTACCCTCTTTTTACTGTATATTAACGACCTTCTAGTGAAAACCCAAAATCCAATTTATAGCTTTGCTGATGACAGCACACTTGTCTCATCTTTTACCTTGACTCCCCAAACATCCGCTGCCGACGCACATCTTCGCAGGCAGCATGAAGTATTGCGCCTCAACAAAGACCTGGAAGAAATTTTGGCTTGGGGTGACAGTAACCAAGTCGAATTTAATGCTAAGAAAACCCAGGCAGCAGTCTTCTCCAAAAAGGTTAACATTGCAGAACCGGATATAGTCATGGCAGGACACGCAATTCCCCTGGCACCGTCTATTAATTTGCTGGGGGTCAATCAGGGAGGTAATATGTCTTGGCATGATCACGTTGCCGCAATTGCCAAGGCAGCTGCACAGAAACTTGGTGTACTTTTCCGCACCAAAAGGTTGTACACACCTCATCAACTTTTGACACTCTACAAAGCCCAGATTCGACCATCATTAGAATATTGCTCTCATGTCTGGAGCTCTGCACCCAAGCACACCCTTCGGCTACTGGATTCCATTCAAAGGAGAGCCATTCGTCTGATAGGCGACCCCGAGCTGACCAAGACCCTCGATAGCCTGGAGCATCGAAGACAGGTTGGTGATTTGGCTTTCTTTTACAGATATTTCCATGGCAGGTGTTCGACTGACATTGCACACTTAATTCCACCTAGAGCAATTCAAAACAGAAATACACGGCAAACCACTGCCGCTCATCCATATGTTGTTCAGCTTAGTACTCCTCGAACTTCATTGTTCAAGAATTCTTTCATCTGGAGAACGTCATCTTTGTGGAATGATCTTCCTGAGGTCGTGTTTCCCAATGAATACAATCTTCAACGTTTCAAGACCAACGTTAATCGCTTTTTTCGCACTCGCACCGCTCCCAGAGCGCCTTAAAGGATTTTTCCTACAGTGCAGGTGTTTTATCATTAAAAAAAAAAAAAATGATACATTTTACACTTTTCTCTTTTTTTTTTTTTTTTTTTTTTTTTATGATAAAACATTGAAGATTGTATTCACACTCTTCTCTGCATTCTTAAACCTACTAAATTTCGGACATACTTTTTTTATTAAGCGTCCACTCCGGGGATCGAACTCGGACCGCCACGGTCGAATGCCAGTATCTCATCTCTGAGCCACTGCTGCGTTTTAAACAATTTTATTTAAAATAATGAGTTTTATATTTTTCTGTATGATGTATTAGTATTTCCAAATTATTTTGATTTCTAGTATTTTTATGTTGTGGTTAATTCTACATTAAATTTTTTCATATATATATTTGGGATTTTAAGTAGAAATTGTTGATTGATAAAGCTTCCAAATTCCGAACAAATTGTAATCCAGTTTTGCCAACACATATTTTGCTCTCGTTCGGGATATTGGATTAGAAACCATTCACCAGACATTTTGAACTGTAATAAAAAAAATGCGTAATATATCCATAATTAAACCCCTATTTTTCAAATGAAATTACAAAAACAAAAAACAGGTAGGTTTAGCTTGTAATAATTTATCTCACAGCCACCTCAATTTATTTTTGAAATTCTGATTTTTTCACATGATATGTATGTTTGATGATGTACTTTTCGGTCGAAACGTCTAACATATATAACAAGTGTTATATATGTTAGGAATTAGCTCTTTCAAATTCTGAAGTAAAAAATCCAGGTCCGTATTTAAAAAAAGAAGTTGGTGATGGTCCCCAAAGGAAACGTCGGATTCAAAAACTAATAATGCCATTTTGTGAAGAAGGAAAATAGCAATTTATTTCATAATTTTCCCTTGAATATGGGACATCCTGTACAGGTGGCGCCAGTTGATTTAAAGCTAAGGGATATTACTAATTACTAAGTAAAAAAAAAAAATTATCAAAAAACTTTCTACGTCAAAATTTTAATAATAACCAAAAATATTAAGCAACTGAATACAGAGACCAAGATGTAATACAAACGGTTATATCTATGTTGTGCATCCCTTCCCCTACAGAACAATATTTTAGATACGTCCCTGATTTCCGAACGTCAATATACATAAAAATATATTGGGTTTTTATTGATCATATATTCTCCGGCTAGCTTTGTTTAAATGCAAACCGGATCTTGACTAACTGGATTTTACACATCTCCTCGGGTCAACTTATCAAATGTTAAAGTTAAAAATATTTTAGTATCAATGCGAATTGTTTACAGAATGTTGCTGTGGTATTTTGTTTTGGGTAAGTTAGATATTTTTTATTAAATAACTATAATTATTATTATATAGGTTTGTTCTAACAACCGTGGCCAAAACTGGTATTTTATTAAAACGAACAATGCTAGGTGATTAAAGCATAGAAAAAAATAACCGCGTGTTAACTTCTATAACTGGTTTCGTTTTATTGATAAAACATTCCTGTATTAATATACTTACTAATATATTTAACAACATTTCAATCTATATTTATTAAGTATTTTGTTATAGAAAATACTCTAACTTGCGCATAATATCTCTGAATTTGTTTCTTGGTGTCTATACTGTCTATGTATATGTTTATTTGTTTATTTATTAAATAATTTAATTAAATCAAATGGGTTTGGATGTTTTTTTTTAACTTTAATAGACATGTTTTGTTATCTTTTATATAAATGTAAATTTTCACACCCTAGACTCAAATATATACCTACTTGAAGCTAAAATGAAATATAAGTATAAATTAAATATTAATTTATACATTTGAACTTCAACGACATATTAAAATATAATATAAATTAAATTGGCTACAGAATATAATATTACAATAAATTTACAATGGTCACTAACTTTGTAATTGTGTAATATATCTAAGAGAGCTCTGTTTTACAGTATTTCGGTCTAGGAGGCAAAAACCATAGGAAAAGTTTTAAGGTTGTGAAAAATCTATTACAGCGACCCTGTATGTATAATAACTGATTGTATATAAAACAAATTGTAAGTTTAAGGCCCTGATCTCAGTAACCACATTAATGTTTAAAGGTCAGATATAAAAATAAATCAAAAAAATAACTTCAAAATTAATTGCGTGTTTGTAAAGTTTAAGTAATAAATAGACGCACTTTAGCTTCTAAAATATATTATTTTAGATATTTAGAGTTGCCGCCTTTTTCTCTCTTAAAGATTGACGTATTTACACTTGAGGCTACACATATCTAATTTTTATTGAAAAATATTTTTTTTGAGAAAAACATAGTTTTATAGATAAAGGTTAAAATTACCAAAAAGGTCACTTGCCACCTTTTTCCTTTGGAAGGCAGTAATAATGTCTGATCATTGAATAACTTAAAACTTTGGTGTTTTATCCCCTGGGTCCCCTCAGACCCCAGTCAACACTTTACATCCTTAAACATTTAGTTCCAAGAAAATTGTAATAAATCTACTATCTACTTTTATCATTTTTTTTACTCGGTATGGGTTTTCCATTTTTTATATATGATTTTAAAATATTAATTACCAATTTCAATGGGGGACTCATTTTGAACTGAATAATAGTATCTTTCGAGTTAATTGCTGTCGTATTCTGAATAATGCATAAGAAAAAAAATCCGTTTTTACTTTAAAACAGTTTCGCGCAGTACGTAAAACTGAATATTAAAAAATATTTATTTGAAACTTTTTATAAAAAAATTTCCTAAAAATTGGAATTAGCGTTTTTGGAAAAATTTTTAAAAGCTTATTACTTATTAGGTGGCTAATAACGGTTCTTTGGATTTATTGCATGTGGTACAGTGTAGATCCGCGTACATAAGCGAAACACGGCGCGTCGAACTTAATGCTAAAATCTCTATCCTCATATTTCACAACCCTGGTACCTAAGACCATTTTGACAATGACATAAACCCCAGCTTTACCTCTTAACTCAAGGATTTAGCTTAAGTAATGATAAATTACAAAAAAAACCTATATAGGAAGCTTTGAGAGAAAATATTTATTTAGAGTAAGAATATAGGTACCTACTCATTTGTATAAACTATATTTTCAGGTCTACTAATTAATAAAACATGGTCAGAAGATACACCAAACGCTACCGTATCCAACGGTGAAGAAGATGATGATTCTTACTATCCCTCTCAAGGGTGGTCAGATATTTTTGACTGGAAATTGCTGAAGGTAAAAAAATCTGTTTATTGATTTAAATTAAAATAATTTTAAGATCTCTGAAAAATATTTTGTTCGCGTGTTGACGTGACACCAGTGTGTCAATGCGCATGTATGACGTTCAGTGAGTGCAGTGCCAATCAGCGCACTCAAACATCAGCCACAGAACAAATTGAAGTAATTACAATGGCCCGGCAATGGGTGTACCGTAATGATGGAGCGATGCGCTGCGATGTTCAAATTTCGGTTTACCGTTGTATGTGTATCGTGGATACTATCTATATATTGTGACGTAATCACGAACGTTCAGAAATTATAAATACGCGAGAAAAAAAAATTCTTGAAATTAAATCAAAATCGATATTTATAAATTATTTTAGAGCATAAACCACTCCCATATAATTAACATGGGATACCTTGATAAAATATATAATGGAAAACCACACTATTTAAAATTTCGGAACAAAATTGCTGGCAACCAACCTCTTCTTGGCAAAAAAAATATGTGTATAGGTCTGTTTTCAATCTTCCATTTTTGATTTTAGGTTCTGTCAGACAAATCCGAAAATATACTAGTCTCACCAGCAAGTCTGAAATTAGTTCTAGCCATATTATACGAAGGAGCCAGCGGAGCTACCCAGCGAGAATTTGAGTCTGGACTACAGTTTCTTTCTAAAGTGGGCATGAGAACTCAGGCCAAAGAAACTCTTGACTCGCTGCATGTAAGTAAGTACAGTTATATTATATACTGTAGAATGCCTTCTTTTTAATTTTAAAACCATATCTGCGTATTAGTGCATGTACTCGTGTATAGGTACTATAACTATAGTAGGTACACTTATGACAAAATAGTGCTATTTTGGGAAACCTCTTTTTTATTTGATCGGGCGACTTTTAACAATAGTAAAGTAAAGAAACATAGCCTTATTACAATATCTAATAATATAAATAACAACATTTGATGCTGATCAAAAGATTTAGACTTAATGCTTTCTTAATTATTTTTAGGGTTATCCATTAAGTGACAACAAGCTTCTAATAGGTACAAGACTATTTTTGGATTCGGAAATTACACCAAAACAAAATTATGCCAATAACATTAAACTATATTACGAAACTGAGATAGTTGGTGCAAATTTTTCAGACACTGAAGCGACCAGTAGTAGAATTAACCAATGGGTAAATAGTACTACTTCCGGGACAGTGCCACAACTAGTAAACCCAGGTTAGTTTTAGAGTTAAATTTAAAAGGTCCTAAAGCTATGTGGAAAGAATGGGTTGGGTATACCTACATTGTGTGTAGATTATCAGTTAGATCCAAATTTCCTTATTAGCAATACCCAACCACTTCCGCCTCGTTTGTCGGTCTTTCTTCATAGCTTGAATGCTTGGTTACAACTCACACTGTTTCAAAAATTTGAAATTTTTTAGATGAGCTAAAGGACATGATTATGCTAATAGCCAATGCAGTATACTTCAAAGGCATATGGAGACATCCGTTTCCAAAAAACGAAACTTGTGTTAGTGGGTTTTACGTGACACCAAATGTTACAAGATATATTCCATACATGACAACCACTGACCTGTTCTATTACTTTGAGTCGGAGGATCTGGATGCAAAGATATTAAGATTGCCATATAAGGTAAATTAATTTAGCACTAGGCCTACAGCAACAATGACGACGACGGCGACGACGACAAAAACTAAACATTTTCAGTGTGAATTACCCGCTTTATCCTTGAATTTTTTAACATTATTAAGACAACATGTTCTTGGGATTTCTTGATTCAAAGGCTTATTTATAAAATTACATTTTATATTCTATTCAATAGATGTAGCCGTTACTTGATGAAAATCCATTATAGAAACTAGGTTAAAAAGAATACAAAAATGTATAAATCTTCACTTATTTTTTTATTGTACTATGACAATTGTTTCGACACACAGTGTCTTCGTCAGATAGTAGAAATCTATTCTATTCATTAGATTTCTACTATCTGACGAAGACACTGTGTGTCGAAACAATTGTCATAGTACAATAAAAAAATAAGTGAAGATTTATACATTTTTGTATTCTTTTTAACCTAGTTTTTATTTTCTTCCTAACATAATCCTGATATAATAAAGGATCAAATAACTCAGTAGAGACTTTTTTAAACTCGCTAATTGACTTTATAAACTCAATTTGTTTAATTGGCTGGATAGAAAAGTTTAGTTTCTCAAATAATACTTAATAATGGTAACAAAGTTATACCTATGTGTGGTTTTGGGAGATAATAAAGATGTGATTGCAAAGGTTTGGTTCTTTTGTAATTCACTGAATCTACGCTACTCTACATACCAGGATATCGACAAGTGTTCTTTGTTTTTGTTTGTGACCCAAAGAAATTTTTTCTTAGTAATTTATGGCAGGAAGAAAAGCTAGTGTTGAATATGGTTTAGGTGCAAAAAATAACTAAATCTTTTTTTTTAGAATAGCGAGTTTTCCATGTTTATCATTCTACCGCTTTCCAAAAGAGGCTTGCCAAGTCTGATTCAAAAGATAAATTTATATGACCTCCATAGGCAACTCCATTTTTTAAGTAAAAAGACTGTGCAAGTAACAATACCCAAGTTCCAGTTTAAATTTAAATCCAGTTATACAAAAATCTTGCAACAGGTATGTTTCTTACAGTTTAAGTGTTAATTTGCTAATGATATTGTGATGAGTGAGGCATTTGAAGGATGCCGGAAAAAAAAGAGCTAGAAGATCTATATTCGAATTTCTTATTGGTGATTTTAAAATTCAAACCATCTTCATTGTAGTTCGCTATACTATGGATGTAAATTGGGATTCTAATGACGTTATATTACGTATAAAATAAATATTTTTTTATATTATTTTCAGTTTGGACTTCACAAAATGTTTCAAAATACAGCAAGTTTTTCAGGAATTGCAGAAGGAAATAGTTCAATATTAAGACAAATTGTTGTCTCAGATATCATACAATCAACTGGCATAGAAATAGATGAAGAAGGAAGTATATCTTTTGCAGCTACAGGTTAGTATTCTAGTACTATCAAATCGGTGTAAAAATGTTTTTAAGAAAGAAGAAGAAAGAAGTTGTATGGCTTTAAAAAAATGATATCTCCTCACAGTGACGGTTCGTCAGGTGAAGTACGTGAAGGGGTTCTTCATCAAAAAAAAAAATAAAACCAGGAGGAAAGTTTTTCGACAATAATTAATATTAATGTACCAATACAGCTACCATTTTAGCGCTTAAAAAATAATGTAGCTTTGCATAATAGGGCCACGGTTAACTCCGATGGACAATAATTATAAACATTCGTGCATTTTGGCGCGTCCCAGCTGACCGTGTCCGTTAGCTCAAAGCAAGCGAAGACCCGACGCCCAACATGGCTTTGATATTCACCGTCGCTATGGTTACGTGATGTTAGTCACGTAAACAGCATGTAACAATTTGCATTATGATGATGGGCAATTTAAAAATAGATCAGTCGTATTCACCATTGTTTTAGCATTGGTTCGCCTAACCTTAAGGTATTTATTTCGAGGCTTCGCGAAACTTACGGTATTTACGTGATTTACTGTGTGAATAAAAAGTTTTGTTTTTATTTTTCAGTTAATTCAGTAGTGTCCGTACCTACTTTTGTGTTTTAAAAATAAACCCAATTAATGACATAGTTTGTAATTTGTTGGAAACTCCATTCAGTCCTTGGACAGTTGAGGATAAGAGAGACGTTTTGTTACACGGGTTTTTAGTCAATATTTTTTTTTAGTACCCGCACTATACCTAGCTCTTCACCATTTTTTAGGACCGCGAGCCGCCACTGTCTTCTCATTTAAACGACTTCAAACAGTCAGTTTTTTTTCTTATTAACTTATCATCAAATCCCGTTCTTTTTTTTTAGATGTTATTATTGGAAACAAGATCGGCGTTCCCGACAGCATTTTCAATGCGAGCCATCCCTTCTTGTTCTTCGTGCAGGAGGAAACAAATGGAACGATAATATTTATTGGAAAGTTCGAAAATCCTATGAATGAAGCAATTGAAATAGTTAAAGAAAAAGATGATATTGCAAATGACTTTAGTACCACGGAAAAAATAGCAAATATAAGTACTGCGTAGATAGGAACTTTAAAATATTTAACCTTAGCCGTATATCAATAATGCACATTCTTTAACTTGTGTTTGTTACAAATATGAGATGTTTAATAGTTTAAGTTGGCAGTTTACTAATTGATGCATAGACACCGATTTGAAAGCGGTTTATAGATTTCGAAAGATTATTCTTAGTAGAATTAGATTCTTAATAAATAATTAAGTTGTGTCACCATATTTTAACATCTGTATTAAAAACATCTGATGTTAAAAATAAATAGAATAATTACTCTTTTGTAGCAGGTTATAAATCAATAGAATGCAGAAAACGTCTTGAGCTATCGACTGAAGTATCATAACTTATGGTTATAAACTATTGCTGGCTAAAGTCAGTGTTTGTATAAAGCTTTTCAGTTTTAATTTACATTAAATTAAATTAAACATAATTTGGGACATAAATCCAAGGAACAATTTTTTTCTTTGCTACTATCGTGTAGATGTGGGTTAAAATTAAAATGTGTATCTTAAGCTTGGTTGTTCGTAAAATACCTGTGTTAAAAGAATCAAGTCTGCAAACCTCCCTTAAAACGGTGTAGCAGTTTCCAAACTGCAGACATGTAAAAAAAGGTTTTTAAAGTCAATTGTCGACTTTTTTTACGCAATGCTTAGTTATTTTATTTATGATTTGATTGCATTTATCAGTGTAAATTTTGAGTAATGTTAAATTTCTTTTAGAATATCGAAATAGATAGTTAATAAAATAGACAATTATTTTAAATCACGAAAATGTGTGTGCAAACTTCGACGATACTGAGGTCAAATTCGACTGGGACACATTTAATCTGAAATTTTTATAATCAGAGTATCATATTATTAAAAGTTGGAACATTTAATAGTGTTTTAAATGGTGAGGCGTCATATAGAATGTTTTTTTATAGAAAAATTAAACGTTTTTAGTCGTGACTGTACCAGTAAATGGGCCCATAGACTGAGGTTTACAGGACTGCTTTGTTCAATGAACAAATCTCTTTGATCAAACTATTTGTTATTATAACATAAGTACTTTGCATTTTGCATTTCTGGTAGTATATTCCATTAAGGCGGAACTTTGTGCAGCAAGAAATTTATTTGCAAGAGAGTCTCACCCGAAGTGGGCATACTAGCGAGCTTATGACGTGGTGAAAAATATTCCGTAAACATCGACACACACTGAAACCACGAGACGAGGCGGCAGGTTCTTTCTTATGCTAATGAGTTTCGGTTGATTTTATTTCGAAGATGAGAAATTTGTTTTGAGGAAAATAAGTATTTTACTTGTTATTGTATTAGTTAAAATAATGTATCTAATCGTTATACGGATATATCTTTTAAATTTTGTCTTATTTTATTATTAAAGCTATAGAATATTTACAAAAAATAAAGTTAGGTAGAGCAGAAAGTTTGAAGTGTTAATTAATAATAGGAATAGGTATAAAAGCACCTGCAAACAGGGTGTTCGTGTTCCACCGGGAACCGCTTCGAGCTATATATGGAAAACTATACATAGGAAAATTTTCAAAATTTGCCATCGTGGTAATGCTGATGGGGACGACCGGACTAAAAAAATTTCATAATGGTGGTACTTCCGGTTATACCGAAAGTTAGTGTCAGCTACGGTAGTCAGGTTTTAAAAATTGAAAAGCGGGAGGTGGATAGTGCCTGGAGGACAAGTTTTTTTTGAGGTGCTTAAAATAATTATATTGATGATTTCTAAAAAAAAAGTCGATACCCCGTTGTCCTTACGCTGTGGCGTGCCTTTTATATTTCTTCCTCCTCTCATCAAACGTGCTTTCTAAGGCAGCTGTACAGTTATTAGGCGTCCGTCGTGTTATCGGAAAAGCGGGAGTTTTGTTTAAGTGAGGGGGCGGCGGGAGGTTTAGTAAAAAGCGGGAGCCTCCCGACTAAATCGGGAGGGTTGGAAACCCTAGTATCAGCGTGATTATTTTAAATAGAACATCCTATATATTATTACATTTTTGCATTCTACGTAAGATTCTAGGCAGATTTTGTACAGGGTGGGGACTTTAATTGGAATAAATTCGATATTATTAAAACTGCTGAAGTTACGCCTACAAAATTTGGTATGTGGGGTTTTGAAGCATGCGGAATTGAATTATGATGTCGGCGCAGTTGCCAGATTTCTCAGCTTTGCGCTACACGTAGTAATTTTAATATTTTAAATGGAATGCCCAATTTATTTTTATTGCAGTGCATTGGGCGTGTCCAATTTAATAAGATGCCAAATTTACAAAATTCTATCTTCACTAATTGCTGAGCTCTGGCAACACTGTAGTTCCATTAAAAAGTATCATGAGAATTTCTATTTTTAAAGTTTAAATTAAATTGGCCATTTTGAAAAGACAAGAACTTTTCTTGAAGCTTGTCAATAACTTAGTAACTATGGAGGTAGACAAGCGTCCCGGTACTTTTTAAGCGAACTACAGTGTTGCCATAGCTCAGAAACTAGTGAAGATAGAATTTTGTAAATTTGAGATCTTACTAAATTTGATACTACCAATTCACTGCAATAAAAATAAATAGTGCATTCCATTTAAAATAACAAAATTACTACGTGTAGCGCAAAGCTGAGAAATCTGGCAACTGCGCCGACTTCATAATCCAATTCCGCATGCTCCAAAACCCCCACATACTAAATTTTGTAGGCGCAACTTCAGCAGGTTTAATAAAATCGAATTTATTTCAGTTAAAGTCCCCACCCTGTATACCTATACCTATAAATATCTAAGCGTTTTTGACATATTTGAATTTTTCTGTTAAGAATGACGTTTGCAAGCCTTAAAATAATTATCAATTTTTTCTATAAAGAAGCCTTATATTTATTTAATTTAAGCGGGATTCCTTGTTATAAAGGACCTGCTTTATTAGATTTTTTAATAATATTTTGATAACTATTAATTCAGGGTGTTTAAACAATAAGATTGAAAAAACTGCAAAAAGTCTAAATTTTATAATTACTTTTAGTTAAGCATTAAAAAGGGTAAGTTTGTATATTCCAAAAATGTTTAGTTTTCGAAATATTGCTAATTTAATATTTTTATATGGCAATTTTGCTGCAGATTTTTAGTTCAGTGACTCTTAGTTGTCTATGACGGCGTTGAAAAACAGCAAAATCTAATTTTACCATTTGAATATTATTAATAAGCACATTGTGATGGCTTCTGTTTTGAAGATATCGATTGGCAAATGTGTCCCATGTTCTTAATATAACTTTAACACATTCTCCATAAATAATAAATAAATTTAAATAATCTTCGTTTGTACAATTTAAGCGCACATACATGATAATTAATGATGTTTAAATGGTAAGTGACAGCTTCATAAATTTTTCTCGCATTTGATTGTTTTTCAACGCCGTTATAGCCAACTAAAAGTAACTAAACTTAAAATCTGCAGCAAAATCGCCATATAAAAATATTAAATTGGCAATGTTTCTAAAACTAAAATTTTTTGGGATATACAAACGTACCCTTATTTTTAATGCTAAATAAGGAATAATTATAAAATTTGTGTATTTCCATTTGAAAAACTAGTCTTTTTGCAGTTTTTCAATTTAATTTTTAATCGTATTGTTTAAACACCCTGTATTAATAGTTATTAAAATATTATAAAAAATCTATTAAAAATATCTAAAACGCTTAGTCATAGGTATAGGACATGGTATACAAGATATGCCTAAATTCTTGCGTAGAATGCAAAAATGTAGTAATATATAGAGTATTCTATTTAAAATAAGCAAGTTGACACTTACTTCCGGTATAACGGGAAGTGCCACCATTATAAAAATATTTTGGCCCGATCGCCCCCATCAGCATTAGCATATACTGTCAAATTTTCAAAATTGGGAGGCACAGGCCTACCCTGAAACTAAAGGTTTTCAGCATTGGTTATCAAATACTTCGTAAGGTCAATAGTTTTTCAATCAAAATTTTCTTATATTACAAATTTTTCACCGTGTTTATTTAAAAAACAAAAGATAAGGCCCGCTGGTTCCAGGATTTGTTGACTGTGGTTACTAACTCGCGCAGTATTTTGTCCGTCGCGTTCCGTGCCATTATAATTATTCTTTTTAAAGTGGTATGTTTTTGACGATTAGTTGCGCTGCACCCTCAAAAGAGGAAAAAGTAAGTACCTAGACTTTTTTTAGTAACACAGAAACAACAGGAGGTAGTACCGTATTGTCGCGCCAATCCGATACAAAATCACGGTATTAATGTTTTTTATAAACATAAAGTGATAGGGGGGTAGCCAAAAAAACGTGTAAGTTCTCAAGAGTGACTTCTATAAAATAAAATACTTCGCAGCCTTTTCTACACTTTCTCCACCGTTCAAAAGTGGCTACAAAAAAAAACAAAACTTTGCGTTTTCAAGAACTTCTATCGAAAGTGATTCCTACAAAAAAAAATGTCGCAGTCGTTTCATAAACTCCCCCTAACAAAAGTTAGTAAAAAAGTATATCTACCTTCCCCCCCCCCCCCCCCCCCCGCTCCCCCTTGGTCAAGAGCAACAGCCCTCTCTATGGACGCCCATGCCTAACAAAAAATTGTATTTTATTACTCTGCGTGGCATACTGTCCAATTTTTATATATTACCTACCTAGCTTCTTAGAAGCATTGTCACTATACAGTAGTCTCGCTGCACCAAATTGTAGCTGCGAGCCAATAACATGGACAGATAAATATCATGTGACCAACGCCAAATTCGTGCCTGACAACTACTTTTAAATCGTTAAACCATGGATAAAATAATAAACACATTTCACCTTTGGGATGAATTCATATTTTAACAGGTTTAGACAGAAGCTCACTATATAAACAATATATAGAGCCTGTATAATAAGCATAAAATATAAAAACAATCGAATAGAAATAGATTCATTATGCAACAGTTGGTTTCCTTACTCACTAAGAACCTTCATAAATGGCTTTATTTTATTGCACCTATCACCCTTTACCAAGACAAATTAAACTTTAATTTTAGATCTAAGAGTTAATATACCAGGGTTACCATACATCCTGGGATTTGTCATAAGTTCCCGGTGACCCAGTTTGGGCCTCTAATACCAATAAGCTATTTACCTTAGTATATTTTGTTCACTATCAAGACAATGGCCCATTTCGATAAAAAACGAAACAAAAAAAATTCAATATAGCCCATTTTTGATTGCAATACATCAACAAATCCACTGCATTTCGTTCAATTTTTATCCTTACCTAACATGAATAAGAAATTTTGAAAGCCCAAACACCCGTTTTGACAAAATGGTGAAAGCGCCTTGAACATTTTGCCTTCCGGCGCATTATAAACCATCTCGGTCTAAGCCGAAACATTTATGGCAACCCAGAGTATATAGCACAACTACTAGTTGCGTCTTTTTAAAATTGACGCTTAGATATTCTGTTATTGGCATTGACAATCCAAAAAGAAGAACATAAAATTTAGCCCAAAATTTCCCCCGAAATTACTTCTTGTTCGACCACCTATAATTTTTTTCAGTGTATCATTATTCTCTCTGGATGTAAATTGTTTCACGTCAGCCGAGAATAAATTCAGCTGTATATAGGCAACTTCTATAACATGACAACAAAATTTACCTAAAACATGAGTTGCGCGCTGCAAGATAACGGACTTATTACGACATTGTTTTGTCTCAATTTTTGAAGTCTTAAAGATAAGACATGGAACTTCTAAGGTACATGGCTATTTTTTTGAAAAAAAAATTGTTAGCTACGATATTAACCTTGGAAAAGGGCCTAAAAATACGCACCTTTAGTGGGCATTTTCTTATACATATTCTTATTTTTTTCAAAAAAGGGCTTTGTACCTTAGAAATACAAACATTCCTTTATTAAATTTTAAATTGTCTCGACAAATATCTCAAATAGCCTTTGCAGAATCCTGCAGTAGCGAAACGGTGTTTTTCATCCTCTAAATTTGCGCGTGGTAGAGCCTTAAAACGAAAAGAGAAGGATACTGACAAAGTATGCGAAGGAATGACTTGCAAAGAGAAGCCAGCTTTCTAATAATAACCGATTAAAAGAACTTAAGCTGGAACCGGGTGATTGGTTTCATTACTTCAAAATAAATTCCGTAGCTAGCTAAATGAAAGGCAGAGCCTAGAACGAACAAAGCAGTCTCGTAACAGCAGTATGTGGGTCCCTTTAGCCTTTCTTGTTTTTTTTTTCGTATGTGTATAATATATCTTCGAAGACTAATATAATGATATTTAATACAAATTGTTTTAGATCAATTTATATCTACCTCTTTTTTGTATTCCCCCTAGTATATAGAATTTAAAATTTTGTAATGGAATTGTTTTGTTCCCATTTGCATTGATTTGATTAAAGAGTTTTTCAACCAAAATCAGTTTATTCTGTCTTTTATTTTAGACTTTTCAGAAAATTTACAACTCCTTATTTGACTGCCTTCGTTTTACTTCGGATAAAAGTGTATCTAAGCAATAAAAGTAACGTAGATTAGGTGCAATTTCAAGAAAAATTGCCTGAAACAGCGGCGGCGCCAGTTGGGTGGTGAGGTGGGGCAGGGTGGGCACTGGCCCACCCTAAAAACATGGATGCCCACCCAAAATTGAGGGATTCGGTTTTGTAATGGAATTTCTGTGGGGGAAAGGGGATTTCACTATGAAATTTTTGATGAGAAAGGAGTGGTGTTATAGAAGGGTGTTAAAATGTAATAAGAGATAAAGAGCTCGATGAAGACTTTTTTTTTAGACGTTAGTTTGGACAAAAGGGGAGTTTCGTTTATCCCGCTTATGGCGTTATAAAACGTGGGGGAGGCAGCGACCTTTTTTTTAGAAGTAATTTTTGATTTGGGTAGTGCCCATCTCAAAAATCATTGGGCCCACTTATGCCCACCCATCCCAAAAATCCTGGCGCCACCACTGGATTAAAAGCATGTGCTTTGATGACGTTTTATTCAGCTAATGCAAAGTAAAATATCTACTTTACTATTACAGATATCAAAAAAGTTTTATGGTATAGTAACTAAGTATACATTTTAAAAGTATTGCTAAATATACAGGGTAGTACATAAAAATAGAATAAAAATATATACGTTTTTAAAGAGAATATTCTATATATGGCGAAACGCGTCTAGAGATGGATCTGACGAAATAAAATTAAATTCTTCTTCTGTACTTATTGTTTTCGGTTTGAAAAACCGATGCAAGTTAGCGTTGCCTAGCGGGACTCCTGTAATTGTGACAAATGTCTTTACAGGTGATTTCCTCTTAACATTTTTACTTATTTCTAAAGTTTGTTAGAGGTGCTGGTATGTTTAAGAGTGTCCAATAACGACACAGATGTTGCTCAGTACAACATCTCACTGGTGTGTCCCACCAAATACTGCTAAAGTAGTCTTATTTCGTCGGATCCTAGCTCTACTGATGACCCATGATATGGCGAAACGCGTCTAGGGAAATTCTTCTTCTGTATCCTATATACGTATTTTATTTTTTTGGTTTCCCGGCAAAATTATCCATTTTTTGTAAAATTACCTGTATCTTGTAGTTAGAAAATCTCAAATCCTAATTTTATTATAAATTCTAGGTAGGCCAAAATGAGTTCATGCGGAGATATTTTAATTTTTGAGGCAAAGACTTCCCCTTTTCCGAACTTTTCCATACAGCTAAATTATTAAACATACTTTAGGAATAGGATTGAGAAATGTAGTTTAAAAAAATTATTCTTCCCCCCTCCCCCAAAATAAATTACGCTCTGCTCCTGGGTTAGCCTTTTAATTAATACACTAACTTTTTTTTATAAATATTAATTTATATTTTGTATATCAAAAACATACTTAACAGTTTCTTTTACATTATCTATCGTACTTAAAATGAATTAAAAATGATGGTTATGGTAAAAAAAAAGTGTGTCCTGTTTTTGAAAAAATATTAAATTAACAGTTTGAACTACGGAACAAAAAGGAATTAAATATCTGGAAGTACAAATTGAATAGTCAATCACAAAGTTAATGATGTTTCCTTAATTTTAAATTAATTTTAAGCAATAATAATTTAAGAAATGTAGGTATATTAATTAATAATTAACAGTCATAATAATTATCAAAATTGTACAAAAACATGTTATCACATCATTACAATCTTCTTAATCTCCAACAAATGTGAACCGCTGCACGTTACTATTGCAGACCCGACACGATCTTTTAGAACTGACAATCCTAAATGATATTAATCCTTTGTCAATCACGCTTCTACAGAGAATCATCAATCCTTGAAATTGGCCTCAAACGATCATTATTACGGTGATTCTTTTATTAAGACTGTCTGAATGATCGTGTAGAGTCTGTATATCCTAATTGTGTTAAACTTAAACGGAAATACAAGGCGGTCAACGTTAAAAAAATACTAGCATTTTTTTTTTGGTCAAAATGTTTCTTTGGGAACAATACTACATATTATCCTTAATATTTTAAAAACCTAGTCGGGTAAACCACTAAACGTAAATACAGGTTGTTTCAATGATGTGTAGTGGAAACGCCTGTTTTACTCTTTTACAATGCTTTGTATGTGCCTTTGTGCCTGTATAGTGATACAGGGTGATTCCTAAGTTGATACTTCTTTTTTAGCGGTGTATAGAAGGCATTAAAATAAACAACATTTTCAAATACCTTTTTTCAAACAACTTAAAAAATGGGCGAGATACGGAAGTAAAAATATAAGTGCAGATCTGGTCATCAAAAAGTAGCCTGCTATACTTTATGTTGTTTGTCTTATTAGTCATGCAATTTTTACGGGTCGGTGGTCACTTATTAGGTCATCCGTTGCGGTGTGTTTTGCTGAAGTTAATTTTAAATTTGAAAACATTGTTTAAGTTTGGCAGGACCGTCAAATAACTGTCTATTAGGCCTAAAAAGTATAATGACAGTTATTTGACACATAGTTTTTCCAACCCAATAGCAATAAAAATTATATATACTTTTTTTAGTTAATCACATTATCAGTCTGTTTTATTCCTAACCAAAAAAACTGAAAATACCGTTTGCCTAACTAATTTAATTTTTTTAAATAGTGACAATAAAAATTTCATAGAACAACTTTCTACAACTACAAATAACAAAATGAATTTAATGTTATTGTTACTATGTATACAAATTATTAAACACACATCCATGGTTTCTTTTAATTCCTATAGAACCAAAGTTTTTTAAATTAATTATTTGTGAAAGGCGACTGGTGTTATTTAAACAAATAGAAAATTAGTGGAGTGGGGAGACACACGAATCTCATGTTAACTGGGAATGACCCAATTACTATATAAATATGCTTAAGACTTAAGCAAATAAATACCATATAGTCTTATTGAATCTGATCTTTGTTTCATGCAAAAATATTGTTTTATCAAATTCTGTGTATTTATTTAACTGATTATTGTTAATATTATGGTTTATCAATATAATTAGTACTATCATTTTCACTAAATGAGGTACTTATTATTAGTCCTGATATAGGCTGGCTTATTGAGACAGCTAAATGTTTAGAGATATCCTGGGCAAATTAACTATTATTCTATTCTAGACATATCGAATTCGAAAAGATTAACGAAATATTGATATAATTTATTTGACTATAGCAATGTGTACCTAGTAATTTATATACAGGGTGTCTCATTAATATTGCGAAAAAATTTAGGATTGGTGTATTTTCCAAACGAAGCTGTTGAAAAGCATAGTTCATTAAAACTTTTCCTCTTAAAATAAATTCAGCTACCATATTCCGAGGTTTGTGCAAGTATTTTTGAATCACCCTGTATAATGTTAATTAGGTTTTTTGTTTTTTCGACAACAATCAAGATTTTCTTGCATTGTTAAAATTAAAAGGGCAATTACCAACATTTGTTATAGTTTTAAAAAAGAGTATTTTTAAAATTGTAAACATCAATTTAGAAGTTTTCCATTTTTCCAAAGTTTTTCTATGGACCCATAATTTTCCTAAGTATCGTCCTCAACACGACACAATTTTGCATATTGGCAGCTGGCTTGTTGATTTAAAATAGGACGGTACCTACGGTACGGACCCTAGTACAACTTTACTTAAATAAAAGAAAAAGCCTAGCGTTATCTGCCAAGAAATTTTAAATATTAAGACAACGTAATTTCGTGCCAGGAACTCTTGCCGTATGCTCGAAGGTTTCCACTCTTTCTTCCCGAATCCTCCTCTCTTGACTTGGACTAGATTCTCTGGAGTTTGGTTGTCTTACGAATGTTATGCAACCCTCACCAGTTCCCATAAGAGTTTTTAGACACATTTTTTTTGTCTCCACCATAGCTAGTACCTGTAAACGAAAGTTTTAATAATATTAACAATAAAATTAAAATTTATTTGCGTCTGACCGCCTCATATATTTGATATATACACGGATAGAGTTTGGAAGAGGAAAAAAATTTTTGTTAGTAGGTATAGAAGAAAAAGTCATTCTTTATACAGGGTGTTCCTTAATGTGCTAATATTTTAGGGTGTGATTCCTAAAGTTATTTTATGAAGAAAAGTTCATATAAACATATGTCCTAAATGGCTTAAATTTTTTGCTACAGGGTGTTGAATTATTTTTTTTTAATGCGTTTTTTGTAATATCTCCGAAAGTACTTTAGATAATATTTTCAATTTTGGCATTTGTTAATAGGACATAAAATCACATGTTTTAGTTATAAAAGTTATTTTTTTGTCCCACCAGTGGCGTCCCTGCAAACATGTCCTCTGATATTTTTTAGAAAAAAAGTGGTACGCCACTGACATTTTTCCATGTGGATATTATTTCTGATTAGCCTGGTTAATTCTGCATAAAAATGGTCTCTTGCGTTTTTCTCCTCAGGCACACCGTTCTTAACTAAAATAATTAAATTAACTTAGACGAGCGGAAGCATGCCTATTAATTAATGAAGGTGGTCATTTCCAACAATTTTTATAAAATAAAATTTTGTATTATCAATGTTAAAAATAATAAATAGTAGAATTAAATTATTTTAATTAAGAACGGTGTGTCTGAGGAGAAAAACGCAAGAGACCATTTTTATGCAGAATTGACCAGGCTAATTAGAAATGATATCCACATGGAAAAATGTCAGTGGCGTACCACTTTTTTTCTAAAAAATATCAGAGGAAATGGTTGCAGGGACGCCACTGGTGGGACAAAAAAATTTTATTACTAAAAGATGTGGTTTTATGTCCTATTAGCACATGCCAAAATTGAAAATATTATCTAAAGTACTTTCGGAGATATTACAAAAAACGCATTAAAAAAAAATAAAATTCAACACCCTGTAGCAAAAAATTTAAGCCGTTTAGGACATATGTTTATATAAACTTTTCTTCACAAAATTACTTGAGGAATCACACCCTAAAATATTAGCACGTCATTAAGGAACACCCTGTAAATACTTCTGCTTGTGCTGAAACTATACTTTCGAATATCAGATTTACTATACAGGATTCATCAGAAAAAACATTTAAAGTTTTTTGGATTTCGTTTAAAATAAATTTACGTCAAAACAAACAGCTATTGTTGCCCTCTTACTTAGAATATGATTTTATATCTGACCGAATAAAGAAGAAACTATTTTTCTTTGTCTACTTTTGAAGTATTTTTATTATTACATATCATATTTCTTTAATTTATTCAATCATAAATTATAAAAAATTAAAAATGTTTTTTCTGTCCAACCCTGTGTAGTTATCGCAAATCTGATATTCGAAATTGTACTTTCAGAACAAGCAAAATTGATTTGAATTGAAAATTAGAATTGAAAAAAAAATCCAAAAAACTAAAAATGTTCTATCTGACGAACCCTGTATAGTAATCGCAAATATGATATTCGAAATTGTAGTTTTAACAAAAGCAGTCTTTTTTTAAAGAATAACTTTTTCTTCTATAGCTACTAATAAAAAAGTTTTTCCTTTTCCAAACTCTATCCGTGAACACACTGTATATACAGTGTCACCATTAAAGTCTGCACCATATGAAACATCCTTTTATTAATAAGGTTTGTTCAAATTAAGTAACTGCGAACGTTCTTTCTTGAAATACAACTAAAAATTATGTATTCAACTATCAGCATCTGTATTTTAGTAGGTATCTGTCAAATTTGACATTTTTTAAATAAAATACTGAGAAATGTCATTTTTTTACAGATTTTTTAAAAATGTTATATGTTTCAGTGTAATTTTGGCCTATGTGCAAAGTTTTAGATATCTAGGACAAAGCTGAATTTATTGCCAACAGGTTTTTTCATTCTTTGCAAAAATACCATTTCTTAGCAAAAAATGTTTGTGAATAAAAATTTAAACACTGATGACGTCCAAACTAATAAGGTTAACATTCCGAAATTTCACGGTTTTATTTATGTTATGTTCTTGAAATATCTTTGGCAAAATTCCCATAAAAAGTGTTTACCCCACGATAACGGTACAAATTATTTTTTTTATTTTAAATTTATATAAGCATACCTTTTCTTCTAAATTAAAAAGGTGGATGTCCGATTTATCAGGAAAATGGTGCCTCATAAAATGGGCCAGTCGTATTAAATATTCTACATTATGTCCACTTGGTCCTTGGCAATTGATTATTTGGTCTGCTATGTCTTCTATATCTGCTTCACCAAGCCAGTGTTCATTAAAAGGGGTCGCGACGTATACAAGAACTTTAAATGATTCTCCTGAAAACATTATTTATTTTGAGAAAGATAAACAAAGGAAAGAATAAAATATGAATATAAAGTTTAGAGTCAATTGTTGCTTCTTGCTTACAAGAGTATAAATCAATATAAACCTACGAGATGTTGATTGACGGTCCTGAATGATATCAATTTTTAAAATCTTTCTTATCAAGACTGTCAGTCTAGGGTCTCCATTGCAAAATAATTACATTATTATTGTGATTTTTCTGGTAACGAATGGTTTTAGTTAACTTTAGTAATTCTACAATCGACATAAGTATATTGATCGTGTTGGAATTTCATTTTGCACCATGTAAATAAACATCTTAATTTTTTAAAACCAGCTTATGGTAGCTATTGATATTGAAACAACCTTTACAATGTCCTTACTAATTTTCCAAGGTCAAATAATATTAAAGATATTAACATTGAAATTGGTGTACATTTTATTAAACGGTAGTTTATTTACTTTTTAAAAAATCGATCAACTTTAGATTGTTGAGTTTCTAATTTTTATAGCTTTTACATTTGGCACGCCGAATGATAAAAGAAACTGCCAATACCACTCAAAGGCTATTAGGTACATAAGTCACTTTTGTAACATGTAACTTAAGGAACTATTTCTTCTGTAACATTCGGATTCATTCACATCTAAATTTATACAAGGTTTAACTGGAAATGATACCGCGGGAGTGGCTCAGAGGTGAGTTACTGACATTGGACAGTGGCGGTCCGAGTTCGATCCTCGGAGTGGGCTTACGCACAATAGAAAAAGTATGTTCGAAATTTAGTAGGTTTAAGAATGCAGGGAAGAGTGTAAAATGTATCATCCCACCCCATTCACGCCGGTAACCAGGCCGGATGAGATCGGATATCTCGTAATCGGTGAGTCATGCAATGGCAAGGAACCAAGGGTTGATAGCCCTTGGGGGGTATCGTATGACGGAGGGTCGTGGTTCGGAACCCACGTTAAGCTGGATGAATACTATACACAACCCTAGTGCCCACCCAAAATTGAGGGATTTCGTTTTGTAATAGAGTTTCCGTGGGGAAAGGAGGATTTGACTATACATTTTTAGTGAGAAAAAAGTGATATTATAGAAGAATGTAATAATATAATAAGAGATAAGTAAAGAGAACGATGATGACCTTTTTTTTAGACGTCGTCCAGTTTAGACAAGAGGGAAGTTATTTACCCCGCTTATAACGTTATAGAGCGTGGGGGAGGCGGCGATCGCCCTTTATTTTTTTTTAGAAGTAATTTTTGATTTGGGTAGTGCCTACCCTAAAATCATCCACTTCCCAAAAATCCTGGCGCTGCCACTCTGTAACTAACTAATCATTTTTTTTTTATTTACAATGGTTTCATAAATGTGCATGACGGAGAACAATTCGATGTGATGGACATTGGCCAAAAAGTTAAGTTAATAAAAAATAATCTGAGTGACGCGTGAAACACGTGATCGTGAGAGCTGCGACGTTAAACAAACACTGGGAACGCTCGCACAAACAGGAGATGAAAAGAACGGCACGTCATCAAGGGAATCTAAAAACGAGTGTCGTAGCTTTCTTTTAAAATTTTTCAGGTACAGTTACGACCATTAAATATTTCCTCAGATGACGAAGAATATTATGATTGTTTATAATTTAATTTCTGTATTTATAATGTATTTTTTGTATTTTGTATTTTTTTTTATAATGTTTAATAAAAAATAAGTGTACCTAATACTATGTACATAATGCACGCCTTTGTCACACCATTTTCAGTGTTTGTGAATGGATAACAATAAGCAAAACCCATTAATTGACCAAAACCCGGGTGGAATTACCTGCACTTCATGAAAAGAAATAATTTTGCAATGAAATCAATGCCAAATTATGAAAGTGGCTTAAATATTCGTTGAGTCACTCTGTAGTCCCTTTGCATGCCTAATGAGCTTTTATTACTCTATACCTTTCTGAAATAGACTATAGCCTCCCGTTGCTAATAACTTCACCCGATAATAGGTTAGAGTTGTAAGTGGAAAGCGGAGGGGCTCTTCCCCTGTTTCCATCAACGTGGGATGGAGGGCTACCTGGAGCAACAGTTAATTCCACCAACCGTATGACGGGAAACCTAGAGAAAGGCTGCTGCTTGGAGCGACCACTCTATATAGTCTCGTCCAGTATACAGTTAGGGGAACCTTTGGCAATTGGGACCTACGCCGATTTGCTTTAAACAGCTAATATTAATTCATTAGCGTTTAGCTACTTTTAAGTGTATCTAACTTTTTTATATTTTTACTTTGGTTAAAATATAATTTTAAGAATATCCTAAAAATTTAATATTTATTTTTAAATACGTAATCCAAATTTAGAAAAACAGGGGACACGACTAGAAATCTCTAATCAAGTGAACTTTTTCTGGTACACTTTTTAAAACTTGAACTAAATATTCCCTTACCTTCAAGTGGATTAAATTCCGTAAATTTTGAGATATATCCGCCTTGTTCGCATTCCCGTTTTGATAAATACGGGAGAGCTGCTTCCCCGCTTATTGCAAATGCTACTCCATATACTTGACCCTAAAACAATCATCAGTTTAAGTAAGTATCTTCGAAAATTAAATCAGTAAAACTAAACAAACCTAAGCATAAAATCATTCGAAATAGCTAATATTGATTTCTCGGTGAAAAATATGGTTAATTGAAAATAACTCGAAAGCGAATAAAGATATTAAAACGAGGTTTTCAATAACATGTAGGTATTGTACAAAAAGTATACCGTTTCATTTATTTTTTTAAAGAAAATTAGAAAAAACTGAAATTTTTATACATAGCTTCCACTGTAAAACAAAATACGAATTAGCAACCTACAACAAAGTCACTTTATTATTAAGCATAAAATTATCTTTCAAACGAGTCTAAATTAATTTAAATTGCATAAAAAATGTGAAAGATACAGTACCTACTTTTAGTAACAACTTATTTAACAGCTTCCCCCACCCTTATTATTGGCGATACAAAAAAACCCTTAGGATCAAACGGCGGTAGGAATAGGTAAGCTTTCCATTGCCGATGAAGCTATTTTTAAAATAACTGATTTGTATTTTGTCCCGTCAGTTACGCCCCCTAGCGACAATCGTAAAACTTTAAAAACAATTTCCAGTATTTTTTTACCGAGTAACCTATAAAAAAAAATTTCCTAAAAATGTATTATCAATACTTTTCGCTGGCCGAAGTTAGCGGGACACCCGGTACAATCCGTAATTAGTCACAAGTTTATGAAGACTTTAGTCTTATCTTTAATTTATTCAAAAAAATCTCGTAGGGTTTAGTTGGACACGGTGTAGGGGTGTGCTATTTGATTTATTAGTATAGGTTTAAATTAAAGTTTAACAAAATTATCTAAAGGTATTCCCTTTAATTGTTCAGAGGTGTCTAGGTCTCGCCGATAAATATTATTGCTGTGTAATGCTGACATATAAAATTTTGTGTTTTGTAAAGTTTTTTAACCTAGGTACTTCAAAAAATAAGAAGGTTATCACTCCGAAATGTATAATCTACTTTTCTTGATGTTCGTCAGAATTCCCGTGGTAGAGTACCTATGTATGTTCCTATGTTATTTCCGTATTTTCTCCGCAAATAAAGAGGCTTTCTAATACTGAGTTTATTTCACTTAAAACTTCCACCGTGTATGTTTATGTTAAATTCTCGGGAGTGTTTGGTTCTTGTTCTTATGAAAAAAAAATTAGATTTTTTTCTTAAAATATAGTGGATTTCTATTATGTTGAGTGGCATAAAAATTTCAGATATATTGGGAATAGAAAATGAAATGTTGCCCATAAAACTATTTTTTTAGTAAATTTTAACTGTCAATTTGTGAGGTACTTATGTATTTTGATAAAAAGTTTTTCGAAAGGTATATTACAAACTTTCCTTTATTTTTTTTTGTGGTATTTAAAATTTAAGGCACTGTTTTAACTTAAATTTACCTCACTATCTTCAATAAGCGTTGCAACTCGACCTGGCTGAAACAAAAAAAAAATAGATATATTTATGTAAATATTTAAATGGAAGGAAGGGTGGTCGAGTGATACCTCATTTTAAATGTCTTGTTACGCCTAATTCAACCCTGCAATGTTAATACTTCAAAATTTGCCGTTTCAAAATGGCGAATCTGTTCTCCGTCATAATAAAACAATAATTTTATAGGTAGGTATGTGTAAATGATAAATAAAATATTTATTTTTAAAAAGAAAAAATTATGTTTTGTTTCTGAAAAAATATGTTTTTTTGAATATTTTTACTCCACCCTTCCTTCTATTTAAAAATATTTTACAAGATGGCGTATCTCCGCCATCCTGAATATCGAAACAATAATTTTTTATTCAATAATATGTATTTTACTTATCATTTATGCATATAACATTTTCCTAGCTAATCTGAATTAATAACATGTTTATTTAATACACATTAGTACATCACTAATCAACATAAATATTTATTGTTGTATTTCCATCTACACTAATGCATCTGTTTATTTTCTGCCCGATTTTTAATAGGGCCATTTGAATTATCCTTCTATTTAAAGGGGTGAACGCATTTATACCGTCGTAAATTTTTTAAACTGTTTATTTCATTACCATAAATTTTATTTTTAAAGGTTCCCCACAAGTAAAAATCTAAAGGGGTAAGTTCCGGTGATCTGGCTGGCCACTTCACCATACTCCCTTGTGGGAGTGTGGGGAGGTGCCCCATCATACTGAAACTAGATATACTGTTAAGTTATTAAGGAACCATCAGATATTTTTACTTTCTAACATCTCAATGACACTTTCGCTCATTAACATTAGATGAAATATACCTTGTTTACCCTTCGCCTTATTATAAAAACGCTGTAGGTACCTAATGTAAACAATAATAAATTAATAGGTACTGATATAAAGAACTTTCTGTTTGAAGGTTGGATAGTTGGAGACAATGATGTTTCTTGAATGACAGAAGAGTTTTGGACTTGCATCGTCTTTATTTGTTTTAAATCACTACCTTTCAACTGGTAAAAGCATCTCCAGTCGTATTCACCTGAAGACGCAATGTAAATCCAAAACTCTTCTGTTCTGTCATTCAAAGAACTTTTTGTTAATAACTTTTGTTCATTTTAAAAACGATTTCGTTAAATCGCGATCTTTAATTAACGGATAAAATAACAAGATCGACAGATCTTTAATACGAGGAGGCAAGCGAATCTCTAAAACAAAAAGATCAATTGATCTTTAGCACTCAACAAACAAAGACATTATTTATGTATTTTTTTTTGCATTAGTTTGTGTAGGGCAACTGGGCAGAGGGTATAAGGATATCCTCGGGTTTCAGTTTTAGTTGCCCGAGTATTTGTTGCCTTTTCCGATCTAATGACTCGCAATGGCAAACTATATATGCTGTAGGTACTGTTTCCCTGACTTGTCCGCATAATCTGTAATTAGTCTCCATTGTACAGTTGCATTCTGTTCAGATGATTCTTGACAGCCATGTGTCCTGTCAGATTTCCTGTAATAGTTCTCAGCTAATTCCTATTCATTTGAAGCAGATGTTTCGTTAGTCTCGGGTCTGGATCCCCAATAAAGCGTTTCCTGTGGTGTTATCCCTGTCTGTTGTTCCAGTGGATTTTGTGTTTACCCCTGATCCATCGCTATTTGGCATCTCGTACTGTGCACCTTGGAATTACGAGTGCCGATTCTGAACCTATGAATGTATTTTCTGAGCCTTTGATGATCATTCACCTGAAGACACCAGTTGAAACGTAATTTAAAACAAATAAAGACAATACAAGTCCAAAACTTTTCTATCATTCAAGAAACATCATTGTCTCCAACCTTCAAATTTTCTTTTTACGAGGCAACTTTTCCTCGCTATAGCGAATTAAAAAAATATTAACATTTTTCGACCCACCCTAACTGCCACGTCTGTCAGTTTTAATAATCGACATATTGACATATATTATATTACAATAATACAATAAAACAAGTCAAATATAATTTGAAATACTGAAGCTATCCAGAGGAATGATAACATAAAAGAATGTCAGTATATATGACCTCAGTATTAAGTACCTACTATCAGTAATAACAAAATAATGATATTATTAAATATATATTGAAAATTAATAATACAAATATTTCTCTGTGTAAAATAAAATTCATTTTATCATATTTGAGTCAGTTTAAAAATTATTGTGTAAGATATAAAACGCTCTGCGTTGACTGATATGTTACGTTATTTATTTTTTTTTTGTTTACAAACACATACCTTATCTTCTGTACCCCGATGCGTGGTATTCCCCTGCCAAAATCTCCTTTGGTATCCATTTAAAGAACCCGGCACAGCCTTGTGAAACGCGAATCCCGGTTTCCAACATAGGGAACCGTATGCGAAAACCCATAAACATTTTGTTTCGCTTTCAAAAACTTTATTTTCTAACACCGCAGGTTCCGCTAACCGATCCATTATGAAATAAATTATTAAATTAAAAATTATTATTAATACTGATTTGTTAGTGGTTTAATTTCTCCGAGCATCTACACTGAATTTCTCGTACATTTCTGACGCAACTTTAGAACTGTTTTACTGGGTTCGGATTTGGATCGGCAAGCGGCCTGATTCAATGGAACGCCCGCCTGACTGGCTGGTTAGTTGACTACAATGAAATTTACGCGAGGTTTTTACAATCGTACAGTGGGTTAGTATCAAAATCAAGCGGCCAACGTAAAATAAGTGAATGTAGTCAAACAAAAAAGAAAGATTTTGTCTTTGAATATTTCAGTAAAAGGAAATAAACCTCAAAAGGTACCGCGCAAGGGCGGTCCTAGACTAAAGCATTCTAGGAGGGGTAATTCTTGTCATTGTCATTTTTTGCCCTTTTTACCTCTTTGTTCGCTGCCAGAGTCATTCCCCAGGGGACCTACAGCTTAACGTGGATTCCGAACTACAATCCTGTCATGCAACATAAAATAAGGTTCATTTATTTATTACACTATGGATCAAATACGGCCCTGCCTAACTTGCCCGTTGAATAATATTAAGAAAACTTCTGGGTGTAGGATGAGCCCGTAAGCGAAAGCGTTCTGCATATAATCTCGAAGCAGCAGCCGCACGTTGACAACACTCACCGTAAATTAGCATCATAACTACTAGTTCATTGTTTTTAAATTTTACCATTTTCACGTGCCACCAATTTAAAATTAAGTTGCTTCAGAAAAACACACCGCAGCGGATTGCCAAATAACTGACAAACGACCCGTAATTTGCATGACTAATAAGATACAAACAACATAAAGTATAGCAGGCTACGTTTTGATGACCAGGCCCGCACTGAGATTTTTTACTTCTGTATCTCGCCTATTTTTAAGTTTTTTGAAAAATTGCATTTGAAAATGTTGTTTAATTTTAATGCCTTTTATACATAGCTAAAAAAGAAGTATCAACTTAGGAATCACCCTGTATAAGCAGTATAGGTAAGCCCGCGCGCACTAAAAAATCTTATTTTACTTTTAACGTTTTAGAACAACCTGCATGTTAATTTTTTGAAAGCAATAGTGTCATCCTGTAGGAAAAAAACCATTGTTTTCCAAGTTCGTCAACGTAACAACATCGCGTGTGTTAAATTTGCGATCTGACGGTTGCCTACCGTTTCTGGTGACATTTAGTTCATTAATAAATGTGTAACGATCAGCCGTTAGACGTGTATGTTTTAAGCGTGCAATATTTCAAGCCAGCTTTCTATGCTTATAGGTTTGTTGGTGCCACGTAACAATCTTGCCTTGCGTTATCAATGCACAGTTCAAATTTTGGACCTATCCCCTATTTACCATTCTATTATACGGATTTCAATCCATTCCCGTCTAATCTTCATAAGTTTTTTGTCTGGTTAAATTTAATTTAACTGCTGTTCTTGGATATGCACTAATGACACTGGTTAATATTTGTAGACCACTTTTCTTAAAAACTGGTACAGCCGAGGGTACAGCAAATAAAGAACCTTAGACAATGAGATAATAATTTTTATTAAAATCAAAAAAGAAAAAAATTAAGCAAGTTCCGAGTTGAATTTTTGTGCTTAAAACAGTTTTAATAAAAAATACTACAATCGTAAACAAAGTACAAACTTTCTAAAACCTAACTCGCCTCTTATGCCTAAAAATTCAACCAAAATATGATTTATATAAAGACATATATATATGGGTAAATATTTCAACTTTATAGGTATACATATATATTTTTAAAATTGTATCTTATTTATTTAAGTATAAGCGTGTTTTTAACAAGTCTCATAGTCATAAAAAGTCACAAATACCAAATTACTAACTGGTAAAATCGATTTTTTCTCTAAAATTACCCTTTGTTGAGGTTTGAAATTGATTAAAAACTGGTGAAAATATTGTTATAAACATTTTTTTAACCCCCAAGAACAAGGGCGGATCAGCCCCTGTCCAAGACCACAATCATTTTTCCAAACACCCTGTATACGCCAGAGTTTAAAAAACTGATTGGAATTGGAAAAAATCGATTTTAATCCGTTATTATCATTTAGGAAGGTTTATCAAGAGTAAAATCTTAATTATTCGAGCCCTATTTTTTAAAACAGACTCAGAAAATCTTTTATCATACTAAAAAAATAAAGAACAAGATTCCTAAAGTACTTTTAAATAAAATCGTGTTTGAAATATCCTTACATATCACAAGTTATTGGACTCTAACGGTACATCTGAGAGAGTGTTGGATTTTTATTTTCTATCAATTTCCATGAATAAATTTGCTGATATCGTAATTCGGGGTGAATGGGGTCCAAAGTATATTGCCTGACTTTACTTTATCAAATCGGCATCTGCAGCATGTCAATAAGGGTCGATAATTTAGTAGGTCAAAAGAACCACTAAAACTTGGCAATACTGCATATTTCATAGCAACCGAAAGTGATTTTTAAATTATGTGCATTATCAAAATTTGTTATTAAAATTACAAATAAAGCGTATTAAGTCAGAAATGATAATAAAAAAGTTATTATATAAAACCAAAATTCCGTTTTTTAAACAAATGTATATATATTTCTTTTATGTTAAATTCTTAATGGAATTCAAAACCGTAGGTACGCCAGTAGACCACATATGTATATACACCAGTGGACCTATATAAGACACATACTGAGATTTGTAGCATAAACTTGAAAAGTGATCCTATTCACCCCGAGTTACGGTATAGCCGGAAGATGGCAACCAATAGGTCTGTCCACAAATTTATTTTTAATAAAAACTATATATTTAAGCGTATTAGTAATTACCATTACGTTAAAAATAATAATTGAGGAGCGATCAGACAAAAGCAGATAAATCCATTTTGATGTAAAATTGAATTTATGACGGATTTTTTTAAAGTAACACTTAAATATTGGTAGTATTAGGTCAAATGCTTGATTTTACTAAAATTTAATTAATAATAATTATTTTGTGAACAGATCTATTTAATCGAAATTTGTTTTTTGGAGTAAAACCTAAATAAAAATGTTGAATTTTTTTTTGTTTATAACTATGTGGCTTCACACAGATATCAATACATTGAGGGAGTTCCTTATTTAATTAGTAATTAATCGTACGTAACAATACTAACACGGATAGTTTCATATTTTGTAAAAATCATGACAGCAGACAACAATCTATTTTGACAGAAGTGGTTTAAAACTCTTACCTGAAAAATTATACAGTGGAATTTTTAAATAGAATAAATTCAGTATTAGAAAGCCTTTTTATTTGCGAAGAAAATACGGAAATACGGGTGCCTTCATTTTTAATTTGGTACACTTTTTTCGTCCCGTCATGAAATTTACCCCTCTTGTGGGGGTAGAAACCGCCCCCAACTTTTTTTCTCAAATGTAGAGGTATGTATTGGTGGTAGAAACCGCCCCCAACTTTTTTTCTCAAATGTAAAGGTATGTATTGCGATAGCTCGTTGGAAATGGCATAAAAAAAGGAATACGACCCACTATTTACTTTTGCATTTTGGTAATGTGGAAAGCCAGAAAAAAATAAGTTTACACAACAAAACCAGAAAATGTGGAGGAACCTAGGCAACGACTTATACACAAAACTCGCCAAATAATCCCGGAAATGGTACATAATGTCAAAAATAATTTTACATTAGATTAGGGTTTTGTCAAAAAAAATAGGCAACATTTCCAACAATTTTTACAATAAAAAAAATTGCGTCTAGATTACCGAAATGCAAAAGTAAATAGTGGGTCGTATTTCTTTTTTTATGCCCTTTCCAACGAGTTATCGCAAAAGTTGGGGGCGGTTTGTACCCCCAAAAGGGGTAAATTTCATGACGGAACGAAAAAAGTGTATCAAACTAAAAATAAAGGCACCTGTATTTCCGTATTTTCTCCACAAATAAAGAGGCTTTCTAATACTGAATTTATTCCAGTTAAAAATTCCACCCTGTATGTACCTAAATAATATTTTATTCCTTATAATAATGCGCTCTATAAAAATCTTAGCATAAGTATGTTTCTAATATTATTTTTATTCATAGATTGATAGTTTATTATCAGTTACAATCTTATAGTCTATACGAAGTCAGTGTAAACAGCATAAACACTAAAACTCTACTTATAGCCGGGTTTTACTTTATAAAACATGGACAATGGAAATAAAAACATTATTTTTTATAATACCTACCTAAAAAATCTTATTAGTGCACCTAAGTGGACAATGTATAAAAAAACGCTTTACACAAGGAATTTTGGCAGGGACCAATCAAAGGAACTAGTCTTGAAATCCCGCCCTCATTTTGTCATGACAGACTCATCAAGCCCACGAAGACTTTCGACCAGGAGCCGTCAATAAGAATTATGATTTTTATTTCAATGCAAAGCCATAGGAAATTGATCGTACCCCAATGTCCTTGCTGTTTACCCTGACTTCGTATATACAGGGTGTTCCTCAATGACGTGCTAATATTTTAGGGTGTAATTTCTCAAGTCGTTTTATAACGAAAAGTTCATATAAACATATGTCCTAAACGGCTTAAATTTTTTTCTATAGAGTGTTGAATTTAATTTTTTTTAATGCGTTTTTTGTAATATCTCCGAAAGTACTTTAGATAATATTTTCAATTTTGGCATGCGGTAATAGGACATAAAATCACATGTTTTAGTTATAAAAGTTATTTTTTTGTCCCACCAGTGGCGGCCCGCAAACATGTCCTGTGATATTTCTTAGAAAAAAAGTGGTACGCCACTGACATTTTTCCATATGGATATTATTTCTGATTAGACTGATTAATTCTACATAAAAATGGTATCTTGCGTTTTTATCCTCAGGCACACCGTTCCTAATTAAAATAATTAAATTAAATTAGCTTCATGCATGCCTATTAAGTGAAGGTGGTCATTTCCAACAATTTTTATAAAACGAAATTTTGCATTATCAATGTTAATAATAATAAATAGTAGAGCTAATTTAATTTAACTATTTTAATTAAGAACGGTGTGGTGTGCTTGAGGAGAAAAACGCAAGAGACCATTTTTAGGCAGAATTAACCAGGCTAATGAGAAATAACATCCACATGGAAATATGTCAGTGGCTTACCACTTTTTACCAAAAAAATATCAGAGGACATATTTGACGCCACTGGTGGGACAAAAAAATAAGTTTTATAACTAAAATATGTGGTTTTATGTCCTATTAGCACATTCCAAAATTGAAAAAATTATCTACAGTACTTTCGGAGATATTACAAAAAACGCATTAAAAAAAAATAAAATTCAACACCCTGTAGCAAAAAATTTAGGCCGTTTAGGACATATGTTTATATGAACATTTCTTCATAAAATGACTTGAGAAATAACACCCTAAAATATTAGCACGTCATTAAGGAACACCCTGTAGACTACATGATTTTAAATAAGAAAGAGGTTATCAATCAGATCACGGCGTCTGTTAGAAATTACTACTTACGTAACTGTTACAGAACTATCAACCCTTTATATAAAAATTCTTGTGTTGAAATATAAGTGGACGTGTAAAACTTAAAAAAAGAAAAATAACTTTTATAATCAAATGGATACCAGGGTTAAACAATTATTTATTATAGAAAAAAAAACAAGTAAACTTTCATGTATGGCGTGCACAGTAATTTGCTGTCAGATTAATTATTTAGACAACAATTTATTTTTATAACACCCAGGCAGTACACTTACCTACATAGAACACTGGAAATAGCTGACGGTGATTAATCTTAAAATATCTACTTATGCATGAAGCATTCTTAAAAAAGATACAGGAAAATAAATAGGAATATCCATAAAGCCCGCTAGACTCTGAAATATGTACCAAGAAAGTGTGCCACCTTTGGCAAAAATCATTTTATCAATTTACAAATTTTATATGATGTCCGATGGGTGTTATTTTAGTTTGAGGACTTCCTGTACAATAAAAAAAAACTTGCTGAATTTAAAGATATACATTGTTTCCATATGGTGAGCAATTTCTGCCCACCATTGTATACATATAATATATAATTTTAATTTTAGAATCCTTACTTCCGGATCAATCTGTAAAAAAGGAATCGTTATTTTTTCAAAAAAAAAAAAATCGGGGCCATTGACCTACACATCTACTGTTGTGGTCTAAGGACTTTCAGCCCCGGGATGGACAGCTCAGTGAAGCGCGAATTAACAGAACTACAGTTAGCGTATAAATACGGAGGCGGAGTAAGCATATAAATACAGCGACATCAGTATGATTTAAAGTATACATTTTATGAAGCAAACCATTTTAACAAATAACAAGAAATACCGTCTAATTGATCTTGTCTCTGTAGCAGGAACGTATTAAGATCATGGTATTTTAAAATTTCTGACGGGCTGAGCGCTTCGCTAAAGCCCGTGCACCTACATTGTACCAGATGCGATAAATCCCAATGTATCGTTTTTCTCCGCGCTTCGGCGCGCACAAGTGCGTAGGCCGGTAGGCCCAGTTGGACCGAGAAGCCCGAAAAAAATTAAAAGAAACTGAAAATTCGATCTTTTATTGTTGACCCAGTTAGCCCAAAAAAAATTACAAGAAACCAAAAATCCGAATTTATATTGATGAAGAGGTCAGACCCGACCCGAAAAACCCGGTAGGCCAGTTGGCCGGCCCGAAAAACCCATGCAGCCCGGAAAAAATTATAAGGGTCCAAATGACCAAACCTTTATTAATTTGTTGTACAGAAAAAAAAGCCTACAATTGTGATACAGGAAGCATTAACAAACCTTCATTGGTTGCTATCTAGTAGGTGTGCTCCATTGGCACACCCGAGAAGGGGCAAACGGGCCCTGGTAGTGTAGGGTTTGCTTATGATGCAAATATTTAATATAGACACATTCCTACCGCTTCCTTTACTAAAAACCAACGGTTTGCTCCCTCACCCCCGATTTCCCACTGAGAATAAGAGAAATTTAAGTTGCAACATCAACTTATTAAATTAGTATAAAATGTTTGTTTGTCGAGACCTAGAAATAATGCAAGTATATATAAATCATATGCAAACAAATACATATATACAAAAATAGCACACAATATTAAAGCATACTTGACGCATTCTCACCTCCCTTGGCTTTTTCAAAGAACATTGCATCCTGAAAAAAAAAACCTTATTAAATAAAGCGTTCTTAATTTTATATAATAATAATAAATTTATTCGATGGACAATGACAAAGTTAAATATATACCAGTGATTCCCCGGGCGTCGCGACGCAATAAAAATGACAATCGATGGCAGGTACCTTCAAAGTAATATACTTCAAAAACTAAGTAAATTTTAAGAGATTTTTGTTCAATCCTCAAACTTGATGTCTCCAATAGGTTTTGAGATAAAATTTACTTTGTTTCGAAAAATAAATACAATTATATATAAAAGAAATATGTAATGGCCTGTATAATGGGCTCTTCCACTATTCTCATAATTATTTAATAGTTTTGGCATTTAAATTATTAAGTCGGTGCTATATTAGTAGTTTATCATTACTAAAACTATTGCTAGATCATGCCAAGAATTTTTTGCAGCTCATTGAAAATATGCACAATTTCCACAAATTTTAAAAACGCAAAACTGGCCCGATTATTTGATGACGTCAATCCGATAAAAATTTACAGTGAGCATCGTTACCGATCTTTCATTTGTCATGTCGGTGTTTTTGTTTACATCCATCCCACTTACATCCGAATTATTGTGAAATTTTGATGTTTTTTTGTTTAAATAACTGCTCTTTTTATTTATTTGCTCATAGAGCCGAAAGATCGACAAATAACTTAGGTTGGGACTTTTGTCAACTGTCACTTCATTAGCTTGGTCTTCTGTCAATAATCTCGGTGTGGCCACATGTGAAACACTTTATGCTAGTTAAATAATATATTTTGTTCCTAGAACTTCAATAACTTATCTTAAGACAAAATATGGATAACATTGTAAAAATAATATGATGATTTTTTGAATTTTTTCGCATAAGTCCGTTTCGGATAATTATTTCTATTAGATTGCTTTTCAGACTTTGTCATTGTATTATATTAAAAAATTTTTAGAAAATACTAGCAACATTGTCAAGCTGCCGTTTTGATGACGTATATTCGATTAAATCCGTGTTTTTGTTCCAATAATATTTTTACTTATTTATTTTCTCAATGATGGCTTAAAAATATCAAGCCATAATTAATCATGTTAAACTTTAGATATCTTAGTATCTTCGAGAAAAAGCCTGTGACAGATAGACCGACAAACATCGAAATAATTTCATAAATTTTCTATTTATTCCAGTAAACCTTACTAAATTACTTACAATAAGGAAGCAAGCTCCAAGCATAACAGCTTTCATTCTAACATCTAAATCCATGGGAAAGGTAATACCAAAATAATCCGAATCGGTGAACATCTCTCTTATTAATCCCGACCATTGTTTGGAGATCTTTCCAACTTGGACACTCCCATCTCCGGACATGATTTTGAATTCTACATCTCCACATATGCTCATCGTGCAAAAAGGACCTTCAATTCGGAGGACGGTGTCTCCGCTCGCGTTTTTTATAGCAAAAGTAGGACAAAATATGCTCCATTCTTGTTCGACTGTGCCTACTATTGTGCCAGGAGGTGATGATACTTCCATACTCTAAAAATTAAGATACTATTTCTAGTGACAAATAGTTTTTTCTGCATCCTCTCTATAATCGTTAAAATCAATGCCTGGGGGGGGGGGGGGGGGGGCTTGTTCAACCCTTTTATTCAATAATTATAATTGGATAATTTATATGTTTTCCACATACAACCATGCACACAAAAGGAAGTTAAATCTAACACTTCACCTACCTGAAGACAACATGGAAAACAGCAACTATCACAGGCAAGAGGGCGATGTAGATGTATAATCTCATTCCTAAAATTATCCAATATTTGCATGTCGAAAGGCCTTAGAGGACCACAGCAGTTCCTGGTAAGACAATCCGAGTCTTCCACGGCATAATACACTTTTTGTCCCAAGCTGTTCTTAACAGTAAATTTGTTTTTGGTTTCAAATCCGGTCAACGCTAAAATATTTTAGGATCAGTATGCAGGAATGCATTTAGGATGAAATAAAGTAAAAGCTTTCCTATGAGTGGAACAAAAATATGAATTTTAAGGGATTCAGAAATTTAGTTTATAGAATTTATTTATAAAAGTATAAATTTTCTGTATATTGCGAAAAATTGGTGAATAGGATTAAGTTAAATAGAATCCAGAAGCAAACATATGCATTACCACTTTTCCATTTAATAACTTAGTGTTTGTCCAGGTTAACTAACTGTTTTAAAATAGATGTGATTACTCCGAAATCGAGTGATATGAAGGTCTGTGTCCAAACTTGTTGAAAAGTACATAGGATTAAGACTAAAGGAGTAAATCTAGAACATGTGCAGTCACAAAATTTGCATTGCACATTTAAGGATGTTTCATCAATAACATGTTCTCAGAGCACCAACATTCCGTTTTTTTGACGTTAAGTCAATTGTAAAATATTAACTTGATAAACCATCAATTTCTGTACTGTTTGTTCATCTTTGGAAGTAAGAAAAACTAGTATTCAAAGACACTCACATTCCTAAGTTGATACTTCTTTTTTAGCTGTGTATAGAAGGCATTAAAATAAACAACATTTTCAAATGCCTTTTTTCAAAAATCTTAAAAATAGGCGAGATATAGAAGTAAAAAATCTAAGTGCCGGCCTGGTCATCGAAACGTAGCCTGCTATACTTTATGTTGTTTTTGTCTTATTAGTCATGCAGAAAATGGTAAAATTTGAAAACAATGAACTAGTAGATATGGTGCTAATTTACGGTGAGTGTCGTCAAAGTACGGCTGCTGCTTCGAGATTAAACAAAGAACGCTTTCCGTTACGGGCTCATCCTACACCCAGAAGTTTTCTTAATGTACCGTACAGAACCATAGCGTAATAAATGAATGTAAGTACCTAGCTTATTTTTAAATTTTTTGAAAAAAGGTATTTAAAAATGTTGTTTATTTTAATTTATTTTCTATACACAGCTAAAAGAGAAGTATCAACTTACGAATCACCCTGTATAATCATCAAAATAGTGAATTTTCATGCCTTGAAGGCACGTAAGTATGAATTGTTCTTAAAAATCTTTTAAATAAATTTTGTATATATGAGTTCTAACGGGGTGTTAAAATAAATTACAATAACGACTTAATTTTAAATTAAACATAGTAATTATTATTTTAAAATCTTACCTTCTAAAATTTCGACTTTTTGGTGGACTAGCAATTGATCAATCATAGTAAGGTATTCCAATCCTGGTGGGCAGTTGGGAATACCTTGCGGTATATTCATCCATCCACCTGTAATACAATAAAACGAATTATTGGGTTTTTATTATCTACATACGTTTGACGCATAAAAATTAAATTTTTGTAAACTAAAATAAAAACTAACACAATAAGGGTAAAATTATTTTCGACAATTTTAGGAAAAATGTCCGAAATTTAGTAGGTTTAAGAAAGGAAGGCAAGGGTGTAAAATGTATCATTTCCCAATCCACCCCATTCACGCCGGTAACCAGGCTGGATGAGATGACATCTCAGGTGCGGAAGAAAGTACAAACTCCCCAATCGGTAGGTCATGCGATACCAAAGAAACCGAGGGTTAGTCCTTGGGGGAATGTCGCATGCCTGAGAATCGTGGTTCGGAACCCACGTTAAGCTGTAGGTCCCCTCGGGAATGGCCCTGGCCGCGAACGAAGAGGTAAAAAGCCTAATTCGAAAGAAGGACAAGAAATGACTTTGGAACAAAAATGGCACTTTACAAATTTCAAGGATATTATGTCAAAATAATATTTCACATGATACTATTTTTGTTTATTTCGTTAAATAAAGTTTATATAGTGTTATTACAATCAAAACGGCATTTAAGGGAAAAATAGTCTAAAATTGGTGCCCCAAAAGTGCTCTAAATTGAATTAAAATCCCCTCTAACTGGGAAAAAACTCATGGTTTACCATTAAAAAAAATTTTTTTTGTAGAACCAGAATGTCGCTTGAAATAGCTTACCGACGACATACAAAACGTTTTGAAATTTAAATATAATTTTTAAACATATCCACTTAAAACTGCCACACATATTATTGTACCTATGTCTTAAAAATAACAAAACAATTTTTGTTTAAATATACCTGTCTACTACATGACCACTCACTATTTTTAGATTAATAAGAAAATTGCCTAAAGTTAAATACTGTTATTTCCTTATTGAGTTCTATTAAATTCATACACATTATGCATAATATGTATCATCAATTTCCATAGGCTGGGGTAAGACTAGAGAAAAATAGTAATATGTTATGTAGGTAGATGGCATTAAATTTCACCTCCCTTACCCGTACTCCTACAACTCTATTAAAATTTTAAAATTGACGTTATTAATCTCAATAATCCCGAAAATTACAACTGAACGTGTTCGAGAAAAAATATTATTTCAGCCCATGTTACCCACACCCCTTTTTTGATTTTTTACTATACAGGGCGTCTCTAAAAGGTGCGGAAAAAAAGCTACCACAAGTTTCTGAGGCGTAAATATGACGATCTAACCCAACTTACCTTAGTCCAAAAGTAGATGATTTCGGAGATACAGAGTGTCAAAAGTTCAATTTGGTTTTTATTTTTTATAAATATTTTTTTTTAAATTGGTGTATTGTCACAATATTCGGCTTGGGGGGTTTTGCGGGGTGAGAAATTAGAATATGCTTTCATTTTTATTGTAAAGTTTAGAGGGCGCCACCTGCGGTACCTTGTACACATTTAAAACGAAATAACTTTTTTGAGCCACCCTATATTTTACCTTTAAATAAAAATTCGGATTCTTCAACGTCTTTTACCTAAAAAAGTTATACGTGGTAAGGGTTGATTTGAGCAGCTGTTTTTAAGATATCTGGATTTAAAAAAATCACCTCGTGTATGGCCAGGTCTAAAATGATTGTAATAATTGAACACACTTGAAGCGTAGGCGGTAAATTAAAATAACGTCGCTAAAAACTAAAAAAAACAATTAGGTTATTCTCTATCCAGAAATCTCAAAAACAGCTGCTCAAATCAACTCTTACCACGTATACCTTTTTTAGGTAAAATACGTTGGAGAATCCGAATTTTTATTTAAAAGATAAATATAGGTGGCTCAAAAAGTTATTTCGTTTTAAATGTGTGCAAGGTACCGCAGGTGGCGCCATCTAAACTCTACAATAAAAATGAGAGCAGATTCTAATTTCTTACCCCACAAAACCCCCCCAAGCCGAATATTGCGACAATACACAAATTAGTAAAAAAATTATTTATAAAAAATAAAAACTAAATTGAACTTTTGACACTCCGTATCTCTGAAATCATCCACTTTTGGACTAAGGTAATTTGGGTTAAATCGTCATATTTACGCCTCAGAAACTTGTGGTAGCTTTTTTCCGCACCTTTTAGAGCAGTGGTTCCCAACCTTTTTTATTCGCGACCCTTTTTAGCTTCTTATAAATGTTCGCGTCAATTCGCGAAATTTTTTAATCAATAAAAGAAGAATAAATATATTTAAGGAAGGAAAAATGATGATATTCTTTAGTAATTTAATGTGATGACTGGAGCTTGCATCTGCATGAAAAAATTTATAAATCTTAGTTGAGTTTTTGTCAAAGCTAATCTTATGCCATTTTAAACATCCAACTTATTTCTAGCTTTCGTCTTGATTTGCAGAAGAGTCGAAAATAATTTTTGCAAAGATAAGTAGAAGCAAAGGAACTATAATTATTAAAAAAAAATGCATTCTGTTGTAAACAAATTTACGTATTCTGTGTAAAATTCTTAAAAGAATGGAGATTGGTGGATATTGATATTTGACGACCCCTCAAAAAAACCAGTGCGACCCCCTTGGAGGTCGCGACCCACCGGTTGGGAATCACTGTTTTAGAGGCACCCTGTATTGATGAAAATTAGAATGTCTTGTCTCACTCTGGCGGACGTGCCCAATGGACAAAAACCTTTGGAGTCTACCAGAGAATTTTGCCAGTGTGAGATGAGGTAAATCAAGCTATTCCTTTACAAGACAATTAATACTTAAGGATGTTAGACGACGTAGGATTTCATGCAGTCGCCTCCAAAGGTTCTTGTCGCCTCTCGAGTTAATAGCTTCTTAAACTAAACTTTTAATGTCAGAGCAAATCAATATTCTCACAGTAAATTATTTATTAATTTACTAACAACTGCACTGTTAAGTATTACTCCTTAAATATTGTTATTCTATAATAAATAGGTTTACTATTAGTTAATTAATAAATAACCAAAGAAAACTAACCTCTGCTCTTCATCTGTTAAAAACTTTATGTATCCTTTCTTTTTAGGAGACTTCTTGATCTTGAAAAAGTTCCTAATTTTTCGAATAATCACTGAAGTCCTTATGTTAAATCTAAAATGCTGCTTTAATTCCGACATGTCGCATTGAGTTACTACTCTCGCTGTACACTGGTGTCTTTCTACTGTTGATGTTTCAATGTGCAAACATATTATTGCTTATTATCAAATAGATCTGTTCTTATTTTCTTTTATTATCGGGAACAAAAAGTACACTTCGATGTGTTAATGACACCATTTTAGATAATGTACGGGATGATGCTCGGTATGTAAACATAACAACAATAAGAAGGCAATAATATTATCGACAAACTTATTGAATTTTGATAAGAGCTTCACTACCATTTTTGTTGGGGATTGGCCTAATACGTCAAATCAATATGAAAGTCAATTGGTCAATAATATTTATTAAAAAACTTTAGAGCAGGTGAATAAAACGGGTCACGCTTTATTTGTGATGGTTTTCCTATTTTTAAAAAGTGCTTATTAGGAATGTTCACTTCAAAAAACTTAAGTAGGCATGTACTACTTTTTATTTAATCACTTTTGTAGTAAAACATATTAGCTACAGGAATCTATTCACCGTACTCGAGTTGCACCGTTAGTTAGTTGAAAACGACGTTTCTACTCACTCGCTTGAACGTCGAATTATTGTGAATTATTACTATTTTAGCTGTTATTGTAGATTTATCGGTAACACGTAGTTTGTGAGTTGTGTGAAGAAAAAAATAATCCTGGTTGCCGTAAGTAAACATGTGAATTTTACAGCTTTTAAATGTAGGTTATATCTACCTAGTATATTTATTTTTATGAATCTAACCACAAAATCGGTTGGTCACTACTTACTATTCTACTTGGGCTAGCAGCAACGATGCAGTTATACAGGTATAGAAGAGACTATCGAAAATTAATTTTTATTGATGAAGCCGCGTAAAAACAAAAAAAAACATTTTTATCGAAATATCTACAGCTGCTAACTCGGCGTCATCATGTTTAAGTCAGTAAGACAGCGACAAAAAATATTAAATATATGGGTAATTCCCTGGTAGTTAACCGGCCCACCTTGGTTGTAGGAAAACTATTTCTGCCAATGTCATTTATACCACAAAAAAAGTTGCTGGTTAATTATTGTTCTTTATGCAACCCGACATTATTATATTATGTATATCAACAGGTATGGTTTTATTTTTAACTTAAAACCACGAACCCTAAAAAACCCTGGTTAGAAAATACAGCCCCCCCCCCCTCCTCCCCACGAACATATTTTCTGGCTAATACGTCACTGCACACACACACACACAGAACCCAACAATAAAATTTCTTTTTTTAATGTGAACAAAATAAGGGTATGTAAAATGTTTTCATTGACACCCGGTAAAAGGATGCATTATCTTGTTAAATTATAAAGTGTTTTGGCGATGTTATTATGTCTAATAAATGGCTAGGAATTTCATTTCCTAATTTTTCATTGTCATTACGTAAGATCAATTATATTATTACCGATACGGATACAAGATTTGTTGCTAGTCTGGGGTAATATGCGCACAAGTTAATATCAAAACGGAAACATTAATTTACCAAAGTTGGTTTAGTCGTAGATCTGTTTTATATTATAAAGATAAGCCCCACAACACCCATTAGACCAAACTCTATTAGGTAACAAACGAATTAGTTCTTATTTAAAAATATACAGTTATAATTTTTCACAACCCTACATTGCTCAGTCAGTTATAAATAAATAAATGCATTTTATACATATTAAATTTACAGAAAGTCCCATTTTTTACAAATTTTAAATAACCCACATTCATAATACACAACAACTCCCCAATTTATAGGGTTAGTTTTAGTTTTTTTAATAAATTTTATAATCTATTTCAGAAAGGTGTAGAGTAATAAAATGGGAAATTCCGTCCAGTTAGGCACAATTTCGGTGTCAGCCATAGGCGCAGGTAAATTTTGTGCATTAAATTATTTATGATAACTAACCAAAGATAATTTTATGAAGAAGGAACTATTAGCGATAGCAAATTTACACAAACATCGTTTTATAAAATATGCAATGAAAGATATAGCTGAAAAACATAGTGTAACTGTGCTGCGCACACCGCCATATCGTTGCGAACTAAATCCTATAGAACTTATATAGGCGAAAATGAAAGGATTTGTAGCAAGACACAACACGACATTCAAAATGAAAGACGTTAAGCTACTGTTTGATCAAGACATTAAGGAAGGGACACCAGAGAACTGGGGAAAAGCAGTCCATCATGTCATTAAAGAAGAGGAAAAAAATGTAGGATCTTGACCACCTGATCGATTGGATCATCGACCATTTTCAGTGTTTGTGAATGGATAACAATAGGCAAAACCCATAAATTGACCTGAACCCGGGTGGTACTACCTGTACTTGATATATTCGTTGGGTCACTATGTAGTCCCTTTGCATTCCTAATGAGCTTTTATTACTCTACAACTTTCTGAAATAGACTTTTTTTTAGACGGATCTTTGTGTTCAATAAATAATGTTTAACTTCTATCTAACTGGATCCCTAAATATGGGGAAATGCCACTATATCATTAAATGTATAAGTTTTCAGTGTGCAGATTATCTTCGCGAACCGGCCTAAATATGGTAGTGACTACAACGTGCAATGCATAAAACATATATAGCTATTTTTTAAAGTAAAAGGAAGCAAGTAATTAATTAATTATCATCCGGTGACCGCAAGGAATAAAGTGGGTTACCGTAGGCATATTTCCGTGTCTTATGCGGTTACGACCATCCATTGCCATACTCGCATAGAAAATGAAAGTTCCTCCCTTGCATTCCGATCTCTAAAAGTTTTCAGCTACCCAGCTTGTTCTGTATGAGGTTAAGTACCTACATTCGCATACTAAATGGAGTAGATATAATAGCAGCACACACAGCTTCGTTTGTTACCTGCTGTTGTTGCTTCGATCAAAATCTGCGGCTAAATCAAATGTTATTTATAACGTTTTTTTTTGCCAAGGATTTTCTTTTTAAATTAGGAATACCATTGCCTACATGCACGCCTTTTGTCAGCTATTCAACTTTTGCTTACACACTAAAAGGTTGATAAAAAAAAACATCGTGACAGTGGCTCAGAGGTGAGGTACTAGCATTCGACCGTGGCGGTCCGGGTTCGATCCCCCGAGTGGGCATCCTACACATAATAATAAAATTATGTCCAAAATTTAGTAGTTTATAAATGTGGGGTAGAGTGTAAAATCATCTCCCAACTCACCCCATTCACGCCGGTAACCAGGCCGGATGAGTTCGGATATCTCGTGGGGTGCGGAAGAAGGTACACACACTCCCCAATCGGTAGGTTATGCAATGGCAAGAAACCCACCTTATTCACGCCGGTAACCAGGCCGGATGAGTTCGGATATCTCGTGGGGTGCGGAAGAAGGTACACACACTCCCCAATCGGTAGGTTATGCAATGGCAAGAAACCCACCTTATTCACGCCGGTAACCAGGCCGGATGAGTTCGGATATCTCGTGGGGTGCGGAAGAAGGTACACATACTCCCCAATCGGTAGGTTATGCAATGGCAAGAAACCCACCTTATTCACGCCGGTAGCCAGGCCGGTTGAGATCGGACATCTTGTGGGGTGCGGAAGAAGATACACACTCCCCAATCGGTTGGTCATGCAATAACGCAAGAAACTGAGGGTTAGCCCTTGGGGGGGTGTCGCATGACTAAGGACCGTGGTTCGGAACCCACGTTAAGCTGTAGGTCCCCTCGGGAATGGCTCTGGCAGCAAACGAAGAGGAAAAAATTACACAACAAAAAAAAAAGGTTGATAAATAGAAATCTTTTCGTTTTTAGGATAATTTAAAAAGAAAAAATATACTACAATATGGGCACTGGTCTCTTAGCTATCCAGTCTCCTTCCGTGTTTGTGTTTACAAAAACTCACTAGAAACAAATAAAATAATCTTAGCACGACTTCTGGGTAGCACGACAACAACAAAAACTATCTTTGATTTATCAAAATAAAATTGTTTTTTGCAGCTTGCCCGGTCAAAGTATTTCGAACTTTCCTTAATTTTGTTTTTGAATTTTTATTTTTGTACGCGGGTCAACAATACGGCTGGGCGATTAAGAAATTTCAAAATCAATTTTCGATTATAAAAAATAATCGATTTTAAAGGTCTTTTTACATTAGGTGCAATTTCGAGAAAAATACTGAAGTATTCACCTGAAGACGACTTGGGATGGAGATGGTTCGGAACCCACGTTAAGCTGTAGGTCCCCTCGGAAATGGCCCTAGCAGCGAACGAAGAGGTAAAAAGACCGATTCGAAAGAAATTTAAATATATAAACAAGTAATTTCCAACATAAAAATGAGTATGGCGTGTAATGTAATATAATTCATCCCCAAAACCTTAAAAAAATGAAAAACAGTTAATGCGACGCGTGTTCGCCTTTCCTCCCCTGTACCATCTATAATGGTGGTGCGTTAATTTTTTTTCTGAAAGAAGTTCCCAGTAAAAAAAAGGTAAGAAACCGCTGCCTTGGAGTGTGAGTTAGTAGGTACTGCGGTTTCGGTAGCATGGTACTATCTGCCCTGTATAACTGCGGATCCCGCAAGGGAAACTTTCCAGATTTTTTTAATACAATTATAATATTAATTTAAAACGAAAAATGTTCTTTACTCCCAATAATGAGTGTGGTATGCAAATTTTTGATAATTGCCCAGTAACCGGATCTGTTATCTATAAAAAATTAATAACCAATTATTAACATTGTAGTTGTTTTCACTTATACATTATTGTATTTAATTTGTCCATCGCTAATGACTAGCAAAGAAAATACCGAATATTATTACACCACACACTTTTAAAACTACTAATAGTTATTGTTTTTAAGATGTATCACTCTAACTTTAACCTTTGAACTCAGAATTAAACCTACATTATAGAGGTAATGAAAGAGACTAACTTAAGGGAATGACATTGGGTTTAATTACATTATTACATCAGTGTGCACAAACATACATAATTTTGAGTAAATAACGATATCCCCTATTGTTTAAAATTAAAAATAACAATGCGTTTGTCAAGGTGATAAGATGGGTACCAAATATTTGTTAAATTGTATTAAGGTACGTGTGATGATAATTAAGCTAATAGCCAGTTTTTGCCAACCATGTGGATCCGACCAAGCATTTTTTTTCACCAATGAAAAGGATGGTATCTATCGTGGATGTGAGAAATTTAGTTTCATGCAAAAAAAAATCGAGAAAAAAGATATAGGCCAATGAAAATCCTAAAAAAAATACAATAGTTCATTGTATTGTAAAAAATATCAAGAATAATGTTTTTTAAATAAAAATAGCCAAGTTTCCAAGTCCAAGTTTAAAATTTTTTAAAAAATTCATCTTTACACAGGGACATGATTCGTTTCAAGAGAATGTTAATATATAGATATAATTTTAAATATAAGTAAGAATAGCAACATTTCGTGTTATGTGTTTTCAATCGTTTTAAATTTCCATGGTTTCATTGTAATTCTACCAACACTACTGTGTACAAACATCATGTGTGTTCATACAAAATTTTGCATAATTATACAGGGTAATTCCTAAGTTAATACTTCTTTTTTAGCTGTGTATGGAAGACATTAAAATAAACATTTTCAAATACCTTTTTTCAAAAAACTTAAAAATAGGCGACCTGGTCATCAAAACGTAGGTCGGTGGTTATTTATTTATTTGGAAATCTGGTGCCGTTTTTTTTTCTGAAGCAAGTTAATTTTAAATTGGCGACACGTGAAAATGGTAGAATTTAAAAAAAAAATGAACTAGTAGATATGATGCTAATTTACGGTGAGTATCGTCAAAGTGCGGCTGCTGCTTCAAGATTATACGCAGAACGCTTTCCCTTGCGGGCTCATACTACACAAAGAAGTTGTCTTAATGTTATTCAACGGGCAAGTTAGGCATGCAGGACCGTATTTGATCCATAGTGTAATAAATGAATGTAAGTACCTTATTTTTGAGTTTTTTGAAAAAAGGTATTTGAAAATGTTGTTTATTTTAATGCCTTCTATACACAGCTAAAAAAGAAGTCTCAACTTAGGAATCACCCTGTATACATATTTATCTTTTAAGATTAATTAGTAGATTTAAATTAATTTTAGAAGTAGCTATTTTTACAATAAATATTTGTCAGGAAGTGGATTACACAGATTTGTTTATACTCCTTATGTGATGCCCTCATATTTAAAGAAAAAAATATGTTATGAAGAAAACAGATAATTTTAGCTGATTTGGATAATTTTTTAAAGACATCCTAATCGCTTAATTTATCTTTGTGAGTGCCAGCAGCCTGCTGCATCCGCCTTCAGTTTTTTTTTACATTTACAATACTCTGTAATAAAAATTTAAAAATAGGAAACTCCTGTACAAGATCTTATTTAATGTCTACAAGAATTTTTTTTAGTAGGTACCTACTGTGCGCTCACGTGAAAGCTTGAAAAAATCGTAATTAAAAAAAAACTTGATATTCTAAGAAAACGCGTCGCTATAGGTATAGAAAAGATTATAGCAATTTTTAGGAGCAGTTAATTTATCATCATATAAAATAAAAATATACAGGGTGTTCCATTTAAAATAAGAAAGTTTTTAATGTTTAAAGTTTTTTACAATGAACCCTTAATTCTGACATCCCCGTATATTTTATACCAAGTTTAATTATTTTTTGAGAATCAATCTTTAACTATACAATAACAAAAAAAATTTAGTCCAGGAGCTAAGGTAAAAAATATATACCATTAATTTCATCGCTAGGCATTTACGAAATAATTACAAGAGATGCAGAAAAATAAAATTTAATTAAAATTTAAGTAATGCAAAAACCAAAAATATAATAAAAAATGCTATATTGTATTTAAAAAATGAAAGTTGAAGCTACCTCCGGTATAACCGGAAGTGACAGAAACATGTTAATATTTTAGTGTAAGTGAGCATATCGATAACCTTAAACCCAGATTTTCAAAAAAATATTTTCAGTACTTTCCTGAAAAGTTCTAATGCAAGCTCGTCGTGAATCACCCGGTATAGTTCGTGTTATATTATTATAAATAATAAACAACAGTTATAAATAAACAATCGGAGACCTAATAATAAATTTATATTGATATCAGAAAAATAAAAATTGTACTCTTAAAATACAATATAATATAAAAATAGAAAGTCAAAAGGTGAAATTTTAATGATTCAAGATAATACTACTGTAGTCTACATACAGTGTGAACCAAAGGGTTCTAACGGCTAGGTACCCGTGCCATCGGAAATGAGTTCCAACTTATTCATAACCTTAAGAATGTAAATTAGAGGGGTTTTTGCAGGGTCGATCGGTGGAAACGGCTATTTTTGATTTTATTGAGAGGACTGTTGAAGCCTTGGATGAAGGAGATTTAGCGTGCGGTCTTTTCCTTGATCTCTCTAAGGCTTTTAATTGTCTCTCTCATACAGATTTATTGGATAAGCTATATAAATATGGAGTGAGAGGTTCGGCATTGTCGTGGATAAAATCCTACCCAGAAGATAGAACCCAAAAAGTTCTTCCAAGCATTGACAAGAGTTCGTTTCTAATAAGTTGACAATTAACCTTGGTGTACCACAAGGAAGCTCTCTAGGGCCACCTATGTTTATTATTTATCTAAATGACCTACCAACAATTTTATTAAGCCCACTAAGTTCCATCGTAAATTATGCTGATGATACCAATCTACTAATGAGAAAGAAAAATATAATTGATTTATTAAGTATCTTGAAAGAACAATTCTTAATATTAAAAAAGTGGTTCCACGACAATGGCCTTATTCTCAATACAGAAAAAATCCAATGCTTAATTTTATTTTTTATTTTAATTTTATCACTATGGATAAAAAAAACACACACATCTTACAAGAGGTAAACTTTTTAATTATAATTTTCTAAAACACTCTTTAACATTGACAGAGCACAGCTGTCACTATGCTGCCATCACCTTTTTTAATATTTTGCCACAGCATTTAAAATGCATAAATAATTTCAAAAAAGAATTATTTGTTTATGTTAATAATATTGAATCTTATATGATTAAGGAATATATTGATTATAAAAAACGAAATTTGTGATTAGGTACCTGGTACAGATTAAGTGTATTTTACAATTTATTGTTGTTTGTAGGATTTATATAATACCTACTTATGTATTTTTGTAACATTTTTTCGACGTATTTTAAACTTTGTAAATTTCACAAAATTGTTTTGAAATAAATGTTCATCTTAACTTATCTAAGCTAAGTAGTACTCAACTTTTTAATATTTTTCAAAGAAAAAATTATAAGAAGACATTAGATATACAATTTTCAATTACACAGGTGTTCTAATCTAAATAGTCATAGCTTATCTAATAAATACTTTTTTTTAATAGAACATTACCTATAGGTTCATTATAATATTTTCTAATTCCCTATAAAATTACTTAGGTACTCTCAAACACCCCTGATTACAAGTTTCATGTTTATATCTCAAAAACAACATGAGCTATGAAAAAAATGTAATTTAGAAATTAATATAATAATAAATAATTTTATTAAAGTATGTTTAGCTCAAACCTATTATTTTCTTGTGTAGAATCGGTAGTCACTCTATGTCGCATTTTATTACAGACCATTATGTATAGGAATTCAATTTATTAAACTTAAATATCACACAAAATATCCATGAAAACAAAGCTACAAAAAACTTACCAGCAGCGCCCCCGGGGCCAACTGGACCCATACCAGGCTGGTTAACAATTGGACCTGCTCCTGGTGGTCCATAATGGCCAGAAGGAAACTGGCCGCCCTGTGGTGAGCCGTAAGGTCCTTGAGGAGCTCCATAACCTTGAGCTGGAGGTCCATATCCAGGTGCATTTGGAGTGATATAACCAGGGTTAGGTGCAGGGGGATATTGAGCTGAAATTGAATTGAAACAGACCATATATTTGTGTGATTCATGTAATACTTATAGGTATTAGTATTCTTATTGGTGATATTCTATTTGACATGATAACTTTTCAAAATGATATTGACGAGATCCCTTTTAGTAGGCATATACATAAAAGAATGTCACTGGATATTGATAAGTGTCAGTTTATAAGATTCAGTAGACTAATAAGTAGAATTAACAGCACTTTCCATTATTTTATCAATGGTGTTCCTCTTGTGGAGGTCCTAATAATTAAAGATCTTGTAGTTCTCTTGGATAGAAAATTACCATTCACATCATTGCATTTACAACATTATTGGCAAGGTGAATGAAAAGTTGGGATTTATAAAAATATAACACAGAAGACTTTAAGAATAAAAATTCACTTATAAAAACTAAAGGATAATGTTTTTTGCACCAATAAATCAATCAATCGATCATTTAATAACAGATTGAAGTGTTTATAAACATAAACAATTGTAAGATACTATTTAGGGTGATAAGAATTTGACCTATTATTTTTTATATTCCTATTTATGTATTTATCCACTGGATTAATTCCATTCTATAAAAAAAAATTAGATAAAGTACCTAAAGTAACAGTAGGTAAGTAACAAGGATATAAAATATTTCAGAGTTCAAACACTAAACTCATATGCAAAACAGAAAAAAACAATTTAAAGTAAACTTTCTTTATAAATATGCACTACATCAGCCGACTTGCTGGCTGCCAAAAATATTTATCAACACCAGATGCTTTAGGCAACAACAAAATGGTTCAGCCCTTATAGTCTGTAAGCCATATACTGTAAGTGCCTCATCTAAAGCCTCAGGGGACTAAGAGAAACATTGTCTGTCTGCGAAACCCCACCCAATGTATGTCAGTCATTTGGAAAATGTTAAAACTAAAAACATAACCCTAAGTACTGACTAACCACTTCCCTAACAATTTTGGCTAAAAAGTGAGGGCGTTTCAGTAATAACTGAGGTTGATTTACTTGAATTGGAGTAGGTATTTAGGTGGTGGTGTAACCATATACTAAAAATAATAGTTTACTTACTATTATAAGGAGTAGGGTAGCCCTGTTGTCCCTGAGCTGGTGCCGGATAAGACATTCCTAGTGTTGTTGTATGGGTATTCGTAAATTAAACTGGGAATTCTCAAGGTAAATGTAAGCCAGCTATAAGATAACTTATGCAATTATTCCTTTTTAAAGTCGACGTTAAATCCTAAAAATAATGATGTATTGGTCATAATTAGTTTTAAGAAATGACAGCAAATCTATTCCCATTGAATTTCATATCTAATCAGATTCATATATATTACCAAATGTCTATATTAAGTTCACTATTTTGTTATTGCGTAACTTAATAAAATTTTTATTAAATCGAGTTTTAAATATAAATTCTGTTTTCTTTTTTTGAGTTTCTCCCGATTTCTTCTTCTTCTTTCTTCTTCACTTCTTTTTGGCGCCGGCCTGTCGGCTGCGGTTAGCGACATTCGAGTCATTCGACGCACCCGAAAAACAATTTGGACGATCGTAAATTGGTCTGCTTTTATTGAATTCTGGCTCAATATGGAAAATATTTTCATTATTGATTTCAGAAATTTTTTTTATTCCTGATAAAAGCTTCTGCGGCTCCTCAAACTAAAAAAGCGTTCATTAAAATTGAAGATGGCATACGAGGGAGATTCAATAAAAGATGAATAAATCTTGATACAGGTCATTTTAAATTTAAGAAATATAGATTTTAGTCTCGCGACAAGCTTTTTATATCATAAAATTATATAATGTAACAAAATGATTGCTTTGATTTACTTCAAAGTTTATTTTCTTCTTTTTAGCGCATTCCAATAAAAGCTTTGTTTTTTATTTTTTTTTAAATATTAGTAGAGTTGATCGCAGTGTTGTCGAACCTACCGATTCTTCGGTAGATCTACCCATGGAATTCAATCTAAGGATATACCGAAAACCGATGTTTTTCCACCGATTTACAGTCACACATCTGATTTCACCGATTTTTTCGCTACCATAGCCATGTCTGTGTAGCTCTAAAGAGGTTATTAGGTTTTAAAAAAAATTCTTGGAACCGATTTGGGAAATAAATACGTCAGAGTGGTTCATGAGATCGTACCTATATAAGCCCCTTTTTCTCTGTCGACATTCGTTTAAAGCCTTAAACTGCTTTAAATATGAAAATTGTTATAAGAATTTTTATATATAAACCAGATTTTAGGCTTAAACGACTTTCAATGTCAGTCGACAGGATAACGAGCAGGAGAAAATCGTTGAATCTGGGGATTAATCATTAGTTTTGGGAATACTGCTGTGATCATAAACCGTCTGTCACAAGACGGCCGACGCAAATCTTCGTCATTCAGGATTTGCATGATTTCATACTGATTCATTTTTCACTGCCGTTACTATACCGATAAAAGAGAAAGTCGTACCTAGAGTTTCCTTCATTTTAGAAGAGATGGCGCCAAGAGTTAAAAACAACTTATCACCAATTTCTAAAAATTCGGCTTACTCCATGCCTTGCTTGGCAAGTTATTACCTTTATATGATATGAAAAAGAATTGTGCAAAGTGTTTCAATACCTGAAAGTAATTTTTACCGACAAGAAAGGCAGCAGGGTGAGTTTTGAAACTAAAACAAAATAAGTAATAATGCGCAAACTCCTGTAATATGGCTCCGAATCAAAATCCAACGCCAACTTCGATCAATATAAAATGCAATGTGACGTAAATGGAACGCCATGGTGTTCACGAAATATTTACCCATGTAGAAAATGTTGTTTAAAGTGGCCTAAAAGTGTTAAGTGGAATATTTTGTAGAATTTTTGAAAATCGGCGCTGAGAAGCTTGATTTTCTAATAAATGTATCCAATACACGCAGGTGCGTACGCAGCCGTAGTAATAATTTTAACTGGGCCTGCTCCATTGTTGATCAACTCTGAAACCATTTTACAAAAACATGATTTTACTTTACTTTGCTTTCATATTTATAACCATTTGTAGACATCCGTAGATAGATACAACCTTTAGGATTGTAACAGAAACAATTTGATTTTCTAAATTAAATAGCTAGGTGTCTAAATAAGATTTTAAGTTGGTCTAGTAGTTGCCATAATGACTCGCGCCAAACCACCATTTTGTGCGCACATACTCTTTCGGATGAATGTGCATGCGTTGCTAAAAAAATACGAATGAAACGCATTAGGGATATTGGAATTTAAATACATGTTCATATTAATCCAGTATTTTTAAATATAATTTTCTTAAGGGGTTCTCTTTATGCCTTTGTAATGTATTAGTTGATAAGGTTGGGCGGGTATTGATTTTTATGACGCTGGATTGAAGGAAGAATATTCACTGTTTAATAATCGCGATACAGGGTGACTCATACAACAGGAAAAACACTAAAACAATAAAACCTTGATAATAATAAAATTACATTTGCATCTGCAACAATTTAATTTTTAATATGTATTCTATATATTCTCGCCAAATGGGTATTTTATTGCATGCAGTGGATGTATTTGTTAAAATTAGGTATGGCGTTTCCAGATTTTTTTTTTACCAAAAACATCCCTTATCAAGGTAATTTTTGTTGCATTGTTAGTAATTTACCTATCATCAAGCACATTCCACCTAATGGTATTTCCAATATGGTTTATGATATGGAATGGGATGGGAATACAATAAGAATAAAGTCATTCAAAATAAAGATACTAGGAGGCATACCAATTATAGGTTCACCGTGGGAGGGTTTACTCCTTTGTTGTTATCTCCCACTCCTCTTGTTTACATGTTATTTTGGATAATATGTTATGTATAAACTTCCAAAAAGGTATTCCATTCGATGGCTTACCCCTCAGGACTGCCACAATTACCCCAAAGTCTAAGTTTATAGGGAAATATCTCTCAAAGTGACTTCTGTAAGAAAGAAAGGTCCCTGGGATCCTCAAATCTTTCCACCTTACCGAATTGACTTCTAAACAACTGACTGTTTTGGGATCCTTGTATTATAACACCAGCAATACTAACTTTTAAACAAAAGATTGTTGTTTTGTTATTCAAGATTTCTCCAAATATACAGGGTGTTCCTGGATGGGGTTACCTATACCACAAATTTGCCTAATTTTTAATTTCTCAACAAAAAGTCATTCTTTATAAAAAAAATTGCTTGTAATAAATTAAGATTTGTCATTAGAAAATTTACTTTTTGTATACTTACATGGAGGTCAAAATCTTTAAAAAAATAAAAATTAGGTGTATTTGTGGCATAGATAACCCCATCCAGGGAGACCTTGTACCCTTTTCTTCAATATAATTTTCTGAATTGCCATTTTGAAACGACATATTTCAGGATATGAAAATTGCAAGGTTAAATTTATCCTAAAAATACCTCTAAAATGAGGTATTACTCGACTTCCTCCCTTTTTTTCGTTTAAATATATTTGCAAAGATGCAATCAGACACTACAGAGGGTTCAACATTTTTTTAATAGTCTCAGCTAGAATCTAATGTTTAGATAAAGAGGCTTAAAACTCTTAAACCCACCGTCCTTTTAAAAGGACGGGAAATATTACTTACATATCTCAGTATCTTAGTATGTAAATAAGATAGAGATAGTACCACAGACATACGTTTGTTAATAATAAAATTTAAACCAATAGGAATGCTTTAAAAATATTTAATAAAATGTGCCATTTCAAAATTATTTTTTTAATTACGTTTCTATATAACCTTTGGATTACTCTAGCTGATTCTCGCGGCATCGCTGAACTTGTCTCTGTATGTATGTAATAACAAAATACTAATTTTGTGTATACACAATATACATTTCAAAGGGTTTTTTAAGTTGAGCACAACTTTATATGAAACATAATTTACAGGGAACCCCTTCCATGGTTAATTTAGAATCCACCCACAGTTAATATGAACAACGGAAGCTCTAGCAATGGACCTGACCAGATCACCATGGTTGTGGGTTCTCCCTCTGGCATGTCAGTACCATCAGATGATGATGATGACCAATGCCCGTCGTCGCCCGGATCACCTTATGACAATAGCACAGACCTTATGGCTGCTGCTATGGGAGATGAAGTCACTGCACAATTAGCTGCAGCAGGTAAGAAATCAAATCATCAAATTTTAACGCTTCGGATCCACTGGCCGCGTCTCCCACTTTACATTGGTGCTTTGCCGTTTGCCGCGATACCTTCGCGGATAAATCAACGAGATTTCAGCCTATTTTCAGCACAGCGGGTGGAATAGGGCCGTGCGAGGTGCTGATTTTACGCGTTCATGGAGCTGCCGCAGAGAATTCGGCAGCGAGCCACAGGAGGGCGCGTGGATTAATGGGTAACGAAGGTGGTAAGAGAGTTGCAGGCAGTGTTGCCAATCTTCCTGAATTATCGGTAGAGCTACCAAATTTATGAATAATTTGAATGAAATAAACGTCTCGTATTTTTGGCAGGCGGCAAGTCGATAAAATCAACAAAATTTATAAATCGACACATCTAAATGATCGTTTTATCAAAATAATCGATTAATAAATTTAAAAAAGTTATAATCTATTAACGATTCATATGAAATAAACGTATCGTATTTTTGACATGCGGCATGTCGATAAAATTACCAAATTGATGAATCGACACAATCGATTAATCTGAATAATCGTTTTATCAAAATAATCGATTAATAAAAAAACGAATCATCAAAAAAAACGATTAATCGAAATAATCGGTTAAATATATTTTTTTAAAAGTTATAATCCAATAATGATTGATATGAACTAAACGTATCGTATTTTTGGCAGTCGGCAAGTCGATAAAATCAACTAAATTGATTAATCGCGCGACACAATTGATTAATCAAAATAATCGATTAATGAAAAAACCCGTTTAATCAATGAAACTGATTAATCGATTATAAATTTTTAAAAAAGGTATAGGTAATCTAATAATGATTAATCGAATATTTTGCCCACCCCTATTTAGTGACTGTTATTTGTAACTTTGTTCATAAATGTTTATTTCAAAATATAGAGCTCTTTATCTTTTTCATTTTCACCTTAAATTTTTTTTAAAATCAGTTTGTGACTGAGTCATTTAAGTGAACGGATCACTGCGAACGAATCCTTTTGGTGATTGATCTGGTAAGACTTGGGTCACTAAATAGAGCCGTGGTTCCCAGCGGTTCCCTATCCCCACTTGGTTATATTACAATGTATGCATAGGCGACCGACGGCGCAGCAATGCCATTAAACTACGATAACAATCGTGTCGCAGCCCGCTTTCATTATTTCTCCGCGTCCTTTAAAGCGATATAAAAAACGGGGTTTTTACATCACCACTCAAGAGGTTGATAAGGCGATCATCTCTATCGACTAGGGAACAGATCAGCAACTCTTTTGGTTAGGTACTCGAACTCTTTCTGGCATATATTTGTACACTTAGTAATATTAGGGCCAAATAACAGTGATTCAACAAGTGAACATAATAATAATTTCTCCATACAAACTCTTGCATTTTATTCCTTGAGACTCACTTTAGAGACATGTTTAACAAAGGTCAGTCTTTCAATAAAGTGGACACCGAGGCCTTTCACAGTGCTAAAATAGTATATATACCATTTATCATGTAAACTGTGATAATTCTGCTCCCACCTTGGTAAAAGCTGATTATGATTATGTACGCGCATTTATTTATGTATACCAAAAGCATATTTGATGTAAGATCAATTTGTTATTATTAAAATGTTGTCCTTACATGCGTTGACTTAATTAACTCCTTTCAGGACCCGTTGGAGTAGCAGCTGCCGCAGCTATAGTTTCATCAAAAAAGAGAAAGCGACCACATTCGTTTGAAACAAACCCTTCAATAAGAAAGCGACAACAAAATCGGCTATTAAGAAAATTACGAGTAAGTAAATTACCATTTTTTATACTGAAGCTTTTTAAAACTATTATATCAAGTTTGATTTTATTCAGAACTTTAACGGCTTCTAAAAATTAAAACCATCGTACTGTGCATGTAGGATGACGTTTTTCGTGCGAAAAAATTGTTTAGTTAGTAACTGCTACAAGAATCTACGAATTTAGTTTTAATTAATGTTATTTTTGGGATAAAAAGCCAACTAAGTGAAAATATATTATACAGAATGATTACTAAGTTGATACTTATTTTTTAGCTTTGTATAGAAAGCAATTAAAATAAACATTTTCAAATACCTTTTTTCAAAAAACTTAAAAATTTGCGAGATACAGAGGTAAAAAATCTAAGTACGGGCCTGGTCATTAAAACGTAGCCTGCTATACTTTATGGTGTTTGTCTTATCTCTTATTAGCCATGCAATTTACGGGTCGGTGGTGAGTTATTTGGCAATACGCTCCGGTGTGTTTTTCTGAAGCAAGTTAATTTTAAATTGGTGACACGTGAAAATGGTAAAATTTCAAAAAATTAACTAGTAGGTATGGTACTAATTTACGGTGAGTGTCGTCAAAGTGCGGCTGCTGCTTTGAGATTATACGCAGAACGCTTTCCCTTTACGGGGTCATCCTACACCCAGAATTTTTCTTAATATTAATCAACGGACAAGTTAGGCAGAACCGTATTTGATCCATAGTGTAATAAATGAATGTAAGTACCTTATTGTTGAGTTTTTTGAATAAAGGTATTTGAAAATGTTGTTTATTTTAATGCCTTCTATACACAGCTAAAAAATAAGTATCAACTTATGAATCACCCTGTAATATGGAATAGAGGCCTGTACGGGCCGGGTTTTCATTTCAAGCTTCAACGCGGTCCGGCTCGACTCGCCGGGTCGGGTCACCTAAACAATAACGGTTCGGGTTTTGGGTCCCTAACAATTTTTTTCTGTAATAAAAATCCATACTTGTTTTGCTAAAGAAATATCTGAAATAAAAACTTCTTAATTTTACTTGATATAATTCTTATGATACCCTGTATATTAGAAATAGATTTTTTTTTATGAGAATTTTTTTACATCAAGTAATTGTCTTATTAGTACAAAATTACGAATTTTATGTTAGTCAGATTTAATAATTACATGTTGCCTTCTCATATTTAAAACCAACATATTGCTAATGGCATATACAAGACTTGTGACCCAGATGGAGGACTAAGCCGGCATACAAAATTTGGCGCAGTTCACATCGATTTGTGGATCATGTCAATATTAAACAAGGCCGCTAGAGGCGGGCTAGAAATTGTATGGCTTGTAAATGATACTATATATAGCACAGTAGGTAGTTTGTAAATTAAAATAAATTGTCTTAACTTAAATATATTTTTTTGTAATAACAATACAACACTTAAACATTCCATGAAAATAATGGAATAATCCAGTTCTGCTCGCGTCGATGCATTGGTCAAAATGTGTGGTTCATACTACATATCTACATATTGCGCACTCTCAACACAACAAACCCACACACCAGCTAAATAGCAGACTCATTTGCTGAACGCTTGGGTGTATACCATTGGCGATATATTGGTTGTAAATATTCGGGTGCGTCCTATTTTATTACCATTTTTTTTTAGCAAACCATTGATGAGTTCGCCACAAGGGTAGGCCAACAAGCAATAGTCTTGGTAGCTACCCCAGGCAAACCAAATACCAGTTACAAGGTTTTTGGTGCAAAACCTTTGGAAGACGTTATTAAAAACCTTAAAGTTACCATAATGGAGGAGTTGGAAAATGCTTTGGCGCATCAGGTATGTTAGATTATTTTTATTATTATTAAAGTGTGTCTTTTATGTTACAGTTATCCTGTATAATGTACAAAACGTTGTTTCAGTCTTTTATTTCCATATGTAGTAAACCGATTTGACAAGAAGTTTTTTTCTTTTTGTAACACTTCTTTTGACATTTTTTGATTGTGGCCTCTTAAGTTCGTGGCGGGGTTGATGTGGAAGATGTTAAGGTGGTAGTTCATCATCCCCTAGACATAAGATAGTTGCAGGCAGCGTTGTCAATTCTGCTGGTTTATCGGTAGATCTACCAAATTTATTTATCGTTTTCCAATGAATTAAAAAATAAACATGATAAAATAAAATTATCCTATTTGCGGCAGGGGGAGGGGCACCACGCAGCCTCAAGGAGGAGGCGCCACTGATAATATAGTTGCATAAAATGCAACTGTATTATCCTATTTGAAAAATACCTTTAAAACGTTAAATTAAAATAAAACCGAAAAATAATAATACCTACTTATACTTTATGAAATTTCTGTGCGGTGTCAAATTAATCCTAATAATATGCTCTTTTTTAGCGAAAGTTAACTAGTGTATTGCTTATATACAGGGTTGCAATAAATCACGATTTTTTTGGAAAAATCAATAAACCTTATTTTTTCCTTAAGTAAAGCAATAATAAACTTTAAAATTACTTATTTTCATTATTTTGTCTCTATTTGCCCAAAAATATTTGTTGTCTAGATTTACAGTTAGAAAATCTCCTCGGCGACACACAAAATGACATAAAAAATTTCGGCAGCGTGCAGCGTAATTTATGAATATTTTTTACGCTGGACTGATGAGGATTAGTTATATTTACACACTTACATAATGTATCTCTTAGACAAGGAAAGTTCCTCTTCTAAGATGTATCTAAACACTTTTAAATAAACTATCTTCCTTTTTTTCCTGATGAGTTATTTTCTTCGGCGACTTGTTTTTACAGCATTTATAATTTGATATAAACCACGATTGAAATTGAAAAAATCAGTTGATTTAAATCATTGTCCAAATGCAAAATCGGGAGAAAACAATCGAGTGAAAAATACTTACTTATTTTTTTTTTATTCAACTTTTCAACTAATTTGAACCTCTAAATCACGAAATCGTTTTCTAAAAAAATCTTGGCTCCGAACAAAAATTTAAAAAAAAAACGGCTCTCCAGCACCCCCAAAAGCTCCGAAAAAGAAAATGACTTCTTAAAAAAAACTGCCTTCCCAGATATTTCCGAATATCGGGTTTTCAAATTTTTTTATGGATTTTTGGATTATTTTTGGTAAAAAAACGGTGAAATCATGTCAATCATTCGAAAAACAACTCGCGTCTATTTCCCAACACTATTGCAGACACACTGCGCATGTCAGGCGAATAACCTGATGGCGAGATATTTAAAATATATGTAAAAATGAGTTTAATTATTTGTTAATATTTTATTACCTCACGGTGTGAGTCATAGTTTAGATTCTAGAATCTATTAAATTTTTTTGCAAGAATATTGTTGTAATTCGTAGCTTGCCAGTTTGTTAATTTATGGGCCATAATTAAAATGGAGGGGCAGGCTATTAATCAATAAATGTTGTTATTGTTGAGGCCGTAAAGCACCTGTAAAGTAAAAACCTAACCCCCAATGACTCACACCGTGACTTAAAAAATAACCAAAAAACAATTAAACCCATTTCTACCTATATTTTAAATAAACCTCCATCAAGTTATCCGCCTGGCATGTGCAGTGTGCCTGTAATAGCGTTGGGAAATAGACGCGAGTGAAAAGCATTGGTTTTCGGTATATCGGCAGATCTGCCGAAAAATCAGTAGGTTCGACAACACTGTGCGTCAAGTCCGCGGCGCGCCGGTACCAGTTGTACCAATGCAATAGTTCGTACTATTCATAGTATAGTTAGTATAGTACTAAATGGATCGTTGTTAAATACGGTTGACTAGTCAATGGTCACCTAGTTTTTTCCCACATTCTCACTGTGGAAGTTGGTGTTCTTTAAAAAAGTTTTTTTTTAATTAAATGAAAATTTGGTGCATGCAAGTGGCGTTTCAAAAATCGATATGAAGCTTGTTGATCCCAAATTACCCAGCTGCCTTGGTGCCCATTTACCAGTCTGGTGATAAGTTGCATTTTTGCTACTCGATAACAGGATTTGTATTATGTTTAATATTTTTTTTTATTGTAAAATATACAAATTTATTTTCTGATGTTAAGGCCGTATATGTTTTGTAATAGTACAGCCTTAAGTGGATCTTAGTTAATTTATTTCGTTAACACATTCAATCGGACTTTATTGTTATACATATTTAGACATATTAGAAACATTACAAGTTGATATCTAATCTATTATTGCGAGAATTGGTTTGTTGCTTAGTTGAGCCTTAACGACTCCAATGATTACAAGGAAATCTTTAGTAAGCCAACATTTAAGTTGAAAAAAAAGTCGAACGGTTTAAGGTTCTGAATCTGAAAAAACTCATACATAGGTTTAGGGGTCGCTGAGTCAAGAAATATTCATACCAGTTCATGTCAGTGGACCTTTTATGTTCGTTTAAAGGTTAAAGTAAGAATAGAAGGTGAAAAACTTATTGTCTGTTTATCTGTCTGCCTTTTTAACTGCACAAGTTTGCTTGCTTTGTTAGTCTCTACCTATTATGACTAGAGACTTGAAATTTTAACTTAGGTCAGAACTGGATAACAGACAGATTTAACCTGACGACGGCACGGGGATTTCTGGAACACGATTCTGTGATTCCCCGGCGGGTCAGAGTTTTTCAGGTTTAACTGTTAAATACTGAAAAAGAATATTCACTGTTTTGCCTCAAATTTGTTTTATTTAATTAAAATAACTAAAATATACTATTTATTTAATATCGGCAATGTCGATACCCGATACCCGATACCCGATACCGACACACCGATAAATATATATACAGGGTGTCCTAAAAGGTATGGTCAATAATTAAGATTAAGGCTGATTGGATCAAAATAAGGTTAGAACTTCATATAAAATGTTCTCCTATGACCCCTAATTATCGAGATATAGTCCCCTAAATGGATGACTCTGATGATGGTTTTCACTAAATATTTTCGAAACCGTCAAAGATAAAAATATGAAATCTTGAAGTGGACCTAACTTTTTTTGCGTTAGGTTTTGTCCTTTTTTATATTGGACTAAAGAAATATAAAGTTTTCTACAAGAAACAGGTGTTCTAATCAAAATAAAAATTATCTTGTGGATGTGTGTTTAAACAAAAAAAAAATAAAGAAATTAAAATAATAAAATTTTAATTCAACATACAAACTGAAAACAAAATAAACTATACATTTATTCAAACAAGCACAAAACGATAAGAGCAAAACTATAACAGTGTAAGAAATTAATGGCAAAATAATTTTAAAAAAACATTTTAATTTTGTAATGTGCTTAATATGAGCACCTTGTACAGCTACACGTTTTTTAAAGGCAAGCTCTTTGTACCTTAAAAACATGCCTAGAGTAAGGGCTACAAATACAGTATTCTCTTGATAAAACACCCGTAACAACCTAAAGGGGCTACAGTGAGGCCCCAGGCCCTGACATAAATGCCAAGAAGCAAAGTGACTGTAGACGGGTATTCTAGTTCGATAAAAGTTTATAGGAATCTTTGGCGTATTCCTTTACAGATTTGGACGTTGTACAAAATTATGAGCCGTATATATCAACATTGCACGGTTCTTTCTTGGTTTCTTTATGTAGAAACATACATACATCTATGTAAATGTATTTTAAATATTTTATAAATATGGGCAATATTGTTAAAATTGAAAACTATTTGCTGGTTTCATTGACGACTGCACACATCAAGGTTTGGGTTACAAATACAGTTTTCTGTTGATAAAACCCCCACAACAACCTAAAGGGGCTACAGTGGGGCCCCAGGCCATGACATAAATGCCAAGAAGCAAGGTGACTGCAGACGGGTATTCTAGTTCGATAAATGTTTACAGGCAACGTTTGGTGTATTTCTTTACAGATTTGGATGTTGTACAAAATTATGAGCCGTATATATATACATTGCACGGTTCTCGGTTTAGTTTCTTCATGTAGAAACATTGTAAAAATATTTTATAAATATAAACAATATTTGCTGGTTCCATTGACGACTGCACACATCAAGATTTTGGCTACAAATACAGTCATGACAACAGCTACAAATAGCTTTTATTTTCAGGCTCCTCCGCCAATTCAAGAAGACCCTACACTGTTTGAGCTACCGCCCTTGATTATCGATGGTATTCCAACTCCAGGTAAGTACCTAACAAATATAAATTTAAAAATGTTTTAAATGTCATCAAACTGAATTTTTTTATAAAAAATATTAAAAAAACTGTTTAGTCGGCAAAGTAAAACTTTATATTATCAAAAAATGTATTTTTGTTAAGTAGGCTCTTGAATAATTCTCAATAATTAAAAGAAAAATGGGTAAGTTCCCTATTGAATTATACTAAAATCACAAAAAAAGTTTAACTTGAAATTATTAAAACGGGAAATTCAAACAACTCCGAAATAAAGTAAAATTTTTTTTAAAGCTTTGTGCAATGGATTATAGTTTCTGGAAAATTCGACCTACATTAGGAAATAGTGTTTATTAATCTTGTACTAAAAACTTCAAAAGAACTACAGATTTCTTATACATTCAATTTTTTAAATTCCAACTCCAGTCGAGAAAATGACGCAAGCACAGCTGCGAGCCTTTATCCCCCTTATGTTGAAATATTCCACGGGACGAGGTAAACCCGGGTGGGGCAGGGAATCGACTCGACCGCCGTGGTGGCCGAAGGAGTTACCATGGGCCAACGTGAGAATGGATGCGAGAAGTGAGGATGAAAAACAGAAGGTGAGTGTGATAATGGAAATAATCCACTACTACATTTTTGCCGAATAATTTAAGTATAATCAATCAATATTTAAAAAAATATTTATCAAACCCCTCTATATAAAAATTGGCTGATAAGCCTTGTTTTTCTTTTACCTGTTAACTTCAATGGATATAACATCTTTTCTTGGAAAGCGCGTTATGATATATCTCACAATGAACCATGATATGGCGAAACGCGTCTGGGGATGGATCGGAAGGAGGACGGGAAACAAATTTTTTCAAACTTATATTTATACCTTCTCGAAAATTATTGCAGAGTATTTTTAAAATTGAAAAATTCAATTATTAATCGGACATATTAAGCTTGAATTTTGGTCTAATTAAATTGTAGAAGTCCCAAATAATCTATAACATTTAATTTTTAACTTTAAAACGTTCAACCAACTTCACAAACTGTAGACAAAAACACCCATTTTAGGCTTATTTTGACACTGGCATTCTATTCAAAAACTATGTATTCTCAAGATTAGGCGAATTTTCCTATTCCCGCTTTCAAAATCTCAATTTTTCTCAAATTAAAAAAAAATTGGTAAATTCAAGTATACGTGCGTGTTACGAAAAGCTTGAGGAATAAAATAAGCCTAAAATTAACTCTCTAAGAATATTATAGTAGAAACTATAATCGAATATCTAAAACTTTTGGTAAAAAAACGTAAAAAAAAAATTATATTTTTTTCGAACCACTCAGCATACTACCGAAGAACGCGCTTTATATGAATTTTAAAGCCCATTTATCTCTCCAAACAGCAGACCAAACAAAAATGTAAAAAGTCCATTACAGTGGCTCAGAGACGGGTTTAAGCGGACCAGTACCTTAAAAAAAAATTTAATCGTTTGGGTATCAAATTTGACCACTTTTTTCTTATAGATTTCATGGACCCACGCCCTTAGACAAATCGTCATCAACTGTTACAAATTCCACGGCAGGGAAGACCTTTTGCCAGCATTTACGGAAGAGGACGAAAAAGCGAACGCAGCCGCAACAGCCAACGCGAACGTAAGAGAACTTTTTGTTTTGGTGACTTATTTTATGTTTGTTGTGCTAACAGCTTGATATTTGTGTGTTAAATTTAAATAGAACATTTGGTTGCTGGGTTATATTGATGGATTTTTGTTGAAGTCTTAAAATATTGAATATAAAGACTTGTAGTAGTAGTTTGCAGTTGCAAATAATGGTTAGATTCCCGAAAACGTTTCATACTTTGCGTCTGCAAATCTACAGGTGGTTCTTTTTTTTCTATTAAAGACCTTTATGAGATAAAATTTCACCTACGGACTTATCTTTCAATGTAAAATTATGGTTATTTTTCTTTAAAAATAAACTTTCTCTTCAACGAAATAAATACCAATGAAATGTGAGGTTAGAACTTAATAATAATATTTGACAGTTGATAACTGTCTGTCTGTCATATTTGCAGGTACGCATTTTCTGTAATCTTAACCCTAGATTTAAATATATTAGTTTATTTTTGTTGGTTGGTAAATTTTAAAAACTATTATTATGGTTTCGGTACAATTGGGTTACTTAGCAAAAAAGGTTATTTTTTTCTATTATTAGTAGTTTTAGCTGGATATGGGTACCTTACTAACTTTCCCGTTTTTATCACTTACATGCCTTCAAGGCATTAAAATAAAAAAAAAACTGTTTTAAAATTAAAATTTGGCCGTCCTTTTTGGAGCTACTAGTTGTTTACCTTTATTCAGGGTGATTCCTAATTTGATACTTCTGTTTTAGCTGTGTATAGAAGGCATTAAAATAAACAACATTTTCAAATACCTTTTTTCAAAAAACTCAAAAATAATGTACCTACTTGCATTCATTTATTACACTATGGATCAAATACGGTCCTGCCTAACTTGCCCGTTAAATAACATTAAGAAAACTTCTGGGTGTAGGATTAGTCCGCAAGGGAAAGCGTTCTGCGTATAATCTTAAAGCAGCAGCCGCACTTTGACTACACTCATCGCAAATTATCACCATATCTACTAGTTCATTGTTTTCAAATTTTACCATTTTCGCGTGTCACCAATTTGAAATTAACTTGATTCAGAAAAACACACCGCAGCAGATTGCTAGATGAATAACTGACTACCAACTAATAAGAGATAAGACAAACAACATAAAGTATAGCAAGCTATGTTTTGATAACCAAGCTCTCACTTCGATTTTTTACTTCTGTAGGTATCGCCTATTTTTAATTTTTTTTGAAAAAAGGTATTTGAAAATGTTGTTTATTTTAATGCCTTTTATACACAGCTAAAAAAGAAGTATCAACTTAGGAATCATCCTGTAGATAAGAAAATTGTTATTTTCCAAACCAAATACAAAAATTGTTTTAGTATATTTTCTATACAGGGTGATTCAAAAGTACTTTAACAAACTTCGGGATATGGTTTTTAACAAACTTTGGGATATGGTTGCTTACATTATTTTAAGAGGAAAAGTTTTAATAAACTATGTTTTTTTAACGGCTTCGAAAATACAGTGTCCAAATTTTGTAAAAAAAGTAGTAATTTTTAAATAATTAATAAATCCGTTGAGATTTTTAGGTAAAATCTGGGGAATTAAATGAGAAGGTAAATATAATTTATTTAAAAGACAATACACTTTCAGAGATAACCAGTGGCGTCAGTACAAAATTATGCTCTGATTTTATTGTAATAAATACGCTATCTTGTATTTTTTTGATACGGGGGATGCAGGGAACTTCTGAATTTCCAAATCAAAATTTAGAAAAGCTACTACATTTTTTCTTTATATTGAATATTTTAGATTTTAATGTCTATAAAGGGTTGTTAAAAAACCGGAATTTTGTTTTTATATAATAACTTTTTTATTTATTGACCGATTTTATTAATTTTTATCTTGTTTAAGATGGGATAAATCAAGGGAAGCCGCGAATCTTACTTTTTTGGCATTTGTTAAACTTTAAAATCTGCTGGAATTTTTTTTAATAGCACTATATACAGGGTCCTGCAATAGTGCGTAAGGCTTCTATAGCTCCTATACGAATTAAGTTAATACTTTCATTCATGCAGACTTATGCCGTATCATAGGGTGCATTCCAGGAAAATATTTTTCCATATACAGGGTGGCCCAAAAAAGTGTGATAACAAAAAGTTGTATTTTTGTAAACAGAACACAGTATTTTATTGTACATTTAGGTTCGTAATAAACACCTTTATAATTGTCCAAAATTTTATTTATTTTGCTTTGATAGTTTAGGAGTAAATTAAAATAAAAAATATAAGTTTTATGGTCCTGGAAAAAAATCAAAAAAGCCACCTAAATTCATTTTTAAACTATGGAATTTGGTGGATTTATGACAGACCCCTTGTCATAAATCTAGCCCAATCCCATGATTTAAAAAATTAAATTATATGGTTTTTTTGATATTTTTTTTAGGGCCGTCAAACATAACTTTAACTCAAATACAAACCTAAATATGCAATAAAATACTGGTTGTTCCATTTAAAAAAATATAACTTTGTAATCACACTTTTTTTGGGCCACCCTGTATGTGATTTTTTTTCCCTGAAATACACCCTATGATACAGTATAAGTCTGTTTATAAATGAAATTCCTAGCTTAATTTGTGTGGGAATTATAGCAGCCTGACGCACTATTGCAGGACCCTTAGGTGCAAGATTATGAAATTTTAAACATTTCTGAACAGAATTAAAGGTTGTACATGCAAATATGTTAAAAATTAGCTGAGGTATAAATAAAAAAGTTATTATATTAAAACAAAATTCCTGTTTTGTGTTTTTTAACAACCCTGTATAACTGGTTAAAAAGTAAAATCACCTCTTGTCAAAATAACCCACAATTAAATGGCACTTGGTGTTGAGTAATTTGTGCTTTGTCAAATAACTGCAAGCTAGTTCATGTGCTTGAAAAAATCATAAACATGTATGAATCGTTATATGCCTTCAAAATCTCCTTAAAGAAAAACTATTTAATGCCTATTTTTTAATATAATTAAAAATTAGCGTTATATTATCTTGGAAAATTACCGGTCAAACTATCATCGTGATTATAAAATTGCGTTATAGAAATTATTAGAAATAAGTCAGTAAAAATTATCACAAAAATTGTCGGTTATAAACTCGTAAAATAGATGGAAAACTTCCAATGCACATAAAACTATAATTAAAAAATAGATTAGCAAAGAATTGCGTTATAGAAATTATTAGAAACAAGTCAGTAAAAATTATCACAAAAATTGTCGGTTATAAACTCGTAAAATAGATAGAAAACTTCCAATGCACATAAAACTATAATAAAGACATAGATTAGCAAAGAATGGCAATAACTAGAATTTTATCTACTTCCAAGATATCTTTTTTTTTAATAGTTATGGATTCTTATACCTACTGATATACATTTATTGGTCTGGAGTTGATTAGATTAGAAATTATGGGAATTTTTTTATCATGGTGGAAAATGTCATTTTTTTTATAATCAGTTATTTTACTATCTATATTCTATATTAACCTTACTTTTCAAAATTAAAAAAAAAAACTGAACACATGGAATAATATGATAACGTTTTTAATTGTTTCTTGAAAAGGTTTGTGATACTCTATAGTCTATTTTAGAAAGGTGTAGAATAATAAAAGCTCATTAGGTATGCAAAGGGACTACAGAGTGACCCAACGAATATTTAAGTCACTCACAAAATTCTGTATTTTCATCAAGTGCAGGTTGCCTATTGTTATCCATTCACAAACACTAAAAATGGTGGAACAAAGGCGTTCATTATGTACATAGTATTAGGTAGGTACACTTATTTTTTTATTAAACGTTATAAAAAAATACAAAAGTACATTATACAGAAATTAAATTATACAAAATCATAATATTCTTGGTCATCTGAGGAACTGTCATCTCCTCTTGAGGTTATAATTAACGGGTCAAAATCCCACATTTTCTCCTCTTCTTTAATGACATGATGGACTGCTTTTCGTCAGTTCTCCGGTGTCACTTCCTTAATGGCTTAATCAAACAGTAGCTTAACGTCTTTTATTTTGAAGATCGTGTTGTCTCTTGCTACAAATCCTTTCACTTGCGCTTATATAAGTTCTATCGGATTACGATATTGCGGTGTGCGCAGCACAGTTACACTATGTTTTCAGCTATATCTTCCACGGCATATTTCATAAAACGATGTGTAAATTTGCTATAGCTAATAGCTCCTTCTTTATCAAATTATCTTTTTCTTTCTGTGGTTAGTTATCATAAATAATTTAATGCACACAATTTACCTGCGCCTATGGCCGACACCGAAATTGAGCCGAACTATACGGAGTTTCCCATTTTATTACTCTACGCCTTTCTAAAATAGACTATAGGAAGATTTTTATTGAGATACATTTCCAATGAATATAACACAGCGTTATTTTTCTTCTTTTTCTTCTTCTAGTTATATTTATCGGTTGATACCTCGAACATCTCCAAGAATGTTACCATTATTTCGTCATGTTGACCGGTAATTTATTTACTGATATGTCGGTAATTTTTAATTTTTTTAAAATTGGCATTATAATTGTTTGTTTAAAAAATCATATACAGTGACAGGCGTAACATATAGCAAGGTTTAAAGGTTGGAGACAATGACGTTTCTTGAACGGCAGTAGAGTTTTGGACTTGCATTGTCTTTATTTGTTTAGAATCACTACGTTTCAACTGGTAAGCATCTCCAGTCGTGTTCAGGTGTAGACAGTATTCACCTGAAGACGACTGGAGATGCTTACCAGTTGAAACATAGTGATTCTAAACAAATAAAGACAATGCAAGTCCAAAACTCTACTGCCGTTCAATATAGCAAGATGCTACGTTAAATTATTACATGAATAGGGAGCGCTCTATGGTGACTTGAGAGTGAAGTTCTTTCATCTCATGATTTCAATATTATTCTCTACTAGGGTCGAGCGAAAATTACGCGAAAAATAGTTTTTTAATACAGCCAATGCAATAGTGCTTAAAAATTACGGTTTTGGGTTTTCTATGCATTGATCTATCAATATTTGAGAACAAAAAAAAATAATCGTTGCACATTATGCAAAAACATTGTTCATATGTACCTACTATCTGCCTGTCACTGTATCTTTCAAAAAAAAAAATTATTGGTGTCCATGACATTTTTTATGTTTCTCAGAGTTATGCCTGTTGTTATTAATATTATCGAAAACTGGAATTAAGATAATTATATTCACAAAACATGTTTCATACCACAGCACACTATTAAAAATAATAATTCTAAAAATTTAAGGAAAAAACCCGAAAATAACAAAGTTTAATCAGTTATTCCAAAAAAAAATTATATTTTTTTCGGAAAATTGGATTTTTTTTTTAAACTTTACTGCCATTTTTTCGGGTTTTCCAATAAATTTTTCGAATTAACTTTTCGAAAATATTTATAATACTAGCATAATAGGCATCAATCTGATAATGTAAAAACGTACCCGATGTCCTTAAGAGTGAAGTCTAGTCATGCCTTCGTCGTTTTATTTTTTGGATCAATATTTCTTATCCTTTTCGCTTTATTCAAAAGCGACCAAATAGCCGTCCTTGAGTAGTAATTACCTGCAGTTTTGAACTAAAGCAATTTTGATTAATGAATTAATAAAAGCAAAAAACGAAAATTTGTGAAATTTGTCCATTCTTCTTTTTCTGCTTTTATTACTTTATAAATTCAAACTTGTTAAACTTTAAATTGTAGGTAATTATGCTTCAAATGTCAGTATTTGGTCGATTTTTGGATAAAAGGAAAAATTAACGAAATATTGACCAAAAAAACAAAATGGCGAATGCGTTACTAGATCTCACTCCTAACTCTAGAGGACCAAAGCCCTAAAAACCTCGTCTTTTAAATTTTTGGGTTTTACTGAAAAAAAAAACACTAAATATGTTATTTTACAAAGTTTTATTTAGAAACAAACGAGTGTTAAAATTGTAAATTTTAATAAAATTAATTACATGAAAATTTTCCAGGACACATTTAGTTTGCCTATGCCATTTTGGCAAAGCAAAGTCAGAAAGGTTTCCGATGAAAGCAATTTATATGAATTGCTTACAAACTGCAAAGAACATTTTGAATTAACCTTACCTAGTCCAGTTCCAGAACTTAAGTATGCTTTTAAGCCATTTGAACAATTAACCTTACCTAGTCCAGTTCCAGAACTTAAGTGTGCTTTTAAGCCATTTGAACAATTAACCTTACCTAGTCCAGTTCCAGAACTTAAGTATGCTTTTAAGCCAATTCAACGGAACTACATCTACAGTCAATAACACCTATAACACTTAAGATGTCTTCTGCTAGTGAATGATAACTTCATCTGCTTTATTACATTCGTTGCCTGGTTGTAATCTTTTTACACATGCATGTGGGTTTTTGGCTAGTTTTACTTTATATATTTTTGTAATAGAATTGGACAATACACGTTTTTTATATATTTTTTAAAAAGTATTATAGATAGTGATAATTAAGTAAAACATTTTAAAAAATGTAATGATACATTTGTTACAGTTACTAAAAGGTTGCCTAATAAACTGCACTTACAAGGGAACGTTTTAAAATTATTTTAAAATATGTAAGAAGAAAAACAAAAGAACATTGACCACTTTGCATCTCTGAAAATATCTTGATTCTTTAAATGCATAGAAAATGCTGTTTATAAATTAATATACCATGGTTTTTTTATGTTTTTGAAACGTCAAGATCTAATAAGATCTCAAAAAGTATCTAGATTAAAAAGAAAATGGTTTCTTCGGAGGAAATTAAAAAGGTTAGAACATATAGACTATCTGTCTGTCTATATTCGCCATACAAAATAAATTATGAATGTTTTTAAAAAATCTTTATAGTTTTGAAACCTTTATACTTTATTCTCATTTTTTTGTATTTCCAATAACTTTTTCGAATTTTTATTTATGGTGTGATGTGAAACATACTTTATACTAGAAACTCACTGTACATATATAAACCAACCGCTTTTAAGATACATATATAATATATACCATTGAACCATTACATTTTATACATAGATTAATGCTGAATCGCCTTTTAAAAAATATATTGCATATGGCGGCTGTGGGCAAAAAGCATCGAGTCACCAGCAATTTCATTTTTCTGGTCATTTCTACCAATTATAAAGCAGTTTTTGTCCACATCCGCCATTCGACATGTCATTGGATAGCCTAATTCGTATAAAACTTAACATGATAAGTATAAAGCTTTTCCAGAAGTTTTATTAGCTACCGAAGCTGAGTGTTCTGATGTTCTACTCATATCCTGTAAATTTTAAATTCACGATTTTAAATTATCAGTCATCCAAAGCACTTTTGTAGTGACATTTTGTGTTCGCGTTTAAATGCTTGGCATTTTCTAAAATGGAAACAAGGGTCTATCTCTCTTTATTAGTGGTTATACACATACTAAAAATTTTACACACGATTCACTGGTCAATAAATCGTTATCAGCATCAGTGTAGTTGCAATCACACTTGTTAATGGTGCTACGGTCTTCCACAGACCTCCGCTGTTGCCGAATTACCCCCCTATCCATTTCTGCTCTTATTTACCCTATTTTAAAAACGCTTGAGTTTCAGGATGGGAAAATGTATAGGAACTATTGGTTTGGTCAGTAGATTTTAAAAAGTCATAACATATATAGAATGTTCCGGTTGTTCCCTGTATATTTCAGAATCATTTTAAAACGTACCCGTGTATAGACCTAGGGCAATTCTTGTATATTTTTTTTATATACTTTTAATTTTATAGTGTAAATACTGACTAACACTTTTTATGGGGAATCAATCTAATATACCTAATTGTGGTGGCAGATTCATGTTATTTTTTGTTTGTTGTATGTAAATAAAATTTATTTTGCAAGTTTTGGTGTATAGTTTGTGTAGTAGTAGTTGTTTGTGGTTTAAATAATATTTAAAAACCTTTATTATCAAAACCCCAAAAATGACCACATTTAAAAAAAAAATTAATGATTTATTTTAGATTTTTAATCAGTAAATAACAAGCTTAGGTTGTGTTAAAGGTCCATCATCATATCGTGGGCGTACAAGCAGTCTATGTTTTACAAAATTCGAAATTTGCCACATAAGTCCATATTAAGATAACCACGCTTCAAGAAAATAAACATTTAAGTCCATTTTGAGTTAATTTTAGGGTTAGGATAACACGAAATGGACTTAACACGTTTATTTGCCTGAAACGTTACATATGGACTTATGTAATACCAAGCTAAGGTTGTGTTAAAGGCCCATCATCATATCGTGGGTGTACAAGCAGTCCAAATATCACCAGCATATTTTAAAGAAACAGTAATACATTTGTTAAAGTAATATAATTAGCGAAGTACTACCTTTTTGTGCAGACATATTTCAAGTTAACAAAAGAGGACACCGTTGGGACCTACGGCATTCCGAAAATTTTTAACTGTCAACCCAAATCACTCGTTTTGGTTTAATGATAATATTTTTTTACATCATTTACCATCCCAAATGGGAACTTTGGGGCACACTAGAAGTTACGTTATAAACAGAAGACTGGTGACCGTTCACTATCACAAATTGTGATATATTAAATATATAGGAGGTTATGTACTTAAGAAAGTCCCTTTATATTTCAATTTTCCTCAGCTTAACTACTAAAATATTGTGACCAATTTTATCAAACGCCTTACTGGAATAAGTATAAACGGAATTCACCTAAATTTGACAGTTGCATCATCCTTGGCGTAAAGGATAACCTACATCTGTGAGTATGTACTTAGCGTCACTCTCCCACTCCTCCCGTCTCACAAAGGTTCTTTGATACCTATGGGGGAACCACCACCATTACATTTTGTGCTTCCGTAGCTTTCACGATCTCGGCGAAATACTTGTTAGTAGATCAATTTTTAAGCAGGTATATTTAACATAGCACAGTGAAATTTCAACATCCACGACAACTATCTGTTAAAGGATGCCCATCGAACAAGCGACGTGGTTGTTTTTTTTACATCGTACAGTTTTCCATTAACACAATAAAGGTGTTTACTGATACTTCTTTACTTGATCTTTATATGATCGCCTCTAATTAGGCAGGTACAGGTATAGAGCAGGTAGATTTTATTACCTGTGTTTATTGGGGAATCAAAATCTTACATGCTTTATATTATTTTTTATATATTTAGCATCACATCATTTCATACTCACTTTTAAACAAACGTTAATTGTATATGCATGCGTTCAACTAACGTAAAAGATTGTGAAAATTTTGGCTTTTATTTAAAAAATAAAATGTGTTACTGTTGTTTGTGATTAACTTATTACCAGCATGTTTCTCTACTAATATTTTTCAGTGCAACTCCGTGGGGGTGTTAAAAATGCACTCGTCTGGCGTGCCCACTCACAAGATACAGATCCAAGCTAACGGGTCACCGCAGATTATAGCGGCCTCTCCCGAAGGCCTTTCGGGATCCTCAACACAGGTTTGCCTCGACCCCGGAGGCTATAGCTCGGACGTGGACGTGTGTACCCTTAGATTCGCTATATTCGGTGTTGCCTGCATTTTTTATTGCTTTAGAGTGTAGCAGTGGGCATGTCATAATTTTTGTTTCGTTAATTTCAGTAGTAGTTCGTAGCTAGATATTTTTTTTATACAAAAAGGGATCTGTTTGGAAGTGATTAAAAATATCTATGTTATTGGGCACTTTGGTAGATCAAGCGTGAAATCGAAGACGTGGCACTGTTCTTTGCATTTGTCTATATTCTGGTACAACTTTTGGGAAATTGAATTAAATTTAAAAGAAGTATTCCCGATTTTTTGGGTAAAACATTTTTATGTCTTTCGTATGGACTGGTGTCTTTTGTTGTTACAAAGAGAAGTACCAAGCCCTATTTAAATCCTTATTGGGACTCTTCAGAAAGCCATAACCTGTAAGCAACCCCCAGTACAGCGAAAATGTTTTTAAGACTTTTAAGAATAAAAATGTGTTGAAAACCTAGTATCGCCATCTATGCAAAATATTTTTTTCGCGTCGACGACTATCTTTTGCATTGAGTTGATTCCTATAGATGGCAATATTAGGTTTTCATCACATTTTTATTCTTAAAATGTATTAAAAACATTTTCGCTGTACTGGGAATTGCTTACAGGTTATGGCTTTCTGATGAGTCCCAATTAGGACGAAACAGCCTGTGCCCCAGGGAACCCATTACCTTTGGCGTCCCTGTGTGCTTTAATGCAAAAGATAGATGCACTACTTTGTCCGCCTGCTGCTAAAAACCTTTTTTTCAATTAAATAGTATATTTTCTTTTTGTATTACTAGCAAATGATTAAAAAATATACTTCCTCCAAATTTTAAACAACATTCTCTATATATTCTGCCGTTAAAGGAACATTCTCAATAGTTCTGAAAGTGTCATATAACCAACCAAACGCATTAGTTGCCAAAGAAATAATTACCTATTATAAAAATAAAATAATTTCACCCCTCTTAAATTTTTAGATCTACTTTTTTAAACATTTTCCTATGATAAATGCCACTGATACACTTTTTTCAAGTAATTTTAAATTAATGGGTAAAAATTTCCCTTTTGACAATTTTACTCTGGGTTTTAACTAAGGCTGGACGATATTGATCATTTAAATCAATAGCTATAAAAATATATCAATATATCGATATTTTATTTTTTTAAATATCTAGGATTTTTACCCAGCGCTAATTGTAGCTGTGATTTTTTAAAAGGTTGACATTTGTTACTTGGTTAGGGGGTAAACTAAATTTATAGCTATAGCTTGGGAAAAAAATAAACCACATTTTTAGTATTAACTTAAATAATACAGTACCTACCCATTACTTAAAATTTACTTCGTATTATCGTATATCCATGTTTATTTTGTAAAATTTAGTATCACTTTAAATAGATATTGTTTTTTTCAGACGTTTCGATTTTTTAATGTTTATTGCCCATTTAGCTTGGTTTTGTTTGTTTTGTTAACTTTTTTTTTAGGTAATATTGCACATTATGTACATTTATATGACGTATTTGTCATATAGATGATATAAACTAATTATGTATATGCAACAAATTTAGTGCTTAATATGAAAGATGTTAATTTAAAAAATACTTTTTGGTAAAATAATAAAATTGCAATAATTACCTGCTTGCGCGGAGTCGATCTCGAACTCGAGTGTTATCGCATGCGCACTTTAAAATTGGCTATGAGCGGTGATGGCCACTTTTAAAGTGCGCATGCGATAATACTTTGAATGTGTTCGGAATCGACTCCGCGCAAAGACAATAAAACAAATTATTCTATTTTAAAATAGCACATAATTTGCAAAGTTTCCTGCACGTATTTTATTTTGCAAGTTTGTACAATCCTTAATAAAGTTATAACGTAATATGGATAACTGGATTAAAAATACAAAAAGGTGGGTGCTCTCGACATCATATGTAGATACATTTTGTTAACTGACGCAAGCGTTTCATTATGTCAAATTTAATAAAAATGATTTGTATGCAGACTGCAACCCGCAAAACAATAAAGTTAAAGTCGGTAAAGCAGTGGCGGCTCGCGGTCTTAAAATATGGCGAAGAGCTAGGTATAGTGCGGGTACTTAAACATTGACTAAAAACCCGTGTAACAAAACGTCTCTCTTATCCTTATCTGTCCAACGACTGAATGGAGTTTCCAACAAATTAAAAACTATAACATTAATTGGGTTCATTTTTAAAGCACACAACTAAGTAGTTACGTACACTACTGAATTAACTGGAAAATAAAACAACATTTTTTAATCATACAGTAAATCACGTAAAAACGATATCTATAATCGTAAGTTTCGCGAAGCCTCAAAATAAATGCCTTAATGTTAGGCGAACCAATGCTCAAACAATGGTGCATACGACTGATCTATTTTTTAATTGCCCTTCATAATAATGCAAATTGTTACATTGTGTTTTCTTGACTGACGTCACGTAACCATAGCAACGGTGAATATCAAAACCATGTTGGGCGTTGGATCTTCACTTGCTTTGAGCTAACGGACACGGTCGCTGGGGCGCGCCAAAATGCACGAGTGTTTATAATTATTGTCCATCGGAGTTAACCGTGGCCTACATTTGGATTAAATTAATATTATTAATTCGAACATAATTATTTTTTAAGGGCTAAAATGGTAGCTGTATTGGTACATTAATATTTAATATTGTCGAAAAACTTTCCTCCTGGTTTTATTTTTATTTTTTGGTGAAAAGCCCCTTCACCTGACGAGCCGCCACTGCAGTAAAGTTACATTTAGTTTTTTTCTATGAACTATCGCTGCTAAAAAAGTAGACTCAAATATGGAAATTAGTCTTTTAAAATCTTGAAAATTTTCCTGTTTTAGATTTTCCCAAATGTAACAATACAAACATAAAATTTATATTTTATAACGTTTTAATGTATCTTAGTTTATCTTCTTTAAAGTTGCTGAAATTGCAACGCCAAAAAATAAACAGAAAAATCCTTTCAATGGGGTTAACGTCAGTTAATAATAAATCTACAGCTATTAATACAAGGTAGCCTGCTCTCAGCGTAGGGTTTCATAGCATCTAAACTACTCAAATTTTTTATAGTTTTTAAAAATGGAGTTGTAAGGAGGCGTTAGATTAGATTATTTGGGACACCCTGTATAATTTAAAATAATTTTTTTGTAGACTCTGTTTTTGAAAACTATTAAAAAGTTGAGTAGTAGTTGAGCAGCGGGCCACCCTGTATATCCTAAGGTTAATTTTAAAGTATTTTTATAGAACTGCAAAATCTATCATATTCATCATTCAAATAAATTGTCTTGTTTCTAACATTCCATATACAGGGTGTTATGGTAGTTACTTTTTATATTTGAATCGGTTATTTGGAAAGAACTATTACACATTTTCAGAAGAAGTCGCCCATTTAAATATAATAAGTAATTTCAATAATAACCTGTATCTTAATTAAAGTTGTGCCATGTCGAGAGTTTTTTTCTATAAAATTAACTTAATAAGGATTTTTATATTAATATCAGACTAATAATACTGTACGATAATTCACAACATTTTTTTTTCTTTTCCATAGATCACAACACAATACACTCCAACGGTACTCCACACGATTACAAACCCCGATGGTACCGTGAGTATTGTGCAAGTTGATCCCAACAATCCTATTATCACACTACCAGATGGAACCACCGCCCATGTACAGGGTATGGCAACGGTAAGTATTTTTTTAAAATCAGTTTTTACAATGCTGTAAAACCGGTTTAGCAGTTAAAAAATTATAACGAGAATGTACAAACCAGTTTCTTTTTAAATACATGCTTAGGGAAGTGGAATAGTGTAAAAAAGTTCTCTTCGATAGAGTAGGTATATGTATATAGGAAACGCTACCGAAACTTAACTCATTTAAAACCAATGTATTTATTGTGGTTCAATATAGCTCTAGCCTACATATCGCAAGGTCACAGGTTCAAATCCCACCAGGAGTATTTGACTTTTTTTAACACCCTTTATCCCACTAAGCAAAAAAACAACCCAATTTCGTTAGATTCATGTTTTTACGTTACATTGTTACGTTGTACAAAAGGGGTTTGATACGGCGCTATTTCGAAACGTACTGGTCGTAATGTCCGCCAACATAACAAAATCGCAGTTGCATTTAGAAATCAACGTGTTTGATTCAAAAACTATAAACAACCTGGTTTCGTTTTTGAGATGTTTATATTAAGGACTTTTCAAAAAGTTACAATTACGTTGCTTATAACACGTTCTTGCTACGAAACTATAACAAACTAATTTTGTTTTAAAAAGGCAATAAATGCAGGCACAATAAACATTATATTGATGACGAAGTAGATTCATCCTTCAAAAATGTAATATTTTTGTAAACCGTTAAATGTAATTATTTCTTATAGTAAATTAGGCACATACCGTTCCGCAACGAGATAACAAAAATTATATGGATCAAGGTAGCTCTAAAATGTTAATTTTGTCAGTTCCTATAGAAATTATCTTAAAATTAATATTTTACAGCCCGCTTAATCCATACAGAGGGTGATTCACTACAGTTGTTTGTTGGAACTTTTGGGAAAACTACTGAAAATATTTTCTTGAAACTTTGGGATTTTATATTTTTTAATGTGTTCTCTCTAACAAAAATATTGGCGTCTTGCTTTTACTTCCCGTTATATACCGGATGTAGCCGTCAACTTTGTTATTTCCCATTTATATAAAATAACAAAATGTACAGCTACTTTCGATATAATCGGAAGTATAAAATATGAACTCCCAAAGTTTGAAGAAAATAGTGAATGGCCCTGTATATCTATACCTAAAACTATGGATATCGACTGTACTTTAATTTTAATTGTAATGAATATCATAACAAAAAAAATTATATACATATATAAAATATTTTTGTTATCTTTTGGTTTTATAAATATTATTGCATTTTCCATGTGTATGTTTGATTATAGTGCCACTTTCTAATTAAAATAAGGTTGTCACGTTACTGAACATATTTTTGAATTCATGGTAAGTATGCAGGTAGCATAATTCAAATAAAAGGATGTTAATTCTGTAAGGAATGTTTTTTATTTTTTTTATTAGTGACATTTATACATTATTACAGTTACATTATTTTGTATAAATAAAAAAAAAATGTTCTGGTAACCATACCTGAAACAAAGTATAATATTGGTATTAATATTCATTGATTCATTTAAAAATTATTTAATTCGATTCGATAATAATTAAAATGGCACAGTTTATGAAAACATTATAAATTAATCATATAAAATAAAAAAATACAAAAATCATACCATTTAGGTACCTCGAAATTGTCCTGCTTCAATATTGAAATACAGTATTCTGAAAAAAAAATATTTTTTTTATCTCAAAAACGGTAAGCGATACCAAGATGGTGACATTGAGGAAAAGTTTGTGTATTTTAAGGCTTAATTTGGTGAAAGAAAATTGTAAATATTCTCTACCTCCGAGATATCAGAAAAAAAAAAACAGGAAATATCAGGTTTGGTCTGTTTCTAAATTTTTATGTTTTGTTATAAAACCCTATATGTACTATGTATTTAAAAAGCAAAGCTAATATTTGTACATAAAAGTATACCTAGTAAATAATTGATCCAAAGAAAGAAAAATAGGGAAAAAAGTACCAAACTGTATGGATTATGTTATGACCCATTTCTAATCCTCGTCTACCTCTACTACTTTTATTAGAAAATTTAACAATAACTTACCAAGAAATGCTAATTTTGAAGGCCATTTTGAATAAAAACCTAACCTTTACAATAGAATCTTTAAGGAATATTTCAACAAACTAAAGGCATTTCCAGAGAAAATGGTTTCGAGATACGTAATCTAGGCCTCAAACTTTTTTAATTTAATTAGTTATAAAAATATCAATTTTTGGCATAGGGGCATAATAGGGCCTACGCCTACATAAAATAAATGGCCGGCAATTACCGAAAATTATTTTTCTATTTAGTTTAATAGCTATGAGCTATATACTTAACTGTGATCATTTACAAAACATCGAGATTTCCAAATTAATAAACGAATCTAATAGGTACTCACCTTATCCATCTTTTTTTTGAAATTGAAAACTAAGAAAACTAAGTTTTAATATAAAACATGGACAAGAAAGAAAAAACTAATCAAAGTTAGAGGTTATGTTGACCGCATCGCATTTGCGCGTCGTGTCTAAAGTAACGGCACCGGAACGTTATCAGTAAAATGGAAGGTACATTACTGTTGCGAAATTTTATACATTTTAGGGCGTTTTTAATTTAATTGGTGATATTTATTAACATAATTATTTCTTTGTAGTAAACCTGTTTCAGGAACGTTAATAAAATTACGTTATTGGACGAGACAAGATATTTCCTTTTTAAAAACGTTTAATACATAACGTAACAAAGAAATTAAAATAAAAACATGTATGTGATGGTAAAAACAAAACGTATTTTAGTCTAACATAATTGCTACACTACTAAAAAGTGCCGTTAATAATGTTATAATTCCATACTTAAAATTAACATGTCATTGATGTTATTTTTTTAAACGTAAATAAAATCGTCATTAATACGTCAATGAACTGTTTGGGAAAAAACGTTTTTTAAGTTCCTTTAAATTAACGTTAGCAAACGTTAGAAAGATGTTTCTTGCTTAGTGGGATATTTCAGAATAATTTTAAAATATGTACTTAAAACCAACATTTTGTATAATTTTTTTGTTATACCTATACAGGGTGTTATATTAGTTGATTTTTGAACCAATTTTAACTTGGAAAGTTCATATACACATATGTCCTAAAGTGCTTTGTTTTCGATATACAATGTGTTACAGTTTTCTTTTCTGGGTTTTTTTCAAATAATAACAAAAAATTTGACACCTATTTTTAACTATACAGGGTGATTCCTAAGGTGATACTTCTTTTTTAGCTGTGTATAGAAGGCATTAAAATAAACAACATTTTCAAATACCTTTTTCAAAATAATTAAAAATAAGTCACTTTGACGACACTCGTCGTAAATTAGCACCATATCTACTAGTTCATGGTTTTCAAATTTTACCATTTTCACGTTCCACCAGTTTAAAATTAACTTGCTTCAGAAAAACACATCGCAGCGAATTGCCAAGTAACTGACCACCGACCTGTAAATTGCATGACTAACGAGACAAACAACATAAAGTATAGCAGGCTACGTTTTGATGACCAGGCCCGCACTTAGATTTTTTACTTCTGTATCTCGCCTATTTTTAAGTTTTTTGAAAAAAGGTATTTGAAAATGTTGTTTATTTCAATGCCTTCTATACACAGCTAAAAAATAAGTATCAACTTATAAATCGGCCTGTATTATCTAGAGAAAGAAAACCACATATTGCATGTCCATTTTTATATAGAATATAATCATAATATTTATAAAACCAATATATTGCTAATGGCATGTACAAGATTTGTGATCCATATCGAGGACCAAAGTGGGATACATAGTTTGCGTATTTCACATCACGGAAAAGATCACGGTAGAGAGTTAGAAATGACACTATAGTGCTTGAGTTAACGTTAAGCTGCGTACATACATTAGCAATTTATTGGTTTTACGTGAACAAATTACTTCGACTTTTTTCGATTTAATGCACCTAGCGCAGGGTGTTTTTTTTTTTTAAATCAATAATGACGATTAATATATATTCGTTGCTTAACTTACAGGGTCGATGGCTCAGTCGAAGTATTTTGTTCTTAGAAAATAAAATGTCATTTTGGACTTTTACGGGTGTACAACTAAATAGGGACACCGGCTAATCTTGGGAACCGTTTACCGTACAGCTCGCGGAAATAATATTTGTACAAAAGTCACCAAGAGAAATCGCTGGAATTTTTTTTAATTATCTAGGTTGGCCACTAGGGGACGGGATTTTCTCAACAATCCTCTTGGTAAATATACATCAAAGGTAGCACTGCTGCAATATATGAAGAATTCCGAATAACTTGTGTTTTCAAATTTTTGCTTTAACTATTCGAATAAGAGGGGAACGAGGGGTAAAAGTAGTTATTAAAAAAATACTTATAACTTTGGTTTGGCTCACCTGAATTTACCAAACTTGGGCTGGTTAAATAGGGTTTTTATTGTTTTATCAAGTTTATAAAAAACGAAGTCGTTCTAGATTCCGTTGCGATCGTTAGAGGGCAAAAAGGTTAACTGCAATGATTTATTTATTTTTAAGTTGAATAAAAAGAACGAATGAGAAGAAAAAAACCGGAGAACTACTTTTGCCCCTCGTTCCCCTCTCATTTAAATAGTTAAAGCAAAAGCTTAAAAACAAAAGGCATTTAGAATTCTTTATATATTGCAGCAATACCACCTTTGATATACCTTTACCATGAGGATTTTTGAGAAAATTCTGTTTTTTGATGTAGTTACGCACCTTGGCAGACAACTTTCCAGTAATTTCTATTAAGCACTTTTGTTATAAATGGCAATCAATTTCCAAGATACAGCCTGCGTCCCTTTTTAGTTGTACACCCGGTACATAAGATAGTTAAATATGCCATTTTCACCCTTTGTTTATTTATTTTTTAGCTGCAGTCTGGGGATGGTGAGGGCAGCTACTACTACCATGTAAGTAAAGCGCGGAACGCGCGTTGCTCCAGCTCATTAATGCGACTGGGCGAAAATCAAGTGGTTTCGCCAAGTCGCATTAATGATAGAAAAAGACCGCGCGTTAGGTGCTTGACTTACATGGTCGATAGCTCAGTCAAAATTTTTTTGTTCGTGGGAAAAATGCCCTCCGGAAAAATTATATTTTTACAATCGAATTTTTAAACCTTTTGTCTGCACTTTATTTTTAAAAGATGTATTTATTATTTGCAATTATATTGAGTCTCGCACGTCCTTAATTTTATGTAACTATAAGGATTATGTTGGGATAGAAAAGCAAAAGTGCAGTTGCAGAAATAAAAATTAATTTGCATTTTTAACTTAAAGTTGGGTTTTCTGTCAGCGCGGTTTATATTTTATCTATATTAAGAAACCTATGAAACTCAATATTATTGCGAATGTATCTTTAAAAAAAGTGCAGCCAAAAGTTTGAAAATTTCTGCGGTGAAGCGTTCAGGGCTTTTCTTAATTTTTGATTTTTGAATATGATTTTTTCATTTATATTTTTTTTTTCTAGCTGCAGTCTGGCAATGGAGATGGCAGTTCGGTCCATACCATACAAACCATCAGCGAGGGTGGTTCACAGGGTGAAGTTGTCGACTTGAATTCCGTTACCGAGGCTACCCTTAACTCTGATGGTCAAATTATTTTGACAGCTGAGGATGGACATGGTGTGTATTTTTTTTTTAATTTTGAGAATATGATACATAATAATTATAATGCAAAAATTGGTTCTAGTATTTTGTGAAATGGTGAAATAATTCTTTTACTTGAATACTTCTAAACATTTTCAGTATAAGAACCGGCTTTTAAAAATCGGGAAAATACTGACTGAAAATAATAAAACCGATTTTTCAGCAATGTTTTATCTCGCGACATTAATGTAAGAGAAAAACATTTTTTTGGGTGCCTCGCCCAAAAATGTTATACATTTTTTTTCCGCTTTTACCAATTTCTAATAATACAGGGTGATTATTAAGTTGATACTTCTGTTTTGGCTGTGTATAGAAGACATTAAAATAAACAGCAGCCGCACTTTGACGACATTCACCGTAAATTAGCACCATATCTACTAGTTCATTGTTTTCAAATTTTACAATTTTTACGTGTCACCAATTTAAAATTAACTTGCTTCAGAAAAACACACCGCAGCGGATTGACAAATAACTGACCACCGACCCGTAAATTGCCTGACTAATAAGACAAACAACATAAAGTATAGCAGGTTACGTTTTGATGACCAGGCCAGGTATTTGAAAATGTTGTTTATTTTAATGCCTTCTATACACGGCTAAAAAGAAGTATCAACTTAGGAATCACCCTGTATATTAGAAATTACCGATAGTACCGCTGTTATTTATTTTGGCGGGAGGGGGGGGGGGAATGCCCTTTTGCCTGTCATATTTAAATTTTAGAAAAGAAATATTGTCAAAAAACTGCATTTTTTACCTTTTGAGGTGGTTCTTTTTAGTTCAAATCTTGAAACAGGTTCACCACTTCACAAGGATATTTCCATACATCATATTGGTTTCTATTCTTTTTCAATGTCTAAAAATTTTTGATGTACTTAAAAGTACCAATAAAACTATAAATATAAAACATTTAAACATAAAGAGACTTATATACCACGTTTTGTTACGGAAGCCACCCTGAATACTGAGGGTCAAATCATATTGACTGGTGAGGATGGACAGGGTATGTACGATTTTACTACAACTTGGATTATGCTAAGTGTTAAGAGTGTCATGATATGTTGGGTGGTATACCAGGTAGTACTTTTTTTGCAACAATTTATAATATAATGCAAAAAAGTCCTAACTGAAACACACCCTGTACTACATTATTCTTATACTTCTAGAACTAAATTTATTTGAGACTTAAAACTCGATATTTTATAATAGTTAATTTATAACCTCGGTTTTTAAAGAAAATATCACGTAAGTTTATATGTCGACATTTTTCGGATTTTTTTTTTTAATTTACAGTTTATTTTAGAAAGGTTTAGAGTAATAAAAGCTCATTAGAAAAAGGACTACAGAGTTACCCAACGAATATTTAAGCCACTTACTTAATTTGGTATTGATTTCATTGCAAAATTCTTTATTTTCATGAAGTGCAGGTAGTACCATCCGGGTTTGGGCCAAACAAAAGTTTCAAGTAAATTTGTGGTTTCATGTAGCGTCTTAGGAATTGATCTGTACTGTTTTTACTCTAAAATTGTAGGATAGTTGGGTTTTAATGGTTTTAAATATAAGTTACTGAGTTTTCAAATTATTATTTCTTTTAATCTTCGTTACCAAGCCCTTACCTTAAAATAAATACCTCCTCTCCTTCGATTTTTATTTGCCATTAAAAATTCAGTAATGTCATTTTATTTTCATCACAAAACTTTTTTTTAGTAAAATGTATTTCAAATTTTAAAAAACGGGTAACCCACTGTAAACACAGGTATTGACCACAGTGATGGCGCCAGGAGTTTTGGTATGGGTGGGCATTAGTGGGTCCGATGATTTTAGGGTGGGCACCACCCAAATCGAAAACCATTTCTAAGAAAAAAGTCGCCGCCTTTCCCACGCTCTATAATGCCATAAGCGGGGTAAATCCCTTTTCCTATGAAAATTCCATTAAAAAACCGAATCCCTCAATTTTGGATGGGCACTAGGGTGGGCACCCATGTTTTAGGGACCATTTTTAGCAAGAGGGAAATATCAAGAAAATTTAGGAAACTGTTTTGTCTTGTTAATTTTAATTTCTTAAGGGGCTTTTGTCATCTACATGCTTCAGGGCTGAAAAATTCAGGTTTTTACACTTCTAGTGCCTTATTTCTAATAAAAACATTGATTAAAAAGTAGAAATTCCCTTAATTTTACCACGATCTTCCAGACATTTTTTGTTTCTTAGTTCCAAAGTTGAACAAGTAATGAAAGAAAGACAAAATGATAGTGGACAATTTAAAAATATTATTTTCAGTACATATTATCATTACAGATCAGTTCGGTAAGAAAATACAAAAAGCAATGCGAAAGACACAGGCGTGAAAGTGTGATTTAATTGGTACAATATAGACTGTCAGGTTGGTTTAGACTATACCTGGGGTTCCCAAGTCTCGGGACCAAAAAGTTCTTCGCAATTCTAATAATTTTGCACTGCCACAAATTTTCTATAAAATAATTAATTCAATAAGTATTAGTAGTAGTCAGTTAGTATAAAACAATACCAACAATCATAAACGAAATCACAAAAAAACTAAACATAATGAACACATATTATTATAAAGAAATAATAAACACAAAATTCTCCACATTAGTTTGGGGTTCAGGACTTGGAACTAGCTATTTTGGGTAATATGCCTGGACTGGGAACTCTAACTATACCTACATTAACTGTCACCACAGCAACAACTATAGTTTAACAGGCGTTTAATAGACATATTGTGTCTCATTCTATCTCGCATTCTTAACGTTTATGTCTTCGTAATTGCTATAGATTCTACTGCCTAATATGTGTGATATTGTAGTAAAAATGTGACTTTGAAAATTGTCAGTTCTGGCTGACGATTAGCTAAATGAGTATGTACATGTACTTTTAAGGTGTTGAGTTTGTTCAGGTGTGTTGGTTGCTGTGGTAATATCTAAAAGGTACAGGGAAAGGAAAAAATGTCCATTCTTAATTTTAAATGAGATATAATAATAATATTAATTGTTTAATCTGTCGTCTAAAAATGTTGGTAAAATAACTAAATACTCAAAATAGCGAAATGTGGATTTTCTGTAAAAAAAAACAATGCAAACTAATATTTATTTAAATAAATTATTTTAAAATTTTTTCAAATATCTTGGTTATATTTTTCCTTTCTGTCGTTGCCCTGTCCTCTGAAACTTTAGTTCTCTTAACCACATCCCTCTCATTTAATTTTTATAATTCTTCTTCTATGTGTTTTTAATGTCAATACCTTTTGGTCCAGACTTGATATTGAATTTAATTTGACTGTGCTGGTCTCTCCAACAAGCAAATTTGCACTAGTTATTTCTAGTCCAAAAACAATTATTGTTTTTTTCTTACTTTTATTTCCAACAAAAGTGTTCGTAATTCAGTTAATTAAGATAATATCATACCATTAAGTACTGAAGCAGTGTATCCTTTTTGGCCACAACACATTTCTTTCTATCTGAAAACTCTAGTAAAAATGCAATGCAATTTGTGAACAAGAAACGATAGATTGTTAAATTTTAAACTGTTATTCCGTAAGTGTATTCAGTTAAAAGCGTTCTCGGTTCTTTCTCTGTACCTTTTAAATTAAATGTGAACAAAGTTTTATAGAATAGCCCATATTTGCGATGCTCAACAAATTGGAGATAAGCTGAAAATTGGTATGGTGCTTTGTTTTAGAATACTAAATATATCCTGAAATCTCAGCGGTGTGTTTTGGTTGGTTTTACTTTCCGCATAAATTGAACTTTTCTATTACCTTGAAGACAACCGTACCAATCTTGCAATCCATTCATAAAAAAACTTTTTATTCGCTACAACATGTAGAAGCCTCCAGGCACTAGCGACCCAGGTTGAGCGGCCAGGATCGGCCTCCAATACAGGACATAATTTTATAAGAGGCCACTGTGGCCATGGGATACCGACTGTCATGTAGGCGACCATTAAAAATCATGTCCTGTATTGGTCGCTAGTGCGCGGGGGCTCTTAAACCATATTGATCGCCGCGACCTGTCTGCATGTCCTAGGTCGCTATTGCGTGGAAGCTCTTAGCAAACCGTCTGCTATGGTTCAGTAACTATTTTTTTTTTGCGCACATAACAAACATCGTAAACTTCCTGCGTTCCGTTCACTTCTTCCCAGAATATTCGGGTGTACTCGGCTATTGCAAAGAACATATTATTTAGCACGTTTTCGGAATATTCTGGCACTGCTAACTCAAAATGGACTTATTTGGTAGAACATTTTGTCTTCTTCAACTTTTCCTTGGTGGCATTTTGTCCGATACTGCTTCGTTTTCGAGTTAAATCGAGAAAAAAGTCACAGAGGCGGGTATATTTATTTGGGGGGAGGAGATCAGTGTATATTTAGGACTTCAAAATAAATCACCATAACAAATTTCAGCTTGTCTAATTTGTTAAGCATCAACCTTGGACTAGAAATAAAATGCTTAATTAGGAAAACGTATAGGGAATTTTTCACTGTTTTAGTTTTTTTAATGTGAGTTTTCAGGTATCTGCAAATTATTATTTTACCTTATTGAAATGATAGCAAGCTAACACAAGGAATATTATGATTATTTCTAAAGAAAGTGCTAAAACAGTCAGTCATTTTATGTGTTTATAAACTTTAAAAAAATATGTACTGTCAAGATCAGTCAAGAATGTTTAATGTTAATTTTTTAAAACTTTTTAGAAACTGTTTTTCTATATTTTGTAAGCATCCTCAGTTTACTTGCTGTCATAACTTTAAATATTTTTGATTGTCTTGATTTGTTGCATGATATTTATTGAAGGTTTTTTAGTTGAGATGATTTAATAAAATGGTATTTTGTACTTTGTTAATCTCTCTATAATATTAACTTACTTTCAGATAAAAATGTAGTCTAGTCAAATTCGTTAGGTGCACTTTTTTTAAGTATACAATTTTTGATTGCAAATTTTCTAGCACACAATTTTCTTTCTTTGTAAACGCCCTAAGTATCCAGGATGACTTGAATGACAAATAAATTACTGTCTCGTCTATAACTTTTACTAAGTTTTTTACGTAAACTTTTTTTATTAGACATTACAAAGACATTTTGCATTAAATGATATAGTTTTAATTTCTCGTTTGTTATTTACATATTAATTTTATAATTTCTATAAATAAAGTGTTTTGTATAAGCTATCAATTTTAGAACGTAATTCCTAGGCATAAAAGGCTTGGCTCCTATAAATTTTCTGGTTTTTGCGATGAACAATAATTGTTCATTCCATTTTTAACAATTTTAAGTATAGACTATTTCAGAAAGGTCCATCGCAAAGGCCAAAAAACTACAAGGGCGAGCCACTCTTCTGCAATATCTGATAAAAATATGTTTTATTCATTTTCAGTTTATATCTTAAACTATTAATAGTATTATAATTAATTTTGTAGTCGTCCTTTTCCAAATTTTATTAATTCTAAAATATACATATACATATACAATACAATACAAATGATGTCTTATATAATAACGACTAAACAAATTTTGTTGAAACGGTATTTGTTCGGGCTTCGTTGAACATAAAATTATAAACCAGTTCAACTTGGTTGGCAGTAAGTGACCATTTTGGTTAGGTTTGGAACTATTTATTTAGTCCTTATTGTAGTCTTTTTAGGTGTTTAGAAAATGATTTTTTTATAATTATATTTCTATGACCACCACACCAACTACTGTTTTCTGATCATTTAATTTATATTGGTTTTTGAACTTATTAAATTATTTTTCAGTGAGCGGAGTGATCACAGTACCTGTGTCTGCCTCCATGTATCAAACTATGGTTGCTAACATCCAACACCTACACACCAATAGTGACGGAACCGTTTGTGTTACGCCTATGGTGCAAGTACCAAAGGTAAAGGTAAATAATTGTCGTGTGTGGTTTGTTTTTTATATTTTTTTAATTTAGTTTTTAGTTTTGGCGCAGAAAATCTAGTATATGAGACAGTTCCAGGTTTAATGTTTTAAAAATCACTTAGTTAATATGTCACAACTATACTTTCTGTGTGTTCTTAACTAAACTGCTGGACATTAATTGCTTTAGAGCAAGAAAAATTTCGCCTAAATTTAACAGTTAATATTTTCTGAACCAGATATGACCTACGGTTTTGAATGGGTGATAGATTCATCTCTTGAGAAACAATTGTCAATGTTGTATTTTCTATAACTGTCAGAAAATTTTATATACAGGTTGTAACGATGATTTTTGCTCCAATTTTAATTACGTGTAACTTTCACAATAATATTTTAAAATTTTTTCACTTTACGTCAATTGAATCACTGGTTCATAGCAAAGAAAGTAATTTGTTAAATTTTTGATATCTGCTATATTTTAAGAAATACCGATTTTTTTGGAAAACCTTGCTTTATTTCAACTTATTGGTAGCTAGATCTCACTGTGCGTTGTATCGTGCAAACTTTGCCAGTGATTATTATACCTTATGAAAAGCTTGATTATGTTCAGTAACAATAGTTGTACCTAAATGTTATGATGTACAGTGGCGTACATATAAACTTCGAAGAATTCGTCCATTTTTACTCAAAGAGACCTGATATTTGATATTTTGTACATTTTTTCTAATTTCTTAGTTTTTCATATCGCACTACAGGTATATTATACAGTGTTTAAAAAATTTTAACAAAGATAATTTTCTTAATTTAATGTTCTTGGAAAAAATGTATTTATTAATTTCTAACTTTCTAACACTATTCCTAAAATTAAACTTACATTCCTTCAGAGTTCCTCTTCGGGCAAACCTGACCATTTTACTGGTACCTAAACTAAAGCAAACTTGACGGCCCTTTAACAGCCTCAGAATTCAGCGGCAAATGTAGTGATCGATCCCCAATTATATTAAGACACACTGCTTCGGTCGTGATTTTAAAGCCCCCCTTACATATCCAGGAAAGCTCTTAAGAGTATACTTTTGAGGGAATTTTCAGTAGCGCCTACTACCAGCGCCGTTTCCTATTTCCCCTTGGTATAGGTGTTTTAAGACGAGTTTTCTTCACTTATTGGCATGTGAATGTGCACCTAATTCCAAACTTAAGACAATCTAAAATTTTCTATATTGTTTTGTCTTTGCAGGTTGAACCAAATAATGGCGACAGTATGGAGACACTCACAGTAACCCCGAGCGGTCTTAACACACATACCATGATGATCCAGGGTTCCGGTGGCGATGGACCCCAAGTATTACAAGTATTGTCGTTGAAAGACGCAACAGTCCTGACGAAAGCGATGCAAGGCATCTCTGATGTAAAAACCGAAGAAACTATCATAAGTGACCAATAGGAATAAGATGTATATGTAGTTATGTGGTAAAAGTAATGATGTAATGATTCGGGTGTAGAGTGTAAAAGGCCGAAAGTTTACTGAAAGTAACGGTCGAAATGATACGGATGAGACAAGATTTTTGAGACTTTTGAATAGCAAAAATGCACGTGAAGTGTGATGAACTATGAAGGAACATTAGATGATTGATTATGAGAGGCCCAGATTGGGGTATCTTATTTTCTTTGGTAGAAAAATAACAAATTACCAAAACATAGACTTAAACATTTTTTTGATTTTTGTAATTATTATTAAAAAATAGGTGAAATAATTTTAACTGAAATAACTTATAGGCAATGTGGGTTAGAACCTTTTCAGTTTAAGAAAGGTTCGAAGTGAGCTGCCCACTTAATTGCTAAATTTTCATTTAAAGTGGTTTTCACAATAATATTGAGTTTCGTAGGTTTCCCAATACAGGGTGGCCCACTCAACGCATGTTTCCTCGGCATCTAAACTACTCAACTTGTTCATATTTTAACAGAGTTATGGGGGCATTGGATCTACAATTTAAAATTATTTTAAATTATACAGGGTGTCCCAAATAGTCACTGCATATCCAACATACTTTTTTTTTAAACGGAACACCCTATTTATTATATTATTTTTTAATTTTGTATAAAATTCCAGGTTTTTTTATAAAATGTCTTAAGTGTAAATTCAAGATTTTGACGTTAGAAAAAGATGACATTTTGAAACTTTAACAGGCTGTAGCATTAAAATGGCGCATTTTAGAGAAGAATGGTTTTACCCTCCCTATCTAACTTTTTTATTTTCTATACAAAGATACCAACTTTTAGTTAAACTTTTAGATAGAATATAAAATACTAAGTTAGGGAAATGAAAACAATTTTTCTGTAAGATGAACCGTTTCAATGTCACAACCTGTCAAAATCTGAAAATGCCATATTTTAAAGTCAATATCTCAAAAACAATTGAAATTAGACTTATGTTATTTTATACAAAAGGTACGTGGAATTTTATAGCGAATTAGAAAATAATGTATAGGGTGTTCCATTAAAAAAAAAGTATGTTGGATATGCCCAGACGATTTGTATAATTTCAAATAATTTTAAATTGTACATCTAGTGCCTACTTATAACTCTGTTTTTGAGAAATATTAAAAATTTGAGTAGTTTAGATGATGTTTAGATTTCTTGACTGATAGAAGAGTTTTGGACTTTCACTTGAAGACAACTGAAAATACTTACCAGTTGAAACGTATTTTAAAACATAATTTATTTATAGGGTAACTGATCCAGTAATGGACATTGTACCAGTAATGGTCACTTGTTAGATTAATTCACTAAAAATAAGCAAAATATTTGATGTAACCCTAAGTTGGAATTGGCTCAATGACCAGATGACTATTAGCCATCATATCGCAAAACAATAAGTGGCTAACTTCACTTTTATGCCAACTGCCAAATTAATTTTTAAATTTGGTCAGTGTAAAACAGATGTTCTAACGGGATTTGTTTAAAGTGCCTTGCTTTTTGATTTATGCCTGCAAATTGCAATTTTACTGATTTTTTGCACACCTGGGAAGTTTAGACATTAGGAATGTATATAATATTTACTGTGAATTGCATTAACCGAGATATTAATATACAATTGGAAATTTGGGCGGTGACTATTACTAATACACAATAAAACTGAGAGACCCAGTTTTGATCATGAGGGGTGTCCATTTATAGACAGAGCAGATTTAGTTATGGTCACCTTAGCAACTGACTTCATTTTATTTGTTTACATTGCATAATTTGTTTGTAACAAAAATAAAATGAGTTTAAAAAGATAATAAGTACTATATATATAAATAAATATTAAAATAACAAAGCTCTTATTTTAATTTTTAGAAAATGGAAAAAACTAAAAAGGGCGGCACTCGAATAAATTTAAACAATGCCATAGAAGCTGTAACGCAAAATGGCATTAGTAAAAAATCAGCAGCACGTGAATTTAATGTGCCTAGATCGACAGTGGCGTAGCCAGCCTTTGGGGGCGGAGGGGGCAAGCATATGATGGGGAGCCAGGTCGCCACTAATAAAAAATGAAAAAGTGACTTATAAAAAACAAAAAAAAAAAAGGTTGCGCCAATAAGAATAAACTAAATAATAATATTTATTATTTACGGGACCAAAACGGCGGGAGCGTCAAGCGGCAGGGGGGGGGGGGCTTGGGCCTCCCTGCGCCCCCACCTGGCTACGCCACTGTAGATTGACCCTTGTTAGAAAATTATCCTTGCCCACCCCTTCTCGGAGAAAAATGGGTCAAGCAACAGAGCTAACTGAAGCAGAAGAAAATGTTGTTGAAAACTGGATAATAGCAATGGCTCGAAAAGGTTTTCCTGTTCACAAACAAAATCTTCTGTTTTCAGTAAAAAATATGCTTTATGAAACTAGTCGAGACACAAAATATTTAATAAATAAGATGGAAAAATATATTTAAAATAATTTTTGAACTTGGTGTCCATTACTAAATCATAACATGTCCATTACCTACGTTGGTGTGTCCATTACTAGCTCATGTGTCACTTTTTTTTATATATGCGTTTAAAAAAAAAAGTTGTTTTTGTTTCTAAAACCTCTTATTATATTTGGAATGTACATAAAATATGCTTTTAAATTCATTACTTACAAATAACTATATGTTAAGCAATGCATCAGTAAAAGATCATCAAACATCAAATTTGCTTAAGAGTGTCCATTACTGGATCAGTTACCCTAATACATTTTTCTATCTTTCATAATAGAAGATACTGCATACTTTTATGGGATTTTGACATCGTGGAATTTCTCATGCATTATTATGTCATCTACAATATTCTATACTGGGGGTTTCTTACTTAATGATATTTACTTATTTTAATTTGTCATTTGTAAAAAAATTTTAAGTCGAAAAGTTAATATACGCATATGTTCTAAAATGCTTTGTTTCCGATATACGTTTTACTTTTTTTCTAGGTTTTTATTAAAAATCTCCAAAACCGCTTGAGATATTACACGAAATTTTCTTATATAATTTAACGATATAAAAACACATATTTTTAAATCAAAAAGTTTTTCTTTCTCAAAGCAGTGGTGTTGGTACAGCTGCGCCACAATCCAATTTTAATCAAAATTTACGTTACATCACTGATATTTTCGAAGCAATTGATTTATTATTACTTATCATTCAATTTTAAACAAAAAGGTATCTTTCTCTTAAAAATTGATTGAAAAGTAATAATAAAGCAATTGTTTCGAAAATATCAGTGGCGTAACATTTTTTTTTTTTGATAAAATGGTATTAAGGCGCAGCTGTACCTATGGACGTCACTGCTTTTAGGAAGAAAAAATTTTGGGGGTAAAAATATGTGCTTTTATATTGTAATAGTCTGTACCAAAATTTTGTGTAATATTTCAAGCGGTCTTTGAAATTTTTGATAAAAACCCAGAAAAAATTAAAACTTGTGTATATTGAAAACAAAGTATTTTAGGACATATGCGTGTAAGAACTTTTCGACTAAAAATTGGTCCGGGAATGGCCCATTAAAATAATTACATACCATTAAGTAACACCCTGTATATAATGTGTATATTTTGTAGATACAATTTTATTAAGTTATACTCATAGAAGTGTACATTATCCTTTTGAAAATTTCTACGGGACACTATAAACGGAAGAGTAAGGTTCGGCGGGAAGAATTTATAACAACATTATTTTGAGCCTCACTTTTGGTAAATTTTCTGTATGCTAATAATTCGACCTATTCTGTAGTTCTATTATAGTTTATACGGTAACCGATTTTCTCTTTTTGGTGCTATCAAGACTATTATTCTGTAATCGAATTATCTTTTTATTTACTGTTATATTATATATTTTTTATTTATACCAGAGTACCGGGGTTTTTACTTTTCTGTTTTTGCATAATTTTTTATACAGGGTGATGTAAGTACAAAAAATGTTAGGTCATATTCCTGACGTAATTTTTTAGGAAAAAAAGGTACATAAACTTTGGTTCTAACGGGCAGCAGATGTAACTTTTTCCCTGTCATTTTCATTATCGATAATATATTCTGCAACATTGACTTTTCAAATTAAAAAAATTCCAAATCCTTCCAAAGATATTTAGGCAAAACCGAATTTTCGCGATTTCTTTTTTTATATATATTTGAGGAGATCTGTTAAAATAAAGCTTACAAACACTCTGATTACCATTTTTTTCCTCTACAAGTTGGTGTAATTAGAATTTTAATCCGATTGTATTTTTTTTAAGGGTGAGGCCCAGTGATGCATTCGTTGTTTTTTGATTAATATCTCGTTAGTTTTTCCTTTTACCAAAAATCGGCTAAATACCGACATTTTAAGCTACAATTTAAAGTTAAACAAGTTTAAATTTATAAAGTAATAAAAGCAGAAAAAGAAAAATGGATAAATATGACAAATTTTCGTTTTTTGGTTTTATTAATTTATTAATCAAAATTTCTTTAGTTCAAAACTGTAGGTAATTGCTACTCAAGGACGGGTATTTGGCTCCTTTTTGAATAAAGCGAAAAGGATAAGAAATATTGATCAAAAAATGAAATGGCATAATAAACATTATCGAACATTATTCAAGACAAGAAAATTTGGATATGTTGACGTCCAGAGTCAAATTATTTCTAGCTGGCTTTGAAAACAAAATAAGGGTAATAGATACAATATGAATTAGCCCCTATTGGCATTGACGATGGATCTTTAGGTCCGAAACGTATTATTAAATTTAAATAAAAACGAAATCGCGAAAATTCGCCCAAAGATCTTTTGAAGAATTAGGAGTTTGTTAAATTTGAAAAAACAATGTCCTAGAATTTAGATGTTATACGCTCAAATGATGCGGATTTTTTAGGTTATTCAGTTTTTGTCAATCAATCAGAACTATAAACATGACAGGATTTTAAAGTGAACATTGAATACGAAAATTTTCTCGGACGTTTCGGGGAAGGGGGGAGGAGTGTCAAAACACCCCCCCTGCGTGTGCCCCGCCCTAAAGTTCCTGTATACTTAAAGCTAAGCACTTTAGACTCCATATTTGTAATATTTTGTATCCATAATATTAGCTCATGCAAATGGTCTTAAATTTTTTACTTTGTTAGGACCAGTATTAATTCTATAAATTATAATTATACATTATGCTTTGGCATAAAAGTAAAAGAACCCGACCGACTAAGATTGCGACTACTTTTTCGCCTTTTTTCTTGTAACCGAATAAACAAAAACCTACCAAATTTCATTTGGTTTGGCTACTTTTAGTCCTATCATAATATTACACAGAAAAGCTCACAATGAAGTAGTCATAACCTTTAAAATTTTAAATTTATTATAAAATGTATTTTTACCTTATGTTTAGATTTTGCTTAAATCTTATAGCCCCAAAAGGCAGAATTTTATTAATTGAATCATTGTTATTTTAAAGTTTATACAAAAAACCGTTTTTGTTTTAGCATATATTTGTACATATAGGGTAATTTTAATTAGAATATTATCAATTAATTTTATTTATAATTTAATTTTGGGTGCAAAAAAAAATTAAACATGTTTTGTCTCTTTTTACACGTTGTTTTTATATGTTGTTATTTCTTTTTATTGTTAAATTTATGACTATTGTTAATACAATGCTTTTTATTAAACTTATTCATTTACAGCTGGTGTCAATAGTACAGCAGCTTTGTTAGTTGGGGCTATACAGAGTTGAAAACGCTTAAAAATACAACTAAATTATTTTACACTCTCACAAGGTGGCCCGCTCTCAACGCGGATTCTAAAGCATCAAATTTTTAATATTTTTCCAAATTCTTCGAATTATGTAGTCAGGGCATGTCCAACATTTTTTTTTTAGAACACTATATATTTTTTAATTCCTTATAAATATCCACGTATGTTTTGTATGAAATGTCATATGTCTAAGTTCAATTGTTTTTGAAATATTTACTTTTAAAAAATGGCATTTTCAAACTTTAACAGGCTGTAGCATTGGAACGGTGCAGAAAAATGGTTTGCACCTCCCTATCTTAGTTTTTATTTCCTATCCAAACGGCACCGATTAAGGTTTAACATGTTAAGCCGTCATGTTAAACCTAAAACAATATTTTTGGTTTTACATACAAACCGGAAGTTAAATTAAATAATTTTGGACTCCATTCATTTTAATTAAATGAATTGCTGCTGTAAAAGAGTTAACCTACTTTTTCGCGCTTTTGACACTTTCTGTAAATAGGTAATTTACAAATTGTTCCGTTACAAAAGTTTAAAAGGTATTGTGTATTATTTTAATAGCCCAGGAGGCGATGGCATGAAATCCTACGTCTTCTATGATGTCTTTGGTTTTTATTTTTATCTTAAACTATTAATTGTCTTGACATTTTGAACTTCGGCTAGCCCAGGGTTAGCCAATATAGTCCCAAGATATATTAATATATTTTAGAGGAAAAAAAGATATGTTCGATGACGTAAGGTTTTACGCCATCGCTTCTCGATAGGGTGTTTCGAAAAAACCTATTTCAAAATATGTTGCAATTTTTTTTTGCAAAATATTAATTTAATTTTTTTTGTATAAAGCATTTTATTGTAAAGCTGTTATAAATGTTTAGGAATTAGGTCTAGTGATACATGCGCCATTTTTTTTTTCATTAATTTTTTTTTACTTTTCATCCAACAATCGGTTATTAGGTTAAAAATTTACAAAGTAATAAAAATAAAAAAAATTTGGACAAATTTTCTAAACTTTCGTTTTTTGCTTTTTTTAGTTAATTAATCAAATTTTAATTGAATTAAATCTGCAGGTAATCGCTACCTTAAGACGGGCGTTTGGCCACTTTTTGGCTAAAGCGAAATTTATACGAAATATTGTTCAAAAATGAAATTGTGTATGCGTCAATGGCCCTAATTCTTACCGTTTGAACCGCTTTGCTTAATCCTAATATGATCTGAGTTGTTCTGACGAGAACGCCCAGTGTGCAAGGTGCATTTTAAATAGACAATTGAGTATGGTTTAAATTGTTTTGTCGAGATATGGGGGCTTTAGTCGGTAAATATTAAAAACAACTTATACGCTCACCACGCTAAAATTGATGTTGTTTTCAGGAATGATGTATTTTGAGGTGTAGATTACGAATCTGATTTTCGTCGAAGACGCTTAGTTTTTGGGATATTCCTTCTTAGAAGGACACATTTCCGACGTAAATTGTTTTTGACTCGTAATATACGCCTTAACGTACGTGCTTCCTGAAAAACCATCAATTTTGGCGTGATGAGCGTATAATATATATTTACCAGGTTCAGAGTAACTAAATCCTAGTGTATTGCCGGCCATGCATTAATCTTACCAAATTTGCACAATGCATTAAAATGCAATGATACCTTACGATTTTTACATACCAACAATTGTTATATTCTTAAATTGCCCTGCATATAGATTGTTAGTTATTAATTAAGTTAGAGACTGTAGTAACTAAATCGCAGACTTTGTTATAATATTTTTTTTACGAAAACCTTAGGTTAATGTAAGCATAGACATGGACATGTCTATTTAAAGTATTCCACAAAATAATTGGGTTTATGAATATTGATTTACTTTATATTAGGTTGTGTTGACCGAAATTGTATAGTTTACTACTTTATTGTTGCTAAGACATACGTGATTATGAACTTTTTACCACCACTTTTTTTTGCCATTTTATCCAGAAGTATGAATGAAAAGTATATTGTGGGACATTGACGTTCTCTAAGGACTGGAATTGAAACAGGTAACACTTTAAGTGGTGAAGAAATGTTAATTCTATCTCAAACAGGTTTAATTACTTTAGTCTATGTAAAAGCCATCTTAAAATAAACTGGTCAAAAATTAATATGGGTCATCACTCTTCAGCATTATTGATATAGATGAATTTCCTTTTAAACAATTTTTATTTGAATTTTGAACAGTTTGTTTTTAAATCTGGGTGGCCGATAATAATAATTCTTTATATGTGTACAAACTATTAATTTAATAAAATTAAAAATAGGAATAGATGAAATTTGTATGTTTTGTTCTGGGATTTATGTGAAACAATCTTTATACCTCAATTTTTGTACTAAAAAGGACTTACTAGTACGAAATTACGTACATTTAAAATAGTTTTTGTTCAAGTTTGGTACGTGCTACGAGTAATGATAATACGTTTTCACAGGGTTAAAAGTATTTTTATTATGGTATAATGGTCAATTTTATATAAAAAGGTATTGAAACTTTAATACAACGATTAAATAAGGGCACTTTATGTTTTTCAGATACTGTATGTGAAATTGTTGAGACCAAGGCTTAATTAAACAAAATTAATTACAATTAACATAATAAACATTTTACATATTAAGGACACAACCTGAAGACGAGTAGAAATACCTACTAGTTGAAACGTTGTGATTTAAAATAAATACAATGCAAGGCCAAAACTCTTCCATCATTCAATTATAAATATGTTCTATTCGAAGGGTTTCAAGTGGCGACTTTCTAGATATGGCCCTAATTCAACACGCTGTACATACGCCACTTATCACATATCTCATCATAAAAAAATAATAATACCTCATACGGGCACAAGTACAACTACTCCCATTGGTCACTTTTGAATATATTTAAACCATTTTTAACAACGTTACAGCACCATTACTGTAACAGCAAACTATTGCTACATTTTTCATAATAAACACGGCCGATTAACTTATTAATAATTATAACCTGACCAATTATGTTGCAGCATTAATATTAAGGAATCGGAAAACGATGCTGAGGTCTCAATAAAATGTTAGAAACATTTTCGGTTGTGGATGCCTAGTTAATGTAAATATGTGTCGTTTTAACTGTAGTGATATAGCTCTACTGTAAAATAAATAACGATGTACCTAGAATTTAACTTATGTTAAAATTCGTTGAGGCGGCTTTAAAAAACCACTTAGTCCGCTTAGTACATATACTTGTATAGAAGAGACCATCGAAAATTTATTTATAAAGGTTGCCGATATTAAACAGCTGAGCCGGCATTATACCTTGACCGACCAGTTAAAAAACATGGGTTATTCCACACGAAATTCGGTTATAATAATCGAAAAGCCAGAAACAACGTTAATATGTATTTTTTCGGGCCTCGTGCAAAAATTTCTCCATCCAGAGAATCACCCATAAATTTAATATTTTTTGCTGGTCGACACGCAGCTGTATGGGTGATTCTCTTTGACGTTTTTTCTGGTGTTTCAATTATTAAAACCGAATTTCGTGTAGAAAAACTTATTTTTTAAACTTGTTGGGCCTGGTAGATGCCGGCTAAGCCGTTTGATGTCCGCAACCTTTATAAATGAATTTTCGATGATCCCTTTTATCAAACAGCACATTTTGATATATTTTTGCTTTGACAAAAAATATAAATTACTATTTTTTTATTATAACTGTATAGTTTTGCCGTACATATTTTAAAAGTAACGCCTTAACGAATTAAATAAAATACAAGTTATGTAACTTCATCCTAGCAAACTTGTAAAATGCCAAAGAGTAGAGTTTGTATGTTTAATAATTTTCATTTATCGTGAAATTAAAAAATTAATTTATCTAACTCTTTTTTTTTGTTTTATATTTATCTTCGACTTTGTGCAAAATTTTTTTACAAATGTATTATAGTTTTTTTTTGAATTATAATATCTACTATTAAAATTAAAGAGAAATTGTACAGTGTACACAAAATTCTTAACCATTTTATTAGTTGTCACACTAATATTATTATTTTTTTTTTAATTATGAAAGTTCCAATACATATTTTTATTATTCGACCATTGTTTGTAAAAGAATATTAAGAGCAGGGCTCTTAACATTAATTGTCGCTTGCAGTAGAAAATATTGTAAGTAAAACGGATGTTACACAATATTTTTAGTAAACATTTTAAAATAGTCAATTATCATTCAATCGATCAATACTTAAACCTACTTGCTAATAAATATTGAAACTGGGTTATAATGGGTTCTTTGCCAGTTCGGTCCATTTTTCTGTAATTTTTGAAGTAAAGATTTAAAATTTTTAGGAGTTAATAAGAGTTAGGCCTAGTTACTCATTCATCATTTCATGTTTTGATCAATATTTCGTATACTTTTCGCTTTATCCAAAAGACGGCCAAATACCCGCGATTAAGTACCTACAGCTTTAAAGAAATTTTAATTGATGAATTATTAAAAACAAAAAAATGGACAAATTTCATATATTTTCGTTTTTTGCTTTTATTAATTTATTAATCAAAATTTCTTTAGTTCAGAACTGTAGAAAATTGCTGCTCAAGGACGGCTATTTGGCCCCTTTTTGAATAAAGCAAAAAGAATAAGAAATATTGATCAAAAAATTAAATGGCGAATGCATCCCTAGACTTCACTCTTAACATGTGTGTAAAATGTCATTTTTCGGCCAAATCAAACCTTCAAAGCTACTTCCGGTTTAATCGAAAGTGAGGTAAAGTTTTGATATTCAAATGAAACCCTGCTATTTTTATTCGAGGCTTTAAGGGTAGGCCAGGAATCGGTACAGGAATACATTCAGCTTTCGCTTTTTAAAAACACGTTTTCCTATTATTTTGCAGCTTTATTTTGCACTTGTTCTATTTTTAAAAAACTTATTTAGATTTTGGATTTGCATAGTGCAGTGCTTGTCTTATTGGCTCCTATTCAGGAGTGTCCACATGTATTTGTTTTTATTTCCTTCCAGTCGAAACCAAATAAACTATAGTATTTTAATACATTACATTTATTATGCACATAATCTCCTACGTTTAAAAACATTGTTTACGAAACATGATTACCACATTATCCCTTATTTTTAACAAAATCTTTACTTCAAATCATATAAAAAAAAATCGGTTTTGTGTCATCCAGTATACAGTCTAATGCTATGAAAACTAGCTAATAAAAAAATAGTTTTTGGTACAGTCGGTGCAGTATAGTAAACTGTAACCTTAGCCCAGAATGTTTAGAATGTGAAGTAACGAGAAGAAGATGAGAAACATTTTTTTTTGTAAGAATAATTTAAACATTACAATGACAAGTCAAAGTGTTAGATGGAGACATGAATCAAGTAAACTTAAACATTCGACCTAAATGGGTTAAAAGGCGGCGACGTAAATGCCGAGAAGAGAAGTGAATTTAGATGGATATTCGCATTCGCTGAATGTTTATTACAGGCAATGTTTGGCATAACCCGTACAGATTTGGACGTCGTACAAAAGTAGGAGCAGTAACATTTTTACATTGCATCGTTTCTCTTGGTTGGAGACAACACTACTAAAGAACCAAGCAATTTATCACTGGTTGTGCCTAAATTCAAGGATTGACTAAACTAGCAGTAGTTGGGCTCATGGTTTTGTTATTAAAAATATCTTTTCCGTTGGGTTTTAAAGCCAACTTTATTTCTCTAACAAATAATTTTCAAGAACGCTTCTGCAACTTTTTTTGGGAAGGTCAAAGTTGACAGTCATCAGTGGTTAAAGCATTTATTTAATTGGACAGATTGTGCTTAATTTAACAAGTACACGAATTTCAAAAGCTTGAACTCAAAATCAGCTTTTGGTCTTTTTGTTTTTTAAATTTTGTATTAAGAGTGAACTCTAGTGATGCATTCGGCATTTCATTTTTTGATCGATATTTCTTATCCTTTTAGCTTTATTCAAAAAGCGGCCGAATACCCGTCCTTGAGTAGTAATTACCTACAGTTTTGAACTAAAGAAATTTTGATCAATGAGTTATTAAAAAAAATTGTGAAATTAGTTCATTTTTCTTTTTCTCCTTTTGTTACTTTATAAATTTAAACTTGTTTAACTTTAAATTGTAGGTATTTATGCTTCAAATATCTGTATTTGGCCGATTTTTGGATAAAAGGAAAAAATAACGAAATATTGGTTTTAAAAAACGAAATGGCGAATGCGCCATTAGATCTCACTCTTAATGAATATGATTTTACAAGAACATACATATTTTTCAATTTTAAAGTTTCTAGGTTGCATTTCTTTCTGGGGTAATTTCAACATCTTTGTAGTTTTTCTGCCATGAACAGAATTTAAAAAAAAAGAATATTTGATATTTTCCCCTAAAAAACTATCAGTATATCGGCTTGTTAAATTTTGTATTAGCTATATACAGGGTGGCGACTTTAAATGTAATAAATTTACTAGAAAGTTAGGAAAAAATATTAGTGAAAAATGCAAAAATATGTCGGTTTGTTCCAGTTAAAATCCTAACCCTGTATAACTCGATGGTAACAAAATTTAGACCATTAAAGCATGTATGGGCATTTATTTCTGTAGTTATTTTATGGCCATTCCACCCATCCGCGTTACTTTGGCATAGTGATCGCTACTTTCATCAAAATTTCAAGTATTACGGACACACGTAGAATGATCGGGAAGTGGGTTTTAAATATACAGATATTTTTGATCGTATTAGTGCAATGTGTGTGTTCATTCATACCAGTTAAAAATGGGTGAAATCTATAGATAAGATTTTATAAGCCGTTTTCTGTATTATATTTGTATTAAAAACACCATTTCAAAAATAAATACCTGGAAATAATGAGTTTTGTGTGTATATATTAGGCACAAGTCAAGCTAGACTTTAAATTTTCTTACTACCTACTAAAATATATTTTCAAAAAGTGTAAAAAATGTCGGGGTCCTAAGTGTTGTATGTTATGTAAAGACGATATCTAATAGTAGATTGTAGTTGTAATAAATTTGAAAACTTTAAAAACCTATCCGGCACCATCACTATAGTTTTCCGAAATTAACGTTTAAACAAATGGATGTTTCATAAATTTCGATCAGGATAGATTTTTTGCATAAAGTTTATATCAATTGAATATCCAAAGGTCATTGATTGTTTTTAATAATTAATTATTATGTTTTTTAATTGTGAAATATAGAATGTAAATAAATGTGAATCGTTGTTTTTTTACAGTTTTATTTATTAGTTATTAAGGCTTAAGAGTGAAGTATAGTTTTTCATTCGCCATTTAATTTTTTGATCAATATTTATTATCCTTTTCGTTTTATTCAAAAAGCGGCCAAAGAGCCGTCTTGAGTAGCAATTACCTACGGTTTCGAACTAAAGAAATTTTGATTAATAAATTAATAAAAGCAAAAAACGAAAGTTTGTGAAATTTATTACTTTATAAATTCAGACTTGTGTAACTTTAAATTGTAGGTAATTATGTCGGTATTTGGCCGATTTTTGGATAAAAGGAAAAATTAACGAAATATTGATCAAAAAACGAAATGGCGAATGCGTCACTAGACCTCTCTTTTCATTGATAAACAGTAGCAAACCTACAAAAAAAATTTCTCCAGAGGTCATGTCAGTAGCGGTTCAGGGAGGGGGGTAAAATAAAGAAATCGATTTAGAGAAATAATAATAATTCGATTTTAGTAGATTACTGCAAAAGTTCCTCACCAGTGAGGAAAGGGCAGGGCATCTTTCTACATGTAAAAAAGTGCGGTAAAGTAATACTTGTAGACCTTATCTTATAGGATTTTACTTTAATGCCATTTCCATGAGCGTGCAGGAAGTATCAGTTTTCTGTAATTTGGAAAAGTGATTTTTTCTGTATTAGTGCAATTCCGCACTACTAAGGAAAAGGGCGTCATTCTACATGTAAAACAGTGCGGAAATATGATGCTTTTAGACCGTATGAACATGCAGAAAGTATAACTTTTCTGTGATTCCAAAAAGTGATTTTTTCGCGCTAGTGCGGAAAAGTAAGTTTTCATCCTTTGATCAACGACAGTAATCATATTAATTGATGATATTTAATTTATATATAGGTACAGGGTGATTCCTAAGTTGATACTTCTTTTTTAGTTGCGTATAAAAGGCATTAAAATAAACATTTTCAAAAAATTTAAAAATAAGCGAGATACAGAAGTAAAAAATCTAAGTGCGGGCCTGGTCATTAAAACGTAGCCTGCTATACTTTATGTTGTTTGTCTTATTAGTCATGCACTCAGTTATTTGGCAATCCGCTGCGGTGTGTTTTTCTGAAGCAAGTTTATTTTAAATTGGTGACACGTGAAAATGGTAAAATTTGAAAACAATGAACTAGTATATATGGTGCTGTCGTCAAAGTGCGGCTGCTGCTTCGAGATTATACGCAGAACGCTTTCCCTTGCGGGCTCATCCTACACCCAGAAGTTTTCTTAATGTTATTTAACGGCCAAGTTAGGCAGAACCGCATTTGATCCATAGTGTAATGAATGTAAGTACCTTTATTCTGAGTTTTTTGAAAAAATGTATTTGAAAATGTTGTTTATTTTAATGCCTTCTATACACAGCTAAAAAATAAGTATCACCCTGTATTTTATATTTACCCTGTAGTCTATAGACTGGCAGGAAACCAAACCCATTAATTTTTATAAAAAAATATATACGACTAAAACTTTTGACCATAATCGACCAGGATTTTAATGTTTTTGATACAGCAGGTACTACAACCAGTAATTAAAGTGTTGTTAAAATTTAACACGATATAAATCCTGCAGGCAAAATTATAAAAAAATTACCTAATAATCGGAGAACCTTGAATCAGATGAAGGAGATCAACCTGATCTAAAGAAAAAAGTTTTAATCTCAGGAAATGTCAGGCACGCCATCAGTCACTCATCTTTACACGATTTTTGTCAAATCAGTTTTAATAAACCATGAAGGTGTAAACATGGGTACTTGGGCAATAAAAGTGGTTCTTGTGTTGTGTTTTTTCAATAGTGTTTTAAGTAAGTCTGTCCTTTTTACAAGTTTGTATATTATTTAGGTGTGGCGTAAAAGACCGGTGTTGATTTTAGTTATTGCTAATTGTTTTGTCTATAATATAGGGTGGAATTTTTAACTGGAATAAATTCAGTACTAGAAAGCCTCTTTATTTGCGGAGAAAATATGGAAATACGGGTGCCTTTATTTTTAGTTTGATACACTTTTTTCGTTCCGTCCTGAAATTTACCCCTCTTTTGGGGGTACAAACCGTCCCCAACTTTTTTTTCTCAAATGTAAAGGTATGTATTGCGATAGCTCGTTGGAAAGCGCATAAAAAAAGGAATACGACTCATTATTTACTTTTGCATTTCGGTAATCTGGACGCAATTTTTTTTTATTGTAAAAATTGTTGGAAATGTTGCCCATATTTTTCTTGACAAAACCCTAATCTAAAGTAATTCTTGACATTATGTACCATTTCCGGGGTTAGTTGGCAAATTTCGCGTGTCGTTCCTAAGTTCCTCTACATTTTCTGGCTTTCTACATTACCAAAATGCAAAAGTAAATAGTGGGTCGTATTTCTTTTTTTATGCCCTTTCCAACGAGCTATCGAAAAAAGAGTTGGGGGCGGTTTCTAACCCCAAAAGAGGGGTATATATTTCATGACTGGACGAAAAAAGTATACCAAACTAAAAATAAAGGCACACGTATTTCCGTATTTTCTTCGCAAATAAAGAGGCTTTCTAATACTGAATTTATTCCAGTTAAAAATTCCACCCTGTTTATTTGTATTGTATAAGTATATGTACCTACACTGAAAAAAAAAACGTGCTCCTTTCCTAAAGTAATGAGCGCTTTTGAACGTTAATTATTAGGGGCAAGAGACATATTGCTGACGCATGATACCAGATTTTCGATTCGCTGAAAAGAATTATATTTGCCGCTGAATATAAAACAGGTTTTTACAAAATTGTGTGTGTGGATTCCGAGAAAATCACGTTTTAAATATCGTTTAGCGGGATTTTGTTGGTTGGCAAAATGTCGCTATTATCTTTGTTTAAAGGGCATATTTTTTTCCACGTGCCACTTCAGAAATACGTTAAGGGTCATGGTTCCCCCAACGTCTCTTTTCTTAAAATTTCCTTTTTTCAAAGTAAACTAAGGGCATATATCCATATCAACTTTTCGTCTTAAAATAATGTCAAGAATCATCGTGTAGGTACTTGAGGATCATCCTGAATAGATATAATCTCGCATGCAGTTGGTAACTTTGGACTTTGAATTTCATTATTCAAAGCTTTGTAGAAGAATTTAGAAATATTGTTCAGACTTAAAAAAAAACATTGTTTTTATGTCTCCATTCTATATTTGCAGCTGTACTATAGATACATATATATGTATAAGCCTTTTCAAGGAAAACAGCTCCATTTATATATAAATAAATAGTTCATAATAAATATTTCCTATTGGTAGGTAATTAAATTTATATCGTTTTTATATTTAAATTATTGCAACAAATAAATACATTTTATTTAATGAAGAGTTTCGGTTATTCTTCTTAAGTAAAGTGTATTAGAGAGCGCTAAAATTTGCCTTGTTAAATTGTGGTTGCTTTTGCATGGTCTATTGAGTTTTTTTCACTGATGGAAAGGTGTTATCTATGTGAGTGTAGAGAAGTTATTTCTATGCAGAAAAAAGAATCTAGATATTAAAAGCCACTAAATTCAAAAAACAGATTGTAGCTTGAACAGGGCCTATTTTCCCAATAGGACTGGTAGGCCCGGGTCTAGAGCCCCTCTGTCATTTTATTTGTAGAAACATTAATATTACTCTTTTGCGAGAACTATAAAGAAGCGTAAACATACACTTGCTGGTATTCGTAATAGTTTAAATTAAACAGAATTATATTTTAGGTATCCATACTTCTGATAAACTAGATTTTGGCGACACCCCTCATCGATCATCTTTGGTAACCAGCGAAAAGAAACTTCCAGTTAAAGTGATTAGAACAGTAGACTCTCTAGACATCAAAACTTCCCCTTCAGAACATATCAGTGTTTCTTGTGGAGCAACTGGCTGTAATACTACAAACAATAATAGCTCTGTTGAAACAGAAGTTGTGGTCCGTGTCAAAACGAATGTAAATTTGGATAAAATTCAAGATAAGGTGGTAGACGATGTAGTTGATGTTCCTGTTGTAGTTGGATATAGAGGTAATAATTATAAATACTTAATTAATTTATATAACTGTGACTAAACACCACTTTTGGGGTAAAATGGACTAATCAAATTGAATTGAATGTTGTGATATTATTAAAAATATTTTTTTTAAATGGAGTTAGTAGTACTAGTTAGATACTGCCCCGATATTATTTCTATAGTAATAATTTAATTCTACAATCAAAGATAAATAAAAGTGCAGGTAAATACAGTATTCAGACGACTGGAGATATACTTACCAGTTGAAACGTTGTGATTTAAAATAAATAAAGACAATGCAAGTCCAAAACTCTTTTTTTATTCAAGAAACACAATTGTCTCTAACATTCAAACAGATATCGGAATATACGTAGGTACTACACTTTTTTTTTAACAACTTGCTTTTATGGATGGATGGTAGAGCGATCTGTATTTCATTTTGAGGATAAAGATCAAATTCATATGACATTTAAATTGTAGGTTCAATTCCTGATCAAACACCGAACGAAGAACAATTCCGAAGTTATCCCCCTGTTACTCATGACCCAAGCGAGATATCTTCCAGAAGCGATTTTACTCCACTGAGACCACTGTACACCGATTCTCCAGTGTCCATTGGAAGAAGGTATGGAGATCCCGGATTTTCTAGATATGGAGATCACGGATCTTATAAAGGAGAAGCAGGATCTACTAAATATGGAGAAGATAGATCTATCAGATATGGGGAATATGGAACTACCAGAAGGCCATATAGACCTGATTCTTCAATTTCATTAGGTGAAGAATATGAAAGAGGAGGGTTAACTTCTAATAGTCAATATGAACATGGATCTTTAAACTACAGGTCATGGACACCTTATAGAACTACACCTGCACCATATGAAAACCATATATCAACTAGTACCAGTAGAACATCAAATGGATATTACGATTCATCAAGTCCAAGAACGGATATATCAAGTAGATATCCTGATACCTTAAGTCCAAGAATCGATACAAATGGATATTATGATTACTCAAGCCCAAAAACTGTGGTAAGACTTTAAAATTATAATTATTTCTTAGAATGACGTCTGTAAAATTAACTGAAACCTATAATGATGGTAAAATAGAATTCCTTCTACTTTTAAAATTAAAATTTTAGGAAATAAACGGAATTTCTTCTCCTCAAACAGTAACAATTCCTGACTTAAATAGAAGAAATTACGATTACAACACATTTAGAGAGAATGGAGATGAGCTACAAATTCCCTACTTGGAACATACGTACATCAAGCATTACTTCGGTGAGGAACCTCCGGCCCATACAATTTTGAACCCCAACACTAACAGCTTTAATCCTGTAGAGTTTAAAAATATACCAAAAAATAAATGGAGGCCATCATTTTGGAATGGAAGACCCAATAAATATGCGTTTAGTAATCCTGCAAACAATTTCATGTAAGTATGATATTTCTGGCTGATAATTTAAAAAAAAAATTAATTCCTTTTAATAATGATTGGAAGAGTAAAACTCTTCTATCATTTAAAAATATTATTCTTATTTACAATGTACCTACGCACGGCTTGGGTGCAGCTTTTTATGAGATCACAGGCTATCACCGTATTCCACTACTGACTATCATACCAGTTTGCAATTTTTATTACTACCTATAATTAGACTAGTATATAGTTCTGTAATAAAAATATTGTAAGCTCAGCATTACACTTACATCAAGTAATTTTGTAGGATTATTAAAATTTAAACAATTAAAATGAATTTAGAGAAGAATAAAATATATCTTGACAATACCTAGAGATTGAGGTAATGATATAGAACCCCTATACTCTTGATAAATAAAAATTTTTTTTACAGAAATCCTTATACTCCCAACAATCATAATATACCTTACAGCCATACCCACCAACGAGGACATGGGGACCCATCATGTGCTTGCAGGGAACAAAGGACCGATGATGAGTCGAATCAATATGCTTCCTCATCAATTGTCAACAGGCACATAGCTGTACAGAAAAAAGATCCAGGAGCTTCTATAGATGATAAACTAGCATTTTGAAATTAGTTTTTTTATACTATATAGAGGCTAAAATGAAAGAGTAGTAGCTTAAGCGAACTCTTTTAGCCCTTAATTCAGATGTGTTGTTATATTAAATAAAATTTTATATCTTTTTTTATTCTTGATAGGGATAATCCTTTTGTACCTACCTATATGAAGAGAAGCTTTATCTCGTCAAAGTTCACCCAGCATGTACATTTTTTGAATGGCGCTACTCACTAAGTTGGGGCAACTAGGAGACTTGACAACCCGAGTATATCCGCGACTAGGCATGTTTGATTGCCACCCTACTCTCTTGAGTGACGCAAAATAATAAATATGGAGCAAACTTTTAAGCTCAAATTTATAAATGTGCGACCTGTAGCTTTAGACTCTGTGACTATATTATCGGCCGTGTGAGGATGAGAGGTAACTCGATGAGTAGCCTAGTCTCTTAGCTTCCAAGCTACTACAGTTTTTTTTAAGTTTCCCGTGTGAGGATTGCCTAAGTCCAAATTGATTAAATTTAATAGCTTGGTAATAAAAATTTACTTAAGCACTAACTACAAATTCTTGTATCCTCAGTTGATATTATTTATTTGTAGGAATTATTATTTTAACATAAAGATAAGCTTTGTTTTAGAATTTAGAATATAGTAGGTAGAGATAATGAATATAAAGAGTTGTTCTAATAGGAAAATATATTTTTAAAAAGGAACTATTTGGGATATATTATTTACCTAGAAGCTTTATTTTCTTAATATTGCTCAAGTCAGTTAAATGGACATTGCCCTGAGAGCATGTGGACAGCGGCGGCGCCAGGGATTGGGGGGGGGGGGGCATGGTGGGCACCGGCCCACCCTAAACACATTGCTGGCCACTCAAAATTGAGAGATTCGGTTTTGTAGTGGAATTTCCGTGGGGGAAGGGGGATTTGACTATACAATTTTTGATGAGAAAGGAGTGGGATTATAGAAGAATGTAAGAATATAATAAGAGATATAAAGAGAACGAAGATGACCTTTTTCTTTTTTTTAGACGTGAGTTTGGACAAGAGAGGAGTTTTGTTTACCCCGCTTATGGTGTTATAGAACATGGTGAAGGAGCTGGCGAACTTTATTTTTGGTATCACTTATGAATTGGGTTTGTGCCCACCCATTCCAAAAATCCTGGCGCATGTGGATAATAGAACAGGACACTCTTTTAACAACATAGATTAGAATATATGCAAAAATAAAAAATAATTAAGCTTGTTTTTAAGCATGTATTCTAAAAGCATGTACATAAAGTAATTTAGTTTATAAAGTAAAACAATATCAAAAATAAAAATCAATTAAGAAGCACCTAAAGAAAGCCGTCAATTACAAAAAAAATTGCTCCAAACATGGCTAGGACATCTAATTTTTTTTTCGCTGTTAATTAATTAAAGATAAATGTTACAAGTCTATATAAAAACACTCAATGGTTTTAGTAGGAAAGTTTTTTGTAAAGGACGGCTATCTTTATAGTAAATTATTAATGGTGGAAAACAAAAATTCCATCTTAAGGATTATGAGCACTGTAGGTAGTGACTTTTCCGTTATCGTTGATGGTAGTAGACGCTTGACGGAAAGTTTGGGGTTTTCCATCCACATTATTCGTGACGCTCTTGCTGGAAGTAAATACGCTCTTAAATCCACCACCATCGCCTGATGAACCACCTCCAAAACGTGTGTTTACGTTGGGTGCATTCTGGAAAAAATAAATAAGACCTAATAATTTTGAAATTGAAAATTTTTTACGAATCAATAATTTAAGTTCGCAATTTCCCAGACTTGCCAAGTGGGAAACTGGCTTTAATAAAAAAATTTTAAATATACGGGGAACTGTATACAATGGAGGGGGCCGGCTATATTAATGTCCTGTAACACTAAGAACAAGATACGTTAGATAGATATCATGCGACAACAAAACTTCGCTTAGTGATTAGCATATTTTATGGGACATTAATATTATTAATTGTTGCCATGAAAAGTATCTTGCTACGACGTACAAAATTATATTAACAGACGGTGAATTCCCACTTACTGGATTTTCGGGGTAGACAGCAGCTGTTTGGTGGGCTCCTCCAGGTCCAATTGATCCACTGGCAAAAGCTCCATCATTACCAACAGGTCCACCAAATGAATAACTGCCATCGGGGCCTAAAGTAACGTTTCTTTTAAATACTGAGGAGATACTATTATTAAGGTGTAGGTACCTATATTGAACAACTGTCCATCTCTAATACAGAATTTTTTTAAAATATCATTTTTTAAAATCTTTAATAGAGTAGCCACCACAGCTAGACTTCGCATTTATTTATTAGGTATTTATTGTAAATTTTTGTTATCTGAAAAACTTTTTCCTCTTAAAAAAAGGTGCAGATATGATTTTAAAATAGGTAGGTATTTAACAACGACATTAGATGTTGCTGCTAGCAATATCTTGATATAATATAAATAACAATAAACTAGTGAAGCAGTCTGTGTTTAAATTATATCCATTATTTATTTATATTATAAGTCTTAAATCTATCACCTGAATATCCACCTCCATATCCTCCCACAAATCCTCCTCTGTTTCCTAGGTCACCCCCAAAACTACCTGAGGTTGAACTGGCTCCAGCTGCACCGCCTTGAAAACTAAAAAACACGTTTATCAAAAATAAGGACAAATAGGGACGAAATGGCCGTCATTGTCTAACCTGGCCCCAGCGAGTCCATTTTGTTTGGAGCCCTGCGTACCTTAATGCAAAAAGCAGTACACACACTGTGTCCCCGAAGCAAATAAATTAATTTTTTTTGGAAACTTGCAGATATGTAGGCTAAAAATGGAAATTACAAAATGTCGATCACTATACTAGAAGTGTGTTGTACCGTTGGTTTTGTTAGTAGTTACCTTTTATCTTTTGACGTCGCACTCACGTGAACTGTTTTCTACATTAAGGTTGATTCCTGGAGATGGCGATACCGCTTGTTCAATACCTACTGTGTCTTACGTCAGATATTGAAACTGCGGTGTCGCGGTCAAGGGAGTTGTAACTGGTTTATGGCAGTCTGATGAGTCCAAATAAGGATGAAACGGCCGTCATCGTCGTCATTATCTAACCTAGCCCGTTCGTCTTCGTTACACAACAAAACATCCTATATTTTAATGATTTTCTACTGTGTATCCATGTGTTCCCAAAATCCCTATTATATATATTTTTTGTCTGACCCTGGCTAATCTAATCCTTCGATCGTAGCATCAATTATTACTGATCACATCATTATTGTCGCAAAATGTTACTTTCATATCGTCTAATTTGTCAACCCCACTAAGCTGTGTTTTTAGTTCTGTCTAAGCCACTCCACCTGCCGAGGCCTGAATAGCAGGCAGTGGGACGAAATTTTAAAAATACGTGCAGTCTATCTGGTTTCAACGATATGTATGTAAAACCCTAATTTTTTTTTAAATAGAAATTTCATTTTGGGGTTGAATTTGTATACTGATAGCTGACATAAAAATTATTGAATATTTATAGTAGTTTTATCGGGAGGTAAGTAAGTTTGTTACTTACTACTGTGTATCCTTTGGAAGACCTGCGTATGCAATTGAATATTTATATAAAATTATTTTAAATGCCTTACAACAAAATTAAATTTCATCAAATTGCAGCTTCAAGCAAGCACTTACCTTCCCTGGTTCTGAAAATATCCCTGACCTGGTGCATAACTTCCTGGACCCGCCGCATAGCCGGATTGTGCATTTGCTTGTCCCGCAGCGAGGCTTTGTATCCTTAAAATAGGTATTGCAGTGAAAGCATTTAAAGCAAAGTTTGTGCAATATTACATAAAAATTAACATACATTGCTAGAATGATTAGGATGAGAAAAATAAGCGGTGTCGTGTTGTATAATTGAAACTTACTGAAGCCGACGTCAAAAAGAAGTGAAGAAGAAGAATAGGTACTTTTTTATATTTAGAAAATCTAACTTTTAATCAGCTGAAAACAGGTACCTACTCATAAGATGATTATTTAAAAATACCGCAAAGCTTAGCCACAGCTTTAAAGATCATGTTATTCGTTCGATTCGATTTCGGTCCGCCAGGTAGGCCTTATATTTGGGAGGGATCTTTAGATTAAGCTAAAAATTGAACTTACCTAATACCTGGTGAGTTATTAAAAGTAATAGACGATTGGCTAAAAATTGAACTTACCTAATACCTGGTGAGTTATTAAAAGTAATAGATGATTGGGCCTGGGCACTGCTGCCAGGACTAGATGAAGCATGGGAATAGGAAAAAGCACCACCACCACTGAAGAAAAAGCAGTATTTTATGAAGACCTACATTTAGAGTTTTAGTGAAAGTACAATCAGAAATATTTAATAATGTAAGAATTATACAAACTTATAGATTATCCCTTACCGTATTGCCATAAATAAGATCACACGCTAGCAGAGCTGTGTCTAAAAGTAAAGTTATTTACATGAAAAATGGTTCTGATTTAATGACTGCAATAAAATAAAGGGTCGATCCCATTATATAGACAAGAGCTTGGCAACAGATGTAGATGAAGTAAGTAAAACAAGTAATGATACTTCTATCATATATTAAAAATGTAGTTATACTTATAGCCCAACAACAAATATTGGCACCCATGTTATCAAAGTAATTAAATCAGAACCATTTTTCGTGAAAGAACTTTACCCACATAAACTTTAATTAAATAAGGTACCTACTTTACTTTGAGTAACGAGAAGAATTTACGATATTGGTACTTGCATTTTTAAGTACAGGTCCTGGTACTTAAATTTAATATTTAAATTTTAAAAGTACTGGTATTTAAATCCAACATTTAGGTCGGTACTGACTGCTTAAATTGTAAGTTTAAATATTACCTGCCTTATACTTCCACACAGACTTGGACTGGTACTGGTAGTCAATCAATTTTTGGAAAATACTGATTCTAAATACATAGTAATTATTTAACTTACTACTGGGCTACATTCTTGATGAAACGAAATCTCCATTATAAGGAAAATAAAACAGTGGTTACTTGAAACATAACAAGTAACCACTGTTTCATTTTCCATATAATGAAGTACTTATTTTATTGGAACCTACTCACAGCAGTTATGATCGCATACCAGTTACCAGTGTTTAGATGATTTTCCTAGTCGCTTAGTACTGACTGGCGTAGAACCAAACCAGACTCGATGGGATCCTTTAGGTGATCATGTACACACGTTTTTTAAGATATTTTTTTGTGGTCGCAGGTTTTTTTGGTTTTTTCGTAAGTTCTTTAATAATGATTTTCCGTCCCTGCTTTATTGGCGGACCCGGTATATCGATGGAAACCTTAACGTAAGACAGTTAGAGGAAAACTAGGCCCAAAAAACCGGCTACCAAATTTCAGTGTTATAAACTACATACAGTTGAACCACTGTATACCATCGGAAAATTAAATTTTCTTCGATCTGAAAAGATTTTTACGAAGGGTTGTTAAATCCTCGTTTTATACCTTCGTTATAATAGACAGAAATGTACGTCTTAACTTTTTTCGTGATTGAAAAAAACGTATAAATACCAGCTTGGCAATTTTTAAGAGTCTTGACATTACGTTAAAGAGGGTACATAGCGACCGTATATAGGGTGGTATAGCTATTAAAGGCGCTGGTACTTGATACATGCTTAACCTACAAATAAGAAGGACTTGAAGTAAAAAATATCTTTATCGCTAAAGATAATGTCTGGCTTCTTTAGATTTGTATCACCTTTTTAAGCCGCAAATTATTAAGTGCAGAGCTCTAAAAAAGTTTATACTTAGTTATAATTCCATTATTTTTTTAAATTATTTATTTTAATGGTAGGTATTGTATTTATTTTATGTATGTATGTATTTTCCTCACATTCCGCTTGTGTACTTTTTCATTTTGGCTTCGATACAGCAGGTCCCCAAATATGTTTTTTACATTTTTTAAGAGGCATTATTTTAAAGCTTTAATGGTTTTTTTTTTAATTTTCATGCAGAAAAAAAAATGGAGGAAAAAGATATAAAATAAAAAACCCAAAAAATATTACTAAAGGTCATTATATTGTAGAAATTATTGGAAATTATTTTCCGTTAATAAACATGGACAGGAGAATCTTAATGATCCAATGTTCTTAATATAATATGTATATAGATTTATATCCTCGCATAGAGCTGGTAACTTTGGAGACGAATTTCTTATTATTTTGATGTAACAGATGGCTTTCATGGATACATACATTAAAGCACTTTCAAAATGTGCTTGCAAGCACTTTAAAAATTGTTAGATTAATCGACTTACCTGTAGGATGATTAATCATTATTTTCCTAGCTTGCCGTACGATATAATACCCATGTAGGTTCCAGTTTTTCCAACCTCCCGGTACATATTTAAAGATAAAAAAGTGCTTCGGCTGCAGTGCGTGACCTTCCTGGCCGATGCGGTGCCCACTTCATTCCATTTTCTTGTAAATTCTACTATAGTTCGGAGACTACGGGAAGGCATTAATTTGGAAGTTATTAATTTTTTACAAAGTCCCCGACCTTTTCTGGAATATGTCATATAGTGGATACGTAAGCTATAAATATAGTCTAACATCCCTCAAAATATGGTGGCGTCTAAACTTTTATTTCGGATGTAAATGCATTTTTTTTCCAATTTATAAGCGGAATCTCGAAGTTATTAATTTTTTACAAAGTCCCCGACATTTTCTGGAATATGTCATATAGTGGATACGTAATCTATAGGTATAGTCTAACATCCCTTAAAATATGCTGGCGTCTAAACTTTTATTTCGGATGTAAATGTAATTTTTTTCCAATTTATAAGCGGAATCTCGGAGTTATTAATTTTTTACAAAGTCCCCGATCTTTTCTGGAATATGTCATATAGTGGATACGTAAGCTATAGGTATATTCTAACATCCCTCAAAATATGGTGGCGTCTAAACTTTTATTTCGGATGTAATTGCAACTTTTTTCCAATTAATAAGCGAAATCTTTTGAAATATGTCATATAGCTAGAAGTATTTATAGTAAGGATTTAAGCTAAGCTTTATAAAAAAAAAATAGGTGTGTTTAATTAATTAATTAATTTATTAATTTCATTGATAGTAAAGTTAAGATTCGTTGCTAATTATTTAAAGTTAAAAGATGTTAATATTTAAACTACCGTGGCCACATTTACACTCTTTCCAACTGATTAAGAAATTCGTGGCTACAGGGAGATGTAACCATTTTCGTTGCTGTGATAAATCGTTGCCAAATATGCAGGCGCAATTGACAATTTAACGCTAAATTCGTGGCTAGGTTTTACGGTAAAAACCCGTTGCCGCTAATTTTCGTTGCTTCCTTCACACACATTGAGTTACCTACCATGCTTGGAAATTTTCGATGGAACCACTAATGTAATTAGAAACAGTATTACTGTTAAGTTTAATATTTCCAGTAATGAATAAAATAATAAGTAAAATTAGTTTAATTTTAGATTTTTTGAGGGAATTTTATAATGTCTATTGTTTTCTTACTTGAGGAATCTGAGAAGCTGGAATTTGCCGCTTCTAGCACTCGTTCCCTCAGTTTATCTAATTCTGCACATAATTTTTTATATTTCCTCTTCTTTGAATGATGATTAGACGTTTTTTTTGGCATTTTTCACTTTTTATTTTATTTTTCGCTTAACTTTTCACTCACTTTCAACGGTCCCGAGCGGTAAAAAAAACTAAATGAAGGGGGAACCGCATCGACCAGGGAGGTCACACACTGCAGCCGAGGCACTTTTTTATCTTTAAATATGTACCGGGAGGTTAGAAAAACTGGAAACTACATGGGTATTAAGTATATCGGTAGGCAAGCGACAGAAAATTACCAATTATTACCAAGCACATTAAAAGGTTAAGTAAACTAGCTTCTATGCGTGATGGTTGGCCAAATAAAAAAGGCTAAAAGAAATTCTTTAGAAATAATAAATAAGTTATTATAATAACAAATCTCTTACTGTTTTAGAAATTCCTGATGTTGCCTGTTCAACTGGTCAAAAAAAGTAGAAAAGTCAAAAGGCTGGAAATAAGGAACAAAACCAGGGAAATTTCCTCCAGGGAAACCAGGTCCGGCTCCGGCTGCGCTGCCACTATAGCTGTAAGCGCCTCCACTTGCACCCGATCCCTGACCTATGTCATTATTGGAATAAGATGTGTCTGAAATAAAGCCAAATATTTTTTTTTATTTATGTAATTTTGCAGTACCTAATTTTCGTTTCCATATATAAATTATATTAGCAAACATAGAGTTGCAAGTACTAGCAGGCAAGCGCGAATAATCGTGAGAGCATATGAAGAAACTTTAGCGTACAGCATTGACATCCTGAACTAGAACCTATTAAAAATATATCCCAATAATAAAAAGTTTCCTGTATCACACTGTATCACAAACCATTTCTAGGAACAATTAAAAACACGCCACAACATGAGGCAAGAAAGCATGTACGTCATCCTATTAACGGCGCAATTCTGATCAGAGGGGACCTACAGCTTTACGTGGGTTCCGAACCACGATCCTCGGTCATGCGACACCCCCTTGGTCTCTTGCCTGCATGACCTACCGATTGGGGCGTGTATACCTTCTTCCGCACCCCACGAGATGTCCCATCTCATCCAGCCTGATTACCGGCGTGAATGGGGTGGGTTGGGAGATGATACATTTCACACTATTCCCTACATTCATAAACCTACTAAAGGACATTTTTTTTTGTGCGTATGCCTACTCTGAGGATCGAACTCTGAACGCCACGGTCGAATACCAGTGACTTAACGCTATTCCACCACCGCAGTTATTTAAAACCATATTTTCCTGTCTGTCAATATATATTTTCAATTGGATCTTCCCAAAAAAAAACCCGAACAAGTTTGATTTTTATATCCTCTAAATGTTTCCAAAAAAACATGTCCAATTTTTTTTTATCTATAAATCATAGCATCGAAAAAACCCCAAATGAATAAATATTTACTATTATTTAAATTTTTAAAATCATGTTAACAAGTTATACGTGAAGAATCACTTTATTTTAATGTGGTACTCAAGGATGTAACCTTTTATTACCTATACTTGAATACTTTTTTCATATTACTGGTTTCATTTATTACTTAAGTTTAAAGTGTTCTACTAATTAACAGAAACAAAGGATGTTCTCCTCTACACGTTATCAGTGGTGGAACAATAATATATAATGATGGGGTATATATACTTAATAAATAACCTAATAATGCCAATGCACTGGACGACCTTGAGAAAAAACGTGTGTCAGAAGCCAAGCGTTGACGTACTTATCCTATTGGATTTTTGGTCAGCTCATCAGCTGGTTTAAGATGTTACATTAATCCCACTAACATGTTTAAAAGTAATGTTATATAACTGACGACGACATTATTTTTCTTATTTCAGATTGATATTATTAAGGTATATTTCCTCAACATCACAAAGTGATAGGCCATGAATATAAATGTCCACCTCGATACTATAGATGTCGCCCCGGCTTATTTGCTGTCGCTTAACGCCTTTGAAACTTTTTAATATAGTTGCGTTCAGTGCACAATTAGCTTTCATCAGGTCTTATAGTCTCACTGAAGAACTATAATGTAGCCGAATACAACTGGGGATCCAGTAAGGATAGTATGGCGTAAATTTTAGGCACTATTACATAAAAATAAACACAAATAAAAAATACCACAAACAATACATAGGTATAGGTTTTTATGGACAAAATAGACATCTCCATCCATAGCTACCAAAATCCCTCTAAACGATAATTTAAACGCAATTTTCTCTGAAACTACATAGACAATTTGGTAAAAGCCTATTTTATATTCAGCGGCAAATATAATTTTTTCCAGTATACCGAAATTCAGGTTTCAAGAGTGAGTGAATGCCGAGATATTAGTGTTCGAATAGCTGAATTTTATTGGTTGGCAAAAACTGGCTATTGACATATTCCTTTAACAATTAATTTCAGTAACTTTTTAAAGCCAGGAATGAAATTATTTTGAGCTTCCTCTTCATTATGATGCATAAATTTGAAATCCTGTTTGCAAGTCAGGACCCTTTTGCTAAAGTTTCGGATATGAATAAATTAATTCTTAACTTTTATCATTTTTAAAACAAAGTTTGAAGTCGAAACTGAATTTTACAGTATTCTATATATCTAACAATGAAATAAGCTTTCAGCAATTTTTCTCCCAGGCGAGTTATACAAGCAATGAATAAAGAATTATTTGATAAGTATAAGTATTATAAACTCTAGTAATCTTTGTACTATAACGAACAAAAAGATTCCACGATTGATTTTTAGAAAATAATTTCTAAAAATTCATTTTCAATCTAAAAAATTTTTATTTAGAAAAACGAAATTTGAGAATCCATTACATGATAAATATAGCGCCTAATATGGATTTTTAAAATTTCTTGATTGACGGTAATGTGCCCAACAAAAGAAATTTGTTGCCAGCAAAGAATTGTGTTTATTTAAAATGATATTGTGAAAAGAATTATTATCTAGGGAATTTTTTTAAAAATTCTCTTCCCCCAAAAATTATATTGTTTTCTGCAAAATTATATCTGTAAGTTATTGGTGTGGAGACATACAAAAACTTTATAAGGATATGCATGCCAATTTTTATTTTCTACTATACTACTATCGTCATGGGCTAAACGTCAATATCTCAATTGAATTGAGACATATGACATGTTATACAAAATATGCGTAGCATTTAATTTAGAGAAAAACATAAATTACAGGGCGTTTTATTTAAAAAAAGCATGTTTGATATATCCTGACCATATAAATTAATTGATTATATTAAAGAACGGTAGAGAATTGTTGTTTGAGATTTTCCAATGTGGGCGCACCCTTATTGTCTATAGAAGTGTAAGCGGGTTTGAGTTCCATTTTAGTTGAGAAATAGTAATACTTACAATAAAAGAAATTTGTTTAAATTAACAATAATATGTTTACCATGACGGTGTGCACTTTGTGTTAGTCACTGTATAAATATTAATAAAATAACAAATAGTGGAAGTCCCCCAACTAAATATTTTACATAATAATGGCTCTCATGCTACAAATTGTGGGTTTCTTAAAACGCGGATGAACATGTATCTCAATTTAATTAGCCAATTAGAGATATAAGATTGTTTTTCTAATTTACCTGTATTTTAAAGAATTACGTGTCTTTATTTTCCATTGTCTAGACTGTGATAAAAATGTCTAATGCAACCAGGCGAAAAAAAGTGAATCTATAACTAAAAATGGACGTAACTGGCCTAAAATCTTATTGGAGATAAGCAATGATAAATGCGTCTTAACATGGGTTCCTTAGTTCAAGAGTTTCATGTGTGCTTTGAAAATATTTTGCAAAATTTTGGTATGAATTAAGTAAGTATTAAAGACAGATAATATATGATTTATGAAAAAATATATACAGGGTGGTCCAAATAGTCAAGGCAGGATTTCATAGCATCTAAACTATTAAACTTTATAATAATTTACAAAAACAAAGTTATAAGAAAGCTTTAGGTCTACAATTTAATGTTATTTTAAATTATACAGGGTGTCCCAAATAGTCAGGATATATCAAACATTTTTAAATAGAACACCCTATACCGGGTGGTGTGTCCGAACAGGACACATGGTATATCCCATGTAAATTTCGAGGTGATAAATATTAATTTTAAAGAAAAAAAACTTTTATTAAGATTTTTTAAGGAGCTTCTTGAGAGTGAAATGTCAATGCCAATTTTTAACTATTTTACACACATCATTTTTAAGATATTAGGAAAATTCTCTCTTCAAACTAGCTTAAATCTGGAGGACGATTCTATTTATTTTTAATTTAGGTTGATTGAAAATATCAGTAAAAACCTTTATAATTAGGTTGATACTTGTCAATATTTGACAGCGTTTTTATTTTTTTCGTTGAACATTTCCAATCGCCCTAAGCTATTTAGTTGGGGGAAAAGTTGCAATGATTAAATGGTACTACGGAGAAAATAGGTATCAAGTTGAATCCGATTAGATTTTCCTAATCGACCCATTCCAGATAGATCAACAATAAGAAACATAATTAAAAGATTTGAATCCAAAGGTACCGTTCTAGGTAAATGCCGATGCAAAACTGTAAATAATAGGGCCCAAGATAGGCGCGGATCCAGGGGGGGGGGGGGGGCGAAGGCAGTTTCGCCCCCCTCCCCCTGAACCTTACAAGATGGGTATTTTTTTTACTTTGAGTCTTAAAAATTGTAGGGCGTGTGAATGTGAAGGGTCCGAATTTATTTTAGAGGCCGGAAGCCGGGATACGCTCTTTTTTTTAGTCGCTCCCCCTCAACAAAATCCTGGATAAGCCACTGGTCCAAGAGAGGAATAATGATATAGAGACCTAAATTTACTGCTTCATGTCAAAAAAAATAAGGGTATAGTTCGTACTAGGACGATAGGCAAACTGTAGGCAAACATCACAGTACTGCATTACGAGTTTTACGCATAAATACAATTTATACGAGTAAGAGAAACACCAAGAATTGCGCGAGGGTGATAAAGAACGAAGATGAAACTTTTGTTTTGAGATGATGGAACGCTGTCATAATGATAGAGACTTTTAAGAAATATGTGTTGTTCCGATGAGAGACCTAATATTTAAAACTTCAGGTATTGGATTCAAGAAAACGACAGAAATAGGGTTTATTTTTAAAAAAATGTTTCATGAACATTATACTTACAAGTTTTTTTTAATTAACACGAGGGAGAACTTAAGATCTGATAATTAGCAAGAAAATGGTTTTACATTAACATTTGTATTTTTTAATATTTTTTGACGATTGGCACTTCTCGAATTAAGAATTATTTTTAGTGATGCATTCCTTTTTATTTTTTGATACAAAGCAACGTTATTTTAATTAAAAAAAACTAAATGGTGAATGCGTCAATAATGTACGATGCATCAACAAAAAGAAGATTGTAAATAACACACGAGAGAAAGTACTATCACATATTTATTAACTGTTGTCATTTCCATAAAAAGTTATTAATATTATGTTAACCTCTTCTCGTAAAAAACCTTGATAAGTATATGCAACATGTTTGTAAATAAACAAATCGAGCACAGGCACCGTAGGTGTGATGGGATGTGTGTTGATTAAGCAGAACCAATGTTATTATAACAATTAAAAATTACCTGAATAACCAGGTGCTGCTTCGCTAAAAGCGAAAAAAAACACAAACAACAAATATTTCATATTTCACTTTGATTCGCACAACAAAACTTTAGATATGATTCGAAATGATCAGAGCCGGCTTGTCTTATGCAGGTATTTTTGCTTACCAGCGGCGCACGATAACTACTTTGATAGAAATAAGGGGTGGGGGAAGGGGGGGGGGGTACTATACTGACTACTACAGTGAATTTTAAAGGAACTTGTAGTCAGATGACGTACCTTCACTACTTAGGTATAAGTTAAAGTCCGCGCCTTTGGTATAACCTTTTCTATCATATGAACCTTCGTTTTATACTGCGCCCATTGAACGTGATCCCCTAAATGACTGTTTCATTCTGTCTTTTTACTTGTAAACAAACCAAACTCTGTAGTCGGCTCAATGATGTTATTGCATTGGGAGATGGAAGGCCACCTCTTATCTCTTCTGTAATAATATAAAACCATGAGTGATAGAAGTGTTCACCTGAAGACGGCTGGAGATACTTACCATATACTACCAAATAAAGACAATGTAAGTCCAAAGCTCACTCAAGAAACATCATTGTCTCTAACCTCCAAACAAACAATATAAAACTATATTTATTACTATATTATATAGGGGCGGGGGGGAAGGGGAAGTGATTCGGGTAATTACCCCCTTCCCCCTTTCGATAAATAACCAGTGGTACCCTTCTTAATCTTGTTTTGACTCTATCGTATAGAGCAAAAAAAAAATTCTACAGTTTCCCATTTTTTAATTCTTTAATAATAAAATTATTTACTGAGAAAATAATTAAACACACTTTTACTTTCTTCCTTGTTGCCTTTACTAGTACTAGCAATACAAATATGTTCAATTTTGTATGTGTCCGATTTGCCTTTACCTGTTCATGTTATTATGGATGGTAACTGCAGTCACAAAATGTCGGTTGAAGAAAGAACCATTTGAATTTTATCAAGAACTTTTGAACTTTATTTTAAAATGTAGTATTTGGGTTTTATTCCAATTCATTTAACTTTTTTAATGTTTTTACTTATACTGTCCAATTTTTCACATCTATCTAAACCAGGGGTTCCCAAACTTATTTTGTCTACTGCCCACTTTGAGAATAAATTATTTTTTAGCGCCCCTATTTTTTCACCTAGTCAAAAACCGCTATAACTTCAAATTAAATTAATTAATTATTGTGAGCTATATTAGCGGAGATTAATCATTCATTCTAAACGAGACTTTTACTATAACCCGTTAACTTGAGACCTGAGCGCAGTAGGTAGTACACAACGGCGCTCAGGTCTTAAGTTAACTCTTACGGGCTACACCTGCCAATGAGAATGATTATTGAAACGCAACTTAATAGTATTCAGACAGTATTCGAGAATCGAGAGCTCAGTCGGTGCTAAGAGTCTTCCTATCTAGATGAAATTACAAATCGCCCCCCAAGCCTCTAGACAACGTCCCCATTTTTTTTCTGGATCTCTTACCGCCCCCCTTTAGTCCTGCAGCGCCCACAAGGGGGCGTTATCGCCCACTTTGGGAAAGGTTGATATAAACAATCTCACAAAAGTTCTTCCCTGAAGATGGAAATAAAATTTTCCGAAAGCTTGGACCAACTTTAAAGAGTACTCTTTCATTTGATATATTTTCCTAGTTTTTTCCTAACTAGTCAGCAACATATATTTTTTATACTAGCACTACTTTCAGATGAAAATAAAATCTTATGAATATGAAATTCGAGCAGAGATCAAAAAATGGCAACATGTAACACAGGTTTTTGCTATATTCTCAGAGTATTCCCAACAACATTTTAGTTAAAATGAGTTACTTTTTTTAAAAGAAATAAAGCAAACGTCCCGTGGAAAAATATTGTCTGATCCCAAAGACTGTACATCGTACTACTAGTTAACATAGTATAGGTTTTGAAATAATATGATATAAAAAATGTTATAGTTTTTTTTAAAATCAATTTTCCTATTTTATTTGTTATCAATGGATAGCTAATTTCTGTAATTTTTCTTTCACTTTTTATTCTTTTTACTGTGGATCAGAAAATGCACCTTTACTCCCCCTCTCCTTGAAAAATCCGCCCTTGCATCATACTAAGGGAGTATGCTTGTATGCTCCTCATATAGGTGTTTTATTAAACCGTGATTAATACAATTCCGACGATAATGTTACAGGTATTAATTCAAAATAGGCCTGCGGATCTACATTAGCACGTGCGGTTTTCTTGCGGTCAACTTGACGATAGCGGTATACAGGGTGTCCGCTAAAAGGAGTTACCTATACCTCAAATGGACCTTATTTTGCTGCTTGGTAGCAAACATGGTAAAAACAGAGGATTTATAATTACCACTCTTGGATTTGACAGCTATTGAACTACCAAGTGTTTATCTAAATTATAAATTTTAACATTTTAGTTGTATTAAAAGACCCGGTACATTTAACCGGTGTTAGTAAGTAAAATGATGATGTGGAGATTCCAAACCATATTTTTTGTGCGCCCATGCGATAACCATTAAGCACAACCAGTTTATTTTTTAGATATATATGATAATTTTTCCAAAAGATTAAATCATGGTCGTGTGTAATAATATCTAGCAGACTATAAAACCAAGATTTTTTATTCCATATTGGCGATTGTCTGGCGAAATTATTTATTATTATATATAGGGCGGATTAACGGGTAAAGGGGGGGGGGGGCATCGATGAAGAAATGTAGCTGACGCTCACGTTATGTCAAAATTCATTGTGGGTAACTGCATTTAAAGTCCTTTTCACGACAAATGATTCTAATTTAATCATTATAATACCAAGCAATAAAATGGGGTGCTAAGTGCTGGGATTAATCCCCAGTATTTATTTTCGGGGCTACATTATAATGATTTCTAGGTAAGATTAAACTACAATAAGATAATTTTAAATGTTTAGAAATCTCTCTATTACTTAGAAAGAGTGAATATCAGTCTTTAGCATTTATCTCTCGATGCTAGTAAAAACTCTTCCGACCCTTTACTGCACCTTAATACTTTACTTATTTATTTAAAAATTAGTCTAATTGCAACTAATTTTTCGTCTCACGCTTGTACTCCTAATTAAAATTTTTAAATAATGTATTCTTAGCTTAGATTACAAAGATCTTGTAGGAAACGTTTAGTTTGTAAACTTTTCCTTCTAAAAATAGTGCGGGAAGAAATGAGAATGCTTTATTATGAATATACAAAACCTCACTTAAGAAGGAGTATTTCAAAACCCGATCATTAGCACCAAAAACTACTCTTAGATCTACGCTCCTAAAATACATGATTTCTGAAAAAATAATCAATTTTGGCGTGGTGAGCGATATTTACGTCATTTTTAATCATGAAAAATCTAGCCCGAAAAACGCTGGTTAGAGTCATACATACGTCTTATGTTAAAATTTTGGATAAACAGCAATATTTATATTTTGCACAAATATATACATATATATTTTTTTTTATTAAAGCGCCAGCTAGGAATATCAAAAAAAAACATTTACAAAAACAAATTTAATCCAACCATGCAGAGGGGGAGAGGTAATAATTTAACTTTCTAAATTTAATAGTCCACTGAGCCCCACCCCCCCCCCCCCCCCAAACATATTTTCTGGCGACGCCTCTGCATAATTTTATGTCCAATTTTCGTTATTTTGAAATATAATTTTTTTAAGTAAAACAATAGAAATTATTATTTATCACTATCGTCTTGGTTTTGTTTGTTTATGTTTATGGATGACTAACGCTAATTAAGAAAAGTAGTTAACATTAAGTATTACGTATACAGGGTGTCAAGAAAGTCTGGAATATTGCATATTTCAGAAACTACTAAATATAATTTTTGAAAATTGGTACATCCATATACATTGTTCAAAAGAAACCGAAATTTTGTTTTTGTTTAATAACTTTTTAATTTATTGAACAATTTTATTAATTTTTTTCTTGTTTGAAAGAGGATGGATCAAGATAGACCGCTTATCTCATTCTTTTGACATTTGTAGAAAAAACTCAGTGGCGAACACACCTCAACTTGGTTAAACTTTAAAATTAGCTGGAGCTTTTTTGAATAGTACTGTGTATATTTTGAAATCTTAAACATTTCTGAACAGAATAACAGGTCGTACATGTAAATATGTTAAAAAATAGCTGACATATGACAAAATGGACATAGATTTTTTTTCGTTACTTTTAAAAATCAAGTCGGCGATGACAAACATCGCTTATTTTTATGTTTGTCGTTGCAATCTGTGTTTTTTACAGTTACGAAATTCCCCTCATTTTTCATTAGAAAATTGTTTCTTTCGTGTCAATCTATCTAAAACTCGACCAGGGTTTCGTGATGACCAAGCAAAATGGCGAAAAGGCCGAATTGTAAAATTAGTAGTGCTATTGGCTCAAAAGAGAGAAAGTCTCCATGGCAAGAAATGTATGATTCGGTGCCCAAGTGTAAAGCTTCAAATGCACTGATGCGCTTTGAATTTATTATATATGGTACAATGTGGATCCGCGGACATAAGCAAAGCACAGCGCGTCGAACTCAATGCTAAAATCCCTATCCTCATATTTCCATGCGCCGCGCTTTGCATAAAGGATCCAACAGACCTACGCAACTAGCGGGGGAGCGGCAGTTTGGTCGCCATGTAATCAAATGGCATGTTTTGCCCGTCCGCAGCGAATTAGCGTAGGTCTGTTTGAAGCTTTAGTGTGTGACAAGCTTTAGTGGTTTTCGTAACGCTGCCCTTTGTTGTTTTCGTGACACTGCCCTTTCGTAAGCCAGAAGCTAAATAAACTGTTTCCGAAGTAAGTAGAGCGAAACTTCGGGAACATCCTTTTTGTTAGAATATGAAACTGACCAATCACAGTCATCAGATTATAATAGATCAAATGATAACAAAGAACCCCAATTTATATGTAAATTTTGTGAGGTTAAGAATATATTTCAATAAGATGTAAATCTGTCAGATTTGTTAGTTATTATTTGACTTAAAATATTTATCCCAGATACTATATTATTATGTATACCTACATACATTTTGATAAAATGTATATTGTTAATATTTAAAAAAAAAATTAAGTTTGTACTTGCCTTTGTTGATTTTTTATGATGTAAATAATTTTCCACCACGATTTTTCTACTATTTTAAACGGAACCCCAGCCCCATTCAAGCTTAAAACTTTTATTATACGCATTAGAAATTAAAAAAATAACTGGTAAATCTTTCTTAACTAGTGAAGTTAACTTTAAATCAGATAAATATAGAAAAAGTTACCCTGTAACACTTTACAAACTGGGTACGCACTGGGCACGCACCAAACGGTGAAAAGTTCCCAGTTTGTTTTTATTTTGTTTTGAGTGTTGGTCCTGTAATGTGCCTTTTTAAATGTATTTTATTGACTACGCTCATGAAGTTTACAAAAGTACGATTCGACTAATGTTTAATTACGCCCTGAAGATGGTAGAAAACAAACTACCAAAACGTCGGCAAAAAATTTAAGTCTATTAGTAATAAAAAGATAGTCCAATCTGCTCAAGAAAAATTCTTTCCCAAATAATATACCTGGACGTAACTTCCTTACTACAATTGCCACGAAGTCATTGGAACACCTCGTTCCGCGCTACGTGAAAAATAAGAGATTTTAGTATAAATATATTCAAAACGGTAATCCTTGCCCTGGATTCGATTCTCAAAAATTCGCCTTTTTCACCCAATCTTCTTCCTTGAATTCTGTCTCAGGCTGACTTCCTATATGACTGATTCTTATGTCAAAATGTTGGTATAGATGTTTCCGAAGAAGTTATGCTCGATGAAATGGGAGATATGTAAAAACGGAGCCAAGTAATCTATAATTTTTGCAATAATTAAAGACAAATAATATGCCATTTATATATTTTAAATCAATATTCTTAAATTCTATAAATTTTACCGAAATATTTTTGCTTGCAATGCTTTCTCAATGATCTAGCTAATTTCTGAGTTGATACCCGTTACCACAACCCCAGAGTATAATTATTATTTATAGCATTAAATTAACCATAAATATAGCGACATGGACTGAAATAATGACATATTACCGCTTCTCACCACCCCTAATTCAACAGATATGAATTTCTCAGTAGTTTTTTTTTCGTCATGTGTAGCGATAAAGTTATAATAATATCGTATTTCATAAATTTAGGATGTAACTTTAAACCAAACTTTAATTAAAGTATTTATTTTAGCTTTATATTTTCCCCTTAAAATACTTTGCTTTTAAAATAAACTACAAGCATATTTAATTCTCTTGTAAAGGTAAAGGTATATTTTTTCTTGCTAGTTTATTATTTTAACACGAGAATATTATGACATATTTTCAAACATTTATTTAATTATTGTTTTATATTACTTTTCCAGGAGGTCAATAAAGCAATTGCTCATATAATCGATTCAATGGAAATTTAAAGTTAATTGTGCTATACAGTAATTCATATTTAAATGGAACCAAATAGTTATAACACTGCCGAAAACAATCATATATTTGTTTATAAAATTATCTTCTAATTTCATTGTCTTCAAGCAAAATAATAGGAAAGTTTCCATCAAGATATCCAAAGATTTTCTTTTTGTCAGGATCGTCATATTGTGAATTTTGATTGGCATGGTCTACAATGTCGATGTTGTTATTTTGCTTATCATCATTGTGTGGGCGATGATGTCCATGATGATGATGATGGTGATATGGACCTGAAGAAATAATAAATTAATAATTTTATGTAAATATATTTATATGTTTACGTAGACACAATGAAGTGTGCATTGTTTTAGGAAATTCGTTTTTTCTACCAAAGTAGTCTATAATTAAAGCTAAATGAAGCGAAAGGCAAGGGTATGTTGTTTACCAAAAAAATAGCATAAATAAAGTAAACACTAACTATCTCTTGACAATATAATTATTGTTCTCTTTGCTGTTAAGTAACAGAAAAAGATGGATAAGTATATCAAGCATTCCCTATACTCAAATTTTTCGATTCTTCCAATAAATGAATATAAAACTTGACACCATCCAAAAGTTTGTATATATTTTTTGAATAGCAAAAACAATTTTTAGTACACCACTGGATTTAAACCATGGAGTTCTGTGGATGTAATTTAATACGAGGGTGATTTTTTTAGGTTCAGAGTTATCGGCGCTGATGCTGAAAATTGTAGTATACATAGCTCATATCTAAACTAACCATCATACATACAGGACATCATCTGTACTGAGAGTTGTTTTATATAGCTCGTATGTAAGCACATCATACATGCGGAAGATCTGTACTGAGAGTTGTTGTACATAGCTTGAATGTGAGCATACCATACTTGCGGAAGACTGTACTGAGAGCTTGAGTATGGGTTACAAAAAATCTCAATGAGTGGGATAATTTTTTTTTTCTGGCCTAACAGAAAACTTTCAAGTGAAGAACTCGGGGCAAGCCTCGCCAAGTCATCATCAGCGAACCATACTGAGTAACTGGACAGCGTATTATTGGGCAGAGACTTTGCGGGTCTAAGGACGGCCCCTAGTCAGGATGGCCAAATTGCAGGACACCACTGGATTCCAACCAGGAGTTATATGAATATTTTTAATACGGAGGGGATTTGCTTACATTATATCATATCAATAAATACAGAAATACTAGAACTTCTGGTCAATCGTCGGCTTAGTAGGAATGGTATCAACTTTAAGACGTTTGGTCAACCAATAAATAAATCAAAAATAATCTGTTTTATTCTTCAAGGCCTATTAAAGATCTAAGTTATTCCAATTCTTCAAAATTATTAAAATCGAATCATCACGATGTAATGAAAACTATATTCATTATCTTTACAGTTACTTTACCTTCATAAGGTGGGGGAGGAGGTGGAGGTCTTCCAAAATCGGGAGGTGGAGGTCTTCCGAAATCAGAATATGGAGGTGGAGGTCGTCCGAAATCAGGAGGTGGACCAGGATCATGATGCCCGGGAGGTCCAAAACCTTGCCACGGCGGCGGTGGCCCAGGAGGTCCGGAACCGGGCCATCCTGGTGGGCCAAACCATCCGGGAGGACCTACATGATAATAGTGCCGTTTAAGTTTTGCCTTTGGGGTTTTATATTTTTAATGCATTTTAAGAAAATATTTTTTTTTATATTTATCTGAATGAATTAGAAACTACATTAAATTCTCAATAACAAGACACAGTCTATTCTGTATTCCTCTAAATTAATAAAATTTCATACGTGATCATCTTAATATTGATTACATAAGATTTTAATGGAGTATTTCAGTATAGGAAGTGCTTGAAGTATAGGTGGCGTTATTAATTCGTATGCATACATGGGGATCTCGAAAATGAGATACGAAGATGGTTAAATTGAGGCAAAGTTGCGTATTTGGTAAAAGAAAATTGTAAATATTCTGAATATTTTCAAAAATAAGTTACGTAAGTTTCCAGCAGTAATGAACGAACAAAATTTCATCATTTTATTTAAAATTTTCAAAGTTACCCCCATTCTCTATTACCTCACCAACATTTTATGAAAATATTTTAAATTAAATCGTTTTTAATATATCGCCTTGTAAAGCTCATCGTAGAGATATTAGTGGGATTTAAAATTTTGGATATTTTGCATTTTCTTTTTTTAAATTCTTACCTTCGTGGGGAGGTGGCGGTGGCGGTGGTGGTGGATGACCATATCCCGGAGGACCAAAGTGTTGGCCGGGAGGTCCATATCCAGGACCCCCTGGTGGTGGTCGACCTGGTGGACCACCTGGAGGTCCACCCGGAGGACCACCTTGTGGATGTCTTTGTTGGTCTGGGGGACCGCGTCTTTGATTATTTTGCTCCCTTCCCTGATATCTCTGGTTGTTGCTAAACTGAAATTCTCCCTTGTTAGTTGCTTGTTGGACTGTATTTAAAAGCTGTTGAAGGCCAGATGACAAATTGTCAGTATCAATAACTGTAACTTCATATTCTTGCTGCTGACGTTTTTTAATGGTGTGAATGCCATCAAGTGCTGTACATCCTATAATTATTAAAGAGAAATTGTTAATTGTATTTACCTTCTTTCTTAAGTATGTAACTAAAAAATTAAAATTTGGAAGTGGAAATAAATAACGAGAGATATTATTTGTTAAAGTTAATTTAAATAGATAGATTTGGCTCTATAAAGCACAATACCGTTCGTGTCAATAATAAAAGAAATAATTCCAAAATTCCTGATATTGAAAATTATGCTGCTATGAAACCCACTCCCCCCTCCCTGGTTTTCGAGGATTAATCTTAGGCTTATTATATACAGGGTGGAATTTTTACCTAGAATAAATTCAGTATTAGAAAGCCTCTTTATTTGCGGAGACAATACGGAAATACGGGTGCCTTTATTTTTAGTTTGGTACACTTTTTTCGTTCCATCATGAAATTTACCCCTCTCTTGGGGGTAGAAACTGCCCCCAACTTTTTTTCTCAAATGTAAATGGTGCCCATTTTTTTCTTGACAAAACCAATAACAAAAAGTGAGCACTGGAATGCGGCATTCACTTAACAAACAACCTTATCAATACCATGTTTCCTTTTTTTAGCCAGCTTGCGCTGCCAAAACCAAATTTGTAGTAAGTATTAATTGTTGCTAAAATGGCCTGTTCTTATTTTTTCTGGCTTTCTACATTACCAAAATGCAAAACCAAATAGTGGGTCGTATTTCTTTTTTTATGCCCTTTCCAACAAGTTATCGCAATACATACTTTTACATTTGAGAAAAAAAAGTTGGGGGCGGTTTCTACCCCCAAAAGAGGGGTAAATTTCATGACGGGAAAAAAGTGTAAGAAACTAAAAATAAGGGTGTCCGTATTTTCTCCGCAAATAAAGAGGCTTTCTAATACTGAATTTATTCCAGTTAGAAACTACACCCTGCGTATTAAATGGAGTGGAAATTATTTTAAATAACTTCTTGTGGTCTTCCTGTATAAAAAGTTATAAAAAAAGCCATTGTTAGAGCAATATTTTAACCGATCTAAGTATAAGTCATTTGTAACTTGTCTAGGATCTAAAAGAAAAATATAAGTCCATTAAAACTTCTAAAATGAAACTATTTAAGGGTATTCAATTGATTTATAAAGACACTATTTACTGTTCTTTAAACATGACTAACAGTGATGTCATTAAAGATATATCTCCTGTTCTTAAATTCGGTTACATCGCCGGATTGAAATTATATACAAATTCACAACAGTCAGATAAAAAGTGTTTGTGTTTCTTGTGCTATTATGGCATAACCTTGGCCTCTGCTATTCTTTTGTCATATTTGAACTTATTTTACTCGGTTGATTGGAGCGACCATGTAGTTATACAAATAGCTGATATAATGATGAGTTTTACTATGATCGTTAGCATGATAGTTACGCTTCTGTCATTGTTCCTATATCGATTTAAAATCTCCAAAATGATTAGCAATATACGACAAATTGAAGAAACTTTAAAATCACTTCCCAAAGGCTATTCAAACAAACGTTTAAAGTTATTTGTCTTTGAATATATGACTTTAAAAATAATCGTGTACACTTTGTTCTTGCTAGTTTACACAGTTTACTTTTGTGAGACGGCTACCGAAGTGTGCATAAAAAATTGGTGGGTCAAATATACACCCAGAAAAATCATTGAGATTTTCTTAATGCAGTATTCTACGTTCATTTTTTTAGTGGGTGATTTACTACGAAAGACAAACACAAATATTGAAATCTTGGCTGATTTAAGCGAGCCCAGAGCAGATGAATTTTTGGAAGATCTATATAAAACCTATAAGGCTATCTTTAATGTGTTTTCATGTTGTAATAGCATCTATAGTATTCCAATCTTATTTGTGTTTGCCTGTGAATGTATTGTTATTTTTTGTGCTCTTTTCGAAACATACGTTGGATATTATGTTAATGATGTACTAGTGGTACCAGAATACTTCTTACAATTTATAATTCCCCTTAGTGTTGCAATCTATCCAATCATTCAAGTGGTGATATTATGTTCTGTTAGTGAAACTGTTGCTACAGCACTGAGACAACGACTGCTCTTATTACATCGAGTACCCTTAAATGATTTTTTGATTAGGAAGGTTAGTATAGTTCTTACAATTACTGACTGGATGCGCGTCACAACTCACAAAGACATTTAATCATAACAGAAACAAAAAATAAGGTAGGTCTGTTATTAGTTAAAGGGTCCTGTCAATTGACGTGGAATTTGTTTTGACAACCTTTGTCATTTCGAAGAACTTTAATTTTACTAGTTAAAAGTAATTTGAAAGCGAAAAATAATTAATTGGATCACATTCTGAAAATATGTTTTATAATTCAGCAAAAAAAGAAATGCTCATTTTGAAGTTTAGACAGAACTGAAAAAAGATACGATTTTATCAACGAAATGACTCGAATCAAAAATTACGTCAGAAGCTGTGACGTGCATCCAGCCAGTACTTGTACGTATTGCGTTTTTTATAAGGGTGAGTTTTTAAAGTGTTGCAAGGTGATATCTCAAAAACGATTTAAAATATTTCCTTGAAATATTAGTGAGGTAATAGGGAGATAGGGGGACATATTATTTAAACATATTTTTAACATATGCCCCCTTTCCTCATTTTGAGGGGTAGGGGGTGATATTTAAAGGGATTATGTACTTTTGTTTATTAAAAAAAAAAACGAATCTATGTAAAAAACTTCGTACGTGTACAAAAAAAAATTTCAATTAAAAGTGCTCGCAAGCACTGGACTTGAAGCACTTTCGAGGAAATTACTGCCCAGCTTTGGTATCGGCCGTGTGAGGATAAGTAGTCTAGTCACCCAGTCTCCACGATACTACAGTTTTTTTAAAGATTCTGTGTGTGAGGACTGCCTAAGTCTCCCCTCAGCTACTACCATTCTTCTCCAAGAAAGGTATTAACTCAAATAGCGGTGAAATGTGAATGAAACGTGCATGATTAGAGTTTGGTATTATGACTAGTAACTTGACTATGATCATTTATTAAACGAACGTAATAGGACAATGTTAATTTACTTAACTAACTCATGGGACATAAACATACTTTTGCTGATTCTAATATGTTGGAATACAATACAGAAAAATTGTAGTGGATTCGTATATATTTTGTGAGGCTTTTGATGTTAATAAACATCATGGTTTAAATATCAAATCAAATCAAATCAAAATTTATTTATTCTCAAAACAACAATAATTAGGTACATAGTTAAGAAAAAAATTACTATTATGGAGAAATAAATAAAATCTAAATACACTAAAGACTACGCTGTGCGTGGAAATGCTTTTATTTATTAATATAATTAAATTAAATTTAATATCAATAACATTATTATTAAAAAAAAATTACAAATTCTAAAGTTATTCTACATGGAACCCATCCCTGGAATGATGCATATTTCACGATCCCAAAATATATACATTACTTACACACATCACACCCCATAATATATTAGTCTCAAATAAAATAAACAAATTTATAAAAAATTCCAATTAGTTTACAAAATTAACAAAACTCGCACAGTTATTTTCAAATTAATTATTTAGATATTAATTTTTTCCGATCATAAAATATGGATGTCGATCAAATTGATAATTAAACTAATAAAGGTGACATTAGGTTAAACTGTGAACATAATGAATAATATAAATAGTTTTGCCTTTAATAGAATGATAATTGAACTATAGTTATTATTAGTATTTTTAAAATCAGTGTTATAAGAACTATTGTAAAATATCGAAAATTTGATAAGCGCATTAAAGAATAATAGTATTTGGTGTTTCGTTGTTCGATTGGCAAAACAAAATAAAGACAGCATTTTTAACGGACTCGCTTTGTTGAGAGTTTCGTAGATGGTAAATAGTTAAAGCTCTTTGTATTGCTATACCAAAGATATGTCGAGGTTATGTTCTAATGTTGAAATGGGTATTTTTAAAATAGAATTTCTGACAAAAAAATAATTCTTAAAGCTGAATTTAATTACTACAATCTACAACTAATTACCTGGCCAAAGAGGAATCAGTTTTTACAAAAATAAATATAACAAAACAATTTTCGTGAATATGAACCCACTTTTCCAAAGTATCGCGACTTTTCAGAAAGTGCTTTAACTTTTATTTTAAATAGGTGTATTTTAATTAAGTTTACAATACAATATTCAAACCATATTCACTATGATTCCGTTCTACTCATTTTGCCGGGCTGATTTTTCTACACATGTTTTTAAATTCATTAATGACAAGTCGAATTCCATTCTGAAGGTATGTTGATGTTGCACAGTTACATATAGCAAGTTTTTGTGAAAAATTCTAATTGCGCTAGGAAGTTATTTTATAACAACTTTACTATTTTGCTCACAACAATAAGAAGACTCTGCACTATCAGTCGGACTGAGAATCCTGAATGATATCAATCCTTCGTCATTCTCGCATCGGTGTTTTTTTATAAGAATTTACATCAGTTCACCCATCATTCCTTGAAATTTGCATTCCTTTTTCTCTTAAATCAGTAACGTCCTTTTCAAAAGCAATAACCTGGATATATTTTAAAACAAAACGTCAGGGAAAGCGACTACTCACGAAGGTAAAATATCTTATGATAAATGAAATTACAGTATTATATTGTAATAAAACTAATCTATTTAAAAGATAATTAATTTTTCTTGTATGCTGAAATTGAAAATTTGTATGATGAAAACTTTTCATCTATGGATTACTGCTTTACATCGCTAATAAAGGATTATGACATACTTGCCTTTCTTCTCTTAGTAATCTTCTTATTGAAACAGGAATATTATCTTCGTTATTTTCTTTCTATATTTTCATCACTTTTCTGCAATATTAGTTTTTTTTTCAACCAGTACCTAACTTTGTCTAATTTAAAATGGGTAAATCTACCTGAAGTAATGGTTCGTTTTTTGAAATAAAATTATAAGCTCTTTCTGAACAAACGATGCGTTTTATTTAAATATTAATTTATAAAGTTTAGGTTTCTCATAGTTTAGGCCCGCATTTAATATTTATCTTATAACTCAATCAGTATTAACAGATCAAATAGAACTTTACAAGGAAAACTTTGTGCCTGAACGAGTTATGCCCAGATCTTTCTTTATAAGTTACCGAAGAATATTTTTACCCTTCTGGATTTTATGCTTTTTTTTTGGAATATGTCAACATTTATCAGAAATACGGAGAAGAGGAATTTTAGGAAGTATTTTTGTAATTTTATACATTCTTTGTACCTACTGCATTGCATGTGGATGGTTTTATTGGAACTTTTTTAAAACTCCTGGTACACTAAATACATTAATAGAGTTTTCCCAGTTTTTAGACAGCTTTGTTGCTTCTTTAACTGCACTGACAGCTGTAACATTCACGATGATTTATCATAAAGAGATTTTTATCCTCAAAATAAAATTGGATAAATTGGACGTACAAATAAAGCAGATGTTAATACACCATTCGTATAGAGCTTGTAAAATGTTTGTGCTTGGTGTTTTATGCCTCCTACTTTTTGAATGGGCAATCTTTCTGGGGTACAATTTAGAGGAATGTGAAGAATCAATGATAAAATGCTTTGCAGTATGGAGTATCTTATATTTTCCCACAAAAATTAACGATGTTTACATATTAATGTTTTGTTTATATATATATTGTTTAAAGCATTTGATGTCTATGCTGAATGCCAATATGATGGCTGTTTTGAAAAATGACAGATCACAAATTAAATCAATTGTTGGAGAGCAAGCAATCAATACTTTACAGAACGTTTTTGATCAAATACTGATAATATGCAAGTTGATAGAAAACATTTATGGACTTCCTTTATTTTTAAAAGTAATAAATCAACAAATAGACCTATTTTCAAATATTTATTTGCTTCTAAAAGGAAAAACAATTACTGATAGATTTCTTAAAAATTCTACTAATGATAAGTTTATGGTGTCGGTGATATATACATGGGGAGCTGTCTATTTGACTATAACGTTTTGTACTGTGTGCGAAATGGCCGGGTCAGAATTTAAAAAAATGAAACGTATACTTTTTCTTTATGTCAGTTCATCCCCGTTGTTAAATAAGCAGGTGAGTAAACAAGAACTGAATTAAGAAAATATTTTTTAAATAAAAACTAGAAATTTTGAAAGTTTTCTGATGTTCGGCAAAAACCAGAACCCTATTATAGGGGATGGTATATTCTTAATGTATTCGGTTGTCTGCAAAATAACTCGAAAACGATTATCTAATTTAGTGTTCGATTTGACCTAAGTTTGGTATAAATATTACGAATATTTAAATTAACATTTGATATTTAAAAGATATGAAAAAAATGTTAGTATAAGCGGCACTAATTGGAGCAAGATGGAGTATCACAGGCCGTCCCAAGGATTTATAAAATTATACAAGTTTCTTTTGTTGGATTCAAAAAACATTATTTTGATACACTATAAAATTATTTTAAATATGGAGGATTTCGAAAAATTAATATCCACGACAGAGTCTTGGGAACACACTCTATTATACAGGGTGATTCCCAAGTTGATACATCTTTTTTAGCGGTGTATAGAAGGCATTAAAATAAACAACATTTTCAACTACGTTTTTTCAAAATACTCAAATAAGGTACTTACATTCATTTATTACACTATTGATCAAATATGGTCCTGCCTAACTTGCCCGTTAAATAACATTAAGAAAACTTCTGGGTGTAGGATGAGCGCCCAAGGGAAAGCGTTTTACGACACTCACCATAAATTAGCACCATATCTACTAGTTCATTGTTTTCAAATTTTACCATTTTCACGTGTCACCAGTTTAAAATTAACAGAAAAACATACCGCAGAGGATTGCTAAATAACTGACTACCGACCCGTAAATTGCATGACTAATAAGACAAAAACAACATAAAGTATAGCAGGCTACGTTTTGATGACCAGGCCCGCACTTAGATTTTTTACTTCTGTATCTCGCCTATTTTCAAATTTTTGAAAAAAGATATTTGAAAATGTTGTTTATTTAAATGCCTTTTATACACAGCTAAAAAAGAAGTTTCAACTTAGGAATCACCCTGAATAGTATTTTGTAACTATTGGGTTCAAACCAAGTTAAGTTGATATACCAACTGTTTTTAATACGGAACACCTAATAATTTGAAGTAATTGGCATTTAAAACATTTTTGTGGTACAACTGAGAATTAACGAATTTGTACAATCTTAGTTTTTAAAAAATACAGAAAAAAATACAGAGAAGCTGCACTAGTGTGGGTAGAGAGGTTTCCTATCTACCCGAAGTCTCAGTTCTCACACAGCATTTAAAAGGTTGTAAACCACAAGTCGTTCTACTGTCAATCTAAAGGCCAAACCACGAGTTTAAAGTAGCACTTAAACGAACGAAAACTAGAAAATAAATAGCCTGAACAAAAAAATTCACAAAGTCTTATGAGTTGCTATAATTAAATCTTTTACTAATTTAGTAAATTACTTAGTAATGTCACCAGGCTTTAAGTACTAACAGCTTATGATCGCTCATATTAAAATGGAATTTTATGTTTCAGATTAGCATATTTTCGAGGCACCTCTTGCACGAAGAGTTTGACTTTAAAGCATGTGGATTTTTTTCTATAAATGCAGCATTGTTACAGTCTGTAAGTAATTGTAATTATTAGCTATATTAAATTAGTTAAAATATATTACAGAAACAGTTTTTATCGTGCAAATTGCTAAATATCTACAGATCTATAAAGAAATATTTATTGTGAAGGTGGTTAACAATATTAGATCCTCAAACTTTGTGCTAAAACTTATAATATCTTAAATAGGGACTAGCACTGTAATAAAAGACAGGCGGTATTAAGAGATGATGCGTATACTTTAAAAACTGTAAAGTCCCAAAGACACAAGTGCTCAAATTTTGGATAATTATCCGATGCCCTTGTCTTGATTTCTTTTAAAATAAATACGTCATATTAACAGTTTCCTACTCTTTGTTTTATTACATAAACTTTTTTTAAATTATACTTAATATTTTTAATAAAAAGGAACAATACATAGTAAGTTTTAAATATTTTTTAGATTGTTGGTTCAGTTGGAGTCTACTTGGTAATGTTTATCCAATTTAACATAGCAACTTCTAACTCCTATCCACGCAGCAACCTAACTGACTAAAATGCACTGGGTGCCTTCTCTATAAGTTTAGATAAAATGTGTGTAAGACTAAAATGAAATAGTTATATTGTGTTTACCAAAGCCTATATAGAGTTTTGAAGCTTTTTAGATTTAACAGTCTTAGCCTAAATGTTCCTCAAATTTTGTTAGATTAAATTAGTAATAGAATCCATCTAAACTAAAATATTATTATATTAAACACATATTTTAATTTAGAATTCAAAATTTCTATACAGTTAAGAATATGTATACAATTTATATTATATTAACGTATACAACGCAAACATTTGAATAAAACTTCGTTTCAACACATTTGGCATATTTATATAAAGAATAAATAATAGTAAGTTTTAATTCTCTAGAAAAAAGGTTTGTGGATTTCACAAAATATTATACTGAACTGTTCTAATCTAATTTGTGTTGGTTTTAAACAAATTGTGTTACCATTGGTTAGTTCCTAATAAATCAATATTACAAATGAGTTTTATTTCAAAGTAAGTATATGACCAATAGGCTCCATTTTTCCCTCTTCGTACAGTGGCGGTGCCAGGATTTTTGGGATGGGTGGGCACAAGTGAGCCCGATTATTTTTGGGATGGGCACTACCCAAATCAAAAACGACTTCTAAAAAAAAAGGTCGCCGCCTGCCTCACGCTCTATAACGCCATAAGCGAGGTAAACAAAACTTCCCTCTTGTCCAAACTGACGTCTAAAAAAAAGTCATCATCGAGCTCTTTACCTCTTATTACATTATTACATCCTTCTATAATACCATTATTTTTTTATCAAAAAATTTATAGTCAAATCCCACTTCCCCCACAGAAATTCCATTACAAATCCAAATTCTTCAATTTTGGGTGGCACCCATGATTTTAGGGTGAGCCGGCGCTTACCCAGTGCCCACCCCCTGGCGCTGCCGCTTTTTTCGTAAGAATAAACATGCCTAATTGGTTGGGCTACTAGATTAAAGATTTTTCAAACCAATGTTCTCTAAAAAAAGGTCATCGCTGCCGTTTGTAACAAAATGGTAACTGACCCTGGTCCAAGTAAATTCCAGGGAAAATATTTCGATACTTTACATGGGAGCTGTTAAAATCTTAAATAAAAATTACCTTTAAAATGGAAGGAAATATTTTAAAAAATTAAAGCAGATTACTCAGAGCCCAAAAAGCATTCATTGTGTATAATCATATTGACATTTACTAAAAACTTTTAAAAATACAAATCAAGTGATAATTTGTTATCTTCAATAAAGTGTTAATTTAAATAATAACTTACCACGATAAAAATATAATATATGTAATAATATTCCAATTACGCTGAAAATATTACACATTTTAGTAAACCTACACACAAACCACAAAAAATATTCACATATAAGATTCGACCAGACAGATATGACTTAACAAATGTAGACACTGTGTAATTGTTAATATGGAAAAACCAGTTAGTTATTTTAACCAAAACTATAATTAGTGGATCTTCGAAATCACCGATAGAATTAGCATGAAGTCGTTGAAGGATAAACATAATATACTATTTTAAATGAACCTTGTATACCAGGCAACCAACATTCGTAAAAAACTACACTTTTGATTTTTAATATTATTATTATTATTATTTATTATTGACCAACGTCAATGACAATGTGATTTGTAGATGGGTGGGGTCCTAGACCAAAAGTTATGGGCCAAGGCCATTTATAACTTTGATTTTTTTATGTGAAAAAGTAGAGTGAGACCTCTTAATGGCTTGCTAAAAAGTTTTGATAGTTGTAATAAAGAAAAACTTGCACTTAAAAGTGATTTAACAGTTCTATTTTTATATTAATGAGCCATCAACACATCTTGAGGATCCGCAATTGCCTAACATTTTTTTTTAAAGTTAAATCTCGACATGAGAAGTGTTACTTAGCAGTTCTTTTTTTCGAATTTGGCTATTTACCTCTTCGTTCGCTGCCAGGGCCATTCCCGAGGGGACCTACAGCTAAACGTGGGTTCCGATTCACGATCCTCAGTCATGGGCCCCCTTCCCCCCCTCCCTCCCCAAGGGCTAACCCTCGGTTTCTTGCTTTATTGTATGACCTACCGATTGGGGAGTGTGTACCTTCTTCCGCACCCCACAAGATATCTCATCTCATCCGGCCTGGTTACCGGCGTGAATAAGGTGGGTTGGGAGATGATACATTTTACACTCTTCTCTGCATTCTTAAACCTGCTAAAATTTGGACATACTTTTTTTTATTGTGCCCACTCCGAGGATAGAACTTGGACGCCACGGTCGAATTCCAGTACCTAACTCACCTCTGAGCCACTGCCATGGTCTTTCAGCAGTTCTTCACTAATTTTAAATATTTATAAAACTATTACTTTCAAAACAATTTACTAATAATGTAAAAAAATTGTGCGTTGAATAAAATGTTGCCAAAAATGTTTTGTCAGTGACTTATCGCTCTCATATCAAGAGCAGAGGGTGGTACGAGATCAGAGGAAAAAATTCATGTAAATAATTATCCTGCTTTATTAGAATTTGAAAAATACACTGGAATTGTTTCCTCTAACTGCGTACAACCCGCTGCACTCTATATCAAAGCGACGAATCACTGACGATAATTTCTCTCTCTCTCGCCTCCATCTTACTTCTTGTATATTATATAATATTGTGAGATAAATAAAAATACATTTATTATTATTATTAGGTATTATTATTATTAATTTTGGACCTATTGGACAACGTTTTTTTTACTCCACCCTAAATTTTACATATTATACAACATAAAAAATAAATATATTATGGTTTAAAACGGGCGAAGCCCCGGAAGTAAGTTTGCTTTTCATAAAAAAAAACTTTTCCGTACATAAAATATTAAATTAATCAAAATTTATTTTTATTTAAAAATAAATTTTGATACAAAAATTATCAAAGGCATAGGCCAGGACACAGTCTTAGAATGAGTCATGCTTTTTTTTTCTGCTTTTTTGTTTTATATTTGTTATCTTTACCCGGGTAGAAATAAACGTAAAATTTGAATGACTTTACTTGATTCCCAGTGATTGTATTTGTCGGAGCATTTCGCGTACGCCTCCTGGAAACCATCGCGGGATGGTTTTTCGTTCGCCAGGGTTCTCATTGAAGCTCATCACTGGATTCAAGTATGGTTCTGTACTTTTTCGCGCGCGTTTTTTTCCGGGCAACCTAAAAAAAAGCAGTGCTCTGTCCCTTGAAAGGTGAGTGTTATTTTATTTGTATTTTAAAAGGGGGTCTAGGCCTCCTTTGGTGTGTGCATGACTTTTTAATTACAGTGGCGGAGCCAGCCTTTGGGGGCGAGAGGGGCAAACATATGATGGGGCGCTCCCCTATTCCTCTTACAAAAAAAGACTACATTAAATAATAAGGTTTATGATGTAAACGGGCACCAAGCGGCAAAGGGCAAGGGGACGACTAGTGTCGGGGGGGGGGGGGGGGGGGGGGGGGCAGCGACCCCCTGGCCCCCACATCTGGCTACGCCACTGTTTATTTACCTGATGAAAGAATTTGTTAAATTAAGAACTTTTATAATGCTCAGTACAATATGGTGAACGGTATGAAATTACTCAGTTTTTATCAACCAACAAAAACGATATTTCAAACGCAAATTTCTCTGAAACTACCTACTTCATATTGAGCGGCAAGTATGATTCTTTTTAACGAAGCAAAATTCGGGTTTCAGGGTCAGCGAAGATTTTAGCTTCTGAAAAATCGAATAGCGGGATTTTGTTGGTTGGCAAATATTGGTGACATTTTGCAAACCAACAAAATCCCTCTAAACGCTATTTTATACGTGATTTTCTCGGAATCCACACAAACAGGCTGGTTAAACCTTCTCTTTCGATCAAACATCCACACAAACAGTTGTGTAAAAACCTGTTTCATAGAGAATCCGGTTTCAGGTATCAGCCAGTGCGAATATTTTAGAGCCTGATAAATCGATTAGCGGGATTTTGTCGGTTTGCAAAATGTCACCACTGGCTACTATCTGTTATAGCTAAGCCACGACAATATTGATAATTTTTTCAGGAAACATACATTTTTAGGCGTAGATTACGAATCTAAACGCTGGTTTGTTAAAAACATTTAACTTCTGAAATATTCCTTCTTAAAGTGCTGTTTTTATGGCTTAGGTTTCGGATGCATCCATCATGAAGTCGTATATTGGTTCCATTTGATCGCAATTTTTTTCTGTATTTGTTAATTAAAGTTTTTACTTAAAACTTGTGTCTTAAAAATAATAGTTAATATTCCAACAATAAACGGGGTTGGTTGTCATTTATTTTTAGACAGCCAGATGTAAAAGTATTTTATTGCATTTGGCTTTACATTTGGTTATATTTTTGATTTAAAATAGCTTAAAATTAGGGGAAAGGGGAAAAAATGACCAGGTTATATATAAAATATTGCTCCCTTCACTCGTTTTTTCTTTAATGTTGCATTTTAAATAATTAAATACGAAGTTATGCGTTCGAAACCTAACATAACGACTTTAAATGAACCCGAACAATGTTTCTAAATTTTTCTACAAAGTTACCAGCTCAATTATTATATTATACAGGGTGCAATTTTCAAGTAAAATAAATTAAGTACTAGGAAGCCTCTTTATTTGGTAATAAAATACAGAATTACACGGCTGTGTTTATTTTTAATTTGTCATAATTTTCTCGCGTCTTCATAAAATTTAATTTTCCTTCTGGGGTAGAAACCGCCCTAATTTGTTTTTAATGTAAAGTTATGTATTGTAATAGCTCATTGGAAAGGGCATAAAAAAGGGAATACTCCCCACTATTTACTTTTGCATTTCGGTAATCTAGAAAACCAGAAAAAAAACTAATCATTTTAGCAATAATTTTTAGAGGAACTTAGGCAACGACTATGGTGACATTTTGCAAACCAACAAAATCCCGCTAATTGATTTTTCAGACGCTAAAATCTCAGTACTGGCTGATGCCCGAAACCAGATTTTCGATAAGCTGGAAGTAATTATATTTTCCGCTGAATACGAAACTGGTTTTTACAAAATTGTGTGTAGATTCGGAGAAAATCACGTTTGAAATATCGTATAGGGGGATATTTTTGGTTGGAAAAATGTCATTAATATCAAGAATGAATTTTACTCTAGATTTGGGGTTGGTCAACAAATAATGGGCAACATTTCCAACAATTTGTACAATAAAACAAATATTGTCTACATTATTGAAATACAAAAATAAATAGTGAGTTGTATTCCCTTTTTTATGCCCTTTCATTTGAAAAAAAAGTTGGGGGCGGCTTCTACTCCCAAAAGAGGTGTAAGGAGTAAGAAACTTACTTACCTATTAAAAAAAAATATTTTCAATATTTTTTACAACACATGAATCTAGTAATTTTTTTTAGAATTTTCATTGGCTTTTATCTTTTTCCTCGATTATTTTTTTCTGCATGAAAATAACTTTTTCACATCCAAATAGATATCACCTTTCCATTGGAAAAACCGCCAATTTTCCATGTTAAATTTTTCTTGAAGGGAATTATAAAAATACTAAAATATCAAGCTGTGTAAAATTTGCTTTAAAATTGATGTTTTTAAAATACGAAGCTATGAAAATTGAGTTTTATTGTTGCGTTGGTTACAGCATTACTTATTGTACCCACTACAGCACAGTGCCGATTGTGTCAATTAAAAAAAAATAACGAAAATCGGTATATTATTTAAACCCACTTTCCCCTGGTTTTTGAGAATGGAGAATACGAAAAAATGTTGATTGCAGCTTAATGTTAGGTACCTGTTGTACCATTACTGCTCAGTGCCGTTGCATTGCTAATAAAAAAGTTATAGGGGCAAACCACCTTAATTAAATAAAAAATATCAGATCCGTGATTATCTAAAAAAAATGGTCTGATTGAAAACCAAATATATTTTTAAATAATACCACCATCTCTGTAAAATACACTGCGTCCATTAATTATGTAACAGTTAAAAAATTACTTTAATTTGATTTTTATAATTTCCTTCAAGAAAAATTTAACATGGAAAATTGCCATTACATTACAAAAAAAAACTAGACAAATAACTAAATTTTTTTTTCACCAATAGAAAGGTGATATCTATTTGGATGTGAGAAAGGTATTTTCATGCAGAAAAAAGTAATCGAGGAAAAAGATAAAAACCAATGAAAATCCAAAAAAAAAATTACTAAATTCATGTATTGTAAAAAATACTGAAAATAATTTTTTTTTAACACAAGTAAGTTTCTTACATGCTCCAATATCTGTAAAGTCCAAATTTTAAATATTTTTAAATATCCATAAATAAACATGGACAGGATTCGTTCCAAGAGAACGCAATGTTTTTAACATACAAGGTGGAATTACTACCTAGAATAAATTCAATATTAGAAAGTCTCTTTTATTTGCTGATAAAATGTAAAACTACTACGTTTATTTTTAGATTGGCATACATTTTTCGCGTCTTTATAAAATTTACACCTCTTTTGGGAGTAGAAACCGCTCCCAACTTTTTTTTCAAATGAAAGGGCATATAGAAGGGAATACAACCCACTATTTACTTTTTTTTCGATAATGTAGACGCAATTTGTTTTATTGCAAAATTGTTGAAAATGTTGGCCATTTTTTGTTGACCAACCCCAAATCTAAAGTAAAATTCATTTTTGATATTAGTGAAATTTTGCCAACCAAAAATATCCCGCTATACGATATTTCAAACGTGATTTTCTCGGCATCTACACACAATTTTGTAAAAACCAGTTTCGTATTCAGCGGAAAATATAATTACTTCCAGCTTATCGAAAATCTGGTTTCAGGAATCAGCCAGTGCTGAGATTTTAGCGTCTGAAAAATCAATTAGCGGGATTTTGTTGGTTTGCAAAATGTCACCATAGTCGTTGCCTAAGTTCCTCTAAAAATTGTAGTATCAATTAGTGCTAAAATGATTAGTTTTTTTTTCTGATTTTCTAGATTACCGAAATGCAAAAGTAAATAGTGGGGCGTATTCTCTTTTTTATGCCCTTTCCAACGAGCTATTACAATACATAACTTTACATTTAAAAAAAATTAGGGCGGTTTCTACCCCAAAAAGAAAATTAAATGGTCTGATTGAAAACCAAATATATTTTTAAATAATACCACCATCTCTGTAAAATACACTGCGTCTATTAATTATGTAACAGTTAAAAAATTACTTTATTTCGAAAAGCCCATATTTTTATCAAAATCCAATCAATCCGTTTCATTTACAGTTTATTGGGTAGACTGTCTCTTTGACCACTAAGTACAATGTGTGTCGCTTCACATTTTATCTTATACAGTGTGATGCTAAAATATCAAGCTTTGTAAAATCTACTGGTTTTAAAATTGATGTTGACACAAACCAACACAATAATAAAATTTATTTTTCATATCTTCGTATTTTAGAAATTTTAAAATCAGCAGATTTTACACAGTTTGTTATTTTAGCTATCACATTATACCGGATAACAACGAATGTTGTTACCCCCCCTATTTTTTCCGTAGTTTTATTAATACAAATTTTAAAATTTCAGGAGATTCTAAGTGTATATTTTGTTAGGTTTTAGTAAAGTCATAAATTTAAAATTACTTCCGGTTTGACCGGAAGTGGTATCCACTCTTTTATTTTAAATAGAAACCGATTATTTTTATTCGATATTTGACTTCTACGGCAAATTTCCTTTAAAATGACATATCACACATTATCATTTGTTTTTAAAATGGCTTCCAGGAAAACTTTTCAATGAAATTCTTAGATGGCCATGGACTCGCTAATATAACATGACTTTTTGAGACTGGGCCATGGAAGTTTTAAAGGGGTCTATTTTAACCTGTTTTATGTTAAACAATAACATTCTTTGCGAATGATGCTTCTGTCAAAAATATTTTAGATATGTCATATTTTTTTAAACAATGAGAAAGAATTACTCAATATTTTTAAATGGCAACAAGCCATTCGTTTAGGGCCAAAAAATAGCTTATTAAATTATCTTTTTAAAAATGTTTCATAAGTATGGTATTATACTTAAAGGAGCGGCTAAAATTGAAAAAAAATCAAGACATGTCATATTTCAAAAAAAAAAAATGGGGTTCTTCAATTTTGGTTACAAACACTTTTTATTTAGTAAGGTATTAACAATCAAGGTAACAAATGTTCAAAATGTCCACCTTTTACTTCAATGCATTTATTTACAACCGTGCGGTTTTTTCGCTAGACATTTTCTAAAATCCTTGGTGTAACAGACAAAAACGCGTTTCGTATCTTCTCCTGGAGTTCATGCAATGTGTTAGAAGGCGTTTCATAAACTTTATCCTTTATATGACCCCATAAGAAGTAATCCAACGGAGTTAAATCCGGTGATCTTGACCACTTTAAAACTTCCATGGCCATCTAAGGATTTCATTGAAAAGTTTTCCTGGAAGCCATTTTAAAAGCAAATGATAATGTGTGATATGTCATTTAAAAGGAAATTTACCGTAGAATTCAAATATTGAATAAAAATAATAGGTTTCTATTTAAAATAAAAGAGTTAATAACACTTCCGGTTAAACCGGAAGTGATTTTAAAAGTATGACTTTACTAAAAACTAACAAAATATACACTTAGAATCACCTGAAATTTTAAAATTTGTATTACTAAAACTACGGAAAAAATAGGGGGGTAACAACATTCGTTGTCACCCGGTATAGAAAAGACATAATGTGAAGCCACACATATTGTACTTAGTGGTCCAAGAGACAGCCCACCCAATAAACTCAAAAAGGAACGGATTGATTGAATTTTGATGAAAATATGGGCTTTTAAAATTAAGAGTGAGGTCTAGTAACGTATTCTCCATTTCGTTTTTGGATCAATATTTAGTTAATTTTTCCTTTTATCCAAAAATCGGCCAAATACAGACATTTGAAGTATAATTACCTACAATTTAAAGTTAAACAAGATTGAATTTATAAAGTAATAAAAGCAGAAAAATAGACAAATTTCACAAATTTTCGTTTTTTAAATTTCATTAATTTATTAATCAAAATTTCTTTAGTTCAAAACTGTAGGCAATTGCTACTCAAGGACGGCTATTTGGCCGCTTTTTGAATAAACAAAAACCATAAGAAATATTGGTCAAAAAATTAAATGGCGAATGCATTACTTCACTCGTAAAGTAATGTTTTAACTGTTACATAATTAATGGACGCAGTGTATTTAACAGAGATGGTGATATTATTTTAAAATATATTTGGTTTTTAATCAGACCATTTTTAATTAATACTCACGGATCTGATATTTTTCATTTCATTTATTTTATACCGGGTGTCCGCGGAAAGTGGTTTGCCACTATAACTTTTTTATTAGCACGGCAATGGCACTGAGCAGTAATGGTACAATAGGTACATACCTAATATTAAGCTACAATCAACACTTTATCATAATAAATAATAAACCGATTTTCGTATTTTTTTTTAATTGACAGAATCGGCACTGATCTGTAGTGGGTACAATAAGTAACGCTGTAACCAACGCAACAATAAAACTCATTTTTCATAGCTTCGTATTTTAAAGCAAATTTTACACAGCTTGATATTTTAGTATTTTTATAATTCCCTTCAAGAAAAATTTAACATGGGAAATTGCCGGTTTTTTACATTACAAAAAAAAACTAGACAAATAACTGATTTTTTTTAACAATGAAAAGATGGTAGCGTATTGTAAACAATGTTAATAATATTTTTTTTAATACAAGTAAGTTTCTCACATGCTCCAATATCCGTAAAGTCCAAATTTTAAATGTTTTTAAAAATCCATAAATAAACATGGACATGATTCGCTCCAAGAGAACGCAATGTTTTCAATATACGAGGTGGAATTACTACCTGAAATAAATTTAGTATTAGAAAGCCTCTTTATTTGCTGACAAAATGCAGAACTACTGCGTTTATATTTAGTTTGGCATACATTTTTCGTTTCTTGACGACTAAAATAGAGTACAGAGTGTTTCTAACACAAAAATTAAAGTATTCACCTAAAGAAGACTGGAGATACTTACCAGTTAAAACATTGTAATTCAAAACAAATAAAGACAATGCAAGTCCAATACTCTACTGCCGTTCATAAAAATTGAAGTTAATGTTAATTTTTTTTTAAGTGAACAAATTTATGTAAAAAGCAAAGCTTTATAATGTACTTTAATAGATGTTATTATTATCTAAGAAATTTTTAGAAAATCTTACTCGCTGTTTGAAATAAATATACTAATATCAATTTAAAGGACCCTTCACAAAGCCTATTAGAAATGGCTTTCGGCTAATTTTTACTATTTTGTAGATCTTGACATCCTGATCAAAAGTATCCGTGGCCGTAATCCAATCCTATGACTAGTTCGGGACATATGGCCTTCTTAAAAAATATCAACTTCTTTATTCGTTTAAAATGAGGCCTTAAGTTTTCTATCACTTATATAGAAATAAAATATGTACAGGATGTTGAATAATTTGTAGACGGATTAATAACTAATAATATTTAAGAATTATAAAAATCAAAAAAAAAATTATTACCCATTTTTTAAATTTTGAAAACAAACTGCCAAATTTTGTTCACATTTTAATATCTTTTAGTACCAAGCTATAGAGAAAAATAAATGGGCATAAGTTGATGTAGTGTAGAGTATATTGCCTGGTAGTTTGTTTCTTTTAAAAAAAAGTTACCTGAAAACGTAATAAACGACTTTATTTCTATGTTATAATTGATTCTTTAATTTATTATCCAATCTGTAACATTTCTTTTATACTAATTATCTGTTAACACATTCTAATCTTAGATATATAGGGTAATTCAGTTATAATACTGAAAAATCTTTAAAATGGAAATATTAAAAAATATCTCTTATACAAGATGCATTTAAAGTACCTTCGGGTTCTAACAAATTATCATGTTTGCCCGTTTGTAAAATACTTATTTACCAAACATTAAGACATGTTAAATGCTTTTAGAGAAAGTGTGAACTTTACAGTAATTAAAAAAATATATTCATAAGATTAAAATTTAAAAAAAAATATTTTACTATGAGTTACGATCAATATTCTACCAAAAAATAATTTTTAATATAACAATAGTATATTGTCATTTGATAAAAAAAACTTATTTACTTTTCTTATTTTTAAAAATAAATTATTATAACTGGATAACCCGGCAAATCTATGTATGTGAAAAATTATTATAATAAAAATGTTACAGCTTGAATAATAAATTAATGAATCAATTATAATATAGAAATTAAAGTCGTTGTTACGTTACCAGGTGACTTTGAATTTTTTTATTGAGAAATAAAATACCAGACAATATACTCTATATCAACCTAGACCCATTTATTTTTCATAACTTGGTACCACAATTTATTAAAATATGAACAATATCTGAATTTTCATAATTTTTAAATATTGTTAATTATTTTATCCGCTTATAAATTATTTATTATCCTGTATATATTTTATTTCTATATAAGTGAAAGAAAACTTATGGCCTAATTTTTCACCAATAAAAAAAAATTAAAAAGTTAATACTTAGTTTTTAAGAAACAAGTGAAAACTCCAGACGTGCAGAAAATCTCAAAGTAAGAAGTTTAAAAAGCCATATCTCAAAAACTAGCCATAGAATTAGATTACGGTCATGGACACTTTTAATCATGACGTCAAGATCTACAAAATACTAAAAATTCAGAAAAATAAGCTGAAAGTCATTTCCCATAAGCTTTGTGAGGGGTCCAATTTAAAACGCCTTTACCTATGTCAACAAAAGGATAAAAAAAAATTCATTTAAAAAATACTAACTAAAAATATACAAGGTTGGATCAAAATTTTAAATGCTGTCTTACTTATGCCATTATTTGGCTGTTAATAATTTAGTGATTCTAAATGCAAAGGTCAATAATCCTATTCTTGGCCCAAATTTTGTCAAGGCGCTTTTAATTATAGTAAAAATCCAGTTATTTTAATATAAACTTTTTTTCCTAAAAAACAATTTTGGAATTAAATAAAAAATCTATAATAGCCTAAAAATATATACAAGGTGAGCATTGTAAATGGAACGCTGGTTATACAGCGGCTCTGGAATAAAATATCTCTAAAATCAAAAAATACGTTCTCAAATATTATTTATGGGTCTTGCTTTTGTCATGTAAAAAAAATTTTGACCCCAAAGAGGGGGCGAAGCTTTACAACCTATCTGCATCTTCTTCTATTTAAAAAAAAAAGTTGGTTAGTGCTGCGCCCATAAAAAATCTTTAAGGAATTTTTGGATTTTAAAGAAATCCTATTCCCAGAGCCGTTATAAGCGGCGTTCCATTTAAAAAAATCTATGTTGAGTTCACTTTGCATTTTTGAGACACCCTGTGCAATTCTCTTTAAAAGATAAAGGACCACTATCATCGGTGCACTTAATAGATATTCTGTTGAAGCCGGAGGTATTTCTTTATTTTTTGGGAAAGTTTTTTTTGGCAAAAAAAAATTGAAGAAAAATAATTACTTAAGTTCATTGTATTGCAAAAAATATTGAAAATCATTTTTTTTTAATAAAAAAACTTTCTGATACTCTCCAATATCTAGTACAAATTTAAAATACATTAATAAACATGATGGCCAGGATTCGGGCCAAGGAAACGTAATATTGGTTTAATTTAATTATAATATATATTGCGAATGCACTTAACCAAAAATCGTTAAAATAAAGTATAACGCGTTTGAATTTATAATAACGGAATTAATAGCAGAAAAGGAAATATGGACAAAGGACAGGGCACGATTTAACCATAGTTAAATATTATTCCTGGGTTTCATAACAGTTTATTTTTTATTTTTTAATATTCTTTTGCTATACTAATGAAGTTACTTTGAATGGTTAAATTCACCCCCAGTCTACAGTGCAGTTTTCTAAAAAATCTGATTCAGAAGTTGGCCATATTTTCTAATAACGCTACATTTCCTAAAAAATTTATGTTTTTAGGGATATGATAGGGCTAAAACGTCTCCGATCAAAAGACTTCTAAGAAATGCATCTCCATCCCCAAAAAACATTTAAAAAAAGTCATATATCATCATCATCATTACCTGATTAATTTTTAAGTCTGGTTTCCGGTTTCGAGGCTGTTTTTTTTTGAAAATTAAAACAATGATATAGCAATATTATCGGATGCACGACTGGCAAATAAAAGAATCTCCACCTGTGCTTTCAAACTTTCTGCTTTCGCGGCTTGTTTTTAATTGTCTTAGGAAAAGGTTCGCGACACTCTAGAAAGATTTCTATTTATTGGTATATATTTTCAATAAGCTCTAATTCATAATGCTAGTGCTGAATATGACAAATTCGATTATAGTGAAAAGTCTATTGTTTAATAAATGTTACTTACACATATTTTGCCTTAAAAATTTTTAAATTTTTTTCAAAACCCTATATAAAAGTATGTTTGTAAAACGTCTTACAGTTACATTAATTTTTTCTCCGCAAAAATTGGTAGAGCCAGTCAAAAATATGTCCTTGAAAACATAAATATTTTAGGAAAAATAGTGGTTAGAATTAGAAAATCTACTTCGAGACAGAGCTGGGCACAGTTTCATGCATCAAGCACTTTGGAAAAGTGCTTGTTAATTGGTAATTCTTAAAGTGCTTGCAATCACATTTCCAAATTGCTTGGTGCTTGAAGCTTTCCCAGCTCTGCTTCTAAATCAGATTTTTCGAAAACCCCCTAGATGGATTTGACCATTTAAAACAACTATTTTAGTACCACATACTAAAAAAATCTTAGGAAACTCAGGATTACTATAGTTAGATCGTCCCATATGTCCGTTGACGCAATTTTATTTTTCATTTGTATTAATCTCTCAGGAATTAAGAATTTTAATAATAATTCTGTTTTAAAGTAAACATTTAATCGATGGTCACTATCAATCTCTGCTGCTGTTTTTTTGTTTTACATAGTTGCACTGAGAAATTTTTTTTTTATCCCTTGCGAAAATTTAAGCAGCCATATAGTCAAATTGTTTTGGTTAATAGAGGACAGCCAAGTATTTAACTCAATCAGAAGAATCACTTTTTACTGAATAGACTTTGCTGTCATGGTAATAAAATATTTTGCAATGAATAATTCTGTTATGTTATAAAAGTAATTTTGTCATCTCTAAAAAGTATAGCGTTGGTGGCCGATAAAAATATAAAATACTTTACTACTGAAACAGCCAATTTTTGCAAAACTAGAAAAGTGTATATTAATGGCAACAAAAATACGTATGCCCGTATCCACCAATATATATTTTTGCTGATTAAAAATAAATTGTGATTAACTAATTAAATCGGTATCCACCAATAAACTTTTTAACTTAATTGTCAATTAACTTTACCCGGCCAAATTTGGCCCATTAGGTGCTTAATTACGATTACAAAACGTCAAGAAATGTCATTATATGACATTTTACAATATTAATGTTTCGTCGTAGTTTTTTTTGGTGTTATTGTGATTTCTTGCTGAATATTTGACGATTTGTCGGGCCCCAAATATTAAAAGAATAAATAAAAGATAAATATTTTGATAAAATCATAAGTGGTGATTAAAAATTAGCATGGAACTCTTTCAAGCTTATCGTGGAGAACTTTTTAGGGAATCATAGATTAGAAAATTGTAAAGAAATGGTGGAATTTCTGTTAAAATCTTATCAGAAATTAGGTTGCGACATGTTAAAAATACATTCTTTATACTACCACCTAGACTTCTTTCATGAAATTAACGAATGTTAGTGACGAGAATGGATAACGTTTCCACAAGGATAGTTAAACTATGGACAAGAGATATCAAGGGAAATAGAACCCAGCAGTTTTGGCCGATTACTGTTGGTTTTTAGATAAAGATTTTACGCGAAGTAGATACAAAAGACAATTAAAAAAACAACGTACTAAGTAAAATTCAAGTTACACCATGTTGGTTTGTTTAGTTTTATTTTTAAAATCTGTTATATAGAGATTTTATATTATTTATTGCCATGTCCGTCTTCAAGTTCATTGCCATAGGTTCAAAGACTGTAGTCTCTTAGATTTTTATTGTATCTAACTCCAAATTCTAATGAAAAAATATCAAAATGCATTATTACAACAGTGGTGGTGATTTTTTAAAAAATTTTTAAGAAATGTAGATGTTTATTTTACATGCACTAAATACAAATCAATAAATATCAATAGTGGATGCTTTATTAATTCCATACAAAACTATTCAGAATAATTATGAAGAAATGCGTGTAATTTTAAAGATATAATTTCTACTTTATTCTCTAATATCTCGATATTATACTTATGTAATATTATTTTAAAAAGATTCATCTTTTCATTTAATAAAAAGTTTGTTAATCTTTTTCTTTTTTTTAATCAAAATCAACAACTTATTTATTAGATGTTAGGTAAATTTATAATAAATACCAACTAAACCTTTATTTTTCCCTATTCTGAAATCTTTACCCATTTTAATGCTAGAAAGGGTTCACATATTTTTTAAGTTATATTTGTCTACCCTACAAAAATCAAGGACCTTATCGAAGAAAAAAATCAATATATTTCAATTTTTAACAAACAGGTATTTTTTAATTTTTTTATAGGTAAATAATTTTAAAATCAGACGGCTTAACAAAAATTGCATAAGTAGTAAAAGTAATCCTACTAAACAAATACGCACAAATTGTATGATGCATTTTTCTTACCTATTTTTACAAATAATATTTTAACACAATCTAAATATTGACATTGACAATTGCCATGTCAATCAACAAAAAATCCATAAAAAAGCGGGATTGGATTTCTTAATTCTAATTTAGTAATCATGATTAGTAAATTATGAAAATAGAATCTTGGTGGATAAGCAAATTAACTAAATCTCGATTAAAGTTAATTGGAGAATTAACTAATTCTGATTTACGTAAAAATTGATAAATACAGGCAATATAGTTTTTGTTGCTTAAATTATTTCTGTCATAGGAATGCATTATTTTGTATAGAAAAAAATATCTCTAAAGAATGTTCTTGTACTCCATGGTGTAGTGCAAAAAGAGAACACATACACCCGCACAGAAAACAAATATTTTGTATTACATCCGGCAATTTCTTAATATTATAAATTATAATATTATAATGGGTGCTACAAATTCGTATCTGTACGAGGGGATCTCGAAAACGGTAAGAGATACGAGGATAGTTAAATTAAAGCAAAGTTTCGCATTTTAAAGCTTTCTAATTTAGTGAAAGAAAATTGTAAATATTTTGAAAACCTTCAGCGATATCTGAGAAAAATCGAAATTTTTAGTTTTGGGTTTTAATATTTTGCGCCTTTATTTTTGACTTGTGAAAAAAACCATAAAACAATCTTTCATATTCTACAAGATGACGTTGTTAGTTTTTAAATTCGACGTTTTGTTCCTTACATACCTACACACTTCAAGTCAATTTTTTAACATACGGACCTGGAATTTTAAATACAGTTTTAGGCACTCCTAAGCTTTAGAAATTTAATACAATTTAAAGGTTTTTAAAATTTTAACGTTTTGTCATCAGATAAACACATCAAATCAATATTTCTAATTATTCTTTTATTACTATTACGGCCCTGGCAATTATTTTTAGGATTACTTAAATATTAAAATTGCATTACAGGTGTTTAGGCCGTTAAATTTTATTAACATAACATTTATAAATATACCTTAATTCATATGGTGTTTGCCTTAGATCTATACTATAAATAAAAAAATTAATGCTGTCGATTGAGAAAGAGGTAACTGGGGTCTAGAGTGTTAGGGTAGTAATGTTACTGTGATGTGCTTATGTTTGTTTCAAAAACAATTTTAATTTTTTTTAACTGTTTATAAGGGCTGATGATGCCAGTTTCAGGCGAAATGTAACAAGAATAAACAGACAGAAATATACTTGAGACTGAGACTTTTTTTCCTAATGAAATATCAAATATCTGACCTCTTTGAGTAAAACGGACTAACCCTTCAAAATTACAAATCTTTTTTGGTTTGGCTCTAAATGTTCAGGACCGTAATGAAATCAAAACATATTATGAAAAATGCGTTATTAGATGACAAAACGATAAAATTTCAAAAACCTTTAAATTGTATTTAAACTTCTAAATCTTAAAGGTCGCTAAAATTGTATTTAAAATTCCAGGGCTGTATTTTAAAAAAATGACTTGAGGTTTTTATCTAAGGAACGAAATGTCGAATTTGAAGACTAATAAGGTCATCTTGTAGAACATAGAAAATGGCTATGAAAAAGTGTTACTGTTTTCCCAAATCAATAAAGGCGCAAAAAATTAAAAACCAATACTAAAAATGTCTGCGTTTTTCGAATACAGAGAGAGGTTTCGGAATATTTACAATTTTCTTTCACCAAATCAATAAACCCCAAAATGTGCAAGTTTGCCTCAGTTTAACCATCTTTATACCTTTTACCGATCCCCTCGTACGCACTCGAATTAGTAGCACTTTATATAAGTTATTTTTCTCAGTCTCATGACGGTACGGCCAGTTTTTTCTACTCTCGTACGGCATAGGTATCCTCCCTTTTGACTATCAGTATCGAAATGATGGCGCGACGGGCTGTAATACTCGATTGGCAATTGGCGACACCGAATAGCGACATGAAAATACCCGAATACCGGCCCTAAGAAATTTTATTTACTAGGGCAGCAAAACTTATTTCCTTCAGAAGTGACCATCCTTTTAAAAAACTGTTTTGCTGTTATATACAATTATATATTTTGCTATTGTGAAATATTTACGGAAATATTTATTATCGACAGCAAAGAACTTATCGACCTCAATAAAGAGACATATATCAGCAAACCTTATTGTACTGCTACAAAAAGTTAATTTGCAACTTTCACAAATATTTTACTTGGGATAGCTAAAAATACATCAGCAAAAATGATTTTGCTGGATATTTTCTCAGTGAATGTCGTAATAAGAACTTTCGTCCAACCCTAAAAAAATTGAAATCACTCCTTTGAGCAAATTAGAATCGTTAATTTATGAGGATTCTCTGGTGAAGTGGCACTTCTTCACATGAATAGCCCCCATTAATAATTATGCTATCGTATACATATAGCACCCTGAATATATTTTTAATTTTAGGAATACTAAAATGGCATTGGTAAAAATAACCTTACTGTTTTTTTTATAGCTGGAGACGATATACCTATTCCAAACTAACAATATCAGACGCGGTCGACTTCAAGTTTGCGGGCGTGCAGCTCTTGTATAATCGTTGATTGGGGGGTTCAGATGTGTTCAGGGCTACAGCAAACTAGTACGTAGTACGATAAAGACCTTCGTGCTGCGTATTGGTGCCTCCTCCCTGGATGCGACATACAAGGGTTGAGCGCTAAAGGAATTAACACCCCTGATAATTGATGTGGCGGTCCAATCGAAGATTAGAGGGGGGACGATCCTGTGAGCTTGTAGAAGACACGGGACGAATACGGGCTTTCAAAATTTTTAAAATGGATTGCTATGTTTAATAAATTTCGTTATTTATGGAATGGGACAGAGCAACCTCATCGCTGGAGCTGGCTCACCTTAAATAATAATTTGGTAAGCTTATAACTAGATTTTATTTAAACCCAGTTACTTTTAAATTAAAGAGCAAGCAGAAAATTATGATTTCCCATTTTATCCAGTTTTGAATCTTTCCACAATATAGCATATTCACTGATCTCATTTAAAAATAATTTTACTTTTCGTTCTTTTTTTGGTCTACATTTTTCAGAAACCGACTTGGCTTAAAGCTATTTCATATAGCCATGTTAATTCTTTTTATACAGGGTGAAATTAATTATTTTTTAAACTTTGGAGAGAATGTTTCCTAACTATATATACCATTCTTTGTAATCATTTTAGTTAAATATAATTTTAAGATATAAATTGCCAATTTAGCTGACAATAATTATTATTAAAAAGCATAATCTGCCAAAATATCTCCTGTAGAAAGAAGTTTTATTTCATGGATATATGAGATATTGATTTGACACCGTCGATTAACAGTTTAAATTACTATTTTGGCAGTAATTAATGGATGATATTGATTTTAATTTGAAAAGTATTATATTTTTTTATATTTCAGATTTGGGTACGCGCGACCCTTAAACCGAAGTGCGTGTACGGGTGGCATGAAAAGATTCTGCTCTTCAAGGGACTGCCTAAACATCTTCGCAGTTTAGAAGCGCGGTGAAGTTAGCCTTTGAAGACCATCGGATGTCTGGAAAAGGTCAATGGCAAACCGGCTTGTCTAGGGTACTTCGACACCTTTTTTGTTCGTACCTTGAAGAGTAGGACAGGAAGAAAGAAGAATGAAGATGAAGTCATCGGGTAAATGGAACTGGATAAGGAGGTAATTAAGTTGTTTTTAAGATTCTTTATTTTGGTTACTTATATATTATAATTTGCAAAAAAAAATTATTTTACTGATTCTTTAACAAAATAGGGAGTTGTATGAAAATTAAATTTAAAAAACATTACTCCGAAGCGTAAGCTAATATTATCAAAAGACCCACAGTTCACAAAAAAATACTTTTTTTTAATAGTCTACTACGATTCATGGCGTGAGAGCGAACTATTCATAGGTACTACATAACGTCACCGCGAACTTTGATTATGTTTTCTATTGTAAATATAATTTTAAGTTTTTCTTTAAATTTATAAAAAAAACATCTAGACTGTACTGTTTGACTTCAAGATGAGCCAATATTATTAGGCGAAAATTATTTAATTTCTTAACCAACTGTCTTTGTTTCAGGATCATCACCAGAATACTACCTAAAAATCCGGGCCGCGAATTTTTCAGGGTGGCGCAAGATACAAAACCCAGTCCGCGTTAAAATCAATTCGATCTTTTTTAGTCTAACGTACAGAAAGGATCAAATTGATCTTCTATTTTCATTTTTTCAATCTGCTTTAATCGAACGTAGAGAATGTTTGGTCATAATTCCGGGTTTGTTGATTGTCAGTACGTCCTATTTACAAATGATAAATTGAACTTTATAAACAAAATTCATAAGTAATCTAAATAATCGTTGTAACTGGTTTCTGCATCTGTTTAATTGCCGTTTTGAGGACAAGTTTTTCCAAAATACAGTTGGCTTTTGGATGTGTCTGAAGGACTTCAATTAAGTGCGACCATGAAAACCTAAACCAAGAAGCTACATGTTCGGGATACAAGCTGGATTAGAGCAGGCTACAAGAGTTAACAAAGGTAAGATTTTTTCAAAATTCTTTTAACTATCAACAATGCATCATCGGGCACTGACTGACTAAAAAATATGAGATGATGTTTATAATATATCATTTATTCATATAAGTATATTTCTTATTTTTTATCGAGTTTAATCAGTACATAAAATTAATTACATTCAAGTAATATTAAAATATCAGACTTCGTGCTAGTCAAGTTATAATTTTCCAGATTTTCTTTTTACTTTTGAATATATACAGGGTTGTCTAGAAGTCCGGAGTAACTTTTGGGGAAAACGCTCGGACACGTCAACTTAGTTTTATATATGCTCACATTTTGACGTTATTCGTTTTTTTTATAGACATTTGTCAAAGATATGACGCCTTCGATCTTTTTTTTTTAATGGAAACATACAGCTTGTGATACATCATTTGAAAGCTTATATCTCGTACAGTATGTTTATAAATTTTGGCGCGATTCTGTCAAGCTATTTCAAAATAGCGACTGGTAAAACTTTTTAAAAAATCTCTATTCAAATGAGCGGAAATGATAAATCATTGATGTTTTTTTTTGCCTTTCAAGGTAAGAAATCTTCATTGTTTCACGTTCTGACATTTTGTGACCTAACAATAGATATGGCTTATTTATTATTTATTTTGTAAAAAAAAATGTAACGAAGCAAAACAAACCACAACAAAAAGGTGGTTTAACGTGGCAAATACTGGAAACGTCCTCCACTCTCTACTTGATATGCTCCTAGACGATGGTAAAATCCGTCGACGGAATTCCGATTGGCATCACGTGGTATTTTATGTGTCTCCAATCTAATTTTGTATTTCAAATCCTCAATATTATTTGGCCTATTTTGGTAAACTTTTTCTTTTAAATATTCCCAAAGAAAATAGTCTAGAGGCGTTAAGTCTGGAGACCTCGGTGGCCATTCAATTGGGCATCACGTGGCATGTTATGTGTCTCCAATTTAATTTTGTATTTCAAATCTTTAATATTATTTGGACTATTTTGGTAAACTTTTTCTTTTAAATATCCCCAAAGAAAATAGTCTAGAGGCGTTAAGTCTGCAGACCTCGGTGGCTATTCAATTGTACCACGTCAGAACGTAAAACATAAAAGATTTCTTACCTTGAAAGGTAAAAAGGAACATCAATGAATTATCATTTCCGCTTATTTACATAAAGATTTTTTAAAAACTTTTAACAGTCGCCATTTTGAAATAGCTTGACAGAATCGCGCCAAAATTTATGAGCATACTATACGAGATATTGGCTTTCAAAAGATGTATCACAAGCTGTGTGGTTTCATTTAAAAAAAAAAACGATGTCGTCATATCTTTGACAAATGTCTATAAAAAAACAAACGAATAACGTTAAAATATGATCTAAGTTGACGTGTCCAAGAGTTTTCCTCAAAAGTTACAGGTTAAGGCTATATTAATTTTATTCCGGACAACCCTGGTTCTTATATGGATAAATCAATATTTATAATTTTTTTCTAAAAGTCCCTAATTAAAAATATATTACCTAACAAACAAAGTTTCAATCTTACGCTATCCGGTTTTTTAATAATATATTACATGTAATAAGTATTATGCTTCTTTTTATTTTGAAATATTTATTTTTATCTTCATTAACAATACATAAGTTTCTTAAATGATAAAATTGTTTTGGACTTGTATTGTCTTTATTTGTTTTGAATCACAACGTTTTAACTGGTAAGTATCTTCAGTTGTCTTCAGGTGAATACTTGGAGCTCCTTACTAGTCGAAACGTTGTGATTTAAAAATAAATAATGACAATGCAAATCCAAAACTCTTCTGTTATTTAAGAAACATCATTGTCTCCAACCTTTAAACCAACATATAATTATTATTCCAAAATTATTTCTATGTCTTAAATTTAAATTTTAAAATAAATTTCCAAGCCTTTACGCATTTTACAGTAAACGTAAATGCAAGACGCGAGTGGAAAATACCCCAAAAGCGATAGGAATGCTTAAATCTTATGTATGTAATTAATAGTTTTCTCTATTGTTTCAGGTTAGTACGCATGGGTGACGGGTAGAGTTCGTCCACAACAACGTGAGTGCATACAAGTGGAAACAGTGTTAGTGTTTTTAGTTTATCGTATTGCAAAAGGCACTATTACTCAAAACTTTTACTCTGTCATGTTTGAAAGGTAAGATATTTATCTTTCCTTTTCTGTTATACAGGTGAACGAGTAAAGTGTTAAGAGCAAGATGACAGTTCTTTCGCCACTCTTATGCCTTTTTCTATTATTTTTAAATATAACACAGGCCTGCAATTTTTAACACTTTGAAAGTTGATTTAAAAATTTTAACTGTTTTCTAGTAATTGGGTAGCGCTGACTTCAAATCTGCTTTTAGTTTTCTTTGTATCACTTAAGGTTATTTTTCAAACCAGTAAAATCTAAAAATATAGAAAAACACGATTTATTTCACTTATAAGCTAGTGTTTTACCTATATATTAAAGAAAAAAATAGAAAAATATACAAAATACACACATAGAAACTAAAAGCAATAGTTACTTATTCTTTGCGCTTCTTAAAAAAACGTTTTCCTTTTTCGGAAAGGCTTCTTTTGGTTATTTTTCTGTCATATTCAGCTATAGGAAGATCTCTTCCCAATGTCCAACAGTAATCGGCCATCATTTTTGTGTCCCAGCGCCCCGGTATCATTTTTCCATCTCTTTTATATCTGGATGAAATCTTTTACCTTGCTCTACACTCATGTCCCCAAGATTTTCCGGGAAATAGTCCAAATGGGAATGTAAAAAGTGAATTTTTATGCTCACATTGAACCAAGAATACTGAATTTTTCCAGCATATTTTCAACGATCTCAATATAAATTGTGTCTTTATAATTCTCTAGAAATTTATGTACACCTTCTTTAAAAACAAGACAGGCCTTTTGAAAGTCCCAAATCTCCTACTAAATCATTTAGTTAAGCTTGTAAGAATAGTTGAGATTGGTTTTGATCTGAGGTTGATGGTTCAAAATCACTATCTATAGCCTGTAGGGAGCCGGAAGTTGAGGAGTTTTCAGTATCTTCTTTTAGTACTTTGGAGGGTATAGGTATGGGTACATCATCACTGTGAGGAACGGGTCTGATAGATGATTTAATATTGTTTCGGTATAAAATGTTTCAAAGTTTTTCCATTATGCCCCTTAATATTACAAAGACAAAAGTAGCAATCAATCAACATGATGATTTTGCGGTTCTTTTCAAACTATCGGTATTCCAAAAGGAAGGCTTTTTCTATTTCCTTTGGCCAAATGTCTTAAACCTTTTTCACATACCTTGCAATCAACGTGCGATGCCCAAACTTTATCTTGATATCCTAATTTAAAATAAGCATAATATGCATTTTTCACAAATTCACCAATTTGTCTTTAAAACTTTTGATGACATTGAAATGTATTTTTTGTTTGGAGTGATAAACTTAAAACCCTTCTTCTTCGCAGTACTAATGAGGTTAAGGCATAATAAAGTTTAGCAGGTCAAAATTCCCAAAAATATTGTCCAAACTACAATAAATTTAGCAAGCATATAATAAAAGATTTACCTCAAGTAATGACAGCTTACTTAATAAATTTCTTGAATAGTACCACAGAAAATCATTTTTTAGTTAATACCTAGAATTTGAAGTACTACATTCATTTTAAAATGTATTAAAACATCTATTATAACATTTTTTATATTTTTTTGGAACAAAAAATGCTGTGGGCAATATAGAGCAATTGTATATAAGTTATTTCTATATAAAAACTGAGCTTAACAAACAAAAATCCCGTCATCACAAATTTCATTCAGGCCTGTGTAAAATTAATGAAATTAATTCACAATAAATGCTATGGTGAAAAGGTTTGACTGTTGCTCTTAAAGTGAGGTTGTCAATTGTAATAAGGTAAACAAGTGATTATATAGTTCTTCAAAAAAGTTACAAATAAGGAAGGGAGGAAAAGTTAGAGAATGAAAGGTTAAGTATGGTACCTTTGCATTTATTTTTCATATAAAATGCCTCTGTTAGGCGAAACCTGCATTTTATTTTTTTAAAGAAATGTATAATTCAAAAAGGCAAAATGCTATGCTACAGACAAATATTTAAGTTCAAAAGTAAAAAGTAATTGGATTTTTGACTAATTAAACCTTCTTCAATTTTAGGTTTTTTTTAGGTAAGATTTAATGAAAATTGAATTAATAAAGATGATCCGATGGAGAACATTTCAATGAAACAGAAAACGCAAATAAAAATATTTTGAAAGAAAAAACTGTCCAACATAATCCAAATGTTGATGCACAAAACCAGTGTTATATTATTACCCCATATTTTAAGGTCAAATTAATGATTTATTTTTAGGTGTTAAAGGTTTTGTTATGTATTTACTCGTTCTTTTTAGGTTAAATTAATTTATTTTTAGATGCTAAAGGTTTTGTTCAACATTTTTCAAATGATGATGCACAAAATCAGTGTTGTATAATTATCCCCTTTTTTTAGGCCATATTAGTGATTTATTTTTAGGTGTTAAAGGTTTTGTTCAACTTTCACTAATGTTGAAGAACAAAATCTTTATTGTACTCTAGTTACTCCGTTCTTTTTAGGTTAATTCAGTAGTTTATTTGTAGGTGCTAAAGGTTTTGTGTTGATGCACAAAACCAGTGTTGTGTATTTACCCCCTTTTTTCAGGTCAAATAAATGATTTCTCCAACATTTAAAAAAATACAAGTAATAAAATACACAATGGCAGGGTCTTACGGTTCTTATGAGACCGTGACTTTGTGTATTTTATTACTTGTACTTAAATTTGGTCTCTTAGGGATATGGACAGGTTTTTAGAATTTAAAAGAATGTTGATAAAAACAACCACATTTCTTTTAGGTTAATTAATAATTTATTTTTAGGTGTTAACGGTTTTGTTCAACGTTCTCAAAATGTTGATACACAATACAACATATTTATTTTAATCAACTTTTTTTTAGGTTTACCAATAATTAGTTATTTTTGGGTTTTTAAGGTTCTGCCCAACATTTTCCAAAACAATATTGATGCATTTTGTAACCATATTTGTTCCTTTTTAGGTTAAGAATATACTATAAGGGATCAAAAACTTTTTATCCTCGTATATTCTTGGCAACCGCTTACATTTTAGGTGATTTTGAAATTTAATGGGTAAGCGGCTGTCTATTGTTTGCCTCGAGCAGGGGCCGTACAATACTGACGATGGCCATGGAAGGTCGAAACAGTTGCCGATGCAATGGAGAATGTAAAAAAAGGTAATCATTTTTTCAACCTAGTTCGTATATTTTCTAAGCACACCTCTTAAGAGAGATATGGTGAGATTCAGTGGCGGATCCAGGGAGGAGGGGAGGCAATGCCCTCACCCAAATTATGCAAAAATGTGAATTTATATCATATTTTACCATTACAATATACAAATATAGTCAAGTTTGAATTTCTATAAAATGTATTAAATATATTATAATTATCTGGATCCGCCACTGAAGAAAGATATCCGCTTTACTGCAGGATTATTCAAATATTCAAACCTATTGTACAAGACAATATATTTGCAATAATATTCCAAAATGGTGATTTTTCATTATTTTTGTGAGGTAACTTCCAGCATTTTTTATTTTTGGAGGTCCTAATTTTTGCAAAAGTGAAATGTTATTAAAACTGACAAATAGAAGAATCTTTAATTTTTTTAAATAGATATAACCAAAAGTTTTAAAACTTAATTTGTCTGATTTAAGGTAATGTCATTTTATTTTTAGGTTCAATCCGTTACAACAAGAAACTGGAGATTTCTTTGTCTCAAGAAACTGTTCCATCCCATTAATCGAAATTGTTGTAAGTAATTATTATAAGAGATAAATTTTATTTTTAAAACGTTTCTGGAAATATTAACAATTTAAGGAGAAAAATATAATAATTAGGTGTAGAAGGGATTATCGAAAATTCATTTATAAAGGTTGTCGATATCAAATAGCTTAGCCGGCATACAGAGGCAGTAGAGTAGCGTAGCCAGAATTTTAGTTCGGTGGGGGGGGGGGGGGGGGGGGGTAGCGAAAGCGACGAACCAGCGCCCCAGGCAAATCGCCTAAGGCGAAAAATTTTTTGGGTGCCAGTCCAAAAAACCCTTTTTTTGGCAATGAAAAAAAAATTTCAAAATAAAAAATACATATATTTGAAGAGACTTGTAGTGAGTTATACACATACACTAATATAGGTAATGTTAAACAAAAACTTCTTCATGAAATAAGCATATTTGAGCAAAAAAATATTAAAAATAAGGTACACTTTTTCTTTATTGACAAAACAAAAATTAACCATAAACTAAAAGCACAACATATTTTTTTGACTAAAACTAACCCGTAATTCGTCGCCTCTTTTGACAGAATTAATGGATTATTTCATATATCAATGTGGATTTTTTGATGAATACCTACTTATTAAAGCTAAACTTGTTGTACGCTCTTCGCCTGAATGGTTTCTTAGATACGTTTTAAATCTTTTTAAAGTGGAAAAACCTCTTTCTGCTGAAGCTGTTGTTACTGGGAGGATGATTTTTTGTTATTTTATTTGGAGCGTTATTGATAGCGTTGCCGCCAAAGATTTTTTATGTTGCCCAATTATATTTTATATTATTTATTTTTTTATTTCGGAGGGGGCCCGGCCCCCCCCCCCCCCCCAGCTACGCCACTGTACAGAGGACCCGAAGAAAATACTATACTATACTTTTTTAGTATTCACCTGAAGACGACTGGAGTTACTTACCAGTTGAAACGTTTTGATTTAAAACAAATAAAGACAATGTAAGTCCAAAACTCTTCTGTCATTCAAGAAACCTCATTGTCTCCAACCTTTAAACTTCAAACATTTACTTATGCACCTAACAATTCACGATTTAAAGAGTCAAACGCTTATATCAGATCTAGAAAAACAAAATTTGTATCCCAGTTTTCAAAAAACATCTCTTTATTTTGATGAAATTAAAATACATTATTACAAGTACAAAGTTAGATTTGAAGAAAAAGCATACTAAATTAAATTATCGTCCAAACAATGAAATTGTGAAGAAGGTGCGCTAAATATTTTTTTGAAAATCATTGGTAATGAGATGACAATGTGTGACATTGACGAAGATATCGATACTGTGGGAACATCTGTAGTATCTCCAGTGGTTTTCTTTTGTATATCAATAAAGATCTAGATCTGCATATGACAAATTAAATTGGAAAAACTCGGGAGGTCGAGGCATGTTGATCATTCACAATAAGTTTTATCTGTAGATGTAAAAAATTTAAAAAATGCAATTTAAAAAAAAAAATTTTAAACAAAAACTCTAGATATTGCATATTATAATCTTAAGAGTGAAGTCTAGTGATGCATTTGCCATTTAATTTTTTGATCAATATTTCTTATCATTTTTCGCTTTATTTAAAAAAGGGGTCAAATAATCGTCCTTGAGCAGCAATTACCTACAGTTTTAAACTAAAGAAATTTTGATTAATGACTTAATAAAAGCAAAAAACGAAAATTTGTGAAATTTGTCCATTTTTCCTTTTATGGTCTTATTACCCTATAAATTCAAACTTGATTAACTTTAAATTCTAGGTAATTATGCTGTATGTCAAATATAGGTATTTGGCCGATTTTTAGATAAAAGGAAAAAGTAACGAAATATTGATCAAAAAACAAAATGGCGAATGCGTCACTAGACTTCACTCTTAAGCGTAACGTTTAATTATTACTTATTATGTTTAACTTTTAAAATTTTAGTCAAAGACAAGATAAATTAGGTACATTTAAAATTGTATTGATGCGCGAGCTCTATCGTTTTTTTGACGACCGGAACCATGAAGACGTAGCGTAGGGGCGACCAAAACCATGTTTCTCAAGAATTCATTCTTTTAAGAAGACGTCTTAGAAATTTAATACTTTGCCGTCTTTAGTACTAGACTAACAACTCTCGGGTTATAAGAGGTAATCTCTTGATTTAATCGGCAGTCGTTCCTTGCATACTTTTCGTTTCTCGTGTGTTGGTTTATCTCCTCGCTACCTTCGACATGCTGATTAACCGGATTTTAGACCCCGTGATTGTGGCTATTCTCTTGGCATTTATAACTGGTGGGTAGATTTTTTTTTCTACGAATAATTGATGAATCAAACATCATTATAGAATTTTTAAGAAATAATAATGGTAATTAATATCTCATTACTCAAGAACTGACCAATAATATAACAGTATTTTCATTAATCATTACAATCGTATTTTTATTAATCATGGATGCATGTTAAAAAAATTATAAAATTTACAAGTACGCTGAAGAAAACAGAAGCTAAATCCCTCATTTCTGTTTTAAATTATTCAGAATTTTTGTTTTACCCTTTTTAAATTATTACGTATTTCCCAAAAAGATTTTTTTTTAATATAAATTTTTATGGTGACACATTTGTAGGCGTTTAGATTGCTTACGATGGAGTAGCTCTTGAATTGCTTAAAAAAGGAGTTATTCAGCTCAAAAAAAATGTATATGTTAACTTTTTTGATTAGTGTCTAATCATCTATACAAGAGGAATAAATGTGTAATTATCAACATTTTACTTAATATTAACTTTGACTTAAACACCTTTATTTACCCAGCAATTTCGAACATTAATCCCTATTCTAAAGAACTTATACTCCAGGTCCAAAATTACTATCACGAGGAGACAAATTGCTTGAAAATAAATATTCTGTTCTATTAGAAATTAAAAATATACTGAAATTGTTTTCTCTAACTTCGTTTAACCCGCTGCCCTCTATATGAAAGCGATGGATCACTGACATGTCCAAATACACTTTCTAGACACTTTTTCTAGGTGTCCAATATTTACCTTATATGGTTTCCTACATATTTATATGTTTAGGTTTTTTTGCGGTTAATATTATTAGCGAAATTGCAAAGGATTTCTATTAAAATTAAATAAATATTAATAAACTGAAATTTCAAGATTATAAAAATGTACAATGGGTCCACGAATGGACTAACTTTTATGAATCATCAGAATAAAAGGTTTTAGAAAAAGAAATCGAAAAGCCAAAGTTTTTTCACAGAAATTAAAATTACTGAAGATATTTGATATTAAACATAAAATTAAGAGCCCTCCATACCAGTGTAAAACGCGGCATCGTTTCCTAACTTATCAAATTAAAAATTTAATACAAAAATTTTACTAAAGGGTTTACGAGACCTTCTAGTTGGGCGGATGATTATTTTTTGTCAAAATTTTTTTTAAATTTTCAATTATATAGGTTCAAATTATGTCATCCGCCATTCAGAACATAAAAATAGAAATATTGGGGCCAATTTATGTTAATTTTTTATTTTCCATTAAATATACAAACGATGCCTAGATATTATATTAAAAACCTCCACCCACTGTCTCTGCTCCACTTAATTCTAATTATTTTTTCTAAAATAATAAAACTAAGATGGAGGAGGACACATTCTAACACATTAAAATATTTGAATGTGTTTTTTGTAAATATCGATTTAAACTACTAGTAATTATTTACAATTGTGATGGGCAAGTTGATAAACCTTTACTATCAAAAACCATATATACAGGAAGTGGGTTAAAAAAAAAAGCAACTGTTAAAGTCTTCCTGAGAAAAGCAAGATTAAGGAGGGGAATAACAGGATAAATTAGACTAAACTAGGTTTAAAATGTAGACTATTGCAATAAGGAATAGATTACTCAACATTAGTAAAATCTGTCCGAAAGTTTTAAATATTTTACATTAGTGTGTGTTCTGTGACATCATTGATTAAGACATTGTTTTTAAATAAATATTTTCAGAATAACTATTAGACATAATAATATTAGTGAGGAATAAATATGTTTACTGAAATTATCGTCTGTCAAATTCCTTCCCCCTCCCCTTCCCTTCTATTACTAATATAGGAAGGATCTGCTGTTAATCAGCTATGGTTTACTAGGCTTTTATTTTACCTGATCCACTCTTTATTTAGCTAATCTGCTTTTAATTTGCCTGATCCCCTATTTATTCAACTGTTTTTCAATTGACTTACCTGATCCATTGTTCATTTACCTGCTCCACTCTCCATTTGCCTAATTCGCTGTTAATTTACCTGATACACTGTTTTGCTTGGCAATTTAAAAAATCTCTTGAATTCACCTATTTTAGTTTTATCAAATTAATTTTGGAACGTATATTTACATTACTTCACAAACTCCAATATAACATTGCCCATCTTAAATGACCTCTAAACAAGTCAACGTTTGTCTTTACAGTTGTAAAAATAGGAATCGTACAACTATACAGGGTATCCCATAACTAAGAGGCCATACAGCAATAAGAGATAGTAGACTTGAAAATAGGATATTATATTATAATAAACTATCCACTGTTAAAAATACTATTATTACCTATTTTTTTTATGATTGGTACGTAGTACATAGGGATTACAATTCCGGGATCTGCTAATCGCGAAATCCCCATCCCCATTTTTAGAATACTTTTCCGATACCGGGAAATAAAATTATAATCCCTGGATCAAAACGAATCGCTCTTCATGATATTACCAGAAATTTTATTAAGTAAACTCAAGGTCTTATTCCTAAACAAACATAGTCAACCTGAAAAGCAGTCGAGACTTAAAATGCACGGCGTTGTGTTCAAGGTTAAAAGCATTAATTTCCGGGTAAACTGCTGCAGGTCGGGGAAATCCCCGAATCCCGGGATCCCGAGATAGCTACCATTTTAACTCTAAAAGATATCTTAAAACTAATTAAGAAATCGTCTTTCTTGCGCTCATAAAATTAACTGCACCAAATTTGATCCATATCCGTTTAACCGTTTTCAACTCATCTCCAATTATCTAAAATAAACTTTTACTTGAATCACCCTGTATCACTTTAACAATGGATATCTTATCATAAGAAGTTAAGCATAAATAACCTTTTCTCTTCTGTGACTGTATGGCCCCTTAGTTATGGGATACCCTGTATATTTCTTTTTTTAGGTAATTATGTGTCTGTTAGCTTGCAAAATTACTTAAGGTTAAGGAAGCAGATAGACACACGGACAGACAGTGCAGAGTATCTATGTGTCAGATATGTAAGCACATAGAAGATGTGCTACTTTTTGGAAAAACATCTTGTAACAATATCTTAACTTTTCAACTTTCCCTTGCTTTTTTCCCTTTCATGTACCTACTTTTCCTATTTTCCAGATGCCAAACCAACCGGAACTGCAAAACCCAGGCACCTAATTCCCGGAGTAGTTACAGTTTATATTAGACCGGGCGATACTCCCCTTCAAGACATTAACCGAGATCTTGCAGAGGCCTTCGACTTTAATGCAGTAAAGCACGGAAGAATTGCATTCGGTAGAGATATAAACGCTATTCTTAAGGAACAAGAGAAAAATAAAAATGTGACTGACCTGAAAAAAGTAAACGATCTAGTAATTTTCAATGAAGAAAATATTGGTAGCAATGAGGTTTTACCAGAGAACGAGACAAAGGAAACTCATATTCAAAAGATCCTTAGACATTAGAAGTTTTGTTGTGATATGTATAAAATAATTTTGTATTTATTTTTGTAAATAAAATCTTGTAAAATTTCCTATGTATTTATTACCGTGTTGTTGGGAATAGAATGGATCTCGGCCATCTCGCAGACAGTGACGGATCCAGGATTTTGCTAGCGGGGGGGGGGGGACTAAAAAAAAAGTTACTTCTAAAAAAAAGAGCGTATCCCAGCGCCAAAAATCTTCTTACCCTCAAAGTGACTCCAAAAAAAATTCTACAAACGCCCTACAAGTTAAAATTTATAGAATTTTCGATATTATGCTAATTACAGTTCTGTCAAAAATGAAATGTTTTATTCTTTGAAATATAAGGTATAACTTTAGTTTAATATATTTTGCTCTAACACTCTCTCAAGTTTTCAAATTAATATCGTTTTTTTGGAATAATTTCCAAACTCCTTTATCGATTTTCATTAATTTTAAGACTAAGACTGGCCATTATTAATAGCGTGTTTTGACGTATACGCCATATTTTTTTAATACCTGCAAATTTAAAAATAACATGTGATTGGTAAATAAAAGTTTGTCTTTTTGTATAAATGACTTTAATTATTTGTCTGACACTAGTTGACTGTATGTTGAAACTTTTTGTTTCTTATAAAATTTTAGCCAGATATGCAGTTTCTCTACAAAAAAATTATTTACGGTACCTTCCAATCATTGCTGTTTATTCAAAACGAGAAAACATGAAATTTTTTTAATTCTAAATAACTATCAACTAATTTGATTTTTATAACAATTGTATGAAATGTTTACCGTGTTTCTGGATACATAAATTAATTCTTTTCAAAAAATGAAATTGTACTTTGGGCATCGTATCGGGCTTGTTTTTAAAATAATCTACACGGGGTTTATGCACGACGCGACGAGGCGCCACCCTATCTTAGTATCAACGTACGAAAATTTTTAAATGAAATATATCCTAATAGATGGATCGGAAGAGGTAACAATGCACCCGTAAATTGGCCACCAAGATCCTCAAATCTAACTCTGGACTATTTTCTGTGCGGTGCTCTTAACTCAAAAGTGTATGCTTCCCCCATCGCTGAGGAAGATGAGTTATTGCAGAGAATTATCAGTGCTGCAGATTATTTTAAAAAGAAGCTCGACACGATGCGCAAATTACAGTTTAATTTTTTGAAAAGAATTAATTTATGTATTCAGGAACACGGTGAAAATTTCGAACAATTGTTATAAAAATCAAATTAGTTGGTAGTTATTTAGAATTAAAAAAAATTTCATGTGGAATGATGAATTACAAGGTACCTTAAATAATTTTTTTGTAAAGAAACTGCATGTCTGACTAAAATTTTATAAGAGCCAAAAAGTTTCAACATGAAGTCAGCTAGTGTCAAAAAAATAATTAAACTCATTTATAATGGGGGTAATAAAAAGACAAACGTTTATTTATCAATCACACGCCATTTCTAAATTTAATAGTGGTCATTCTTATTCCTAAAATTATTGGAAATCGATAGAGGCGTTTAGAAATTATTCCGGAAAAACGATATTTATTTGAAGACTTTAGCGCCCTGTAGCGGCAAAACGAAGTAACATTGCATATAGGTAAGTTTGTCTAGATTGCCTTATTTTTGGTGAAAGAATTTGCGGTGAAGCGTTGTACAGTCATTTCAAGGACACCCTGCATAACTGACAAAATAACAACTTATCGCTAGAATCGTTAAGGTAAGTAAAATAGATAAAAAGGTAAGTAAAACAGGTAAAAAGGTAACATATTTCAATGAATGGCGTGCAGACAGACTTGCCAAGTGTGAAATGGGCACTACAAATGAGGTGCATTATTTTTATAGCAGCGTGTGTCAGCAATAACCAACCAGTTGCAAATGCAAAATTGTACCACTTGTATGCCTTGTGTGTTTCTTATGCATACATTGTAAAAAATATTTTATACATACTACTGCATTAAAGCTATCTAAAATAATGAGCATCTGAAAATCTGCGAATTTGACGATGTAATCATTGGTTTTAAAAGAAAATAACATGATTCGCTTTCTGCTTACTCATAACATATCCTAATAAAACAATTTAAAGTCATTAATTTTATGTCCAATACAAATTACAAAAACTAATCTTAACCTTTGTTGAACTAGATAGATAGCTTATCTTATCTTTTTTACCTGAATGATATTATGTATAGGTAATAATTGTCAGTGGTGAAAATAGAATAGGTATGTAGTCACACTTTTTAAACCAAGATAATATTATATCTGTACCTCTCCTTGTGTATTTTCCCCTAAGTAACACTTTTGAAGAAATCACAATTGTCTACTAATTACGGTTCATGTATATGGAATAACTAATTTATTAGTACACAAAGGTATGTTTTAAGCTTAACCACTCAGTAGCTCTTCGAGGGTGCTTAACCTCCCCCCAGGACTTGTAAAGTAAAAATACCACACCATTTTTAAAAAAGGCGGCAGCCCTCCCTAAATACGCCAGTGGCCAAAATTGATGTTTTTTTTAAACGATGTATTTTCGGACATAGATTATAAAACTGAAAGCGATTTTCGCCGAAAACGCTAAGGTTTTAAGAGATTCCTTTTTAAAGTCCCTGTTTATAAAGGTTAGGTTTCCAAAGCCAAATCTATTTATATGGATTTCTAATATAAGAATTACCGTAAACTGTACAAATGCAAAACGAAAGTGGAAATTACTCAAAACTAATGGTGTACCTACCATTAATATATTACTTTAACTTTACTAGACCACTGACCACGTATTACGTAGTAATAATTCGCATACAGATTACATAATATACATATTATGCAACCGTACTTGTGATAATAATGCAATTGTGCGTTTGGAGTAGGATGGAATAAATTATAGGTATAATTTTGTTCTATTAAACCTTTTGGAATCATCTAGTTTATCCAGTTGATACTCGTAAGAATAATTTTGTAATGTAAAATCTACAGGAGTGGCTTAAGAGCTTGAGGGTAAAAATACAGTAGATTATACCTAATTAAGGGCGCAGTATTGTTAACTCTTTTATTTCTATATACAGGGTGGCGCTTCGAAAACGAAACAGAGACATTTACTGGCAGCTCAGTTCTTTTTTGAAAAAACGCTAAGATCCGTCAATTTTCTTTTCTAGGGGGACACAAAATTGGCAAAAATTCACGTTAACATGTGCAGCCTCTGGGCGGGGGTGGTACCACCCCTTAAATCTTAAATAGAAAGGGGGTCGAGTGATACCTTATTTTAAAGGTCTTTCAATTCCCTTTACTACTGAACTGAAGTACATGAATTTTACAGCATTATAAAGGGAATTGAAAGACCTTTAAAATAAGGTATCACTCGATCCCTCTTTCCATTTAAGATTTTAGGGGTGGTGCTACCCCCGCTCAGGGGGCTGTACGTGGTAACGTAATTTTTTGCCAATTTTTAGTCCCCCTCGAAAACAAAATCGACGAGTCTGAGCGTTTTTCCAAAAAAGAACTATGTTAAGCTGCCAGTAAATGTTTCTCTTTCGTTTTCGATGCGCCACCATGTATAATTATATAATAGTTAGCAGTAGTACGCATTTAATTCGGTAAGCCCTCTATTCTCATTCGCATAAAAAGAGCATCTATGAGTGTCCAAAAGTGGTGAAAAGTTATTGAAAACATACTCTTTCTATTGGTTAACATGCCAAAAATATAATTTAGATTTTTTTCAGTATGCTTGTTCGATAGTTTTTTTATAATTCCTAGTCTGTTGATTGGTTGGCTCTGTCCATGGATCATTTTGACGTTTCACTTTCTTTCCGAGGGCCCGTCAAATAAAAATCAAATAATGTTCAAAAATATTTTTTTTAACATATGTACATATCTATTGAGGGGGACTCGCTTTTAAATTTTTATCATGATATCCTGTAAAATAAAAACTTGTTATTGGGTACCTAAGGCTATTATTTAGATAGTATTGGAAATAAAAATAATCATGGTTGGAGATTTAAAAAAAAATTAAAATCGATAATAGTATATAACATTTACTCTGTGTTCTGATGACGTTTATTTTATAAAGAATTATTTCAATAACGTTTGTACCATCACGAACTACTTCCGCGACGTAGATAAAATAATTACTTAAGTATTGTTACAAAAAAATCATTAGTTGTTAATGTCTAAATGAATATTTATTAAAATGATTATGACTAAACAATAAGTCTTTGCATGTTTTTTACTGAAAATTTTATAATAAGAATTGTAAGACGTTATCATCATTAATTAAAGTGTTTGAATGTTCGTGAATCTCTGAGTCATGATTTCTAAGAAAATATAAGTTGTAATAGCGTTTTAAATTATACAACTGTCAAATCATTTGCTAAAGATTTAAAACTATTTGAGTCTGACTGATGGTATAATTTTCCTAATTAACTTTTCACTCTAGAAAACAAAACACATACAATTTGAAAAGTTGCACATTTTTTATTTGATTATCTGCGGAATGCAACATATTCTACAAATAATAATAAAAGCGATTGGAGACTACAACGCCTTTTCTATAACTATTCCTAATATTTTTTTGAAAATAAAAAATTTTGTTTTTTTTTCGAAATTTTATAAGCAAGATCTATTTTCGAAGTATGTATGTATATTAACCTAAAAATTACAAAAATAGATGTCCTTACGAGTCTCAAAATTCCAATAATTTATTATTTCGTACAATGGTAGACAATAAGAACATCGATATTTTTATCTATGAAAAGATAAATAATTGGGAGATTAGTTTGGTAGGTATACTGCAAACAAAACAGATGACAAATTATTGATTAGGTACCTGTATTTATGTTGTTATATTTTTTTTTACATAAAGCACTGTATTTAATACAGTAGATAAGTTTTTATGCTTACACAATTCTAAGTCTGTACAGCAAGGAGTTGATTTCTTTCTTAAGAGCATCTGGAGCCTGACATATTAATAGTAATAGTAATCGTCGCCTAAAAGAGCGACATTTTAAACTAAAATTATTTAACCTTTATTTTATTCCTCTTCATATTCTTCTAAAGAACATTTTAAATTTATTTTATTGGAACAAAATTGATAAGATTTTCTTGTATAACATTTGATAATCATTCTTTTATAGAATACTTAAGACAAAACATCAACTTTCACAAAATATCAAATTTCGGGTCTCTTTGAGTAAAAATGGAATTTTGGTTTAAAACACACTTTTGTATAGTTAACCAAGTTATAAATTGGTTTATATAAAACATAATATCTAAGTTTTCAATTACATATTGCAATAATAGTTTGCAATTACCCACTTTTCTTATCATGATAAAACGAAAATTTTACTATAAGCCGATTAATACTTTGACAGCTTTATTTATTTATCCTAAATTAACTGATATTAAAAATATATAGTAACAACAGTTATCTTATCAATGTGACTAATGTTGAAATTTTCGCTTTCCTCACACCCATCTTTGGTAAATACGTATGTCTCATATTAACTTTCAACAGGTGCGTGCTTTTTTTAGGACCCAACCAAAAGTGTAGTAATGGAACTATTTTTAAGATGTCTTGTGATTTTTCTGCTCTACCTTCCTTATAGTCTGTGCCAAGTGAATGCAGGTAATGCAATTTTTTTAACTATTATTATAATCGATTTGGTACTGTAGAACCAGACCCTTATAAGTAGATGTTAGATTAACGTCGAGTTGCATAAAGATTTTTAACAATGATTAACTAACTTTGAGGGTGACATACATGACATTGGCAGAAATATTTTTTTCACAATCAAAGTGGCCTGGTTACTTTTCTTGGGCATCCTTGTATGCTCCAATATAATTTTAAAATATGCCTCTTAACGTTCTTTAAAACTTTTAACGTTTTTATCTAGTTTTTAAAATAAAGAGAAAAATATATTTTACTTTACTTACGACTTACCCTGTACCGGTTAGTCGCGCTAGGAACAAAATTTTTTAATATATTTACTTTTAAAGGATAACCCTTCCTACCCGACAAAGCATCCATCTTCTTCCAAATCTGTTGGAAGACTGAGCAAGTGAAAACTCATATTGTATGAAATTTTAAACCGTAAAGCATGGTTTTGTACAATGTCATGTTCCATTATAAATAGATAGTACTACTTATTATGGTTTTACAGTTATATCTTATTTTTTACAATAAAATTAATTTCATTTTGGTAGTCCTGCTTATTATATATTTTAATAAAATGCATTGTGATAAAATATTGAAAAGATCTCCCTTTAACTTTACCAATGTATATTTTAGGAAATAATGTGGCACCGGGACTAATGGATTGCTATAATAATACTGCTATACCCAGTATTACGACAGCAAACGAACGACCTCCTGCAACGATGAATATTTTAATCGAATATATAAGAAAATTGGAGGATGCCAATCCTACAATGAGTCCTGCACAATTATCTTACCAAATTATGCAGAGGTAAGTGATTACAGATGAAGGATATATGAATTTAAAAATAATGTAAAGAAAATTATATAACCCTACATTTTACGGCAAATCAAGAGTACTACTGAATCCCAAATGCTTCTAGTGTTGTTAAGGGAATCCCTTGGATCAACGCTTATTTGAGGCGATGAGAACTCGTCGCAATGGTAGTGAAATGGCAGCTCATGTAAATTTACTTGCGTCCTCAGCGAATTTGCGTTGGTCTGGGGTATCCTCAATTATTTACTGGATTTATATTTACATGTATCTCTCTAAATATTGTTTAAATCATTTTTAGAATACGTCAGGATGGCATTGCAAGGACTGAAAGAGCTGTAGACGAAAGACTGGGTATTCCTTTTGCATCAACCCGATTAGAACGCTATAAATTTCAATTCCTGCTGACAAGCCTGTTGCCAAACGTTGAGCAATCTTTGAACAATGGCGATCTTACACGTTTAGAATGGGTAAGTATCCGAACAAAACATTGTACTACAGTATCATGTTCAGAGCATTTTTTTCAACGGTATCTTGGGCGTCACCCGTTGGATTAATGTGGTAAGAGGACGTGCACCGGGAGCTTGTAACTAGCATTTACGATATTAAATAGAGAGAAAAAAAGTATGCGTATATATCCGCGGCATTGTATTTTAATAAAAGGTGACGAACTATGATTTCCAGTTATTTTCAAAGTCATTTTAAATTGACACTGATTTACTTAGTTTTCTTCTAAACATTTTAATTCTTTTTTTTTATCTTCCTCGAAAATCGATTAACATTTTTAATAGGTTATAAATTAATAACAACATACGAAATATGGCCATATTTAATATTTTAAATTAGACAGGTAATTTATTACGTACGTTTTATACATGAATAATATTTTGGTTAAAGATTCATTATATTTTCTTGAATTAAAAATTAAAAGAAAGCAAAGGAATAGCAAAATAATTAGGACGTTTTTTGACGCTATTTTTTCAAAATTTATATAATTTTAGTGTTCTCTACACTACATGATTTCAAACACAATAGATGAACTGAGAAGAGAAAATGAAGCAACTGAGTGCTCAAGATCATCAAGATATACCTCTAGAATCCTCAATAGACGTCGTCGTAGGGATGAACAAGATGAAGATAACACTGAATTAGTGAGTTCTGATACATCCCTGGGCGTTTTTTCTGCCAATCTTGCCGGAAATCTAAGTCAGTGTCCAATAGAATTAGGTGTAGTTTATTCTCAATTTGGCACAATTAAAGCTGGTGATGTATTGGCTGGTATTGCCGCTGGTATGAATCAGCAGACTTTGCAGAATGGTTTAGTTGATAATCGCTATGCTGCAACACTTGTAGGTAAGAAGAAAAATGTACATTGTTAATAGAAAACAGGGACCGCAATATTTTCTTAATGTAATTAAAAGTTTTAGTTTTGCAGTGGTTGCATGCCCATACTCATCAAGGCTTCATTGAACATTAGTATTTGTTTATTTAAAGAATAATTTAATACTCACCTATTTCTATAATTAGGTGAACTCTGTGAAGCTTCATTGTACCAAGCGAGTCAGACCGTTGCTCTAGGTGCATCTGGAGGCTGGAATAGTACTGTTAATCCCAAATACTACTTTTTACAAAACAACAACAATCTGCAAGCGACGGATGCTGAATTGAGGGGAGCACTTGATGGTCTCTACATTGCTTTAAAAATGAGTTCATGGACTAGTTCGTTCAGTGACTTAAAAGTATCTCAAATTCTGGATATGTACTACTCTCCATATGAGAAAGGAGTCTTTGACAGCTCATTTAGAGCTTGTAATAGAAACATTCTTTACACAGAAATGACATCAAGTGAAACTATGAGAAGTCAGCTGTTAAATTTTATGCCAAATTTGAAATCAGCGGCCATTTCTGGAGCGTCATTTACCAATGCTTCTTTTGAGATATTTTCAAATGCAGGAGTAGCAGCATTTGAAACATTTTTGCGTAAGTCGAATTTTTTATTTTTCAATATATTATTGATAAATTATGAAAATGTGTACAGAGTATTTAATAAAACATATCATTTAACATTTAAAAAATAGAAATAACTGTTTATAGAAAACACAGTCTAGGAAAATAATTCCAAGTAATAACGCAAGCTGCTACAGAAATTTTCAAAAATCCAAGCATATTAAAAGTGTTTCTAGAGTTTTCTATTTTATGACTGGGCTTGTTTTGTCTTTTTGTAACAGTTTGCGTTATTTACTTACTTTGTGCATGGAATTTCCATCAAGTAACTAAAACTTTAATAGATTAACTCTATAATTTCCGTAATTTATAGTTGACATTACAAAAATAATTTTAACCTGCTTTGGTAAAAAAAACGTTTGTTTCATGTTTTTAGCTAGAATGGCTTCTTCTGATCTTGCGTGTACTGGCATTCAAACCATAACAAGAGTTGCAACAGACTTATTAATTTTCATTGATTCCGGCTGGACATTTAACTCTGTTCAACTTGTACTGTCGTAAGTATCAAACATTACAAAATTTATTAAAATAATAAAGTTGATAATATGGTTGTTGATTCTTAAATGGATCAAGTCACGATAAATGACAAAATTCCTACGATTTATCATAAGGTCACATTATTTCATAGTAAATTAATGCAAATATCTTCACGAAGTTCTTATCGCAATACAGGCAAACTATTTTGTAGTTCTTATAACTTAATACTCTTAATATTTTGATACGTACTTTAAGAGTCAATAAATATATAAAACAGAATTAAAAATGTAGTTAGTAGTCAGGTATTAGACCTGACGATAACGTTGCCAACTATAAAATTCAAAATATTATCAAAATCAGAATGAAACTGCAAACAATAAACCCTAGAAACTTCCCTTGTATTAAAACTAAGAAGTTTTAATCATGCACAAAAAAATTCAGCATATCCTAGTTATAGATATATCATAGTAACGAAGAAATGCTGTGATTACCATATATATGACCTCTGTTACTTTGTAAACAAGAACTGATTACATTAGTGTTTGTGCAGTTAAAAAACCTAGTTCAGGTTACAGTCTTAATAAGTGGCAACCCATTATTTATAATGGCAATACTTTTTGTTATAATCGTATATATTATTTTTAGGTACGTTCTAAATAATGTGGATGTAAGCAGATTTGGTACAAGATACACATTATTCGGAGGAACATCTTTAAGAAATTTAACTATCAATGGAACTAGATATTTGTCTGATTTTTACACTCAGTACAACCAGACCGTTCACAGCAATGGTGAGTATAGGTTCTATAAGAAAATAATTATGGTAATTGGATTCTTATTTCTGAAAGACAAAATTCAAAAACTGTTTATCCAACTAGGTACTGAATTTCGATATCTGGCAAAGTAAACTTTCAACTTCAGGATAAGCTGTATGGCTGTCAAAAACTGAGGTTCTAATGGTATTTTCGCAAACGTATATATATATGACAGTTGGTACCCATATTCTGTTTTTATTGTATACATTTTTTTATATAATTGATCAAAGTATAAGGGTTCCATATAAATATTTTTTCCTCGCACGAAGCTGACATTCGATATTTTTAGAATCGGCTGGATTTGACTATATCAGAGTATTCGAAGCTGTAGAAAACTTTGGTTATGCAAAACTTAACAACAATAGTTACACTGCTGGAGAATCAACTATTGTACTATTTATTCCTAGAACAACTTTAACTGAAGAACAAAGAAATTTTGTTACCCAAAGAAAGGAAATAATAAACCGTCTCTTGCCAGGTAAGTAATTAAAAGATATCATTGGTTTTGATTGCCTACTAGAAATTGGTTGTAAAAAGGCAGTGATTTCCCTACATGATTTTTTATGTTATTACTGGTAATGGCACTTTTTTTGAAGGGGAAGGATTTAATTTAGACGATGTTTATTAATTTGTTCTTTTACACAGAATCAGCCAGTAACTTGACGCTATTTTTAGATATGAATTTCTTGGTGCTTGGAACTGGTAGCCAGGCCGACTATAATACGATTGTATCCAACACCAATAAAGATGTAGTTATTTTACAAGAATCTTCAAATGAAGAAACGTTAAAAACACTTGGACAGCAGTTGGTAAATAGTATTAAAGATGGTAAGAAATATTTATATTAAAATTAGTTGTATTAGAAACTATTTGTGGAAGTTAAGCCACAAATAAGGAAACCAAAGGAGCCTACAGCTATGTGGACCGAGTTTTGTTGATGTGTAGGTGTACTTATATATCCTAAATCTATAAAATACTTTTCAAAAAAAGAATTAAGAACATAGTTTTTCAAAAATGAAAGCAGAGGAAATGGTTACTCCAAAGATGAAGCGCGACGCCACTGTATGAAAGTTTCTTGTCTATACACAAACCTATAAATAAACATTTTTTACTGCAGACTATTATTTCTTTTCAGTGCCCCGAGCAGTTGTCAATCCCTCGTGCACGTCCCAATACACAGGAGCAGCCAGCACGTTCACCCTAACTGAGTATGTGGAGCCGCAGGGCTCCAACTATTATCGTATCTCTCCCAACTATTTCGCCACTGGAGGCGATACCAGGAATCTAAGAATAAGGGAGCAGGTAGGTTACATAAAAATATCTGTTTGGGTCCTGAAATCGAAACTAAAAGTAACAGGGCAGGACTTTGTAACTGCTTATTTAATAAAGCCTGTTCTGTCTTCTTAGGCGTAAGCTACACTTGACATATATACCCGCTTGTGGTATCTAATGTTTGTTTGGTTATATATACAATGATCTGATAATAAATACATTTTTATTGTTTTCAGGGTTACGGCACCATATCTGTTTGCATATCGAGAGATAACAGTAAACCAGACAATTCAAGTTCGACCGATAGTTGTCGGAGTATCTCCAGCTCTGATTATTCTATTGAAATCACTAGCTACTGTGCAGGATCATCTGTGGGGTCATGTGCCCCAATATACTTGTCAGTATCAGGAACAGGTTCTTCTATAAGATGTAGAGGTAAGGATTAAATATCATATGCTGAGGTACAGAAAATAATAGAGGAGAATTGGTTGTGATGTTCCTCTCTCAACTTGGAATTATTTTTGTTAGTAAGATACAGAGAAGGTTTTTTTTTAACAACTGCGCATACGTCTAGACAACCCTTCGTTCATCTACATTTGGTTAGTTCCTCACAAATTTTACTAACCTGATAAATTGAAATTTACTTTAGGATAAGGTTGCCCTCGGGCGATTTGAATCAGAAGTTTATATGCTTGCTTGGTATGAAGCTTTTTACAGTTACACACTATAATACTAATCATATCTATTAAGTGAACTCTCCAAAAATAAGACTTGATGTATAGATTGTTAAAAAATCATGGTAATGTCAATATTTTAATATTTCTTAGACTTTAGGATTATCTATGAACACAGTTCTAGTCCGTGGAAGTTTCTGAAATTTGGTCGGTTTGCCGAAATTTACAAAAAAGTTTCTACTATCAATCGGCCAACAAAGTATTATTTATTATAGAAACATAATTTAATAACACATTATTAAATTGTGTAAACTATGAACTAGGTGAATTGACTATATACACAGGATAATATCGCTTAGAATGTGAGTTTGGTACGAACCTGTATTTAGTATTATCTTGGACGCTGTATTAATATTTCTTACTTTAATGCTGGTCTGCATAAATTTCAAATTTACCCTCCCTTGTTGTATAACTTATTTTATTATGTTACAAGGGGTTTATTAGGCTTAATTACTTTCTTGTTATTAAACTTTCTTTAGATGTAATTAAATAAGAACATATTCTCAGTGCATATTAATAGCCTTAGTGACAGTTCCGCCACAATTGAGGATAGTTCGTCATAGAAGTGTAGATAGGTTTTGTATGTTTTTGTTGGGTAGCAGGAGAAGGAAAGGGGTAATAGTGTTTATATGGCGTTGTTTATAATATAGTCACTTAGTATAGCTCCTTGTCTATTTGTACTGATATTGTAAACTTAGGCTGTTTGGGAAATTTATGACAGTTTATGTGGTTTTGAAATTAATGGACTAGAAAATTGACAAGTTAGTTTACCACAAACTAACGACGCCATAGGATAAATAAGCGGAAAAAGACCCAAGGGCGTAAAACAAATGCACTTCTGGCTGAAAAACGGAAGCATGAAAGGGCAAAGAGGCAATAAATTACCCTTTTTTAAAAGTAGCGGGTAATTAATTATATGTTATAGAACCTGTTTTAGAGTTAAACCTTTTTTTGGATATTCCTGCTTTTGCTGCAGAGAAAAAATAATAAAAATTATGTCAAAATAACCTTTTGGCCATTGATAATAAGTTGTGTACAAGAGAATGACCAAAAAGTATCATATTTGGATTAGGTCGAATTAACAGGGACACCAACAAACGTGATCATTACCAATCTGACATTTGAAACGAAGATATATATATTTTTTTAGCTGCTGATATTCGCATTAAGTATCCCCTCTCCCCTTTATCAAATATTGCAATTCCACGCGCACATTATACCATAGATCTAATAAAAGGGACCATTTTCTTGTGATTCAATTTTTCTTTATGAAATATGGTCGAAAATGTGATTTTTTTTAATCCAATTTAAAAGTCGTCGTGGATATCAGCAGCTGAATAAATACATACATTTATTTACCTTAGTTCTTGATGGTCTATTTGCATGTCAAACGTTTTTTAAATTAGTGACGATCAGTTCTGTTCGTCCTTCGTGACTTTGTGCCGCGGAAAAGTGATAACTGATGGTTGTCGAGTAATTTTATATTGTTCCAAAAAAAAAAATATAAATCGCTTTTAATATTATTTACATTATTCCGAAATCCCTTCTCGTTCCTAAAATATAGCCACAGATTTGAATGTTTACAAAATTTCAGTATCAGTTCCTGTCCCATTAATAGCAATAAGAAAAGTAAGGCAACTGAAGGGTCCGCGACAGTGGTTCAGTGGTGGGTTACTGGCAATCGACCGTGGCGGTCCGAGTTCAAACCTCGGAGCGGGCATACGTTTAATGAAAAAAGTATACCCGAAACTTTAGTGGAAAAAAGAATGCAGTATGATACTAGTGATTCCTAATATCGGGACCGAGAAGGATGTTATAGACCTCTGGGGTCTGACATTACTGAGACGATAGGGGATACAATAAGCATACTGGTTCTTTCGCTTACCCCAGCAACAACAAAAAAAGGCAACTTGAATTCAATGATACCAATATGGTATGCTAAAGATTTAGGTTTACTTAGCCACCAGAACTAGAGAAGGTACTCTACTAGGTCAAAAAAATCATCACAAAGTAGTGTTATGTAGAACCATTTCCAGGTAGGAGTAACTAGAGTCAATTGGAAGGAAGTGAAATATACTTTGTTGCCATGAACATACTTTGTTGCCATATAAATGGTTACGATATCACATAGTTGTATAGACTTTAGCTAGAGGTTAAATTTTTCAAGTTATTTATGTCCTTAAATTGCATTATAAAAATAAAGGCAATGTTTGTTACAATTAAAATAAAGTTAATATTTTCGTTGATTGAATTTTACTTCTGTACTATCCTATTATTATAATTTTTCTTTATGTGGAAATATATGGTGTTATTCTAAAATACATTTTTATTTCAGATGCTGCTTGCCGGTTTCCGAATGATATACAGTACGTAATTACATTAGAAAATGTTGGATGTGCCGATGGATCAATAATACAAACTGCTAGTGTAATTTTAGTGCTTGTTTTGTGCGCAATATTAAGATTATCCTAGAATTAAATTACCCACGTCATGTGAATATAGGTAATAGTTACAGACTATTACTAGATTTAACCTAAATCAAAAATTCTGTGTCAACAAATTAAACAGAAAATGTTATATTGTAATTGTGACTTAAATTCCATTTCTTAGATATCTAATTCTACTGGTCAAAAAAATGGAACAAATGTTTTATTAGTGTTTTAACAAGTTTCGAATAAGATTCAGAAGAGGCAAATTCACATGCATTTAAACTGGTTTTAATTCGTAGATATCAGTTTCGTACTTATATTTAAATTGTCGTATTGCCCTGGGTCATGAATACAACAAAAAAATATGTACAATATTTGTTGTTCATTAATATTGGTGCCAATGTAAATAAGTAATAATTGGATGTAGTTAAGAATTTGGAAATTCTAGCTACTGTTTATAGGTTTTACAGCTATCTAATCTTTAAACACCAAAGTTAACGCCAATTCATGCCGAAATCGAAATTTAATGATTTTTTTACAAGTATTCTTGATATTTCTTAGTCATGTAGTTTTAAGATATAATAAGTAAGTTTTACATTTTAATTTTATATATTTAGATTTTATTTACGCTGTCCACCAAAGCAAATAAACTTACAAATTTAGAATGTTTGTTTAAAATAAATCATTTAAATTAAACTATGCCCATCGGTAGATGTATAAAACAGTACCAAAGTTGTAATTTTAAGATCTAGAAAATAGAGAAAGAGGAAGTTGTAATTGATTATTATTATCAAGGAAAATAATTATAAATGATTTTCACTTTTTCCACCGAAACATTCTCTGGATATGTCACTAAACATATCCAGTCCACACTCTATATCTACATAAGATAAATTTATCACCTTCTAAATTATGTGTTTTTATTATTCTATTAACCAGATTGTTGTATTGTTTTGGATAGGTAAAATATAGCTGCTTTATATCTAGTACAAAAAAATAATTATATAAATATGACATGACTGTATTGAATAGAAGCGTTCTTATACATATCTTCTCTGTAATATATTAGTTGAATTATGTTGTTATTATTGTTAGTTAATTAAAGAGTAATTACGTTTTTCAAAGTCCCTTGTTGTTATTAAGCTTTACTTATTTGGAATGTATACAATAATATATATATTTAAATAGATGACTCTTTGTGTGTTCTAGAAAAACACTTTATTTTTTCTTTTTTGATTGGCCATTTAAAAAGTTAGATGGTCCTCTAAAATTTCTCTTACGCCCATGGGAAAAACATAGCGAATGAGAGAGACGTAAAACAACATGATGGTACGTGCAACAACACTTTGACTAGCGGCGACAAAAAGCCAAATGGTCAATTTTTTCGCTTAGTATAGCTATGGGAAATTTAAAATTAGTTTTCTCAACAATCAAAATCAATCAAAAGGCAGATAGTGAGCAGATACTCAATTATACTATACGCAGCCCCCATATGGTATAAGAAATTGGAAAAGAAATGGCACGTCAGAGCACTGGAAAGAGTTCAGAGAAAGGAGTAACTACCGCATACAGGACAGGCTCTACGAAAGCACTGCAGGTCATAGCTGGAGCAATCCCGATAGATTTACAGGTAAAGGAGAGACAAAGAATTTACAAAAGAGCCATCAAGAACAAGAGCCCCCATACCAGATATAAGAATGCGGTTAAAGTGCAGGCACAGGTACTGAACATACTTTTTGACCCAAATACTTTCTGGTCATGGAATATTCGGAAATTTTGCCCTGAAAATGGAAAAGATAGCCGTCAATCAATGTAGATATTGTGCAGAGGTAGATACTGTTGAACACACTTTTTTCAGGTGCTCGAGATGGGAAGGAGAAAGAAATAAAGAGTACGAGATTTGGCCAGATCAATTCTGGTGAGAAAGGAAAGGAATGAAAAAAGTGGACAACAATAAGGAGTAAAAAAGGCAGCAATTATTTTAAAGATATGACCTTAAGCAGTACCGAAATGGCAAGCGAAACCACAGAGGGAAGGGTTTAGTCGGTTAATATTGATATGTTGACAAGGCATAAATCCGATACTCTGTAGGCACAAAAGATACATTCGCCTGCAAGAAAATTCCTGATCCTCTATAAAAAAAAAAAAAAAAAACACCACCTGAGTTCATCGAGGAAGCTACCCGTGAACATCATCAGCATCGAATAAATCTAGTCCTAACCCTAGGTTCCCGCATTCTGCAACGTAAATATTTAAATTTATTAGCTGCATAAAATATCTTCAACTTTCATATTTATGTGGCTTTCTTTATCGGTTTTCTTTGGGCACTACTTTATTACTTCTGGTATGCTGTCGAGAATCCTTAAGATCAATAAAGGAAGTCGCTAGTCTTCATAAAAGTGCGTTTTTATGAAGTGAAAAGTAGAAACAAGAAAAGACAAATAAAGTCTGTGTATTTAAGCGCTCATAGAAAACTTCGCATCGTTGCGTTGGAGAAAAGTTGAGGTAAAAATACACAAACGAAATAATCACAGTTCAAAAACTACAGAAACCACGTCGTCTTCGCACTGAAAGCGACGCCCGGGCCTGCGTAGTGTAGATGTCATCCTCCATAAACTTTACGTTTAGCTTTTTGGAAGAATTTTGCTCTAGGTACCATGAGCATCTTGTCCGTAGCTTTTTAGCTTAGGTTTTAGATCTTTTTTTAAATTATCGATATTTTTTGGTCGCTTAGACCTTAGGACTTTTATTATTTTATAGTGTTTCATAATATCTTATGATTAAAATACATTAATCGTGTAACATAATTCTGTATGATATAATTAAATTCCTAATTGAAGCTTATTAGGAGTTCTGCGTATTCCCGTAGTCAAGATTTATTTTATAAAGCTTTGAATATTAACACTATAAAGTAAAATTTGGAACATGTATATTATGTAAAATTACAGGTTACATGAATGTGAAGTTCGCGTAAAACACGCACAAAAGGTCTACTCCCCTGACAAAATTCGAATCAGATAAAACAAATCTGAGACAGATGTAAGCCCTCTTTTATTTATCACAAGCACATTATCTGCTTGTTGAACTTAGTTAGAAATGCCCGTGCCAACACTCTTCTAAGTCTTAAGTGCAGTTAATAATTAAATTAAATTTAAACCTTTTGCGTTTTTATGAGACTTTGCGCTCCTGGATGGTCCGCTGACGTTTTCGTCAGCGGGGAAAGGTGGTGGGACTATCCTTGACAAACTGACAGGAGCGCTGTCAGTTTGTTTAAAGTGACAGGCGTACTACTTGCTTGACGAGATAAACAACGTGTAGACGTGTTATTAGAAAATAGAGGTTGGATTAGATGATCCTCACTATTTTCATTTTTTATATTATTTATTCAAGTGTCTAAAATGGTGGAAAAATATCATGAATTTATAAAAATATGTATAATGAAAAGTTCAACAAAATTGTCAAAAGAATCAGAAGAAACTCTGGGTGGGGAATTTAGATCTTTTAATAAGGAGACAAAATTAAATAATTCAATATTATTAAAAAACAAGAGTCAATTTAGAGAGGGGGCGATACAGGGATATAGGATACCACCGTCAAATTACATTTTTTTAATTCGGACCTGGAGTTTTGTAAATTTAAAACAATTTAAAGTTTTTTTAAATTTTTGTCTTTGGTCATCAAGTAACACATTTCAAATCAACTATTCATATCATTATGCATCGTGAACATTTTAAACTTAAATTCTTAAAGCTTAGAAGTCCTTAAAACCGTAATAAAAATGCCATGTTAGTATTCAAAAAATTTGACTTGACGGGGTTGTATCCAAAGAATGAAACCTCGATTATAAAAACTAATAACGTCATCTGGTAGAACATGAAAAGCAACTCTAAAAAAGTTGTTTTTGTTTTTTTTTCAAGGTCAAAAATTAAGGCACAAAAATTAAAACTCAAATCTTCCGTTTTTTTAATATCTCTGAAGGTATTCGGTTTTTACTAATTTAGTAAGCCCCTAAAATTCACAACTTTGACTGAATGTAACCATCTTCGTATCTGTTACCGTTTTCAAGATCCTCATGTACTCATATGAATTGTATCACCCTGTATATAAAATAAATAAAAATATTAAATATGACAGGGACAGGCAACACTACTTTAACTGTTCAAAGAAATTAATTACAGTAGAATTAGGCTTTGAAAAATCCACGTGACACCACCAATCGACATCTAATTTTATATTAGTATAATTAAAGACCACACTTACTGATATTTGGGGGTAGAAATGGTTGGGAAATGGTCAATAAAACAGCTGCAGAAATTCAAAATGTGTATTTAGCCAACGTTTCGACCTCTATGAGGTCATCCTCAGGCACTAAAAAGGGATTACATTTATTAAGAAATTATTTGGAATGTAATGTTTTTTTATATTATTAACATTTAATTTTTACTATTAATAAAAATTTCAGAATAGTTGCGCATACCTAATAAAGACATGTACATTAAGGTATAAATATACAGGGTGACAATTTGAAAACGAACAGCATTTAATATTGCCTCTACCAATGATAGTATGAAAATTTGGCGAAACACGTCAATGGATATATCGAGGGGGACATTTTTTAAGACATTTGTTGTCGTGTTACTTTCAACACCCTAACCCCCAGGGCACCTACCCCTAAAATTTTAAATGGCAACCCCTATTTAATTTGCCATTTTTGTGTTCCTTATAAAATTCTATGTTTCATTTTTTTTTTCAAAAAATGTAATTATTTTATTTTTTCTAGTGGCGATATCGAAGACGAAATGTAAATAAATAAAGGAATTTGGAATGTATTTCTACATTTCGTCTTCGATATCGCCACTAGAAAAAATAAAATAATTACATCTTTTGAAAAAAAAATAGATACAGTTTATGTAGAATTTTATTAGGAACACAAAAATGGCAAAATAAATAGGGGTTGCCATTTAAAATTTTAGGGGCAGGTGCCCTGGGGGTTAGGGGGTTGAAAGTAAAATAATTATAAAAAAAGACTTTTTAGCGAAATGATTGAAATCCAAAAACACAAAAAAAATATTAATAAAAAACAAGACCTAGACAATCTAAGTGTGTCCTATTTTAACATTTTAAAATATACACAACACCCTAACAATTTAAAGTCGAATATCCAAACATGCATCTGTTTCCTCTTAACAATTTCAATATAAAAAAGAATAATAATAAACATATCATTAAACAAAAAAATATATACAATACCAACTCTGCTTAAAAATGCACATTCGCAAGACATCATTTGCTGGTGGCTACTACTGCTATATAACAACAATTTAAAAAAGAAGCAGTTCCCCACGGCTATTCAAAAATGTATACACGCCCTGAGGATGACCTCAATGAGGTCAAAACGTTGGCTAAATACACATTTTGAATTTCTGCAGCTGTTTTGTTGACCATTTCCCAACAATTTCTACCCCCAAATATCTAATTTTATACCTAAAAATATTTGCAAAAATGAACGGAAAGCGTTTTGGCTTCAATAAGAATTTAAAAATGTGGAACACATTTTTCTCCAAGAAATATAATAAATCACCCTTAGAAATGTTTGTCACACGATCAGTAAATTTTTCATGGAATTATCGTTAATCATTGAAATCAGCTGTCAATGAAATTCAGAGAAAATAAATCATATTTTAATAATCGGGAATTTAACAAACATGTTCCATACCCTAATCTAATTTAAAATAATTATATTTTAAATTTAACCTAATTTATTATTGGAGGATTACTACAAACCATCAAATTTTATAGTAATTTAATAAGTTGTAAATAAATTGACGGTAAATAAATTTTATTTTCTTTTATGTTAGGAAAGTTTTCGATTATTCTTTTTTAATAAAACTTTCAAACCCAGATCTTCATTTCATATCAAAATAACTTTATTTATTCTGTATATATTTTTAGACGTCATTTTGGTCTACTTCTAGTGTTATTTTATACGGGGTGACAATTTGAAAACGAACAGCATTTAATATTGCCTCTACCAATGATAGTATGAAAATTTGGCGAAACACGTCAATTATTGATATATCGAGGGGGACATTTTTTAAGACATTTGTTGTCATGTTACTTTCAACCCCCTAACCCCCAGGGCACCTACCCCTAAAATTTTAAATGGCAACCCCTATTTATTTTGCCATTTTTGTGTTTCTACATAAACTGTATAATTTTTTTTTTTCAAAAAATGTAATTATTTTATTTTTTCTAGTGGCGATATCGAAGACGAAATGTAAATAAATAAAGGAATTTGGAATGTATTTCTACATTTCGTCTTCGATATCGCCACTAGAAAAAATAAAATAATTACATTTTTTGAAAAAAAAAATAGATACAGTTTATGTAGAATTTTATAAGGAACACAAAAATGGCAAAATAAATAGGGGTTGCCATTTAAAATCTTAGGGGTAGGTGCCCTGGGGGTTAGGGGGTTGAAAGTAACACGACAACAAATGTCTTAAAAAATGCCCCCCTCGATATATCAATTGACGTGTTTCGCCAAATTTTCATACTATCATTGGTAGAGGCAATATTAAATGCTGTTCGTTTTCAAATTGTCACCCTGTATATTTTACAATATATCATACTATAATTACATAAACCACACTTTTTATTTGAAACACTGGCAACTGGCCAGGACATACGTTGGGGCAACGCTCCAACTGGGTTGTTGCTAACCCTGTGGAAAATGATTTTTAATTAAGTCATTTCGGACAGTTTCAGTAACCCATTCACTGCCATGAAAAAATGTGTTTTTCAGCTTACGCTTTGAAAATTTATGAAGTTACGATTGCCACTTTATAAAAAAATTGTTTATTGGTGTTTGCTGAAAAAACGATCGAAAAATCAGCATGAAGAACCCAGATCTTATTCTTGCTGACTAAAAGCTAATAAAATATATAAACATAGCACTGTGTTTTTATAATAATGTCAAAATAAAAACCTTTGTACAGGGTGAGTCAAGGATTGAGTAAAGTTCATTTTGTCCTTTATCTTAAAAATTAGATAAAAACTCGAAATACAAAAGTTGTAGAGACTATTAAGGTGCACATTTTAAAATTATGCTCGAGTATACGTGGTGGCCCAAAAAGACGTGGCAAATATAACTTGAGTCTTCTTAAATGAAACATCCTATATATTTTATTATTTTCTGATTCCCCAAAAATTGTCCACGCTTATTTTGTAAATGCCATCTGTTTAAATTTAATGGTTTTTAAGATATTTACGTTTAAAATATGGCATTTTCAGACTTTGACAGACTGTAACATTGGAACGGTTCACCAAATGGTTTTTACCTTCCTATCTTAATTTGTTATTCTCTATCTAAAAGTAACATCTTACGATTTAATAGGTTAAAACAAAAAATCGGTTTTACCCTGGGTTTTACTGTTTAACATGTTAAACCGGAAGTTGTAACTTTTAGATAGAGAATAAAAAATTTAGAAGGGAGGTGAAAACCATTTTTCTCTAAGATGAACCGTTCCAATGTTACAGCCTGTCAAAATCTGAAAATGTTTGTTGTTGAAAATGTTTAAAGGATGTTCCATTAAAAAAAACCTAAGTTATATTTGCCACTTTTTTGGGCCACCCCGTATACTTCAGTATAATTTTAAAATGTGCACCTTCAATGATTTCTACAACTTTTGTATTTCGAATTTAAGTCTTAAGATAAAGGAGAAAATAAACTTTACTCTAGAGTTAACTCACCCTGTAGTACACATTCACCCTTTGGCAATGAAAATAATCCGAATTTAAATTAAGCTTTTAAAAAAATGCAAAACGATTATAAAACAGTTTATATAACATTTAACGCTATTTTACCCTACAAAGCAATAATCTAACGTTGGGGAGTTTTTTCATTAAGTCTCGCTAAATTTGTAAATCGAGAGATGCTTTGTGTAAAAAGAAATTCTCGGGTTTGCCTGAGGAAAAAAAATTCTTGTCGAGGGATAATCAATCTAGGTTTTTCTTTCCTTTTTCTTTTCGTTTAAAATACCTGTTAAACTAAAGAGGGGATAATATATTGCAGTTTTAAAATTAGATTAGGCATTTCTTGATTTTTTTTATATCACACCAGATGTCAGAATTTCAAATTTCAAATGGCCATTAAGATTTAAAAAAATCTTGTTTTATTAATTTAAGAGATCTGCAGATACCTTTCCTTGTCAAATTGTTCTTTATTTGGTCTTTATAAATCCTTATAGAAAAAACATTTCTAAAGATCAATTAAATATGGTATTTATTTTGGTTCTTATCAGTTCCTTAAGTTTTTTTTTAATTGGATTTCTCGATCCTAATGTCAACCTCTTACCATCCATCAAATAAAGACAATTTTACATTTTATATTAATCTATGTGGTTCAACTTTGGTCAATTAAAAAGTTTTCAGAATAAGTTTTCCCCTAATATTTTCATAAACCCCAAAGTTCACCGGATGTCAAAACCAATGATCTTGAAAGTAACTTTAGAAAATCGAGGGTAAAAGCAACAAGTAACAATCAATATTAATTAATTAATTATTTCCGGCCTCACTCGGTAAATCTTAATTAGTGCCTTTCATGTTAAATAACCAGTTTGCTGGAGGGAATTTCTGAAAATATTCCTCTCAATATACGATTCTTTGTGGGTCATTTTCCCTGTGGTGGTTCTTTAAATTGTGTCAGGTTTCGTGTTGGCTTAGTTATATTGGTAAATTATTATTTAACTTTTTTTAATAACATATGAGATCGATGAACAATTATTGATTGATACTCTTTCACTAATTAATTTCCTAAATGTATTTCAATAAAATCAATAAAGATTGTTTGTAGCGTATATGAGCAATTTTTTAAAAGCAAACATTTCTAATACCTCTTTTACAATTTTGTTGGCAGATTTTGTTTTCAAGCTTTTAGAATGGAATTTATATTTAAAATTAAATATTCTTTCTGTACCAATTACCTAAATTAAAGGAGAAATGTCCTAAAAGGTCCCACGGGGTAAAGCATTGATGATGCCATCATTAAATAACTCTAGCCTACAAAATATGCTGATTTAAAATGCGTAAACAACAACTTTGGTATCAAGATTCAATATAGCGGGTCGTGCTTTCAAACAGGACCCATGGGATTTCCCATGTAAATTTCGAGGTGATAAAATATTTGCTCTCGTATCTATTCATTTTAAAAAAAACTTTTATTAAGATTTTTTAAAGGGCTTAGTGAGAGTAAAATATCTGCCAATTTTGAACTATAGAGGGATAATAATAGTGACCTAAATTTACAGCTTCATGTCGAAGAAAATAACGGTATAGTTAGTACTAGGATGCTAGGAAAACCGTAGGCAAACATCACAGTACTACATTACCAGCTTTACATCAGAAACAGAAATACAATTCATACAAGTACGAGAAACACCAAGAATTGCGGAAAGGTGATGAAGAACGAAGATCAAAATTTTGTTTTGAAATGATAAAACGATGTAACAATGACAGATATTTTTTAAGAAATATCTGTTTTTCCTTAGAGTCTTGCTTTACGTTAAACCATGAACTAAATGTTCAAAACTTCAGGTATTGGAGTCAAGAAAACGACAATCGTTTATATAAAACTAACGTTTTTATTATTATAGTTTCAGTCAGTCTAAGATACAATCTCAATAATTAGAGACGAGTGAAATACAAGATGACAACAGTGAACAAAATAAAATTTCAAAAATGTTGTACCTATTAAAATTTTTGACTCTTTAAAGTACGAACAAGTAATGAGTTACATATTTGTTTCTCAGGAACTTTCCAATATTGTATTAAATCAGTTTCATTGAAACATACTTAAATTATTACCATTCCTATACCAGGGAAACAGAAGGCTGCACAAAGGAAAATGTCATTTCATTAATGACATTTACATTTCAGGCCCTTAACATAGGCTATTTGCAGGGTATTATTAGCACCCCTTTGGTATTCTAATGGATAACGGCAATGTAGCCCTAAAATCACAAATTAAAGCAATACCACGTTAAAAGGTTTTATATCTTTTTAACGTTTTCAACAGCCCTCTGATCGTTAAATTTAAGTAGAGATAAGATGGTATAAAATTTTTCTTTATAATAAAATAATGGAGCAAAATTTGTTTTATAATTTTTCCCCTTAATACAAAATAACATCACTTGTAAATAAAACTTTTGTATAAGGGTTGCTTTTGCAAAGGACGTTCGTTACTTTGTTCAAAAATTTTTGAAAAATACGTTGTCCAAGAAAGTCGTGGCCTTACTAATTCGAGTATAAAATGAACAAGAATAACCTCCGTTTCCATGTCCATGTCCTCGGGAAATATTTTTTTTTTAAGATTTATTTTTAAATATTGAAAAACGCACTTGTTAAGCTCGGTAGATCGGCAGTAATAAATTAACAGGATATCGTAGCTGGTTCTAGTTGGCACAGAAAGATAGCTAAAAGAGCAGTTTATAATATATCCCAAATTCAAATCGATAGCTTTACAACCGATTTTCGCTTTTTTTTTAATTTTTCAAAAATTTTGGAAAACCACTTTGTCCAAAAAAAGTTGTCGCCGCTTGTGGTTGTGATCTGCCGAAAAATACTTCTTTAGTATTGTGTGCATTCGTAAAATTTTTCTTTAAAAATCATCCATGTGGGAGTTGGAAAAATTTTTTTAAGAGTACTATCGATTAATTTTTTTTTATAAATGTAATCAGATGTATGCATATCTACAAAGTATTTTTTATAGCCCTATGGATACATCAAAAAACGTAGTGTAATTAATAGCCCGAAAATGAAGTTTCAAGGATTAAGTAGCGCAAAATGACTAAAAAATTGAAGATCTTTAAAATAAATAGTTTTTAAAATTTAACATGCGACCAGCGACAATATTTTTTTGCACTTTTAATTTGAATCACATAGTCTTAATTACAAATATTTGAGATATTAATATACCTTTGGAAAAATAACTGAGCTGCTATCGTTTTATTAGTACTTTAAAATCACAAATCACACCTGCTTTACTGTTTGTTTTCTAAGAACTGATTTAAAATGCTATCGTTGTTATCAGCTGTATATTATATATTATAGGTTAGAAACACTATCTTACATTAACTAATGAAGATAAGATAAAATTTAGGTATGATAGTATCAAGGAAATAATCGATGATTAATGTTTTGTACCTGTAAAATAGTAGCGAAAATCAACAAAACAATGCATGATGGAATGTTACGTGCCTTTAATAGCTTTCCTATATTTAATATTTGGTAAGTTATTTTTACTTTTTGTTCTAAATTAATAAAAAATTATGTTTATACATACGAGTAGTAAAATAACACATTTTTAATAAAGAAATAATCGGAAATTATGGAGTATGTTCTGCTTTTCAGAACATAACTTGGTAAAATATGATTGAAATAAATAATGATTATGACAAATAAGCTCATGATCTAAGGCGAATGTCTAAATTCATTGTTAAATTAAGCTTTGTTCATCATTCCTTTATTTAAACCAAGCAGCAATTTTTTAATACTCTACAGTAATTTTTAATCGATGCATTTTAACAATGAACAGAGTGTTTCATTTAGGTTGGTCACCGGCCATATCTCGAAAACTTGCATAGAAACTCAGGGAAAATAAATCGTAATTAAAGTGGCCATAAGAAAATTCTGAAAATGATTTTTACATTCCGCATTTCACTTCTTCAATTAAAGTAGTAAAAGCTATTCTTTTGGCAAAAACTCTGAATGGACACGACAATTGAAATTACTGACCTTACTCTTCAAAACAAGCTTAAGTTTACTAAAATCGGATAAGTCGTTTAGAAGTTACAGCAATTTAAATGACTACACTTTCCAGAGTTTCTGAGATATGGCTGGTGGCCAAACTTAATGAAAACCCTGTACATAGCAAACAAACATTTTACTATATTACTGAAATATTAAATTTATTTTTAGGGTGTCAAACAGTTAACTCCGCAACCTCGGCTTCTGTTCCAGAAGTATTGCAAGCATGTTACAGAAGAAATTTTACTGAGACATCTAGTCCACCCCTGACAATATCACTCTTAATAGAACTTCTTCGTAAGATCGAATTGGACGATAAGTATACGATAAACACGCGGGTATTATCGGCTTCATTGATACATGGGTAAGTGAAACAAAGAGCAAAACAATTAAATTATCATAGCTTAAAATCTGACTAACTTTTCAAATTAAAGGAGTTAAATATTTCAACCAGGAATAACCCGTATTTTCTGCTTCACCGGGTAAACTCTTTAGGTACTTAATTAACCTATCGAGACATTCGATTGCAACCTGGACATATGGTATTAACAGGGTGTCCTTGAAATGACTGTACAACGCTTCACCACAAATTCTTTTACCAAAAATAAGGCAATCTAGGCAAATTTACCTATATGCAATGTTGCTTCGTGCTCCTTTTTAGTGTGATTTAATTAGAAGAAAATGTTCACAGATGTTGACTGATCACTTCTTATTTATTCACCAACTTGTTGCAATAATTTATAATTCAAGTAACACATTATGTAAAGTAAAAAACAATGTTTCTAAGTATATTTTTGGGCCTAAATAAATACAGGGGCGAATATTTGACCACCTCGAAATTTACATATAAAATCCCATGTGTCCTGTTCGGACGTACCACCCGGTATACGCTATTAATTAACTCACTAAAAAAGTTCACGATCCCTGAGGTTCATCGAGACGTTGATCCCAAGATACATCTCACCCGGAATTCTTGATGTCCTATTTCTTGAATCGATAAAGCGCCAAAATCTTACAGAATCACAAGCTACCTTATTCCGATTGGATATTCAAAATGTCTGCCATTGTTAGATAGACAATAGCCAAGCCGGTCCCTAAATTTCCTTAACACTTGTTTCGAAAATGTACGCACTTGTAAACCATAATGAGCGGGGATGCTGTTTTGTTGAAACCAGGTCCAGGTATACTGGGGGGTCCATCGAAAACTTTTCGCACAGGTTTATTTTCTTTTAAATGAATTATTCAAAATGCGCGTGGATACGTGATACGTCCCACCAAACAACATTTTGTTACCTTAACATGCACTCACATAATATTAAATTGAAATAAGAAAAGTAATGTCTTCTTCAGTTATACAGGGTTGCTCACAGTGGCGCATGTCCGAAGGGGGGGGGGGGGGAGGTTATGGCGGTAATCACCCCCCCCCCCCTCATTTTAGCTGCAATTGTGCGTGTTTCCAAAAAAATATCAACTTACGTTTATTTTTTCCACAGTCACATTACAGCACTTTCAGCGAAATGAAATCTACCCCCAACAGACTCAAACTTTGGATGCGCCACTGGTTGCCCAGAAATTCGGAATAAAATTAATATAGCCTTAACCTGTAACTTTTGGGAAAACGCTCGGACACGTCAATTTTTTTATATTTTGACGTTATTTGTCAAAAATATGACGACATAATATATCTTTTTTAATGAAAATATACAGCTTGTGATACATCATTTGAAAGCTAATATCTCGTATAGTATGCTCATAAATTTTGGCGCCATTCTGTCAAGCTATTCCAAAATGGCGACTGTTAAAAGTTTTTAAAAAAATTTAAATAGGCGTCATATCTTTGAAAAATATCTATTAAAAATTCCCCAAAAGTTACATGTTAAGGCTATAATAATTTTATTCTGGACTTCTGAGCAACCCCGTATATCAGTTACATACTTTTAAAAATATAACAAAAGTTACTTTTCAACAATGTCACCGAATGTTGTAATATAACATGTTTGGTGTGGTAAATGTTATTTTTAAGGGGGACATATTGTTTTGCTACTTTTACTTGCCTGCTTAAACCCCTACGACGCGCGACGGGGTGGAATTCACCCTTAAAATCTCAAATTGAACAGGGATCGAGTGATGATATACTTTAAAGGAAATTGAATTATTTTTCCGGGTTTCGCTAGTATCAATCCATCATAATATAACATTATATGCTTTGAAAACTTTAAAACACTATTCCGTAAACTATATAAAAAGGCACATAGAATAGTCTTGCACTATGCTGACTAAAATTTTAAATAGTTTATCACCTTAACACAATTTTTTTTAGAATTGTTTTTGATGGAATACAAAGAACCCCAGGTTTAGTAGTCGATGACAATCTAGCAATACCATATGCAGCGACGCTTAATAAATTCCATAAATATAAAGTTATTATTGACTACTTAATATCTGCAAGAACATCTCAAATTCCCTGGGAAGTATTAAAACTAAGTGAATTATGTTTCCTACATCGACTAACTTCGAATTCCGTAGACAGATATGAAAGGGGAGATGAAACGTCGACTTGTGAAGATAATTCTCTAATGCCCAGGTATGTACCATTGTCTGTAAAGTGTTCGTTTGTACACAATTTTATTTTGTAAAAAAAGGCTGATAAATGTATTTGTTGCTATTTAAAAATGAATAAATTTACAGAACATTGGCATGGCATAGTAAATGTTATGATTTTAAAAGTTGCCAAAACGAAGGTACTTCAACTAACTGAATGGAGAAAACGTCAGTATTAAATAAATTCTGGACCACGGCAGTGACTCAGAGGTGAGTTACTGGCATTCGTGGTTCGGAACCCACGTTACGCTGTAGGTCTAAGAGCAAGCTGGCCAAATATTGGAAAGGACTAATCTGACAATAAAGTAAATATTTACACACTATAGATAATTTAATGGTTAAACAAATCAGTCTTCAGCCTTGGAATTTTAAACAAAAAAGTAAGACGACGACAATTGCTACGAAAAGGACTGAGTTTTGAAAGATTGAACGTCCAAGGTATTTCACAGAAAATAAATAAACAGAACCTGATGGATTTATTAGTTCTAACAAAAACCAAGAGAAAAAGTCCAGCAATCAGAATACTTCCGCCAATATGACCATTTTTATAGTGGAGTAGGGAAGAACTAGAAAGCCCAACAAAGGGTATCAGAATAATACAAAAGTATTGAACTTGCATTGTCTCTATTAGTTTTTAAGTCACAACGTTTCAACTGGTAATTTCAATCGTTTCTTTACCCAAATTTTCTTTTTTTCTTTTACTTTGTTTTTATAATAATATTATCTGGCAAATTTATCTTTTAATAGAAAACTGCAGGCCATACTCTGTGAGTATCCTGCAACGGGAATCATGGTCTGATCAGGACTGACCAACTGTCGACCAACTAACGTAAATAATCATCTTTATAAAAAATGTTTATGGTGTGTCTTTACTCTTTTAACCCAACCTTCCAACAACCAATCTCCATTCGGCATTAAGTCGTATTGCCAGTTACCTAACCTATAAAATCAATCGAGATATGCCACTGAAATCAAATAAGTATCCTTAAAATATTGGCAGTTATTGACTCTGTTTGTAAAAGCATAGAACTTAATTTTGTTAATGAAATAAATAAAACTAAACTGAATACAAAGTTCTTCTTTTTCGACTTAACAACTCCAATTTGAAGGAAAATGCAAAAAATTACGAGAACTTTTTAACATTAAAAAGGCCTTTCATGTAATTTTGCTTGAAAGATCAGCCTTTTAATCTTGGAAAACGAAATGACGATGTTGGTAATGGCGAATCATACAGTTGAGTTAACATCTTGTATTAAAAATTGAAGGTACAGCGCTTGCAAAAATTTGGAAAAAAATATACACAAAAATATTCCTACTAGCAGGAATCGATAAGACAAGAAACAGATTTATTCCTATTTTGACTTTGTTGGAGAAAGTTATTAAATTAAATGAAATATCTTGTCTTAGAAATTTCTTGGTAATTCAAAATAATGTTTGATCCAAGAAATTTCAATATACAGGGTGTGGCAAATTTTATAGATTTAACATAGAGTCGGAAATAAACATAATTTTTCTATTTACCACAAACCATCGCATACAGATACAACATTTTATTCATAGCTCATCCTCATCTAAGACAACATAAACTAGCATAGCATAGCATAGCATACAAGTGTTGCTTTATCTTCTAGCGATTTTATTAAAAAAATTGAATTTATTTGAACAGACAGCAGTTAATAATGGTTATTCACCCTCTAAAAATAATCAATACTCTCACTTCCAAGAAACAAAAAAATTAGGGCTTTTTCTAATGTTTATCCCAAAGAAAAAAAAAGTATTAATCTATTTTGGAAAATCATCGAAAAAAAATTAAAATTAGCTTAACTAAATGTGCAGGGTGTTCCTTAATGACGTTCTAATATTTTAGGGTGTAATTTCTTAAGTCGTTTAATTAAAAAAAGTTCATATAAATATACAGTGTGTCCACGGATTGACTATCGAAGAGGAAAAACTTTTTTATTTGTGGGTTAATGAAAAAAAGTTATTTTGATAAAAACTCCTGCTTGTTCTCAAACAACCAAAAAGCATATTATTTTTTCAAATTTATATACCGGGTGTTCATAATTTAGAAAAATATAAAAAAATCTAAGAACAAAGTACCCTTATGTGTAAAGATAGGATAAAAAGTAATTAGTAAAAGTTGTTGTGAAAGTTTTGACTTATTAGCTAAATGTACAGAGACCGGCAAAAAGTTCCAACTCATAAAATATGATTTGCTCTAAATTAACGCATTTTGCAAATTAGCTAGTCTTTAGAAGGTATTATTCTGTAAAATCTTTATCTTTATACGAGGAATTGTCGAAACCGGCTAAATAACTACCCATATATAAAGAAATACCTTCTATAGACTAACTAATTTGCAAAATGCGTTAATTTAAAGCAAATCATATTTTATGAGTTTTTTTGCCTTTTTGCCGGTCTCTGTACATATAGCTAATAAGTCAAAACTTGGTAATGAGACGTAGGTTTTCAACCACAACAACTTGTACTAATTACTTTTTATTCTATCTTTACACATAAGGGTACTTTGTTCTTAGCTTTTTTTATGTTTATCTAAATTCTAAACACCCGGTATATAAATTTGAAAAAATAATATGCTTTTTGGTTGTTTGAGAACAAGCAGAAGTTTTTATCAAAAATAACTTTTCTTCATAAACCAGCAAATAAAAAGTTTTTCCTCTTTGATAGTCAATCAGTGGACACACTGTATGAAGCTATAAAAATAATCATCTAACTTCAGCCACATCTAAAATCTACCAATTTCAATGCGGCTCATGACATAAGACATATACAGGGTGAAATTTTTAACTGGAATACAATCAGTATTAAAACTCCTCTTTATTTGCTAAAAAAATACAGAACTATGGCTGCGTTTATTTTAAGTTTGGCATACATTTTTCGTGTCTTCATGAAATTTACCCCTCTTTTGAGGGTAGAAACCGCCTTTTTTTAAAATATAAAGGTAATACGGAATACAACTTACTATTTACTTTTGCAATCCACCCTGTATAGATCATGTAAATTCCCGATGTTGTACCAATATTAGATTTTACCTATTTTTACTATAATTTAAAGCCATGGAATCCTGGAACACAAAATCCTTTTTGTCGATTATTTTTATCTCCCTTGCTCATAAAAATTTCATCCGTCGTTTAGTGTGATCTGTCTTCAGGATTACAAATAAACTTGCTAAAGGTTAGATAGACCCTTTTATCACCATATTAGATTTCCCAACGCATTTGACAGTTATAAGGGTTAAACTTTAGATAATTATACCCAAGGGAACATTATTTAATCTTTAAAATAACACCCCAAATATTCATTCAAACCCTATTTCCCCAAATTTAATGTAGGTATGTCCAAGTCAAGTTGAATTTTATTTAGCATTTACATAAACACAACTACTAAATATTTTTTTTTTGTTTTCTTCCATGCCTGGAGGAGGTAGGTTAAATTCCTTAAAATTTTTATCGCTAGGGATTAAAATATGGAAGAATACTGTACTAACAAATTGCTTTTTTTATTAATTGTTTTTAAATCAATAACAGGTTCAATATTTTACCTACCTAAATTTCATACAAATTGAAACATCGCGTCGACCCAGCGCAGCGCTGCCGTAAAAGTGGACATCACATCCATTGTAAAACGAAAATCAATATATACATATCATAAACATAGCTGACTCTGTGTGTCTGTTTAAAGGTTGGAGAAAATTACGTTTCTTAAACGGCAGTAGAGTTTTGGACTTGCATTGTCTTTATTTGTTTAGAATCACTACGTTTCAACTAGTTAGCATCTCCAGTCGTCTTCAGGTAAATACTAAAACTACTAAAAATGCGCATAATGCGGCACCGCACCTGCCTAGTATAAATAGAGCTGTAGTTACCGTACTTATTTAGTATTTACCTGAAGACGACTGGAAATGCTTACCAGTTGAAACGTAATGATTCTAAACAAATAAAGACAATGCAAGTCCAAAACTCTACTGCCGTTCATAGCTGACTGAAATGGGTATAATTACATATTTGAACGTAGTTTTTAGTTCTTCAACTTTTTTAATTACAATTTTCGATATCGTCAGAAATAAAGGTACTTTGCTCTTGGGTAAAATTCATATTTTTTGATAAACCTCGTATACGCCTTAAAGAATTTAATATTTTGCATTCGCACTGACTGATAACTGAAACCGGATTCTCGATTCGCCGAAAATAATTATATTTGCCGTTGAATATGAAACAGGTTTTTACAAAATTGTTTGTATGGATTCCGAAAAAATAATGTTTGAAATAGCGTTTAGAGGGATTTGTTGGTTTCCAAAATGTCACCATTAAAAAAACCGCTTAGTGTTTTTTTTTTAGGAGTAACTTTTGATCGGAGTGAAGATTTGGTGGCATCGGTAAGTCACTTTTGAGCGGAGACCGAAGAAGTGGTGACGCCGGCGAACCGGTTTTATTTAGAAAAATTGGTGCCGCAGGACCACTAACGGTTTTTTAGAAAAATTTTCTTCCGCCTAGTCAAGGTAACTTTCGGAGGATTGTAGCAGTTTTAAAATGACAGTCCATCCAGAGGGAATGCGACATGGAGGTTTGGCAACACTAATTATCAGTTGAATGGTGAAATTTTTACAGTGCTGCGATATGGAAGCCACAATGCAGCGAATGGAGGGACGCCACGATTTATGGAAATAAATACGATACGGTCTTCACATGCTACGAAAATTCCATTAATTATGAAATATGTAAAAAAGTACTTGAATTTAAAACGCAGATATTTACATAAAATTTTAATCAATCCATTCCATTATTAGTTTATTTGGTAGGCTAGGCTGTCGATTGGACTACTTAGTTCTATGGATTTGACCTTTGTTTATGACTTTTTATACAGGGTAATGGCTAAAATAGGAAACCATGTAAAATCCTCTGATTCTAAAACCATTTTAAGTGGACTTCTTTGCGTATTTGAAATAATTTAAAACAAATAACTATAACTAATTTAAAAAACCTACTTATTTTAACAACTTAATTTCGCTTGTTTTAAATAAACTAAATTTAAATAGTAAATGAATTACTGGTGTAGATAACAGCTACTACGGTTCACTTGAAGCTGTTTTCTCAGTATACTAAAATTTGTTTGGACCTGTTTCCTTTGTGGTAAAATATTATTGTCAAATAATATATTATGTTGTATAACATCAAGAAATTTTTGTTTTATTATTTAATCGTAATTCTGCCACACTAACTATTTTATTTGTTGCAGTAAGACAGCAGACCTCAATAGAAATGCCCTGTTGAGCACATGCCCTTTAAAACTCGGGAATATAAAAACAAAATGGGGTCCCGTATCGGTTTCCCATTTGATAGCTGGAATAGCGGCTGGATTACAACAAAACCAAGTCAGTTTTCAAAGAGTTTTTGAGGCTATTCGCGTGCATACAGGCTAGTATATGGATGTGTTCTTTTGTTGCTTGTAGCGATTGAACGATTATTTCTTGTCATTGAATATAAAAATAGCTATGCTTGAAACTAGTAAAATAAAAACAAATACAATATCGAGCTATTCTATGCCTACTTATACCAAAGATTGTTATGTTTAATTTAATATTAATTATTTTTAATTCCAAATATAAAGTTCTTATAAAATGTTTCACAGCAGAGATAAATACTTACTTTTGTTGCGCTCACTTTTGACCCCATTTTTAATACACCCTGTAGACTGTGAATCTTGTGTATATAGAGAAAAGCTGTATTTTGTTATCTATCAACTATAACCAACTAAAATTTAAACAATATTTGTTGCTGGTCAAAATATATTAAAAATGTACCATCCCATTGTAAAATCCTTTAAAAACCATCTTATTTACAATTTCAGGGACAGGGAATGCTTCGTACACTCTCCTGGATGCAAATAATAGCGTCAACTCCGATATCGATAACGTCCTCTTTGCCACAATAGCTGGTGATTTGGGGGAAGTAGTTTTAACCCAGGCTACAGAGAATCCTATTATTGGAAATAAGGGTTATTGGAATGATACCTTTCTTCCCAGAGCGTTTTATTTAAAGTCCCAACAGTGGGACTTAACCGAAGCTGAAATTCTTGGGGGATTAGACGGTATGATATTTCATTTATACATTGTCATGTAGATTATTTGATGACCAGAAACTAAAAGTTGGTATTCTTATATCTATTATAAAAATAACTGTTGCGTTATAATTGATGGTGTCCTTTTGTTATTCAGTACCACTTTTTAGAACCACCCTGTGGATTGTAAATTATTTGTATGTTATCCATCTTAGTAAACACTTTAACCCTTTTAATGACATTTTTTCAGGAGCTATTAAAGCAAGATACTGATACACTCTGTACATTGCAAAATTTTCTTTTCCACTTGCTGTATTTCTATGTTCCATAACCTTTGTAATTGTATGTTTTGGTTTGTTTTTTCTACTACTGTTTTGTTACTAGTTTTTTATTCTAGAATTTTTATTCACTAAAAGATTTTTAATTAAAACTCGTTATAAATTAACAGTTCTGAGTTTGAAATGATGTGATTTAAGCTTCATATTGTAAATTAATTTTTTTTAAATTTATTTTTCCTTAATTTTATATTTAAGTATATTTTAGTATGTACTATGTGTAAACTGAGCAGTATGTAAATTAGTCCTAGTCAGGCTTTAACCATAATATGTAATGCTGTAAAGCATATGACGAAACGTAAAAATTACAATCGCTATAGTGAGTTCGCATATTCCTGAGAGCATATGAGGAAACATAAGCGTACCATGTAAGGCAGCGATTTCGAGATTCGTATCGTCTTTTTCTTCTGGCGTAGAACCATATTAGTGCTGTAGTTAAGATTTACAACTTAACTCAGTTATAAAATGTTCCTGTTCTTCCACTCCACAATTACAATTCTCTCGGAACGTCTCTATTTCTACATTGTGGGGTGGGTCTATTATTAGAAAATAAAGACACCAAATAGCGGCTGATATTTTGCCGTTTGACATATTTTACATAATATATTTACAGCAATTCTTTGAAACAATAATTCTCCTGTATTCCAGAAAAAAAAACTAGAGATGGGTTTAGTATTTTATCCTTACGCCAGAAGGGATTCGTTAAGAAAGATATATTTTTATGAAATGATTTAACAAAAAACAATTGGTCTTGGCAGCAAGCGCCCTAGTAACTCTTCTGACAAAAAAAAATAAGACATTTTATTTACGGTAAGTATAATATATAATTTATTTCTCAACACATATTTTTTTGTTTTAGCTGCAATCATTGGCAAGAAAGCGTCATTTCTATTAAATATACTGGACAGTACAAGGCTTTCCCAACTTCTAGATATGTATTATTCCGACAGGGGGATCCCATATCAGTTTAATTTTAAAGTTAATGATAGATCGGCCATTCTGCAGTACTTGGTAGAAAATGTAAATATTACTAATCAGGTATGTAGGAACTACACCAGGTACATATATATTTTTATTTAGCACATAATTGTTTAGGGTTAGTCCGAAAATATACTAACGTTTTTCAACTATAGATTTTCCTTTCATTTCGTCAGATCCATTCCTAGACGCGTTTCGCCATATCATGGCTCATTATTAGAGGTAGGATCAGAAGAAAGAAAGGAACAGCTTAAAACTGCTTAAGCAGTATTTGGTGGAACACACCAGCAATATGTTGCACGGAGCGATATATGTGTCGTTGTTAGACACTCTTGAGCATACCAGTAACTCTAACAAACTTGTAGAAATAAGCAAAAATGTTAAGAAGAAATCATCTGCAAAGACACTGATCACAATTACCATTTTTTTATTATAAATAAAACGTCCTGTATACAGGGTGGTTCCTAAGTTGTTACTTATTTTTTAGCTGTGTATTGAAGGCATTAAAATAAACAGCATTTTCAAATAACTTTTTTCAAAAATTTTTAAAATAGGCGAGATACAGAAGTAAAAAATCTAAGTGCGGGCCTGGTCTTCAAAACGTAGCCTGCTATACTTTATGTTGTTTGTCTTATCTATTCCTTCACTCTCATCCTAGACAACGTTTTCGTAATGTTATTCAAAGGGCAAGTTAGGCAGAACCGTATTTGATCCGTAGTGTAATAAATAAATGTAAGTACCTTATTTTTGAGTTTAAAAAAAAGTATTTGAAAATGTTGTTTATTTTATTGCCTTCAATACACAGCTTAAAAAAAAGTATAAACTCAGGAATCAATAAGAAAAATATGAATGAATACTTTAAAAAGTAATATTTTTTAGGAAGCAGATTTTTTTATAAAGCGTGACTTAACTCGTAAAAATAAATGTAAGGAAATTTACCATCAGTTGTAGAGAACTTTTATAGATATACTTTAATAATACACCGATTAAATTTGAGTTGGAATTTCGTGTCATGAAAAGTTTTAATATCTGAAAAGAATTTTTTTTCCAAATCTGACGGTGGCTTTCGACATTCGGTGTCCTTGAGTATTGGAATCAAAATCAAACTTTTTTAAAACATCACTGATAAAGTCAATAAGTAATTATTCAATAATTATTAATATTTATATAAGGTACATTGTTTGAATCCTTGTTTTAGATTTATGGGTCCACAAAGCTTCTACAAGCCATTAGAGCATCCTACAGTTTTACACTTACGGATAATTATATTACTAAGCTATCACGTTTGCATGCTGAATATTATATAAATGTATCAGGTAGGTACAGATACAAACGTATACCGTATATTTAAAAAAAAACACTAAACTTTTACCATAAGTTTATTTGGTACATTATCAATACAATAATATTCTTATAATTTTCTTAGTCGTAAATTGAACACTTCTAGTGGTACATACATTTAGGTCCTTAAAAATAATTTCCAGCTATTTCTATTGATCGATTTTGTAATGATATTTTTTTAATTTTATAACGTGACAAACATGACTTCCTGAGTTATGACTTGGCCACCCGGTACATCGGCTAGGAAGTTTACATGAGGCTTTGGAAAATTTAACTTCAACAAAGTGCGCTTACTTCAAACTGTAAATTAGTAATTATTAAACTTATCCACTTTGTTTCAGCCTCCGTAGCTAACGAATATGATAAAGTAGAATATGTTAGTGGAAATCAACTACTCTCGAACTTAGAGGTCATTATTATTTTGGATGGTACTTTTGATCCATATGCAATGAAACAATTGATATTGTAAGTATTTGATAAACTGTTAAATACACTAAGTCTGGAGACAAAGTAGACCAGTAAAACAGGCTAAATTTCAATTAAAATTTTTTTTTGTACAACTGTCAAAAAAAGTTGAAATTTTTTCATCGCTATCGATACGTAAACCTTTTGTTTTTTTAACAGTGAAAAAAGACTTTTTTTAACTGGAAAAATGATTTACAAAAAAAACGATAAAACATTACTTTTTAAAAAATGTATTGAATTTTTTTGTACAAATTTACTAATTAATTACCAACAACCAAAAAATCTCATTTGTTACAATAATAATTGATGGTGAAGTTCAAACAATTGCTTCCAATATTAATTCCCGAAGCTGGTCCACCTTGCTGCTGATCAGAAACGCTAGATATTCCTTGAAAAGTTGAGTCCACAATTGTATCAGTTATATTGATTTGTTTGGAAGTAGAGGAACAATTTAATTTATTAGAAATATCAATTTTATTACTCAAACTATCTTCTATATATCCTTCTGCTATGGCGGCAGATTTCCAACCACCGTGGCGTTTTATAGATGTCATGTTACCCCCTGCATTGGCTAAGAGAGTTGCAGAAGTCCTCCTAAAACAGTGACCTGTGTAGCTCTTATGCAATTCTTTTCCCAGCCATTTTGCAATCAAGCTAGGAATTTCCCCTATTTTATTTATTCCCACATGTTGGTCAACACATTTTCCTCTTGAATATTTTAAAAATAATCTCTTTTTGTGTGTATGGGACGGCCTTAGTGCTCTATACTTGCGATATATCTCAATATAATCAGAATTTGAAACGGTAAACATTCTTGGGCAATAGGTCTTTGTATCCGGTATTTTAACAATCAATATAGACCCGGTATCTTCAATGTCATCAATAGTTACCTTCAATAATTCTTCACGGCGACAAGCACCGCTGATTCCCAAAATTAACGCAACCTACAATTAAAAAAATATTGAAATTACTGAAATAATACAAAATTTTGATCATCTGTACCTTATAAAGTAAATTTGTTTCATCATCAGCTTCTTGAATGAATTTATTAATATCGTCTCTCGATAAAACTTTAGATTTCTTCCCTCGGTATCCGACGTTTTTGTTCTTAATAAAAGGCACCAATTTTGAAAACTTCTTTATATCAATATTTTCTTTAACATTCAATGTACTCTTCAACATTGAGTAGACACTCCATAAAGTAGAAGGTTTTACAGTTTTTGATTTCTCCTCAAAATAGCATATAAGTACCTTTTTAGACACTTTTTGTATATTTTTCTTGCCGCACCATTCACGGAATTGGTTATAATTTTTCTCGTATATAAATCTTGATTTCGCCGGTAACATGTTAGCTATAGCCGAATTTGCTATATCGGCTATATCTGAAGGAATCTCGCTATCACTATCGTAATCTACATCCATTTTAAGTACTTATACTATTTATTTAAAAAATTGCAATAAATATGAACAGCTATCAACGTATGACAACAAAACAAGCAACGTGCCAACAAACCATTTCTATAGTAACGACAGGGCTGTTAACTTGATTATGTGAAATTATATGGTAAAATTTTTTTATAATATACAATTTAACCGATTAATTCAAACTTTCAGTTGTACAAAAAATGTTGTTTGTATTTCGTTTGTGAAATTCGTGTTTTAATGGCACATTCGAGAGAATTTTTCGCCTCGACCTGCGGTCTCGGCAAAAAATTGACACTCTCATATGCCATTAAAAAAACACTCACTTCACGCACTTAATACAAAAATAACAATTTTTTATTTCCAGTTCTATTTTTAATTAAACAAAAATAATTATAAACAGGAAATAAATACAGAATCATTAATTTGTGTCAACGGCCTTGGGTATTATTCTATCAAGTTTGGGTAACATAAAGAAAACAATAAAAAGTCACAGTCACTTTTCTTTTGGTTGTAAGTTTTTTCTTTATTTTTGCAGAAATCAATTATTATCATAAATTTGGCAATATGTCCACGTTTTTTTTTTTTAACTTACACCTTGTATATGCCGACCGTGGTAAAGTCATGGCAAAAGACAATAGGACGTGTATATATATCGAACTGCGCATGCACACAAACGATACACTTGTTGTTACGAACTTCGCATATTAGCCAGTTTTTGCAAACCAACAAAATCCCGATAAACGATATTTCAAAGTCAAATTTCTCTGAAACTACAAAAACAATTTGATAACAACCTGTTTTATATTAAGTGGCATCATTCTTTCTAACAAAGCAAAATCCGGGCTTCAGGAGTCAGCGCTTGCCGAGATTTAAGCGGCAAAATATTCGAATAGCGGGATTTTGTTGGTAGGCAAAAACTGGCTATTTACGGCATCTTAACCCTGTCCATGTCCGTATGCGTATCGCATCCCGGCCAAAACTCCAACAAAACAAAGGTTGGGAAATATGATGGACACGATTCGATTGATAAATTGATACTTTAAAAGCATTCTTCGTTGGAAACGTAACTCAATACATAACGATTACGGTTACGGATAAGTATGAATTTTTAGATTCTTCTTTAAGTGTCTTATAACTTTAGCACAAAAACTTTATGGCCATTATGCTACAATTCGGGGATTTTTTTAATATCCACGAAAAAGTTTTCGGCATTTTTAATAATTATTAACACTAATTTCACAATGCATATAATAGATTTGACATAAAATTTAAGGATTTTTTGCGTGAAAAGTAATTTCCGTGTAAGAATACTAAAAAGTAGTAAAATAAGTACTTATTTACACGACAAATTGGTAAAATTACACAAGATATACACCTAATTATTAAAATTACAGCGAGCATAGACAAGTTTGTAATTTCACAACATTAATTAATGTGTATTCACGCAGAACCGGTAATTTGGCTTCTTAGAAAGTCAGCCCGCATACATGCTGATTTGTTGATAGGTTTTGACCTGGTGGCTGGGTGCGTGATATTCGTGTATTTTGTAGTAGTTCTGCTGTGTTTATTTGATACTATTTACAGTAAAATCTTTTTATTCTTTAATCGAATTTAAATGGAAATAACAACTCTATCTTTACAAATATCATGTTTTCAAAAATCATATTTAAAAAATTTTGAAATGAGAGCTTTTTTTTTCTGTGTATAGAAATAGATAAACGTGTGTGGTCAACATTGGTTTTTGACATATCTACAGATTTTATTAGTGTTTTATAAATATTTATATAGTTATTATTTGTAAAAAATCTTTTTAAAATGTTTTTAAGAAAAACAACTTTTCATTTTCAGCACTCTATCAGAAGCGATTGATGTATCCTATTATGGTAGTCGTTTGGGTATTATAAATGGGCAAACGGGAGAATGGATAACAAATGTAACGACAGAAAATTTTGACATATTTGAAAGTTTCCAACAGTTGGATCAGCTAGGTCGTTGTAAGTGATAATTCATAGTTAATGACATATACATATCTGCAAACTTTACTTTTCTAAAAATTATCACCATTATTAATTTTAGCTTGCTATATCAGTTAAGATAATAACTTTTTCCATATAAGTAAGGTTATTTAGATATTAATTAATTCTTTTCTTGGATTTAAATATTTCGTCATTTCTTTGTTGGGTATTAAAATAAACAAAAAAAATTATAATATTTTGTTGGGTTCCTTATCCCATATTTCACCATCTATAGTATATTTCAGAAAGGTGTAGAGTAATAGAAGGCGTGCATTATGTACAGTTATTTTTTAGTAATCAGTATAAAAAAATCCAAAATACAAAAAATACATTATTATGCAGAAATTAAATTATAAAAAATCATCTGGGGAACTGCCATCTTCTCTTGACGTTATAATTAACGGTTCGACGGTCCGATCGATCAGGTGGTCAAACTCCCACATTTTATCCTCTTTTTTAATGACATGATGGACTGCTTTTCGCCAGTTCTCTGGTGTCACTTCCTTAATGGCTTGATCAAACAGTAGCTTAACGTCTTTCATTTTAAATGTCATGTTGTGTCTTGCTACAAATCCTTTTACTTGCGCCCATATAGGTTCTACAGGATTTAGTTCGCAACGATATGACGGTGATCTGTTCTAGTATATCCACTATTCCCTACATAGTTTAATAATGTATTTTGGTATAATCATTTCTAAATTATAACCTTTTGGAAGAAAAATAATACGAACTGGAAATATTAAATAAAATTGCTTTTTAACTTTATTTTCCTTTAAGCACTCTTAAAAACATTCATTCCAGAAAATTAGGTTGGTGCTTAATATAAATTGCCCTTTTGATTTATTTTTCAACTTAGTTTCGGTCTTTTGGATTGGATTGAGATTACTTACAAAATGGAAATAGAATTAGGTCAGTTCTATTGTACAGACATTATTTGAAGTGTTTCATCCGATGGGTAACTTTTGCGTGTTTCCTAATGGTTTTTTGCGAAGAAACCAACTTTGATGCGAAAAATATATAGGTCCACAAACTTAACAGATAAGACACGCCATATTAATTTTTTTAATGGTGACCCTACCTTATTATAAGCCTACGGCATTGGATTTTTTTATTACAACTTTAAAAATCTATGAGTATAGCGACAGCGATGACCTATCATTTCTCTGTGCCCTGGGCTCTTTGTTTATTTTTTGAGATTATTTTCGTGTATTTTTGTGGAATTTTTGGGTGTTGTTTTTATTGCAAACAAATTACTTAGGACAATTTACTGGTCTTAAAAACTACTATGGTTGATATAGTGACCCTTACGCGCTGTGTAATTTATATCCCTCACTATTTACTATTTACATGATCAAAATCATGTGAAATGCTGTAGTTCTGTATCCCCTTTAGTCCTCCATCGGATCACAAATCTTGTAAATACTATTATAGTCAGTTTATGTTTTATAAAAATTGGTGGAAATGACCACCTTTACTTAATAGGCATGCATGAAGCTAATTTAATTTAATTATTTTAATTAAGAAGGATGTGCCTGAGGAGAAAAACGCAAGAGACCATTTTTATGCAGAATTGACCAGGCTAATCAGAAATAATATCCACATGGAAAAATATCAGTGGCGTACCACTTTTTTTCTAAAAAATATATAATCGCTTAGCTTTAAAAATTATTCTATTGGCGATAACGCTGAAACGAACGGAGATATCGAGCTGCGGTTTTAATATTTTTTCTAGAAAATTTCATCTACTTTTCGTTTATGGTATCATAATTATACCGTATGATTTATTTTTTCGGAGTAAAATCAAAAAATGTGTTGATATTGCAAATTTCACCCTCTAGCATTTTTTTTTAGAACTATTATGGACAACTAAATACGAGTGGTAAAAGTGCATACATTTCTCTTCCAAACAGTCTTTAGTTTGCTAAAATCGGATAAGTCGTTTAAAAGTTACAGCGATTTGACTGATTACACTTTCAACAACTTCCCCCCTCTTATTAAAGTCGGTACGCCAATGAGCATAGGGCCAAAATAATGCATAATAATCCAAGCTTTTTAATGGTATTATCAACGATACCTATACCTTAATGTGGAATTTTTGGAGATATGTAAAGTTTTAAAATTTAATTTTTAATTACGCCCTCTTGCGGCAAAATGCGGAACTTAAAAATAATTTCCAGCATTTTCTCTTGGGCACTTTTGTCATAAAAAAATTTACCCGGATGCTGTACGATTACTAGTTTCTGAGATATGACCGGTGGTCATTCTTAGTTGACCACCCGGTACATAGTATTAGGTAAACTTATTTTTTAATAAACATTATAAATAAAATACCAATTACAAAAAATACATTATACAGAAACTAAATTATAAAAAAAATCATAATATTCTTCGTCATCCGTGGAACTGTCATCTCCTCTTGACATTATAATTAACAGGTGGACGGTCCGATCGAGCAGGTGGTCAAGATCCCACATTTTCTCCTTTTCTTTAATGACATAATGGACTACTTTTTGTCAGTTCTCTGGTGCTACTTTCTTAATGGCTTGATCAAACAGTAGCTTAGCGTCTTTCATTTTGAATTTCGTGTTGTGTCTTGTTACAAATCCTTTCACTTGCGTTCATATAAGTTCTATAAGATTTAGTTCGCAATGATATGACGATGACGGTGCACAGTTACACTATGTTTTTCAGCTATATCTTCCACGGCATATTTCATAAAACGATGTTTGTGTAAATTTGCTATAGCTAATAGTTGCTTCTTGATCAAATTTTCTTCTTTTTTTTTCTTTGGTTAGTTATCATAAATAATTTAATGCACAAAATGTACCTGCGCCTATGGCCGACACCGAAATTGAGCCGAACTGGACGGAATTTCCCATTTTATTGATCTACGCCTTTCTGATATAGATTGTAAAACGATAACAAAAAAATCAAATTTATTTGACTAGTGTGGGTAATTTGTTTTAGGGCCAGTAACTTTATCTTTGGGTCAAAGCCTGGAATCCGTAACGACCTATTATCAAAGTAGAACCCAAATAGATTGTAGCGCAAAAGTGATTAGTTCGATTGGCCAAGTAATCGTTGTACTTAGTCGAGATGGCCGATTAACCGATAATGATATTACGAGGACAAGACGATCGATCGAAACAATAAAGCAGATTTATCCGCAGACTTCGATGGTTTACGTCAGTCAAGACGTAAATGGTCTTTTCAAGGTAAGTGGATTGGGAATAAAAATATATTTTTGTTAAGTTTTTTACTTGTGTTATTGGAATAAATTATCTTTGTTTTCCCCAGAGATAAAAGGTTTGAAAATCTGCAAATTAATTTTATTTTATTTGAATTACTGAACATTTTTCTGGGACAGAAAAATATAGGGGAATCAAGCCAGGTTGAGTAATTCAATTTATTTATATAAAATATACAGGGTGGAATTTTAAACTGGAATAAATTCAGTATTAGAAAGTCTCTTTATTTGCGGAGAAAATACGGAAATATGGATGCCTTTATTTTTAGTTTGGTACACTGTTTCCGTCCCGTCATGAAATTTACCCCTCTTTTAGAGGTAGAAACCGCCACCAACTTTTATTTCTTAAATGTAAAGGTATGTATTGCGATAGCTCGTTGGAAAGGGCATAAGAAAAGGAATACGATCCACTATTTACTTGCAATTTCTGTTTTTACCAATGAAAAGGTGGTATCTATGTGATGCCAATGAAAACCAATAAAATTATTGTTTAATTTCATTGTATAGTTAAAAAAAATTTTAAATTATTTTTTTAATAAAAAATACCTTTTCACATTCCTCAATATTTGTCCAAGTCCAAATTTAAAAAGTTTTCCAAAATCTATCAATAAACATTAGCCAGGATTCAGGTCAAGAGAACCCAATGTTTTTAGAAAAATACCCGCAGTCACTCAATTGGTCTTACCTAGATCTGCGCCCTTCCATACTCAATATCCTCTAGCCGCCACTAACTGTAACCATTTTTTAAATTCAATCCTAAATAAATTGGAGTTTTAAACAGTGGCGGCTCGCGGTCTTAAAAAATGGTGAAGAGCTAGGTATACAGCGGGTACCTAAACAAACATAGGTACGTACTACTACTAAATTAATTGAAAAATAAAAACAAAACTTTTTAATCACACAGCAAATCACGTACAAAGGATATCTAAGTTTCGCGAAGCCTTAAAATAAATACCTTAAGGTTAGGCGAACCAATGCTAAAACAATGGAGCATACGACTTATCTATTTTTAAATTGCCCTTCATCATAATGCAAATTGTTACATGCTGTTTGCGTGACTGAAGTCACGTAACCATAGCAACGGTGACTATTAAAGCCATGTTGGGCGTTGGGTCTTCACTTGCTTTGAGCTAATGGACACGATCGGCTGGGGCGCGCCAAAATGCACGAGTGTTTATAATTATTGTCCATCGGAGTTAATCGTGGCCCTATTATGCATAGCTACATTCGGATTAAATTAATATTATCGATTCGAACATAATTATTTTTTAAGGGGTTAAAATAGTAGCTGTATTGGTACATTAATATTTAATATTGTCGAGAAACTTTCCTCCTGGTTTTATTTTTTTTCACCTACTTCACCTGACGAGCCGCCACTGGTGTTAAACTAATATGATCATCCACAACCTAATTTAAATACTACTAACTAGTAAGGACAAAAATAAGGAAGAGCCTCAAAGTTTTCTATGAATAGTCTATTTACGATTTTTCTGAGTGGGTTCATGGATGTAATAAGACCAATTTGTTATACTGCTTTGTATGCTTGCGTTTTCAAATGATATTTATTCTTTCAGAAAAAAGAAAAATTCAAAATTTCAAAAGTTCAATATTCTTGATATATGGCTTTATTTCGCTCTGCGTAAATATGGATATGTTTCAAACTCAATTCGTGAACTCAAGTGGCTCAATGTGAATAATAGAGAAGAACTGCATGTTGCAGTATTTGTACACAAAATTGTGCTTGCGGGGTACGCCACTTTCCTTAAGTGGATTCAGACGCGTTAAAATTGCCCAGGTCATCAGTTTGTAAACTTTTTTTTCCTTTTGAATAAAGGGCGATTATTATTAAGAATATTATATGCAAGCGCTGTGGTGTGGTCTTTTTTTTTGTAGACATCCTTAGCCTTCAAGTAGTATATTAATAATAATAGTATAATCATTGAATTTATAGAAGTAACATTGGCGATGTTCATAAAATGAGCTTTTTTTAGGGGTGAAAATCATAGTTGTACTTACAGGGTATTGTGTTATGGAATTGACGCAATATGTTAGGACTCGTAGATTCCTGATATGACAACATTCGAAGGAAAATATTTTTTCAAGTCACTTTGCTTTAATAAGTGAGAAAATTCACTATTTGTGTTTTTGGTAATTTGCCAACTGATGTCTCCAATGCTTTACCCTCATGGGTTTGTTGTGATTTTGAACTGTCAAAGTAATAGAGGTAGGTCAGCGATTTTGCAATGTTAATATAATCAATCTGGAATAAGTTACATAATAGTTATATACTTTTAAAAATGTAACAAAAATTACCTTAAAACAATGTAACCAAATGTTGTTGTAATATAACATGTTTCGTGGGAGGTAACCCCATCCAGGGACACCCCGCATAATACCAAAGCCGCTGATTTTATTTAGCTAAAAAGTGAACTAGTTGAAAATAATATTTCTTGTTTACTAAATACAGGCAGCTGATGCTGTCAGTTCTAAAAAATCATATGTTTTATTTACTGTACACCTGATTTTGACAACATTGAGACATATTATATTAAAACTCTGAAGTGTTTCTCGATGACACCCAAGGGTTGGCATATTTAAATATAATGCATCAATTCCATAACACTCTGTATATATGTAGCCAAATATAATAATTCCAATCATTATACAGGGTGGCGCATCGAAAACGAAACAGAGACATTTACTAGCAGCTTAGTTCTTTTTTGGAAAAACGCTCACACCCGTTGATTTTGTTTTCGAGGGGGACACAAAATTGGCAAAAAATCACGTTAACACGTGCGGCCCCCTGGGCGAGAGTGGAACTACCCCTAAAATCTTAAATGGAAAGGGGGGTCGAGTGATACCTTATTTTAAAGGTCTCTCAACACCCTTTATAATGATGTAAAATTCCTGTACTTCAGTTCAGTTAGTAAAGTGAATTGAAAGATCTTTAAAATAAGGTATCACTCGACACTCCTTTCCATTAAAGATTTTAGGAGTGGTGCCACCCTTTTTTTGCCAATTTTGTGTCCCCGTCGAAAACAAAACGACGGGTCTGAGCGTTTTTCCAAAAAAGAACTGAGCTGCCAGTAAATGCCTCTGTTTCGTTTTCGATGCGCCACCCTGTATAGTATATTAATATTCCCGTATTAGTGACAGATGGACGACTAAGCAAGAACCTGGACACGAAATCCTTAAAAATATCCATTTTATTTTTAGGAACTGCAAACTGAAGATGATTTTGTAGTTTATCCTTCCAACGATGTGCCTTCTATGGCGACGAAAATTGTGGAGAAGTTGAGTATTGTTCCAGGCAGTTTAATCAAGTTTTACTGTAATCACTTCGATGTACGTTTCGAGCAGTATTTTACGCCTGGAATAGAAAATGTTTTTGAAGTCCACAGGGAATATATTAAACGTGGTTATGTTAATACTAAGGTAAGTACCATTTACATGAAGTTTAATTAGTTTTTTTTATTTAGAAGAAAAGTTTGTAATACTTAAAAATCGTGTCTGTTTAAAGGTTGGAGCCAATGATGTTTCTTGTAGGGCAGGAGAGTTTTAGACTTGCATTTTCTTTATTTTTTTTTTTTGAATTAAAATGTTTACACTGGTAAGTATCTCCAGTCGCCTTCAGGTGAATACTAAATAAGTATGGTAGCTTACTTACCAAATGGAATTCTTTGAAATGTAATCCTGAGAAATCCCAGACGTTGACATTTTCGGTTTTTGCAAGGCCAGTAAAGATGCTTGGCATCATGTTGGATAGTTCACTAACTTGGAAGAATCACATTGTTGTGCTCTGTCGACGACTGTCTCGTGTGGTGTTTCTTTTAAGCCGATTGAAGAGCAGGTTTTCTGGAAATGCTCTTAAAGGTGCCTATTTTGCTATATTCCACTCTCGTCTTTCGTATGGTGGACTTTGTGGAGTTGCTCTTCTGAGATGGGAAGCGTTTTTCGACGTCAGAAATGAGCAGTTAGGATTATCTGCGATGTCGGCGCAATTGAGTACTGTGCATTTATTTTTAGAGCTATGCGAGTTTTGACTCTTCCATCTTTATATGGATTGTATCAGGTATTGTTGATTCATGGGATCTGGCATCTATTTCGAACTTATGCTAAAAATCATAATTATCAGACACGCTCCTCAGATCGTATAATTCCACCGAATTTGAGGCTTACAAAATATAGAAAAAACTCATGTATTCAACTTTATAGTATTTTACCACAAAGTAATACTCTCTTTGAAAAGAAACTCAAATTAATTTTATTGAATAAATGCTTACCAAAATCGGAGATGTTCCGAGTACAATCACAATGTACTTGGGTATCAAATTCAAGTACACATATACATAATACATTGACTGCCAGAAAATGTGCATTCTTTTATTTGTGAATTTAATAAATTTATTTAAGTTCAAAAAAGTTTCGCATAACTTCAAAACCAAATTAATATCCATCAAATGCAATGAAGGTCGTATGGTACCTACATGAAGAAGAGTCAAATATTCGGAAATGTCAACAGAGGAAAGTACACTTATTTTTCACTGTAGAAAAAAATATAAAAAAAAAAGTTGTTTTAATTTTAAAGTTATACTCAAATATTAAATAAGTTAATTTCTAAAGGTTCAAAAAGATTTAATTTTACACCTGGTGGTGTAAGAGGTGTAAAATTAAATCAGCTTAAATCTTTAGAAATTAACAAACTTAAATGCTCTGGTTGTTTATTAAACAACCAATTAAATTTAAATAGATTACCTTTGTTAATTATAGTTAAGATAAATAAGTATAATCCCAAGTTTGGGTACTTTGTTATTATTATATAATACAGGGTCCTTCACCTCGCCTCCTGTCTTCTATAGCTCACTTATAAATTAAGTTAGAATTTTGATAATTTGCAGACTTTACCTGTATCCTAGGGCGCATTTCAGGAAAATATTTTTGATTATACAGGGTGTTCCAAAAAAGTAAGACGTCATAAGGATCTGTTTTTTTAGATTACATGCCATAAATATTCTTACTTATTTGAATGCCTCTTATAGTTACCTACATACCCCCAAAATTTTAATGAAAGCTGTTCAGTATTATAGTCGAAAAAAAATAAACACTAAGAAAAATCAGTTTAGCACCACTATAATTAATATGAATTGTACAGGGTGTCCAAAGTTTAGTGTCAAACTTTGCAAACTTTAGATCAATTTATTTTTCTTATTTCAAAACGGAACCCCTGGATATTATTATGTCATTCGATGCAGAATCAAAAAATCAAACATTTGTCCTTATTACAACCCTGTCGCAATTTCTAACGCATCAAAACTTATTTACAGAAAACTCATTTTATCGACTATTCCAACAGTCAATAATGTGATTAAATACAGAGGTGGTTTTGAAAAACAATTTATTGTTATTAACGTTTTTAAAGTGACAAAAAAGAATTTTTTTCGCATGCTCCCAATATGAAAATTTAATTTTTTGCGAGCTCTTTTTGGTTGTGTTCCATCACAAAAAATAATACAGCTTAAATAATTAATAATAATCTAACAATATTTGAATCTATATAATTTTTGCAAAGCCACCTTCGATATTTATTTATAATAATGGCTGGTGGAATACTTGATAAAATGAGTTTTCTGCACATAAGTCTTGATGCGTTATAAATTGCGAGGCCTGTAATTAGAACAAATATTTGATTATTAATTCTGCATTGAATGACATGATAATATACAGAGGTTCCAATTTGAAATAAGAAAAATAAATTGCTTTAAAGTTTGCACACCCTGTGCAATTCGTATTAATCAAACCTGGTTAACGAGACAGTTCGACCTTATTTATTAAGTACCTTTGTATAATTTTATTAACAATGCATTATTTTTATTTTTAATTAATTTTTAAAACCAGTGGTGCAAAACTGATTTTTCTTAGTTTTTATTGTTTTTCGACTATAATACCGAACCGGTTTCAATAAAATTTTAGGGGTATCAAGGCAACTATAAGAGGCATCCAAATAAGTAAGAAAATATATAGCATGTAATATAAAAAAATATATCCTTATGACGTCACATTTTTTTGGAACACCCTGTATAAAGAAAAATATTTTCCTGAAATGCGCCCTAGGATACAAGTAAAGCCTGCAAAATATCAAAATCCTAACTTAATTTATAAGTGAGCTATAGAAGACGGGACCCTGTATACATAAATAGTAGACCTTTTCTACGAACTTTTCATGCCTGAAGAAGCTGCAAAGATGAAGATGACGAATGATTTATTTTTTTGTTTGTCTTCTGCATTAGAGTTTCTGCTAGATGGCGCTGCTACGTTTTCACTACTTGTTTATTACTAACAAATTCTTTAAAACACTATTTCGCCATTTCTGCAGTTGCTTACATGTATTGGCTTTCCGTAGAGTCCTAATAAGGACGAAACGGTCGTCATTGTCTACCTGTGCCCAGGGAACCCATTGTTTTGGCGTCTCTGTATACTGATGCACTGCTTGCAGCTAACTTTTCTTCACCATCGCGGCGCGACCTCTCTGTTTTACAATAAAATCTAGTAAATCTTACAATAAAGTCTAGCAAATCTTATAATAAAATCTAGTACTTTTACAATAAAAGCTAGTAAAAGCAAATAAAAAATTACATTTCTTATTAGAAAATATCGTAATATTTAATAGAAAATTTCATACATTTTAATGGAAGCTATTATGAAGATTACAAACTATTATAATAATTTATTTTATCCTGAATTATGGTCCATTATGGAAATTATAATACATATTATTTTATTTCTTATACGTTGTATTATAAATTTCCCTCCGTAAAGTAGTGTGGGGGGGAGGGGGGGGGGGGGGGGGGGGGGTTAAAGATAACAATTTTTTACGAAATTGATTCTCTGATATATATTCTCAGGATAGCATAAAACTGGCGCATAGACGAAATCGAATATCTAGAGGATGTCCCGTTTTTTAATATCGCCTAACCGCAGCCAACCTAAAACCAGCGCAAAAACGCAATAGAATTTATATCAAGCTGTTATTTAAATGACGGCAAAATTTCCTGTTACTTTTAATGAATACATTTGTTGAAATAATTTTAAACACGTATTAAAGTGAACAAACCTCTGGTTTGTATTCGAGTCATATAAGGCAAAGACATTCTCCCACTCTTATTGCTAGTTTATAAAAGAATCAATGACACCATGAGCACAGTTTTTTCAAGAATACAGTGGCATAGCCAATTTATTTCGAGCAATAAACGTCTTACAGGGGCGTGTTGTAGAATATCTATTCCTTTGTCACTGCGATGAAATAGAAACTGAAAAAGCGACAATAAAAACTAATTTGAGACTCAAAATCAAAAGAATATTTTCTACCTCAGTATTTTAGAAAAATTCCAGAATATAAATTGAATTTACTTTGAGAGGTACCCAATTTTATATTGATTTATTATAGATACCACATACAGTAGCACTATAGCACATACATTTTTAAGATTAATAAGTTATTTTAAATTTTCAATAAAAAACAACAAAAGACGCATTTTTATGATGTACTTATACTCAAAACGACTAAAACTAACACCTCTAATACAATTTTTCATCCCGAATAGTTTTTGCAATTTCTTGTAAACATGCTGTTTTGCTACTTTATTATAGTATCTATTTGTTGATTTTATGTCTTCTGCCTGTTAATTTTTGTATAAGAATTTCTAAAAGTTACTGGAAACCCACTGTCTACGCCATAGAATTAAGAATATTAAAAATTCACGACAGGTCTAAACTACCAGAAAATTAACATTTATATCATGTGACCTTTCAATTAAAAACCTGTTGACTTGATTTACCATAAATATAAGAATCTTTTAGTTTATTTTTGTAGCATGAAGTAATATTAAATAATTGGTCTTTTCGAAGGTATAAAATTGGCGATTTCTATTTAAAACAAAAGTGTAGTGAAGCATAAAATTGCATACATTAATCTTATGTTTTAAATTAGTAACGTTGCACCTAAAGTGTATTCATTTTTAACTATAGGAAATAATAACCAAACCACAAAACGCTCGATGCGATCGGTACAGGATTACATTCAGCTTTCGCATTTGAATGAACACGTCTTCCAATAGTAGCTTTATTTTGCACCACAAGACAAGAACTGTGGTATGAAAATTCAAAATGTCAAAATCAAAATAAGTTTTAATATAACAATAACAGTATACAGGGTGATTTCTAAGTTGATACTTCTTTTAAGGATGTGTATAGAAGGCATTAAAATAAACAACATTTTCAAATACCTTTTTTCAAAAAACTCAATAATAAAATACGTGCATTCATTTATTACACTATGGATCAAATACGGTCCTGCCTAACTTGCCCGTTGAATAACATTAAGAAAACTTCTGGGTGTAGGATAAGCTCGCAAGGAAAAGCGTTCTGCGTATAATCTCGATGCAGCTGCACTTTGACGACACTCACCCTAAATTAGCACCATACCTATACTAGTTCATTGTTTTCAAATTTTACCATTTTCACGTGTCACCAATTTAAAATTAACTTGCTTCAGAAAAACACACCGCAGCAACACCACCCGTAAGTTGAATCACTAATAAGAGACAAGTAAAAAAAACTTAAAGTATAGCGGGCTACGTTTTGATGACCAGGCCCGCATTTAGATTTTTTACTTCTCTATCTCGCCTATTTTTAAGTTTTTTGTAAAAAGGTATTTGAGAAAGTTGTTTATTTTAATGCCTTCTATACACAGCTAAAAAACAAGTAACAACTTAGGAATCACCCTGTATGTTGTGCAAAATAGAGCTCTATTAGAACTAGCAGGAATAATACTACCAGTTTTTGTAGGTTTACGAAATATTTTAAATTTAAGCTTGTTCTTTATACCTACAAGAATCCCGGTGAATTTACAAAGAAAATTTTATTCAAGGATGAATAGTAATAATTCAGGTAATTAAAAATACTATGTTACCATTAATGATTAGTCTACATGTCTGAACCATAATGAGATTTGCTTGTTAGTTCTGAGGACTGGAACATAACATAAATCTATAAAAAGGTATGCCAAAAAGGGTGACACTGGGTTACCTATTATTCAAAATGAGCAAGTATTGTAAAGATGTTTGATTTCTGATCCCCAATAATATTATTTGTGGTTTCTAATATAATTTTTTCAGATCTTGAAGTTGATGAATATAAATTGTATACGTCAAGGGAGAGGAGTGTGTTATCAACATTTTTAAGTCTGCTAAGTCCCTCTAAACACCGATGATGTTTAGAATATTAAAAGTTAGAATTCTCACCACATTTTAAATATCAGTATTATCAGAACTAACATCGATTTTTGGATTTTAACACTCTGTAACTTGGAGATGAAATCCCGCGGAACATAACTGTATATAAAACAAAAGTATTATTTTTATTAAGAAATCAATTGTTTAATTTATTCCCAACTTTTATGTTACATCTTGTAAATAAATTATATTTAGGTTCAGTTTTAATTCCAAGTTCTAACTAATTCAAAGTTAGTTTTAACTATGCATCTGGCCACATTGTTTATCCGTTGTCCAATTATCTTGCGCATAACTGGATTACCGAAGGGCTAACGTAAATTAATCCTTGTTTTTGAAACATTTGGATATTATATGGCTGTTTACGTGCTCCAGAAAATCGTATTTCATAAACTTGTTTTATTCCTATATTATTTTGAATTTCAGGTTAAATGTCTGAATTTATCTACTGCATTTATTTCACCTGGAAAATGCTCTAGAAAGAGTTTTAAATTATTTTATATATGCTTCATGAATAACTTCATCCATTTGATGTTTCCATATGTATTATTACGCCGATAATGTTTTAACTGTTCAGATGTCATTTGATTTACCCCAGGTAGTTGGAAACATTCAATCCGTCATGTAATTAGGGGAAAGTGGTCGAATATCCTTACCTTACAAACCTATAAAATAATTTAATATGCCCTTAAGGTAGATGCAAACTACCAACATCAACAACGGACAGTTTCATTGTAACGCCGAGTGTGTACGACCACAAATAGTTTTTCTGTTATTATTTAGGTTCATTGGATAAGGTATGAACTTGTCAAAGTTAGAAAATCCTAAGCTACTTTAATACTAATAGTTGCATGGTAACCCAAGGCAGTGGCGGCTCTCGGTCTTAAAAAATGGTGAAGAGCTAGGTATAATTCGGGTACTTAAACAAACATTGACTAAAAACCCGTGTAACAAAACGTCTCTCTTATCCTCATCTATCCAACGACTAAATGGAGTTTTTAACTAATTACAAACTATGTCATTAATTGGGGTCATTTTTAGAACACACAACTAAGTAGGTACGTACACTAATGAATTAACTGAAAAATAGAACGTTTTAGTCACACACTAAACCAAGTAAAAACGATATCTATAACCGTAAGTTTCGCGAAGCTTTAAAATAAATACCAATGCCAAAACAATGGTGCATACGACTGATCTATTTTTAAATTGCCCTTCATCATAACGAAAATGTTTACCATGCTGTTTGCGTGACTGCCATCACGTAACCATAGCAACGGTGAATATCAAAGTCATGTCGAGCATTGGGTCTTCACTTGCTTTGAGCTAACGGACACGGTCGGCTAGGGCGCGCCAAAATGCACGAGTGCTTATAATTATTGTCCATTATGCTCAGCTACATTCGGATTAAATTAATATTATTAATTCGAACATATTTATTTTTTAAGGGCTAAAATGGCAGCTGTATTGGTACATTAATATTTAATATTGTCGAAAAACTTTCCACCTGACGAGCCGCCACTGATAACGACTAGCCGGTGTTCCTGGGTGGATGAAGTGTAGGTAGCAATATTAGGCCTATGTCAATAGAATAAACAAACATTCCCTCTTCGATTTCGCTAACTGGTATTTATTTATAATTATGAAGCTACTTTTATCGTAATCGATATCCAATCTCAGATTTGTACCCATAATGTCCATCCCTGAGGCTTCAACATTGCCTATGCTATTCCAATCCTAAAAAAAACATGTCTTAATGATTCAAGTTAAATTATTTTGTTTCAGTTTTTAAATAAGGACTACGGCGACTTGTCCATCTGCTTTTTCACAAGCCGGACCTCTCGAAGTAACAGAATGTGCCACTCTGTAACGGTAAATGGTGAGATCACTTTTAATTCTGGCAGTTTGTGTACCCCGGATTCACCATGCGATATTCAGTATTCTCTCACGGCCAACAATAGCAGGATTAAGTGTGCAGGTAAATTATTAAGTACAGATGGGTCAATCTCACTTAAGGTGATAATTTGTTGTCCCTGGCATAATGGTAGGGAAGTATGTCCGCCCATAGCATGTAACACGGTAGAAACTCAAGCGGTAAAGTACGAAACAATACAAATTTATTTAAAGCCCATCCGACCCGAATAGCCCGGCGACCCGAAAGAGCTCGGCCGACCCGAAAAGCTCAGTCAAGACAGCATTTTTTTTTAATATCTGCAGAAATGTTTTAAAAAATGGAAAAATTCAAAATCAAACAGAAGATTTAAGGACATCAACTACGTTTTTACGTATATCGTGTGATTAAACTTTGATTTAGGGTAGTTTATTAATAAACAAAATATGCTTCCTATTACGCTATAGATAATTCGGAATTAAGAAAAAATTTTTGGAAAGGCCGGATAATCACATTGAAGTCTTTATCTTATTCTATAAATCAGAAAATGATTTTATTGATGTGGGGATATTCTCCTCATTCTAGAAAGGTATTCGCGCTACAAAGAAAATGTATCAGAGTCATCTCTAACATTGGGTTTTGTATAAAATGACTGCCGATAGCAGTTCATTTAGCTAAAGATGCTTACCTTTCCTTGCCTGTATATTCTCCAATGTCTCATGTTCTTGAAGCAAAATATTCATCTTTACCATTATCATCAGTATTTTCATGACCATGATACTTGAAACAACCAGGATATACGACATATAAAGTAATGACTATTACAACGGTTATAATTTCCACTATGTTTTATTTGAAATTGCCAAAACATTTATTTTTCTCAATTTTATAATTCCATTGATTTCGACCACTAACTTTATATCTAGCTTATAAATAGTTACAGGATACTAGGAGCTAATCTTTCATTAATGATACAAACATTTTCTTCTATGACCCTATAATTTCTCTGTGTCTAATACTACCGTTTGCTACTTCCTTATTTTTGGATCTCTTAGACTACAACATTCTCATTATGCTCTCACCGGCCACATCAAATACCTTGGCCAGGCGTTTTAAAAAAAATGTTTACCTCTTCTATAAAAAAAACACTACTACTAATAGTCAAATTCGTTAAGTCATTTTTGGAACCTATTATTAACGGAAGATCACAAAGAAGTAATTAGCCCATTTTTTTTCACTCTGTGAACAAACCCTAAGAAATTATTAACCAACCGACTTAGGTTTAGAAAGAAAAGCCACTAACAAGACGCGCCAACCCATTATTTATTTATTTAATACATGAAAAAGGGACTTAAATTACAATTGAGTACGATTAAACCTCCTACACAACATATGACTTCTAAAGGCCATCCCCTATTCTATTGATTGGATACTAAAAGATGTATTAAAAACAAAACCTATGGCATTATAACATCAGGATAAAAATTTATAAAAAAAAAATGGGTAAAGTCTCTACCTTAGACAAAAATAAATAGGAAAGAAGACAGGTTGTCTTTAAAGTAAAATATGGAGCATTCTTTATAAGAGTAGAGAGTTATGTAAAAAAGAACGCTACAATGCCAATCCAAAGCTTTGGGCGATATTTAAAGTTAAAATGTATTAAATAGTTTTTCCAATTAAAAAAAAAATTGAATGATCTACACAGTCGACGTTATGTAATCAAAAAAGCTGTTATTAAGAGTTTTTTTTACTTAAGACAACTTTTTTTTAGTACTATTCCAAATCCAATTTTAAAAGTATAGAAACATCATAGGTTAAAGAACGTACTAAATAGACTAAGACAGCAACGTTTTAGTAAGATACAACGTGACCAGAGCACAGCCAAGCAATCAAGGAGAAAGGTAGCCGTTAAACCTGTATACAGGTTTTTATATTCAACCATATTTGCTGCCTATTTTTAGAATTGTTAATACATTTCACATAAGCCCGCATAGATTTATTCGCTAAATGTTGTCTGTTACACGTTTTAAATATTTATTTAAATCATTTTAAATGCTAGCACCGACGCTAGAACACACAAATCTACGTAATCAATAAATTTGAAACCATGTAACCAGTTTATTGGTATAAATATCATCAGGATCTGGAAAAAACATTTACACCAGGTGGTCCTCTGTTTTCAGACCTTTAGAGATACTGTAATCAAGTAAACCAAATCACCTGATGTAGGATATACATTATGTTTATTGTAGTACTATTTATAATTTTAAATTTTATTTTTTTGGGTTAAGGCACGGTTTCTGAGGTAACCAAATTATAAATTTAACATTCCCATACCAAGCATCCCCAGTCACCTTTATAACCAGCTGGGCCGGACTCAAGCCTAAATTTCCTTACAAGGTTTAACCTTGAATTGCCACTGGAGAAGGTTTCTGGGCATATAATAATAATATAATGGACCCCACGGATTATATACCCAGGAACCTTCTCCAGTTGAAATCCGAGGTTGAACCCGGCAAGGACTTTGAGGCGTCCCTCCAAGCAAGCTTTTGGCTCGGCAGGTTATAGTTGTGAAATTATGTGTCTGGGACTTTTAGTTTGATTACCTCACAAATCGAACCTAAACCCAAGAAAATGAAAAAATAAAGGAGATAGTAAGTATAGTACATTTGTTCAGGTACTGAAAGCACGGCATAAAAATCAGGAGTGCCAGGTTTTTAAATTCGTTTGGTTGCCCGTGCTGCCCCCAAACTGTATTATTACAGTTATTTTTTGCAACGTTAAGGCTTGGAAATCTCACCGGGGTTACAGAGCCGATTTACAAATTTATTTATTACTAGATTGTCTTAAATACAATTACAGTTATAAGCTAAACATTTACGAACACCTAAAAAATCATTCACCATTTACCAAAAACAAATAATTTAGCTACATGCTTATGGATCATCTCAGTTGTTAAATAGAGCTGTAGTTACCACACTTATCTAGTATTCACCTGAAGACGACTGGAAATACTTACCAGTTAAAACGTTGTGATTCAAAACAAACAAAGACAACTTAAGTCCAAAACTCTTCTACATTCAAACCTTAATCTTATTTTATTAAAAAAAAACAGTATTTCAATCAAGTATTATTTTATTTGAGAAATGGTAAAACTAGCATATACTTGAATTAAGAGTATTATTCTTTATATTATTGTTTTCCTTTTTTAAAAACATTTCTAAGTAACATTTTTGTGTTTTTGTCAATACTCAACATATTTTCTTGAGATTTATTACACGAGTACTAACCGAGGGGTCAACCACTTCTGTACATTTTTGTGGGAATCCATGGAAATCACTTGGGAGTTCATATGAATTATCTTAGGCAAGGAAACCAGGAAAATCAGCTGGGAATTATCTAGAAATCTTATCTGTAGTTGAAAATATTTAATATAAATTAGTTGAGAACTCCTAAGTATCTATTGGGAATACATGGAAATCACCTTGGAATCCATGGGAATCGGATGGCAATCATTAGAAAATTACGCGTTACCAACCTAAGATTTTTGGCCATTTTTATTGTTCACTTCCATCTGTCGTTAAAAAATTTAAATGGGAATCACTTGGGAATCCCATCATTAATTAGAAATATTCCCAGAAACGTCAATCAATGTACATTTTAAAGGGGGGTGGTTGACCCCTCGGTACTAAAAATTATTATTTTCAGGTCAACAAAATATCGCAATCATTTCACAAACCCCAATAACGATAAAAAAACATTTTATTATTTATGGCTTGGAGATGTTTTCTTTTATTTTTATAACGCCCTGGTAAATATGTCAAATAATATCATTTAGCGAGTGTCCTCATAACATCGCTTCCGAAATTACTCCGAATACTTACAAGCCCGGTTTTCTGGAAAAGCAAAAATGGTGTTCGATGTTGAGAGTGAGACAACTGGTATTTAGTCCAATATAAACATAGGCAATAGACCAGGAGATAGTTGCAACAAGTAAGATTAAATAATATTTATTGCGTTAGTGGATGAAATTAGTTTAAATGAAAATTCATTTCTGCTATCTCGAATCCACGGTAAACATTAGAGGTTGTGCGGTGAGAGTAGCTCTAAAATAACTGTTTTACTTAACATCTAAAAGCGAAATACGAATTGTAATAAAAAATCCAATTGACAGAGCACAAAAGTGTACTTCTCAAATAACACAGCCATCAGAGTTAATTAATCCTTTTTGCAGAGAGGGCGAATAGGAAGGGTTGGAGTTGCGAATATTATTAGAATCTAAATGAAAAATTTTTTTGCATCTAGTTAGGGGATATTTAATATAATAAAAACAAATTTCTGCAAAATGAATTCCGGGGAAAAACGCATGGGAAACGAAAATCAGCAAACCGTAATACCTACTTTACAACACTATTGTCGGGTTGTATAAAGATGTTCAATTACAATTAACTAACCAGCAAGTTTGACTGTGACATACATGACATTGGCAGAAATAATTTTCTCACAATCGTACTGGCCCAGTTACTTTAATTTATAATTTACTAGTCAGGCACTTTTGATTGTGAGTAAATAATACCTGTCGACGTCATTTATGTCACAGTCAAACTTGCTGGTTCATAAATTGTGGTTAAAAATCTTTATGTAATACATACAAAAATTATAATTTAATAAAGCATTTTTAACTGACCCTTTAGAGTTACTAATTGTGGGGGAATAAATTATTTTGGTTTATGTACTTGAGAAATTAGATGATTCTCAAGGGTTTTCTCTGAAAATTATACTTTTAAAACCTAAAGAAGCTACCAATTTGAAATAATTTAAGTTTTATAATCCGACTGATCGCGAGACGGGGTCGTGCGAAAACTTCGGGTGCTGCAAAGTGGGAGCTAAGTTCTTGTTCATTAGCTTTTCCTCAAACTTTTAATCCTTATTCAATTTCATTATAATCTGGATTTGTCATTAAAGTTTCCGTATTACCTGTGGCCTAAAATATATTCTGTAATATAGCTAGTTTTCGAAAGTATTCAGGTCAATATGCACATATCTGATACATGTAGACTTTCTGGCGATGGATATATTTTTGAAAATAACCCTTTAAACTCTTTTTTCTTGATTGGATACACTTTATTTATTTTCTGTTAATTAATTATCTCTTTTTCTTCTTTCAGAGAACGACTGCCGGTATCCTGACCAAGTTTTCGTCATAATTACTTATAGTTATTCTTCACACTCGTCAGGTTTGGTTTCTTGGTTTTTCTTAACTATTTTTTTAGTTTATTTATTACGTCTAATTTCTTAAAGTTAATCTAATTTTGCTATGTAATTTTGTACTTGCACCGTTTTACATTTATTATTTTTGGAAACTGAGTGCCTATTTTTTGACGTTTATATAAATGATGGATACACTATTTCATTAAAATCGGGCTTTGCGCTTTTCTTAGTAATGGCTAGAAATATTTGACAGGCTGTCAAAGTCTGAAAATGCCATATTTTAAACGTCAATATTTCAAAAACTATTAAATTTATACATATGACATTAACAAAATAAGTGTAGAATTTGGTGGGGAATCAGAAAATAATACAATCTACATATAAGATGTTCCATTCAAAAAACCCAAGTTATATTCGCCACGTTTTTTTTTGGGCCACCCCTTATATGTACCTCAATGGTCTCTACGACTTTTGTATTTAGAATTTTCATCTAATTCTTAAGATAAAGGAGATTATGAACTTTACTCTATCGTTGACTCACCCTGTACACAGCCTGATGTAAAAAAACGTACCGACTAAATATCAGCCATATGCAGTATATAATTGAAACTAAGTCAGTGTACCTACATTTCAATAATTGGTATGCACTAAAGGAAAATATTGAAATAAATTTCAAGTCAAGATTGAAAAAAGTCAAGAAGTTTAACGTTAAGACCTTGGGCTGGTGACGCATTTGCCATTTTTCTTTTTTTTATAAATATTTCATTATTATTTCCTTTTATCCAAAAATCGGCCAAATACCCATATGTTTGTTACAAAATTACCTACAGTTTAAAGTTAAAAAAATCTTATTTTATAAAGTAGTAAAAGCAGAAAAAAAATAAGGACAAATTTCACAAAGTATTTTCTTTGCTTCCATTAATTCATCAATCACAATTTAAATTAAAATTGTAGGTAATTGCTTCTCAAAGACGGATATTTGGCCGCTTTTGGGATTAAGCGAAAAGGATACGAGATATTCATCAAAAAATGACATAGCGAATGCGTAACTGGGCCTAACCCTAAACTAAAACTTGCCCGGTAGCGAACTTGAAAAATAATCTAAAAATGTTGTTGTTTAGTCTTTTGAAAAATGTTTGCTTTTGCCTCTGATCTGCACGTCGGCAAACATTTTTCAATTAAAAAAATTATTTACAGACACTAACATACCTACGTTTAGTGTTTTATTTCTTTTTTTTTAATCTACGAAGGTGTAATTACTTATTAATAATCATAATTGAAATTATTTCAAAATTGATTTTAGTCAATGTACATACTTACTGCATAGGGCTGAATGTATTATCACCAAAATATGAAATAGTGAAGGAGCCATCATAAATAACTTTAAACCATTTCTAACGATGTGATAATATCCAGAGTAGGTTTTCGTTATCTTTAAAAATAAAAATAAAATGTAAAATTTATAACTACTTCAATTTTTTTTCGTTTAATTTAACCAAAATAATAAATGACGTTTAAAAGAATTTTAATCACAAAAAAATCGCGGATAAATATGTAAGACTGTTATGTAAAGAAGAGGTTTTAAAAAATATTTTAGAAATGTTTGAAATATAGAAAAAATTATTTATTTATTGATTGATATGAGATCTTTTTAATTGACCTACCATATCTTCCGGAGTTGTTGGTCAAGTTGTGTGCCGAAGCAGGCAAATAATTTTCTGGGCCATGCAAAACTTTGTTAAGAATTCAGCCAATTAGTAATATTTTTTGACTTTACTTGGATATTTGGCCCCTTTTTGAATAAAGCGAGAAGGATAAAAAATATTGATCGAAAAATGAAATGGCGAATGCATCACTAGCCTTCACTCTTAAGTAAAATCCGCAAGGACACGAAAATTTTGCAAGTCAGAAAACATCTTATAGCACCAGTGCCAGTAGATACTAGAAATTTGGTTTGGTCCATTTTATATCTAGAACCAAATTCAATCCAAATTTCAATTACATGGTTTTTGTACAATTTTTTAAATTACTTTTAAAAAATCCTAAAAAAAATATGGATGAAATGGAATAGATTAGTGATATTTTGCAAACCAACAAAATCCCTCTAAACGCTATTTCAAAGGTGATTTTCTCGAAATCCACACAAACAATTTTGTAAAAACCTATTTCATATTCAGCGGCAACTGTAATTATTTCCAGCAAATCGAGAATCCGGTTTCAGGATCAGCCAGTGCGAAGATTTTAGGGCCTGAAAAATCAATTAGCGGGATTTTGTTGGCTTCCAAAATGTCACCAATATTTTAAATGAATAATTATAACCACCTACTGAAAAGGATTTAACATTAAATAAGACATGCTCTACCATTGCTATGAATCAAAAACACAAACATTTTATCGATTGTTTAACTATACCATCGGAAGCCAATACCTGAAGAACAAGAACCAAGTTAAAGTTTATGTGTCTTCTCTGCTTAAGTCGGCGATCCACGAAACAAGTTTGCGCTACATCGCCTCGGGCAGATTTTAAAACAGTTAAAAAAAGTTGCTAGTATGGACGCACCTTAAATTTAACCTCTGGTCTGCCTTATAGGTACAGTTCAATTCTTAAAGTTAAGTTTAATTTATATTTTAAAAATTACGATAAAATCAAGTTATGAAAAAAGAAAAACGCACTTAAATTTGAACTAAACCTATAAAATAGTGCTTTGGTTAAACCAGTTCAGTATTAACTTATTAAAAAACGATATAATTACAAATAAATAAAAAAGGGGTGTTTTCGTACCTAATTTTCCAAAATTACGAAAAACACATGGCTTCAGACTCCGGAAAAAGAGCTACAGGTGAAAGTGGAACTGGTTTTAACTCCGGTAACCTAGCTTTATGAAGTTCATATCACTCATACAGCTAGATAACCAAAGAAAATCTCATTTCCTTGGGGGAAAACAAGGATAGTTACCCTTAATGTTCTGAAAATCCTGTGAAAAAGCACGTGACCCGCGCACAACGCGGCACCAATAACTAAGAGGATTGACTTTAGCAAGGACAAATGATCGAAACGCACCTTCTTCTGAAACTGACCAACCGTGGCGGACTAACCAAAAGTGGACCCAGCGTTGGTACAGGCAAAATTTCCTTTGTACTATGGTGTTCAAATTAATTGTACAATTTAAATTTTTATTTGTACACTTTTTGAAATTTTTTTCTGCTTTATAGAAATACACTGTAGTGTATTTCACGTAAGCTTTTAATGATCGTCCATGATACACATCATTTCTAGTAATTTTTATTTTCCAGAGCTTAAGGTTTGGTTAGGGCCGGACTGGTGCTCCTGTAATAGTTAATTACCAAATATACAACATATTTACTTGTTTTTTCATAAAAATAACACTTCCTAGTTACACACAGTTCAACAGTGACACGTGAACGAATAAATGTCGGCTCTGTGATTTTGAAAGAGCGCAGAGAAGACACGCGGATTGATGAGTACGAAAGGAGATATGCGAAGGCAACAACGTAAAAAACATTGTTTTATTTTAAAATTTTTTCAGTATTCTGTATAATAATTGTCATAAAATACAGAATCACATTTTATTACCTGGTACTATAAAATTATATTAAATACAATTTACTAAAAAAGTAATACTCTGTACAATAATTTCTTATAATATTAAATTAGGATATTTTCTAATAAGAAATACTATTTTTTTTTTGCTTTTACTATATTTTATTGTAAGAATTATTAAAAACTTCATATCTTATATGGTACGATATTTTCTAATAAGAAATATTATTTTTTATTTGCTTTTACTATATTTTATTGTCAGACTTATACAAACTTCTTATAGTTATTATATTAATAGTTATAACAAGCAGTATAATACAAATAGAAAATTAATATATTTTATGGTAAAATATAATGTATATTTTCTTTTAACCGGTGGGTTTATCTTCTGCATTAGAGTTTCTGCTAGATGGCACTGATACGTTTTCACTACTTAATTATTACTAAGAAAATCTTACAATAAAATCTAGTAAATCTTACAATAAGATCTAGCAAATCTGACAATAAAATCTAGTAAATCTTACAATAAAATCTAGCAAATCTTACAATAAAATCTAGTAAATCTAACAATACAATCTAGTCAACTTTACAATAAAATCTAGTAAATCTTACAATAAAATATAGTTAAAGCAAATAAAAAAACAATATTTCTTATTGGAAAATATCGTAATATTTAATAGAAACTATTATGAAGAAACTATTATACCAACTTATATTACCAAAAATAATACCCGTCACTAAATGAAATAGAATAATTTTATTATAAACGCCATTATTCTGGATTATGGTCTTATATATTACTACTAGAAATATAAAACATATTATTATATTTCCTATATGTTGTATTTCCCTTCATGTAGTTGTCGATAGATATTATTTATTTCCAACCGTTACTGCATAGTTTGATTTTGCCTTTTAAGTGTCTCACACCATTAAAAAATAGAAGTTTTAAGATTCAAGACCCAATATTTTCTGCGGATACCTAATTTTTTATAGCCGAGCTAACTATGCTATTGTTAAATATGTCAGATGTCAAAAAGTGACAGATAAGACTCCAATTTGAATTTCTTTAAATGTCAACCCACATTTATAACTGTACCAGTGGTGTGTTTATATCAGACAACATCCAAAATAGATTAAATAACGAATGTAAATTAATAACTAAATAGTACCACCCAATGATAGTTGTACTTGTAATAATTCCTGAATTCGATTGCCGGCTGAACGGACAGTGATTTGACATGACATTAATCAAAAAAGTTAATTGAAAAAAATAAAATAAACCCATCGCGTCAGATCCTGCAAGCTTCAATCGGGAGATCAGGCAAAGTCACCGCTCAGAACAATCGCACAAAGAGGATACGGGAAGAACTGCGCGACAGCGGGTAGCATAAATACCTTGAAAGGACCTGCGAGTATGGCTCACCTTTACAATTTTTTCTAAAGATAAAATTAATTTTTGCTCATTACTTAATATAACATAATAAGTTATGAGCAGGTTGATTATTCTTATAGTCTATATCAGAAATGTGTAGAGTAATAAAAGCTCATTAGGTATGCAAAGGGGCTACAGAATGAAACAACGAATATTTAAGCCAGTTTCATAATTTGGCATTGATTTCATTGAAAACATTTTCTTTTTATCAAGTGCAGGTAGTACCACCCGGATTTGGGTCAATTTATGGGGTTTGCCTATTGTTATCCATTTACAAACACTGAAATTGGTGTGACAATGGCATGCATTATGTACATAGTATTAGGTACACTTATTTTTTATTAAACATTATAAAAAAATACAAAATACAAAAAAAACATTATTCAGAAATTAAATTATAAAAAATACTTCGTCATCTGAGAAATTGTAATCTCCTCTTGACGTTAAAATTAACAGGTCAACTGTGCGATCGATCAGGTGGTCAAGATCCCACATTTTATCCTCTTCTTTAATGACATGCTTTTCGCCAGTTCTCTAGTGTCACTTCCTTAATGGCTTGATCAAACAGTAGCTTAACTACAGTCATTTTGAATGTCGTGTTAAGTCTTGCTACAAATCCTTTCACTTGCGCCCATATAAGTTCTATAGGATTTAGTTCGCAATGATATGGCGGTATGCGCAGCACAGTAACACTATGTTCTTCAGCTATATCCTCCACAACATATTTCATAAAACTATGTTTGTGTAAATTTGCTATAGCTAATAGTTCCTTCTTAATCAAATTATCTTCTTTTTTTCTTTGGTTAGTTATTATAAATAATTTAATGCACACACACCTGCGCCTATGGCCGACACCAAAATTGAGCTGAACTGGACTAAATTTCCCATTTTATTACTCTACACCTTTCTGAAATAGACTATAAATTGAACTTTGCTGTCAATCCCACATAATATGACAATTATATGATTTTAGAATTATTCTTCGGATTAAACCTAGGTTTAACCCTGGTTTAAACTTAGGTTTAAGAGGAATAGAAAATTAAGCCTAAAGGGCATTTAAAAAAAAACATTTTTACCCAAAATATCTTACTCAATGTTTTTGCATTTTTCACAAATAATTTTCCCCGCCTTCTAGTCAATTTCATCCAGTTAAAGTCTCCACCTTGAATTTTTATCTAACTGTAAACTATTTTTTTGTGTCGATCGCCAGAGTAATACGATTGTACAAATTTTGTACATTATCACAATAATTGTAAGCTCGATCTAAAATTTATACAATTCCAACTTTTAACATGACATACAAGCCCAGAAATCAAAGAATGCGTATTCACCTTATCGAATGCTGAACACAAGAGTTCATTGGAAATATAAAAAACTACGTCACCGTTCAAGTTTAGGCTCTGATTTTTGAAAACTGGTTGAAGGTTGCTACTGGCTAGACGACAAGTGACCATGCTTGAAGAGTGGAAAAAGAAGTAACTTAACGTTATTTATTTGCTGTTTTTATGATTTTCGTAATTCGACAGAATAATTTATTTCTGAGAATTGTCTTAAAAAAAGCTGCCATCTAAATTCTCCAAACTGAAACATCCTCACCTTCTTTATTAACATTTTTTTTTTAAACGCTATTTGTAAACTGTATTGTTTTATTTATTGTAAACCTGCAAATTCGAAATTATTCTTGATATGATTAACAAACATCCATTAAGTGTCATAACACTTTAGTATATGACTGGCCTTTTTAAAGCGTTACAAATTAGGTACAATACTTTAAAATATGACAGGCTTTTTTAAAGTTTTGCAACATCAAAAAGTGTTAAAGCACTTTAGTAGAAAACATGGTTACATTTTTTAAGGGTTTAACACTTCTGTCCTAACCACACTGTACTGAGAAGATGAATAGGAAAGCAAGGGTACAGCCAGAAGACATTAATGCGAATAGAATTATTTGTTATTGTTAGATCTAGAGGTAAAAGATTATTGCACTCTAAGGGTAGGCTGCTAATCTACCCGCTAAGAGGGGGCGTGGTTTAAAAAACCTTTTCAAACAAACGGAAATCATATTAAATTAAAAAACTAATAAAGCTTTACACGTTTATAGATAATCATACTGAACAAAAACAAAAAAATTGGTGAAAACCGCATGTCGATATCTTAACTTAAATCGGAGATATAAGCTTAAATTAATATATCGACATCAGGGGGGGGGAGGGGATTTGATGACTTTTTTTTAGGCGTTACTTGGGCAAGAGGGCAGTTGTGTTTGCCCCTGCTTATTACGTTATAGAGCGTGGGGAAGGCGGCGACCTTTTTTTTTCAGAGGTCATTTTTCATTTGGGTTGTGCCCACCCATACCAAAACTTCTGGCGCCGCCACTAATAGAGTTTTTGTTTATTTTGTATGTAAACAAACGCATTTACATTCAACTCTTTTTTTTGGTTATTAGACTCCTGGAATCGTTGGTAAGGAAGGTGGCAACCCTAGTTGTACCTTTTCGTTCGCTGCCAGGACCATTCCCAAGGGGACCTACAGTTTCACCACCATCCTCAGTCATGCGACACTCCTCCCCAAGGACTAACCCTCGGTTTCTTGCGCCATTGCTTGACCTACCAATTGAGGAGTGTGTACCTTCTTCCGCACCCCACGAGATATCCGATCACATCCGGCCTGGTTACCGGCGTGAATGGGGTAGGTTGGAAAATGGTACATTTTACACTCTTTCCTGCTTTCTTAAACCTACTAAAATTCGGACATACTTTTTTTTATTGTGCGGATGCCCACTCCAAGGATCGAACTCGGAACGTCACGGTCGAATGCCAGTGACTCACCGCTGAGCCACCGCCGCAGTCAACTTCTATTTGTACAATATTTTGTACAATTTGATACTGTCGAACAACCGAGATGGACCGGTCTGGCTTTCGCCATCGATACCGGCCGGTTAGGAAAACCTGTTTTAAAAGCCAAGCCTCAGACGGTGGTGCCCTGTATGTCACCACGTTGCCAAACTTTCTACTCCCATACGCCAACCTCCAACGACCAACATGGGTCGTTCTGCCAAATCTAAAGAATTTAAAGATACTCTCACTAGAGCAATTAAAAGTATTATGGGGTCTCACCACTTAGATTTCCTGGGTACATAAATAATTTAATGACGATATTTTTTGCTAAAATAAAAAAATCGGGAAGTTTTAAAAAATATGAAATCACATATTTTTTTAAAAATTTAGGTACTTACCTATAATCTCACCAGTATATTTTTAAGGAAATTTAGTATTTTTTTATATTTATACAGGGTGATTCCTAAGTTGATACTTCTTTTTTAACTGTGTATAGAAGGCATTAAAATAAACAACTTTTTCGAATACCTTTTTTCAAAAAACCCAAAAATAAAGTACTTACATTCATTTATTACACTACAAATCAAATACGGTTCTGCCTAACTTACCCGTTGAATAACATTAAGAAAACTTCTGGGTGTAGAGAAGAAACAACCGCACTTTAACGACACTCACAATAAATTAGCACCATAATTAGTTCATTGTTTTAAAATTTTACCATTTTCACCAATTTATTAAAATTAATTTGCTTCAGAAAACCACACCGCGCAGCGAATTGCCAAAATAAATAACTGACTACCGATCCGTAAAATGCTTGACTAACAATACAAAAAACGGAGAAAAACAATATAAAGTAAAAGGTTACGTTTTGATTACCAGGCCCGCACTTATATTTTTTATTTCTGTAAATTGGCCATTTTTAAGTTTTTTGTAAAAAGGTATTCGAAAAATTTGTTTATTTTAATGCCTTCTATACACAGCTAAAAAAGAAGTATCAACTTAGGAATCACCCTGTATTTTCTTCTATTTTTTTTTCATATATAATATAATATTCTAATAGATTTTGAGACCGAGACTTTGTGTTTTTTTTCTTACAAATATCTAATAGAGAAAGAAATAAATCAATCATCATAAAATAAAGTTTTCCCAGACAAAATCAATATACAAAATATAATAATATAAAATAAGTGTAGAATATTTGGTACAATTTAAAAGTGCAATATTATACAGAGTGCTCCATTTAAGAAAATACAAGTTAAGTACGTCACACTTTTTTAAGCCACCCTGTATAATGTAAAATATTTAGTATTCTTCGGTAAAGATGTAATATTCCGACCTCGCTTTGTTGGTGGACCCTGTATATTTATTTAATTTTTAGAACAAAAATTTAATTTTTATGTTAATAGCTTCATTTACTTTTCTTTTAAAATAATAACATTTTTACTATAAGAATTTTGACCATTTTATTAGATGTCAAGATTTCTGAAAATAAGAAATAAATTGTTCATGCACAAATTCTAAGAGATTTCATTAATTTGATATATATTTTTTAAATGGTTATTTAACTAATAATTGTTTAAAAATAAAAATAAAACTAACGGTAGTACTTAACCACTTGAAACCGATTACTTTACGAATGAATTGCGAGGATTGATTTAACACGATTACACGAGATTACTTTCTCAAAACAACTTTTAAGAAACAAATTTGTACAACAAGTTTCAGTAACGACTTACACTTTGATTGTTAGAATAACCAGTTATATTTGTTACAATACAAACACGGAACAATTACAAATTCTAATTAAACATAAAACTAAATTTCATTCATACGACCAATAATAATTCAGTTTTATGTTAGTTAGCTTTAGTCAATGTGTGATTGTGTTCGTTTGATAACAAATAACTGCTTTGTTTTTGACGCCTGTTTATGTTGTAATTGAGTTCTAAGATCTAAGATTAAAAACTATAATTTACCAAAAATAATAATTAATAGTTAACCCTGGACAGCTAAATCATTGTAGTTTTAGAAACAAATATAGGCAAATTTCTTTATGATTTGAAACACCCGGTATACACAGGGTGGCCCACTCTTAACGCAGAATTGTATAGCATCTAACACAGTAAACTTCTTATTATTTTTCAAAAACAGAATATTTTTATTATTATACACAAAGTGTCACAAATAGTCAAACATACTTTTTTTAATGGAAAACCCTATATTATATGATATTTGATTATATTCTAATTCCCACAAAATTCTATGTTTAGTTTGCGGAATTTTTTAAAAAGTTTTTGAGATATTTACATTTTAAATACGGCATTTTCAAACCTTGACAGGCTGTAACATTAAAACGGTTTATCTTATAGAAAAATTGTTTCTACCTCCCTGTCTAAGTTTTTATTCTCTATCTAAAAGTTACAACTTCCGGTTTAACGTGTAAAACCGCTTATTTGGATTACCAAGTAATTTGCTAAAAATTAATCACAGCTTCTGCTTGGATTTTTTTTTGTATAAATACATGCCTATCTAAATTTAAATATACTTATATTAAAAACACGTTTCTTTAACGTATTTATGACTTTAGCTTCTAATCCCCAAAATGTATCTATATTTATAAGGCGCAAGACCAAACCTAGAAATCTGGAAGAGTGAAGGATTTGCGTAGAGATATTTTAATCACGCCAGAAGTATTAGATAGAGTAAGAAAAGAGTTCTACCATCGGTTTGGTCAGTGATTACAGATTCATGGGGCACATTTTCAACAATTGATATGCTAAAAAAGTGAGTTACAGTAGGTATGTCAATTGGTCCTTAAATTAGTATTTATTAAATTTCATCACCTAAAATGGAAATTTGTCTGCCTCCAAAAGAAAATATGTTTATCTTTAAAGTACAAAGTCTTTGATAGTAAATCGGTTTTAAAAAAAAAATCTAATAAGAAAAAATTATTATTCATATTAATAATCTCATTGAGAGATTATTATTCTTAGTTTTTTATATTTTTTATAATTTTACTGATACGCCCTGGTACTTCTTATATCATATGTTTTATAGAATGACCCAGCTGAGGAATTTTATTAATCGAATCCGTGACTGGTGAAGCTGCTGGACCACGGCTATTTTTCAAACTCCTTTATACCCGCCATTCCCTATCTTAGTACCCATTGTATGATTGGTTTAGGTACCATCATCCAACAAGTTATTTGACAGGGCAGCCGCCGCTATAAGGTGTTGGCCGCCTGTTGGGCAACTTGATATTTGAGTTGAGTATACTTTGGAAAAATGGCAATATTTAGAGAAATTGAAAAAGAACATAATTTGGTATATTTAGTAGCGGTAAAGCACGTTCTTCTTGTAAAAGATATCTGACATCGAAATGGAGGTTTTTTTCGTTCATTTCATACTCAAAGTAGTGAGGCAGCGAAATTTTTGGACTTTATTAAACTTTACTAAACTTTTTTGGACAAAGTTTTTTTCCAAAAATTAAAAAAAAATCGTCGATAATTGGCATTAAAGCTGTCGATAAAAAATTGAGATATGTTATAGACTTATCTTTTAGCAATCTATAGCAGGCTATATTATTAAGTAGTATCTTTTGTTACATTTTTCAAAAATTTTGGAAAAAAACTTTGTCCAAAAATTTCGTAACCTTACTAATTATTTGAGAATGAATAGAGCGAGAAAACCTATATATCAATGTTAGTCTGAATACAATTATTGAATTTGCTCTAAATGGTGGCAGTTCTCTAAATGCAAAATAATAAGAAATATGGATGTTTAATTTAATCCGATATTATTATTTCATAAATAATTTATCTATTCTACCACATCGTTGGTGCCTCAACAGACAACAGGGATCCGAATGTGAAGCCGTATTGCACTTCAAATTTATCTAAAACACATCAGAATTTGTTGAGTTAAACCGTATTATGCTAGCTAGAGCGCTCTCGTTAAATGTAAAGTCTCCAGATTTTTCCACAAATATGGTACTGGTAATTCAAATCCTTGGGTTTCTAAATTATCTGACCATGCACACTTATTCAAACAGACTATATATAGTTAGTTAAAGTTAAAGTCGGCATGGAAAAAACCGGTTATTATAATATGGTAGGTTACGTTTATTCGCTCGAATCCGATGAGCAGTGGCGGCTCCTCCTTGAGGCCGCTACCCCCCCCCCCCCCCCCCCCCCATCCTTCTTCCGCCTACCAAAATACTCATTTTGTAAATCTATTTGGTAGATCTACCGATAAACTAGGAGAATTGGCAACACTGCCTACAACTTCATTACAATCTTCCGTTCGTACCTAACAACAATCCGCCGCCCGGTGTCATAATTATAATGCGAATGCGCTCAGTACGGAGTTGTCTGTGCCCCATCGATCCTCTTTGACAAATTCGTAAAATCAGCGATCTCGAAAGCCACCGCCCGCCCTATGACTAAAAACACGCTAAAATCTTATTCCCGTATTCGCGATTACTGAGCGTGAGCGGCCTCGGTAAAGCACCTAAACACTTTGCCTTAAAAATTAAAATATCTCCGCATACACCTATTTTTGCATACCTAGATCTGCGTCACGAGCTGCCACTGCCGAAGAGACGCCTTTTTTGGTTGCCTTTTATTTTAAAATGCTAATTCGTAAATTAACGATGGACCAATTCATAAAAAACGAAAAGTTAAAAGGTTCATTCCATTAAAAGGTACCTGCTAGCATAGATACGCTACGCAAGCAAGAATCTCTTCTTCAGTATTTTAAGAGCTGATTTTATCAGTACCGTTTTGGGTTCTTTGATTTCAGAATGAGTATAAGGTATACCTAAATCAAATCCCAAACTAATAGCGATTTCGGTTTAGCGCTCTAAGAGTGCTCTGGGAGCAAACTGTAACGTCATAAATTCGCCCTAGATTTGCTATCACCCTGAATGCGGTTGTCCTCGGATGGGGCGTAAATAGAATGTATGATTGCTCTTAAAATTATGACAGATTGTACAATAATTTTAACCTTTAAATTTAATATAAAGTTAAAACAATTCTTCTTTAAATTAAACAAAAACATTACTTTATTACTCAGAGTGCCCGAGAGCAGTAAACCGAAACCGCTATAAATTCAGTCAGTGTTGCCACAAACATTTTTTCAATCGTAACAGATTTACTTAAATTAAAAACCGTAACAGATTAACAAAATTAGTAACAACAGCTCTTCCAATTCAAAATGACATCTAAAGAAAAAAAAAGCTACGCAAAGGGCGAACCCGAACAAAAGAACCAAAGGAATGGGACTAGAAAACAAAAAGGTCCTTTGTCCTACCATAAAAATCACAGCTCACGGAAACGTAATAGATTGCTTAAAGGGGTAACAGCGTAACAGATCCTTTAAAAACGTAACAAATCTGTTGCGATTGTAACAGATCGGCAACACTGCTGGCTGTGGTGTATTTTATGGTTAAATTATATATTTGCAAACAGAGCTAGGCAAAACTGGCAATAAGCACCAAGCACTTTGGAAAAAGTAATTGCAAGCCATTTAAAATTCTCGTAAGCTGCTTAAATAGGTACTGCTTGCAATTACTTTTTCCAAAGTGCTTAGTGCTTGCCAGTTTTGCCCAGCTCTGTTTGCAAATAATAAGTTTCTCAGTATCCTCGGTTTATGTTGTTACTGAGTTCCTGCTTAAGTATTGTTAATTAAATGGTTCCAGTTTCTTCTGTCATTTTAATGTTGAGCTCATAATATTTTAATTAACAACAGGTCTAAACATAAAGCAACAGTGTTATTGTATTAAATTGGATTTTGCTTGTCAGGGCAACATCGTATCGCCAAACCTGTTGGGGTGATTTAGCCAAAGTGCAATAGTGCTGTGTAGAATCTGGTATTTTGAAGAACCGGATAGTTTGGAATTGAGTACTTTCAGGAATTAAATACTTTATTGAGTACTGAGTACGAAATACCTGCGTACATTATATTACACTAAATCATCAACTATCCCAGCAAAAACAAAAATCAAAAAACGAAACACGATTCTGTCTGATTTGTTCTTGACGCAACCCACTGATGTATTTATTTATTCACGTTTTACTAATTCGCAACTCTACAGTTGATTGGCAGTCGTAGCAGTCGAAACTCAAGAGTACTCATTACTCGATTCCGAAACCGAAATTCGAATACCTACCACTAATTCTTTTGGGAATCGAATCCTACTGTATTGTTGTACTTGAGTTCGAGTACTCCCATCGCTAGTTTATGCTTTATAAACAGTACTCAGCGGGCGGTGCGACAAAGCCGCGTGCTTCCTCCTCGTTCCCGTTCTCGCTGTAACTTGAATATCTTACTATCTGGGAATATTAACAAAAGTTGTCAACGAGACAAGTATACAATAATTATGTATGATCACATATGATTTCCCTCGTAAAGCGAAAGGAGCTACGGGTCGCCACCAAGCGGCTAGAACTGGTTTTGATGAGTGGCAGGAAAGGTGGGAGGAAGAACAGGAAATAGGACCGTGGACAAAAACCCTTATACCAGATATAAGAATGTGGCTAAAGTGCAGACTCAGGCGCTTACCATACTTCTTGACCCAGATACTTTCTGGTCATGGAAGATTCGGAAACTAATGGGAAAGATAGCCATCAACCAATGTAGATATTGTGCAGAGCTAGATACGGTAGAACACACTTTCTTCGAGTGCCCGATATGGGAAGGAAAAAGAAATGGAGGATACAGACAGCTGGGACTAACAAAAGACAATATGGTGCAGGAAATTACAAAGGGCTTGGCGGCATGGAATGTGGTACGAGATTTGGCCAGATCAATTATGAGGAAAAGGAAAGGGATACAAGAAGTGGACAACAATAAGGAGTAAGAAAGACAGCAATCATTTTGAAGATATGCCCTTAAGCAGTACGGAAATGGCGAGCGAAAATCAGAGAGGGAAGGGTTTAGTCGGTAGGTATGCCCCTGACAGGGCATGAATCTGACTGCAGGCACATAGGATCCACTTGCCTGCAGGTCATTTGAAGATTCCTGATCCTCTATAAAAAAAAAAAAAAAAAAAAAAAAAACTTCGAATCTGACCGTTGCGTTGCCCGCCGAAAATGGAAATAAGCGACGGAATTCTTTTGCACCTCGGACGCCATTCACTGTTGAAAAAGTACCTGCTACTCTTGGGGCACAATTGGAGAGTAGCGCTTTAATAACCCTATAAAATGCTTGATCGCAAACGCAAAGGTTACCTAACCAAATATTTTAGATCGACCTCGTATCCAACGAGAATTACGCTGACCACAAACGACCTTATTCAGTCCTGTATCGGTATTTATAGGTACACTGAAAAAATAAAAATATTTAATTCCGATTGTCTAAAAAAATATTTGTTTGAAAATTTGTCTAAAATTATTTGACAACAAAATTTATTGTATTTAAACAAATATTAGAATTAGAAGATTCAGTTATTCAAAAACAACCTATTCTCCTATCTGTCTATCTCATCCTAATTCCCTTATTCCTTTATATTTTAAGAAACTATATAGGTAACGCAATATAATGGCCAATATATATTTTAAAAAATAAAATACAGTTTATATCTTCTTAGCTTCTTAGCTTTCTTACGCATAAACCTGTAGAGATATAAAAACGTTTTAAAATCGGTTCTATTAAATATTTGATGAATTGAAGAAGAAAAATAATGGTCCACGAAGATAACCTGAGGCCATCGTCGGCCAGACGAAGACCAGGACCTGGTCAGGTTAAACTTGCGAGCTCCAACGGAACGGCATTCCAATAAAGTTCTTACAAAGAGATTTTTTGTACTAATTTTAGTACTTTTTTGCAGCGAAGTGAACTTCTTTGCAGATAAGTCAACTATTTTGCTGAGCATGTACAGGGACATGCTCAGTGTCTTACCCGAATTAAGACTGTGGCTAATGACTACAATAAAAAACAATTATGTGTTCCCTAATAGTTTTTTTGCCAGGAAGCCAAGTTTGATGTCAAAATATAAATAAATTAAGAATTTTTGAAGATAAGACGGATTTTTTTTTTAAATTACAACCCTACTTTATAATAACTGTGCTAATGTTAAATTTATCAAAAAGTTACAAATACAATGCCATGCATTATGATTTTTTTTTAATGTAACCACATTCATAACCACACCATTAAATTGCATTTCGCAGTCCGATTAAAAAAATATATATTTAAGTACTTGTTGATATTTATTTTCAACAGTTCCTGACATAGGCGCCCTTTTATTCCCTACATTTTATTTGTGGTATACTTTTAGATATTTATTAGTAACTTATAATGCGAAAAATATATTATAGTCCATTTCAAAAAGGCGTAGAGTAATAAAAACTCATTAGGTATGCAAAGGAATTACAGACTAACCCACGAATACTTAAGCCACTTTCATGATTTGGCATCGATTTTATTGCAAAATTCATTATTTTCATCAAGTGCAGGTAGTACCACCCGGGTTTGGATCAATTTATGGGTATGGCCTATTGTTACTCATTCACAAACACTGAAAATGGTGTGACAAAGGCGTGCATTATAGACATAGTATTAGGTACACTTATTTTTTTATTAAACATTATAAAAAAAATACAAAATTCAAAAAATATTTAATTATATAAAATCATAATAATCTTCGTCATCTAAGAAATTATTATCTCCTCTTGGCGTTATAATTAACGGGTCGACGGTCTGATCGATCAAGTGGTCAATATCCCACAATTTATCCTCTTCCTTAATGACATGATGGACTGTTTTTTGCCAGTTCTCTGGTGTCACTTCCTTAATGGCTTGATCAAACAGTAGCTTAACGTCTTTCATGTTAAATGTCGTATTGTGTCTTGCTACAAATCCTTTCACTTGCCCCCATATAAGTCCTATAGGATTTAGTTCGCAATGACATGGTGGTGTGCGCAGCATAGTTACACTATGTTTTTCAGCTATATCTTCCACGGCATATTTCATAAAACAATGTTTGTGTACATTTTCTATAGCAACCAGTTCCTTCTTAACCAAATTATCTTCTTTTCTTTTCTTTGGTTAGTTATCATAAATACTATAATGCACAAAATTTACCTACGCCTATGGCCGACACCGAAATTCATCCAAACTGGACGGAATTTCTCATTTTATTACTCTTCACCTTTCTGAAATAGATCATAATTTTCGATTTTCGTCATAATTTTTCTCTTTTAATTGTACTACATAGCAAGGCACCAAAACATACGGTTTCATTGGAAAATTTAAAGGAAAAGATTAAAATAATTATGGCAAAACGTCACTTCTAAATATCGTTTTCAAATTTTTGTATGACATGATCTGTATTTAAAGAATCTGAGTTCATAATTAGAATCGATGTTATATCAAAATAAACACAAAGAAATAAAACCCCTACCACGCCCCTCCTTTACAACGTATCGAAACAAATTATATCAGGTTTTTAATAAGTAGGTAGGTACTCTAAGTTATCGGTTTTTTCATGCATGTTTCGCCCAACGGTTCTCTAGATATGCCCGCTGTCCATCCCTAACTGAACACCCTGTATATATAGAACTGTAGTTTATTACCAAGCTGTCATATTACTTACATATAGTTTTATTAAATTCAAGCTTTTAGATTTTTTACTTACTACGCTGCGAAATGTTTACTTCAACAATGGTGACATTTTGCCAACCAACAAATAATTCCGGTAATCGATTTGTCAGGCCGTAAAATCTCCGCACTGGCTGATACCTGAAACCAGATTCTCGATTCGCTGGAAATAATTATATTTACCGCTGAATATGAAATAGGTTTTTACAAAATTATTAGTGTGGATTCCGAGAAATTCACGTTTTAAATAGAGTTTAGAGGGATTTTGTCCGTTGGCAAAAGGTTACCAGTATGGCTTGTGTCAAATACGTAGTTTTCATTCAAAAAAGTATTTTCGGGACTGTTAGAACTTCCCAGTAAAAAGATTTCTTGAAAAGTAGGAATTTAGTATAATTCTACCTCATCATTTAGTACCAAGATAGTTAGCCGTAAACAAACCACATTCCTTCGATACCAAGCCAGAGTGCGGGAGGTTAGACAACTTGAAGCTGCTGCCGAATTCCCGAACCATGCGAAGATATAGTCTGTTTATTTGAGTATGATCTCGTCGTGGCTATTAGGGTATGTTCTCGTGGTGGCTATTAGGGTGAAGTGAATAAGGTGCCACTTGACCAGAGAATACCTACAAATATAAAAATTGTAATTGCTTTATGAAGTAGCTGGCGCAATTTATTAAGATCGACCCCAACAATTGTTTTGTTTCTAATGCAGCTCAGCGGTATTACTTGATGTTATGGTGAGGAGAACCGACGGCTCCCATGATAACGTCGAGTGTATTCATGTTGTGTATTGCTCTGTTTGACTATGACTGGGGAGGTGTTTTCGGATTCCGCAGAGCTTCAACTTCCTGCCGTTTCCAATCGAATGGGCGGTCAAGTTTAACTGATTTAAAATTGATATGGGATTCAGAATCAATACTAGTAATATTACTAAAACCCGAAAATAATATTGTTTGTAACTTGTATGAATGGTATTTGTGTTTCTGTAAAACGCAGTACTACGATGTTTGGCTACGGATTTTCCTAGCATCCTAGTACTATATACTTTAATTTTTTTCGACATCAAGCAGTATATTTAGGTTAGCATCATTATCTCTCTCTTCGGCTGTATTATTTTCATTTTTGTAGCTGCGTTTACTTAGCACGGTACCATTAGACCTAAATCTTTTAATTCTTTTTCTTGTTGAATTGATCTGCCTGGGATTGGTCGCTTAGGACAACCTATTGATCCGATTGCCGGATACCACTTGATAACTATTTCTGTCGTAGTACCATTCAATCATTGTAACTTTTTCCTCAACTGCGTAACTCATGGCGATTAGAAATATTCAACGCAAAAATTTATTAAAAAAATTAAATACGCTCTCAAATATTGACAAGTGCATATTTAATTATAAAGGTGATTTTCATTTTAACCTGAATTAAAATGAAACAGAACCGTAATCCAGATTTTTTAAGCTAGTTTGAAGACAGAATTTTCTTAATATCGGCATGTGTAATTAAGTTCAAAATTGGCAGATATTTTAATCTCATTAAACTCTTTAAAAAGTCTGCTTTCAAATCAATACGGGAGCGAATATTTGACCATCTCAAGATTTACATGGGTAAGCCCATGTGTCCTATTCGGACACACCACCCAGTATATTATTTAATCATAATTTACATAAATAACTTCTGTTTGTAAATTCTACAATTGCTTTAAACAACTACATGGGCATTAATTACTTCATACATCAAGCTACGACAGTTTGCAGTAATCAATTATCCAACAGATAAATTGATTAGTCAGCAATTGATTTGGGAATGCTACTAATAGACATTGTTATCCAACTAAAAATAAGAAAGAAAAACATTTATTTGAAACATTTTTAAAAATGCTAGTTTTCTGAAAATTGGAAAAACTTTTTAACCTGCATTGACATTTTCCAATGAATTTGCCGAAATGTTAACGTTGTGAATGTGTTAACGGTTTCTCTTGGTGTAGTTTCTCTATGATAATATTAAATATATTGTCTTTTTTAGTATGATTGGCGTTAAGCCGTTATAATTATTACCGTTTTAAGTAACTTTTACTTACGCTTTTCACTTTTTCCTGTGTCCTTTAATAAATAGTAGAACATATAATTTCAACCACATTTTTAGGGTGCAAATTCAAAACCTTTTATTCCAATGCCCGTTTTATGAAGACCTGCCTAAAAAGGGAAAAGGAAACTGGGGGTGTACCTACAAACTGAATCCAGTCCAATTTCAGTCTCCTGTAAACCATCCTGGAAAGCGGGTCTGCGCTCGTCGAAATAAATACGTGAAAATCACGAGGATTTTTCTTGTTGTACAAATCAAAATGTTTTTAAATAATTTTTTTAAAACAAAATATTAAAATTATGTTTTTTAAAGAAAAAATAATATTATGGTGATAATTGAAATTGTTGTATGTGTTAATATTTTTACCACATGTCTTGGTCTCCTGGCAAACCTTACTTTTACTTACAAGTTATGTACCAGCAAGGTACCAAGAAATCCATTATTAATGGGAATGATAATTTCTGATTTATCTGTCTGTGCTATTGTGTGTCCTGTTAACACTTATAGATGTTTATATTGGCCAACTCTATCGAGCTTAACAAGTGCTGTGTTTCTGGATTTCTTTGAGGTTTGTATAATTTAATTTTACAATCATTTTATTTTTCTTCCTTAACTTGTATTTATTTAGGTTGTGTCCTTATTTACTAAAATTATAAAATAATTTATTACATCAATACTAATAGTTTAGTTAAATAATTTGAAATAGTAGGCGGCTTTGTTCTCGGCGACTGTATATACAGGGTTATGATAAAGAAGTAGATCAGCGTTTTAGATAGAATACCGTCCACTTAATACATAATCGCTTGGAACCATCAAATTATCTTTTTTGGAACGCATTTTTTTTTATAAAAAAAAAATAAAAATTCTACATATTATATCAACTTTTTTTTAATAAGCATAATGCCTGGGAGCACCGTCCTGTTGAAATAGTAAGGTTAAACTTGGTAAATCAGGATCATTATCATTTGATAATAGAGTGGTAAAAGCTGGAATCAAAGGTCATGTAGGCTCCAGTAAGGCTCTAATCAAAGAAAAATGCTCCAATTACCCTATTTTCAACAATGCCCGCCCAGACATTAACCTTTTCATTATACTGGATGGGATTTTCTATGAACCAGTTAGGAATTTCCTGTCCCCAGTATCTGTAGTTTTTTTATTCACCTGGCCATTTAAAGAAAACGCAACTTCATCTGAAAAATATTTTTTTAAATTTAGATACGGTGGTTTGGTGGGTATCGTAGTCACACCCAAGTCTGAGCTATGAGAATCTTTCTGTAGTGATAATAATATGTTATTTCTTTCTCGCCAGGTATACTAGGACAGTGGCGGCTCGCGGTTTAAAAAAATGGTGAAGAGCTAGTTTTAGTGCGGTTACTTAAACAAAAATTGACTAAAAACCTGTGTAACAAAACGTATCTCTTATCCTCATTGGTCCAACAACTGAATGGAGTTTTAACAAATTACAAACTATGTCATTAATTGGGTTCATTTTTAAAACACACAATCAAGTAGGTACGTAAACTACTGAATTAACTGAAAAATAAAAACAAAACTTTTTAATCACACAGTAAATTACGTAAAAACGATATCTATAACCGTAAGTTTCGCGAAGCCTCAAAATAAATACCTTAAGTTTTGAAGGAATAGTCCATTCCAAAATTTTTTTAATTTTAAATTTTTCGATTGTCGTTGTCTTTCCACCTTTTTTTCAAAAAGTGTACATGTTTTTTTAATGTGCAATGATGTTTTTTTAATTGACTTGTTGACTAGGGTGCTTCCTACTTGTAATCTTTATGTGGTGACCTTATTACCTTACGCCCTGATGATGGCCCTGTAGGCCGAAACGTGTAGGTGGTAATTTTAATATATTTTTGTAAGAAGGAAGATAGGGCTTTTTGTTCCTAACCCTACTTTATGGTACAAGAAGTTATTTACTTAATTGCTACCCTAAACACTGTCAGACTAGTAGTATCATATGTTGATACCCCTTGCTATAAACTAGCTAAAGATATTACCAATTTTCAATCAACTTAATTTGTACAAATCCGTTTAGCGACAACACTAAAAACAACACTCACGAGTAATTCTAAACTAGTTTCCTTTGACGTCAAAGGTCTTTTTACATCAATTCTAATAAACTTAACTTTACATTCAATAAACTAATTAACCAGTCACAACTATAGTTTATTTATTTCCAACTGGTAGAAAATTGGAACAAATACACGATCTGGACAGGGTCGTATTTAGAAGTTTATAATAATATACGGTTGCACGAATTTATTATTATTTATTATATTAATTTAAACTAGACAATAGGACAATAAGTTTTTAAATACAACCCTGTTCAGGTCGAGTGTCCACATGTATTTGTTTCAATTTCGATGCCAGTTGGAAATAAATAGACTAAAGACAGTGGCGGATCGCGGTCTTAAAAAATGGTGAAAAGCTAGGTATAGGGCGAGTCTTTAACCAATCATTGACAAAATACCCGTGTAACAAAACGTCTCTCTTATCCTCATCTGTTCAACGACTGAATGGAGTTTCCCACAAATTACAAACCATGTCATTAATTGGGTTAATTTTTAAAACACAATACTAAGTAGGTACGTACACTACTGAATTAACTGAAAAATAAAAACAAAACTTTTTAATCACACAGTAAATCACGTAAAAACGATATCTATAACCGTTTCGCGAAGCCTCAAAATAAATACCTTAAGATTAGGCGAACCAATGCTAAAACAATGGTGCATACGACTGATCTATAGCAATGGCGAATATCAAAGCCATGTTGGGCGTTGAATCTTCACTTGCTTTGAGCTAACGGACACGGTCGGCTGGAGTGCGCCAAAATGCACGAGTGTTTATAGTTATTGTCCATCGGAGTTAACGGTGGCCCTATTATTCGGATTAAATTAATATTATTAATTCGAATACAATTATTCTTTAAGGGCTAAAATGGTAGCTGTATTGACACATTAATATTTAATATGGTCGAAAAACTTTCCTCCTGGTTTTATTTTTTTTTGTGAGGGCTCTTCACCTTCTTCACCTGACGAGCCGCCACTGACTAAAGAAGGATACATTGAAATTGAAATAAAAAGTAAATCACGTAAAAACGATATCTATAACCGTTTCGCGAAGCCTCAAAATAAATACCTTAAGATTAGGCGAACCAATGCTAAAACAATGGTGCATACGACTGATCTATAGCAATGGCGAATATCAAAGCCATGTTGGGCGTTGAATCTTCACTTGCTTTGAGCTAACGGACACGGTCGGCTGGAGTGCGCCAAAATGCACGAGTGTTTATAGTTATTGTCCATCGGAGTTAACGGTGGCCCTATTATTCGGATTAAATTAATATTATTAATTCGAATACAATTATTCTTTAAGGGCTAAAATGGTAGCTGTATTGACACATTAATATTTAATATGGTCGAAAAACTTTCCTCCTGGTTTTATTTTTTTTTGTGAGGGCTCTTCACCTTCTTCACCTGACGAGCCGCCACTGACTAAAGAAGGATACATTGAAATTGAAATAAAAAATTCTTTAAAAGTTTGCATTGAACAAAATTATTTTTAATATAATAATGCAGTTAATCAACAAAAATATGGAGCTAGGTAAGCTAAGCAACGGCTTACTGCGTGCGATGCGTCTTAATTTTATGAACTTCACCAATCCGTAACCTAGGCTGCAATAAATAGTTAAAATAAAATATATGTTTTTTCATAATCTGAGAAGCCTAATAAAATGTCGACCGATGACAATATTTTTTAAAAAAATTTTTAACGATCTTTCGAGTAAAGTAAAAATATTTAAAAAATAAAACTGCAGTGTATTCGCAGGTTGTTTATTTTAATAACCTTTTCGATCGTGCATTATTGAACTGGTCGTTTTTTATAGTAACCTTGTGTTTATATGCAAAAATGCGAGGAGTACATCGATGCTGAGAACAGCAGTCGCGTATTGAAATTAATACCGTACCAATGTATTACTGATTTTGGGGTTTAATAAAGTAGTTAGTAATTAAAAGGATTGTTTATATTAATTCCTTAATTCGACTCCATGTTATCCCCAGGATTTAGCAAAAACAATTAATTTATTTCTTTTTAGGGACTTCCTGTATCATGCGCCACCCTGTCCATGATGTGTTTAGCAGTGGATCGATACTGTGTCGTCAAAAAATTTCAACCTTTTAACAGAAAAATCACAAGGGAAAAAACCTTGCCATACATCGTGGGACTTATATGGATCATAGCATCATTTGTGGTTTTACTAGAGGCGATATCATGTCATAAAGGGTTTTCATGGTTTTCTGTAGCTGTTATAATAAAAGTTGTTGTAGTTAATGCCATTCCTATTTTAACGGTAAGTTGTGTGTGCTTTTTTCCAGAAATGTATCAAGTACTTTTTTATAAATTAATAGAAAATGTACATTCCTTAAAAAAATTTTTAAACACATTTATGCCTGTTTGTATTTAATCTTACATTATTGCTAGTCTAGAATTTCTGCCAGTATATTTTTTTTCGGGGCCCATTCGTGCGCCGGATGCACTTAGGCCAGGTTTGGCTCATTGTGCTCACCCTGTTTGGTTGTTATACCCACTCCGTGATCCCAGTTCCTTGCACTAGTTTATGTAGGTCAACTGTGGAGATGGTAAGGATGTCCTCTTGTTCCAATTTTGGTTGCCCGAGTATTCGTTGCTTCTTCTGATCTAGTGACTCACAATGTCAAACTATGTGCTGTACAGTTTCCCTGTCTTGTCCGCATAATCTGCAAGGTCTCCATTGTACAGTTGCATTATGTGCAGCTGGTTCTTGATAGCCATGTGTCCTGTCAGGATTCCTGTAATGGTTCTCAGCTGGTTCCCGTTCATTTGAAGCAACTGTTTTGTAAGTCTTGGGTCTGGATCCCCAGTTAAGGTTTTGCTGTAGTGTAATCCTTGTCTGTTGCTTCAGTGGATTTTGTGTTCACTCCTGATCCAACGCTTTATGGCATCTCGTACTGTACACCTTGGTACTCCGAGTGCCGGTTCTGGACCAATAAATGAATTTTCTGAGCCTTTTCTTGCAATTTTGTCGGCTTTTTCATTTCCTGTATTATCTTAGTGTCCTGGTATCCACTGCAGTATTACTCTGTTTACTTTTGCCAGGGCCTCAAGTTCCTCAGGACATTCCCGTACCAATCTTGACTGTCAGAATATATATGGATCCGCTTATTGAGGTAAAACCTCAGGGCAAGAGCCTGTCGACATATTAAGCACCGGTTCCCGCAGATCACCGAAGTTAAGCTGTGTCGAGCGCGGTTAGTACTTGGGCGGGTGACCGCTTGGGAACACGGCGTGCTCTTGCCTCAGGGAAGAATGTAAAATGAATCGACACCTAGCCATCCTATTCACGCCGGACAGGCCAGATGAGATCGGATATCTCGTAGGATGAAGGTGCCGTGTCACACTCCCCAGTCGGTAGATCACATTTGTGGTCGATGACCGGTTCAAGATGGCCTACGTGGCGAACCGTAAACAAAAAAAAAAAAAAAAAAAGGTAAAACCTCCTATTGTTTTCGTACGCACATTCTATGCCAGTATAGTCTTTAATTTTTTTCCAAACTATATTTTTCTCTTAATTCTTATTTAATACAATGTGGTTAAAACATTGCATTAGCAGATTAGATAAAGGACAAAGTACATTTTCTACCCTTTTAGGGATGAGTGAAAACATTGGATTGTGATGTGGTGATTGATGAGCTTTTACAAATAGTCCACTTAAATTGCCTGCATTTGCAGATGTAGTGGAAAATTGTAAACATTGTAAACATTATATATTGATAATAACATAAGCCTGTAGTCTCTCAGTGGTCTGTGATTTCTAGCATATGCTTTAGTTTGATGAACTTGATCCATACTCTAACCAATGAACTGCACTTTATGATGTATAATACTGACTTCCGTGCTTGTGTGTGGGCTTAAATAAAGAATTAATATTTGAATAATTTTTTTATTAATTACGAACAAAAATTGTTATAATTTCTAAATATGTTAATTATTTCCTTTTTACCATTATTGTTGTTATAAGATAGCAAAATAAACATTTTTTAACCATAAACCAAAACTGTTAAAGAAAAGTATGTTTATTTGATGTTTCCAGTGCCTCTGATCTTATTACTATCAGTATAAACAATGAATATTGTTTCAGGTATTAATTAGTTATCTCTTACTGTATTCCAACCTAACAGCTGTATCGTTGACAGCCCGAGCTAGACATGGTGAGCTTCCTTTACCAATGCCAATAATTCAGAGTAAAAAAACACACAAGTCACATGTTATAATAGTTGCTGGACTAACAAAGGTAAGATATCAATGATGGTAAAGGAATATGACCATAAACCGTAGTATAAATGATCATAACATTTAACCCAACTAATAGAACAAAGTATTTTTAAAATATTTTTTTTAAATGCCAGAGAAAAAAAATCTAAATTAATTTAAATAACAAATACAGCACTATTTTTGATAGTGACAGTAATTTATAGTTATTTTAAGTTTTGCTACTTTGTTCACCCCTTAGAATCATCTTTAGACTTAATGGAAAATAAGGTTACTGGGATCTGTTCTTATGGTTTAGAAACGCTTTTTTTTTCAGTACGAATGCAGTTATTAATTAAAATTCAATTATAATATGGTTCATAATATGTTACAATATTTCATCGGCGTCAGATATTAATCATTTTAATTTATCTTCCCTCCTAGATACTTTTATTAGTAACAAATTTTCTGTGTGTCATAATTTATTATTGTTTTTAATATTTTAATAACTATTTCAGTATTATTATTTAATCACCATAATTTGCCCCGATCCTGACCTCAATATCAAATTTTATCCGAGTCTAGCCTTGCCTCGCCCTGTATCTCTCCTTCTATTTGTGTCTCCTTCACATTTAATATAATGATAGGGCACCTTTTTAGCCATAAGGACTCTTTTAGCAGAAACTATACCTCGCAAACCAAACTTCCTTTTCATTTCTGTTTACCTAACGTACATTAATCATAACTAGAGTTGGTTCTTCTTAAGCTTTACATGGTTAATCGGTAGAGCGCAGACAAATACGGGGAAAACGGGTGAACACGCGAGCCGACAGAAATGCGTCTCGGAAATAGGTGGCATTGACATTGATTTGAATTTTTCATGCGGTTTCGTGATTTGGTGTCATCTTCAGTACCAAAGTATAATTCCGCGCGGGCTGGTTGGTGAATAGTTAGTTGGTATTTGGCAAAATGCAATGCAAAAGGTTAGGTTTCCCGAATAAAATATACTGACTCAAAAATATAATGTAACACATGTCAACGGTATTTTTTAGCATGGAAGAAAATAAACCATAAATATCACATTGAAAGTGCACGGTACAAAAGAAATATAGACATTACCAGTTTACCAGTTATCCTTAACAATCAAACTACACCAGAATAGGTAAGTACCTACCTACCTATAACTATTTTTGTATTTACTTTTTTCCATGTGGTGTAGCCTTCATTACAACTTTTTATTTGGCACCAAATTTATCGTTATTTTAATATTAGTATTGCAATGTTAGTGAAATTTCGTGCGTATACGACAAAATGGCCGCTGGTGGTCGCCATGTTTGATATTTTTTTTATATAAAATACATATCGTTCATCAAGACTTTTAATGTGGTATGTCCAGTGAAATTTAAAAAAATGTAATTTTAGATACCTACTTAACATCTGGCCACCATATTTGTTTTTGCTTTAGAAAACGTATAGATAATCTTTAAAATTTATAATGGCTTTATCACAATAATTACTTTGGAAGATATTCATATTGCAATGTGAGAAAAACCGTTTCTTTTTCGGTACAACACAATGGCCACCATATTTGTTTTTCTTACACTTAATCAATTTTAAGTCACTCTTGGAATAAAGATAATAACGACCCATTTTATGAAATTGGTCCGTCCATCCCACGAAATATATATTATTAATGGCGCGTTTTATTACATAGATATGCCCGAAAAGCTTTACTTTACTCCCACTCGCAGGTGGGTAAAAATACAAAAATGATTAGGTAAGTTCTATATTGGTACTTCATTTGGTCCATGTGATGCGACGGACGTTGGTAAGGCCACTGAATATGGGCTTAAAAGGAACCAACTCTAGTCATAACCCAATCTCGGCGGGCATAACTTGTTAGCGTACTAACATTAATGAAATGCCGTTTCCTCTTAATTGATTTTATTAACTTAAAAACGAAAATTATGTTGATTTAATTAGTACTTTAGGTTTATCCTGTTAGGGAAGTTATTCATATATTTATTCTTGTTGACTCTACTTTATTTTCTATCTTGTTTTATGTTTAGGCGCTTAAATCGTTGAATTTTGTATTAACTAGTAAAGATGATAAAGAAGGGGTTAATATTGCGATCAAGTAATATTAAAAACAAGGTTTTGCCTATTTTGAATAGCACATTCATGTATTTAATGCTGAAACAAAGGTGTCTTCAAAAGCATTCCGAAAGCTCTAATGTTAGCACAGAAGAATATCTTTATGAATATTTTTAATTAACTACAACTCATCACCAGTATGTAGTAGGTATGTAAAGAAAAATAAGATGTGGTGTCTTTTTTATGTCAACTTGAAAGTATTCCCCTGCCTATTTCAATTGGGAAACACTGACCTAGCGTATGTTTTTATATTGTAAGGCCGGTCACAGGGTTAACTCATGCATAATTGAACATGTTTCGAAAACAAGAATTAGTAAGTAGGTTTAGCTTAGCATAAGTGTTCTATTTCATAACGGTAAATTATGTTCTATTACCGGACAACTATTAATTATACTCATGTATTTTAAGGTCTTACTTTTAAAAAATATGTTTTATACAGGGTGATTCCTAAGTTAATACTTCTTTTTAGCTATGTATAGAAGGCATTAAAATAAACAACATTTTCAAATACCTTTTTTCAAAAAACTTAAAAATAGGCGAGATACAGAAGTAAAAAATCTAAGTGCGGGCCTGGTCATCAAAACGTAGCCTGCTATACTTTATGTTGTTTGTCTTATCTCTTAGTAGTCATGCAATTTACGGGTCGGTGATGAGTTATTTGGCAATACGCTGCGTGTGTTTTTTTGAAACAAGTAAATTTTAAACTGGTGAAACGTGAAAATAGTAGAATTTGAAAACAATGAACTAGTAGATATGGTGCTAATTTAGGGTTAGTGTCGTCAAAGTGCGGCTGCTGTTTCAAGATTATACGCAGAACGCTTTCCCTTGCGGGCTCATCCTACACCCAGAAGTTTTCTTAATGTTATTCAACGGGCAAGTTAGGTAGAACCGTATTTGATTCATAGTGTAATAAATGAATGTAAGAACCTTATTTTTGAGTTTTTGAAAAAGGGTATTTAAAAATGTTGTTTATTTTAATGCCTTCTATACACAGCTAAAAAAAATGTTCAACTTAGGAATCACCCTGTATACAGGATATCCTTGGATACCACAAATAAACCTAATTTTTAATTTTTCGAAAAAAACTCATATTATAAAAAAAATTGCTTGTGGAAAAATTAAGATTGGTCATTAGAAAATTCAGTTTTTGTGTACAGGGAGGTCAATATAATTTTTTTTGTAAAACATAAGCTCAAAGTAGTATTAATTACACTAGCATTTTATTTAAAAAAAATTAAATCCAGTCCCCCTCATATCATAAATTTTATACGCGTGAATAATAGTCACCATTATATGCTTGTTGAATAATATACGAGTGTTGTAAAGAAAGGCAATTTACTGAACAATTATTTACATACAACTTTTCCAAATCTCCGGGTTAAAAAAAATATTGCCCTGCGGTTTTCACATTAATCCTTTTTATTTGTTCTTCTTTTTATTTAAGTTAAACAATGTATAAGTTGATAAAACAAAAAAACCTATTTTACGAGCCTAAAATGGTTAAATTCCGGTAAGCCAAACCAAAGTTAAGGGTATTTTTTAAAACTATTTTCGCCCCTCTTTCCCCTCTTATTTAAATAGTTAAAGCAAAAACTTAAAAACAAAAGTTATTCCGAATTTTTTATATATTGCCGCAATGCCACCTTTGATATGAGGATTTTTGAGAAAATCCTGGTTTTCGATTGGTCACTGTAGTTACCCCCCCCTAGCGGTTAACTTAGACATTTGACATTAATTTCCAGGGATTTTTCTTGATCACTTTTGTTATAAATATTTTTTCCCGCGCCCTTTTTAGTTGTATACTCGGTACGTTAGGAGGACCGTGTGTATTTACTACCTCAGGTTCCAAGTCAGAGGACGTTTTAATATGTCGTCGAATTTCCACTATTGGCGACAAATCTGACAAATACGATGTAGCGTCAGGCTCACCTCCATCTAATTCATTCATATGTTTTTTATATTTTTAAATTCAAACATAAATTTTCCGATTTTGAAAGGTTGCTTTTACCACCGCATCATATTTAAATTTTTGTTCGAATCATCATTTTATCAGTAAAAACCCAGGCTTTGTTTGGGTTTAGTCAGATAATTTGATTTTATTTATCTGAGCGAAATACCCAAACATATTTTTCCAATATGAATCCTTCATAATCATATAAAAAAAATTTAATTAAATTATTAAAATTAATATAATTTGCAATGATTGGTTTATATTTTAATTCTTCTGGATTGTTGATCTTATATTTCTAAAACAAATATTTTACACTTGTAGTATGATGACATGGAAACACCAGAAAACGTCACTGCAGCTGAATGTACTGTTCCAAGCAGCCTTAAAAACAGAAAAAGACTGGGCTGTTTTTTGCTACTAATGGCATTATGTTTTTTCTTCCTTTGGATTCCTTACTTAACATGCAATGTTTTGAATATTATTTGGGATGGCGGAATGAGCCCAGACCTTTTAGAATTTACGCAATGTCTGGGAATGTTACATTCCGGATTAAGTCCTTTTTTGTCTTTAGCTAGTATGGATCGAGACTGGAACAAGGGTAGGTATTGTGTAATTTAATTTTCACAAATATACCGACATATTATATGAAAGTCATAATTATGTCTACCTATCAAGCAACTATTGTAGTCATTATCTCCTTTTTGGTGTAATTTTAGATAATGTGGCTACATATGGCTATAAATACATATTTTCATTTGTTAGACATACAGTGAAAGAAATATCTATAATCTATTTCAGAAAGGTGTAGAGTAATAAAAGCTCATTAGGTATGCAAAGTGACAAGCTACTGTCATAATTTGGCTTTGATTTAATCGCAACATTTTTTTTTATCAAGTGCAGGTAGGTAATACCACCCGGGTTTGAGTCAATTTATGGGTTTTGCCTATTGTTATCCATTCATAAACACTGAAAATGGTGTGACAAAGGCGTACATTATGTACAAAGTAGGTATAAGGTACACTTATTTTTTATTAAACATTATAAAAAAATACAAAATACAAAAAATAACTTATACAGAAATTAAAGATTAAAAATTATAATATTCTTCGTCATCTGAGGAACTGTTATCGCCTCTTGAAGTTATAATTAACGCGTCGACAGTCCGACCGATCAGGTGGTCAAGATCCCACATTTTCTCCTCTTCTTTAATGGCATGATAGATGGACTACTTTTCGCCAGTTCTCTAGTGTCACTTCCTTAATGGCTTGATCAAACAGTAGCTTTTTATTTATTTTGGATGTCGCGTTGTGTCTTACTACAAATCCTTTTACTTGCGCCCATATACCTAAGTTCTATAGGATTTACTTCGCAATGATATAGCGGTACAAAGTTACTACAAGCTATATCTTCCATGGCATATACATAAAAAACGATGTTTGTGTTAATTGCTATAGCTATATATAGCTTGGGTAAATTATAAATAATTTAATGCACAAAATTTACCTGCGCCTATGGCCGACACCGAAATAGAGCCGAACTGAAGGGAATTTTCCATTTTATTACTCTACACTTTTCTTTCTGAAATAGACTATAACTGTGTAATTTACTTTCACACTACATTATAAGTGTCCCGTTTTTAAATTTTTTAGTTTATATCTACACATAATTTTGACAAGGTCTAGAAATAATATTTTACTTCAAAAAATTTTCTAAAACTTTGAAAGAATAGTCACTTCACTGATTTGCCATGTAACTAATCTCTTTCGGTTATTTACCTATTTAATTTTAGGAACATTTGCAGCGTGTAGAGGTCTTGATATTCTTCAAGAGCATAAGTCACCTTCATCAACAAATGAAGATGCTTTAGGGCCTTTTAATCCAAGACTTGTCAAGCCTAATAAAAAGGCCAACTATAATCGTCGCTCTTCTTCGGTAATTATATACTAATTCTGTGATCCGCAAGAAAAGTCCGCATCAAATGACATATTTTTTTATTATTAGGTATAGGTAAAAATTGAAAACGCAGTTAGTTTTTGGTTGCCTAAAAACCAAAAATGGCATATACTGAAGCAGCTGCACGACTTGCATTACCTGTCAAATTTGAAAATTTTGATCAACCCTCGTAGATTAACTTTTATACATTGATGTAAAACCATTTGCCTTTGCTTTATTTGTTATTCTTATGCAATTTTGTGTAAAATTTTTGTTTCTAATTATTTATTTTGCTTCAAAACCTCAAATTGTTATTGATCAGTATGTAATGTTTGATGCAAAGTTTATCTAATTACATCAGTTTTGCCAAAAACGACGTTTCTTATTTTTCTTAAGTTAGTACCTAAACAGATGTATAAAAAAAATATTAGGAAGCTTTAGTTGAAATTTTACTTAATTAATATTGGATCAAAAAGAATAAATATTAATCGCTCTAAACATCAGGGTTGATCAAATTTTTTAAGAAACTGCCAAAAAATAAAAATTGTATTAGACTGTGAAAATTTCGTACAGAGGCTAAAAATGCCTAAATAAACAACTTTCTCGAATAAAGTTTTTCGATATTTTGACAAGTAAGGGCATTTTTGAACCTATTTTATTAAAAATGTCAATTTGACAGGTAACGCAAGTCGTGCAGCTGCTTCAGTATACGTCATTTTTGGTTTTTAGGCAAGCAAAAACTAACTGCTTTTTCAATTTTTACCTATACCTAATAATAAAAAAATACTCCATTTGATGCGAACTTTCTTGCGGACACTGTATAAGCGAGGACGCTGGCTAAATCCCGAAAACCATGAATCATACAACTTTCGGAAATCTTTTTTTTTAGAAAAATGGCTGAAAATATTTTCAGGTTTCTAATACTAATCTGGATCTAAATTGGAGTAATACATCCTGAACCATTGCTCTTAAGCTTTTCAAAATTACAACACGTACGTACATTTAATAAGGCTTCTAGGAATATTAAGAAGTCACTTTAATTTTCTTAGTTGAGCATTATTATCATGTTCTCTTAGAAAAAAAAGGAGAAACTTAAAAAAAAAATTCAGCAATTTCTCTTAGCCATTTTGCTTGGAAAACATTTTTTTCAAAAGCTATACGATTAATGGTTTCAAAAATAAATCCGACGTCCTCACTTATTTGACTACCCGGTATCTATAACATAAGTCTCTGGGTCAGTCAACAGGAAATTATCTACTTTAAAATTTGCTTTTTAAATACAATCTTTTCATTATTTTCTTCAGACAGGTTATTGGAAGCTATTGTTTTGATCAAAGCAGCGAAACCTCTGTTTGTAAGTATACATATTTGATGGGTTTCAAAATTGCACATCGTGAAAAATGTAATGGTAGGTACAGAATACAATTGGATACTTGTTCTCCTAATACTATCTTCTGGGATCAATTGCACAAATTTGATCTTTTAAATTGAGTAGCAAACCTCTAAATTTTTTAAATTTTGACTTAAGGAATGAAATTGGCAACCAATGTTGAGAGCTTTAAAAATATTAAAAGCTATTTATATTAACATTAAATCAAAAAAAATAGCTCTTTAAAAATTGTTCATGCATATCAAAAATATATTATTCTTCGCATCTTCGTCCGTCCATGACAGTATTGGTAGGTTCCATTTTTTGGCCTATCGATGAACATATCTTTTAAGGGAATGTATTAAGTAAGCAAAAAATTCTTAGCTTTTCACCAGCGTTAACCTGAATACCCTTAGTTAATTCAATTTATTATGTAAGTGCAGAGTAAATAGGTTGTTATTGTGCGAGATTAGTACTATGCCTAAAGTAAATAAACAGAAAATTTGGAGAAATAACAGAAGAAGTGGACGCCATAAAAACCGCCTTGGCTCCCAATCAAATAATAATCGTTTCCTACCTGCATTAAAACCGCAGATAGATGCTGGTTTATCTATCTTGGGAAGCATAATTTCATTTCAGCCTAAACAGGAATTTTCTAAGAAAATAATGAAAATCTGATTAATGTTGATCAATTATTTTAAAGAGTGCACCAAACCATTTGAGTCAAAAGAAAGTTTGAAATAAATCCCTTTGTTAACGAAGAGGGAAGCACATTACAATATATATCCATTTATGCATTTATTAGTTATTTTTTAGCCTAGCATATAAATATATTTTTTATTTGGCCACTATTTGTAGGTAACGTGTGACAAACAGACATTTTCACTTCTTCTTTGTTCACATGTTTAACTTACTTTCAAAAGAGCACAAAATCCATTATAAGTTTATATTTAAAATCATAATTATTTCCTTTGTTTTTAAATAATTTCTTGTAAACTGACTCAACTGTTTTCTTCAAATGATATTAGTTTTTATATTGATTTTAAATCTATGAGATAAAATTAGATAGTGTTATATAATAATTTGGACCACAATGTATTTCTAAATCAAGTTTTTCCGCCCAACCTAATCTAATAACAAGCTCACAGATGAAAAAACGAAGAAAGTCACAACTACTTACATTTGGCAGTGGTGTCGTACTGTGGTTACAAGATACGAATTTACCCTGGGTAGTAGTATAAAGGTTTAATTTATGTTATTTATCAAATGACTGAAGCCTGAAGAAAACAATCACTTGATTTTTGCAAGTAAATTTTTCTACGCCCTTCCCCTAAACGCGGATTCCTTCTCCCCCTCCGATTTCACTTTTCTTCGCAAAGTCGTATTTCTTTTCTCTTCATGGATTACCAAAATAAACAAAGGTTAGTAAATTATGATAGAATATTATAATATAGTCCTGATAAATCTCTGATATTTTTAGTTTTGAAGATAAGGACAAAAATTTCCAACCCCCTCCCTCACACACGAATAATTTTGGGTTCATAAAAAATGTTTTGCTATTATTAAAAAATTGTATAATATGCCTTCGTAAATGTTTTAAATGATTTTTATAATTTTAGTAAAGATATATTGTCCTAGATTTAAATAAAAATGTTGAACTCATATATATATTTTCTTCAAATTGAAATTTCAAGTGTATTGAGACCTAAAACAGTTTAAAAAAATATGCGCCTTTGAACTCTATTTTGGTGAAATGACAATCTTGTGTGATTAATTTTAAAACTGTTCTGGAAACTAATAATTTGAAGGTGTATAGTTATTCAAAAGCTTCAAATTTAAAATAAGTCTGTTTAAATGTTTTACTTTTTTAATAAAAAATAAGAAGAAAAAATATACCTGTTTTTTATTTACCTACATATTGAAGTCGTTCTTCTAGTACATTTTGTGAGTACTCTCGCAAAATGGAGTCAAAGATACGCGAATCTTGATATGTCTACGTTCCATAACACAATTCACAACAAATGTATATTTTCCAGTAAATTTTTTAGTAGTAGGTATTGCTTAAAACATATTTTACCGCAAAGTTTATTTATTTATGGTTTTAAAGATATAGCCCCCCCGGTAATACTCGATGATACGTAATCCTATGCGGGCCATTATAAAATCATTAAGGATTTTATTAGAGGTAATTTTATTTTATAGCAAATTTTACAATAAAACGGAAAAAGTAAATCAAAATCTTCTCCAAAAAATGTTTAATTTTTAAAGGCCTAGAAAAGGATTGCTGTAGATGTTTCGAAGCCAGCTGGCCTCCTATCAGCATCAAAGGGAGCTAAAAATAATGTTACAAGTTAAAGACAGCCAGGTAGGCTAAGTAGTCAAAACTTACTTTAGGAGTCATTTAAAAGAGACTTCCTACCTGGGTTTTGTCAACTTGTAACGTTATTTTTAGCCCCCTTATGGTGCTGATGATGAGGCCAGTTGGCTCCGAAACATCTACTCATTCGCCCATTTAAACCCTTTCTAGGGCATTAAAAACTAAAAATTTATTGAGAAGATTTTGAGTATACTTTTTTCTAAATCTCAACAGCTTTACTTCGAGTCAGTAGACTTTATAAAAAAAAAAAAAATATGGTCCATAAGCTCTTTAATAATACAATAAAATTATGTAAGAAACTATTATATACGTATATGAAATGTTGACAAAAACTCCGGTGCCCTTGTGATACAGTGTTCAAATTCTATATATGATAGTTTTCCGTCACCGTCTACATCTGATTCCTCTACAACTTTCTCCGTGATTTGTTGTCTCTCTTCCACTGATAACTCTTGCCTAGTTAGTAAGGTGAGTGCTGTGTCAATATCTGATGGTCCTAGAAAGTCATCGTTATCGAAATCTAAAAAAGATATGCAATGATTTCTAAACATACAAAACAAAATATACTATCTTAAATAATCAACAATCACTTACCATATATTCTAAATGCATAAAATACTTTAATGTCTCTAGGCGCAGCTTCGCTGAATACTGATAGCATATCCAAAAAATCTTCAAAGGTCAAGTTGCCTTTTTGGTCTCTTGAGAAAACTTCTAGTATTCGTTTCTTGAAAGGATTTTCCTTAAAGTATAGTAAACATTATTGAGTTGTAAATATACAGGGTGCTAAAAATTCGTGTGCGTACATGGGGATATCAATATGCGCAAATATAAAAAAGAATATGAAAAAGTGCTTTTTTTCGACGTCGTAAAAACCAAAACAGAAAATTTCAGTTTTTTTATATCTTGAAAGGTATTTAGCATATTATATATAATTTTTTCTTTCCTACCTTAAGATAATCGTAGAGCTTTATTTTACCTTAAACTCTGGTAACTCTTCAATATACTCCACAGGGAGCTTAAAGGAATATGCTTCAGTTTTCTTCATTACCCTAGGCACCAAATCAGGCTTCATGTCCCTAAACTTTTTGTATACCCTAAAATTGCAGGGATTTTGTTATATAATATTTTCCTGTAGTGTAAGTAGTTAGGTACCTGCCTTAATATTTCTTTTCTCGTGAAAAATGTACAGTCCTATAAAATAAAATAATAGATTATAATAATAAGAAAAGCAGTAAAAAAATGTGAATGTGTGTCATTCCAACTGCAAGAATGCAAATAAAAGAAATAATATTTGAAGATGGTAAAATATCGTACGAGAACTTATACTATGTCCAGAGCGTTGCAAAAATTGTAATATCAATAAATGTTAAAACTCATTCTATACGTTCAAAAATTACTAGAAATAAAAATAATATAGAATTTATATTCTAAAGCAACTCTCAACCATTGAAGATAAATTATAAATAATTTAAATTGATATGCAAATTACAATGAGAGTTAAACAATGAAACATTTGAAGTTGTTGGATACCATCTGTAATACTTTATTGATTTTTGTTTAAACAATTGCGAAATTCCTTTAGACTTTAAATGTTTATACAGGGTGAGTATTTTAAAGTGTTACAAGGCGATATCTCGAAAACGATTTAAAATATTTTCTTGAAATTTTAGGGAGATAATGGGGAGATAGGGGGACATATTTGTACATGTTTTTGACACTTACCCCCCTTTCCCTATTTTGAGGGGTGGGGGTAACTTTGCAATTTTAAATGGGATTATGTACTTTTGTTTATTAAATATGAATCTACGTAAAAAACTGTATACGTATACAAAAAATTTTTTGATTTGCTGCCATGGTTACGGAATTATGATTTATTTTGTTATAAAAATTTAAAAAATTAATTACCATTTAATTTCAACTAATTTATCGTCTATCATGCTTAAGACGATGTTCGAAGTGTCTTCCTTCAACTTCCAAACACTTTGTCACTCTTTTTCTAAATGAATAACGTACCCCCTGTAACATATCAGGTGTCACTAATAAGCAGGCAACGCGGATTCGGTCTTTCATATCATCTAAAGTTGTAGGTGCAGTCGCCATCACTTTGTTTTTGATAAAACCCCAGAAGAAAAAGTCAAGGGGGGTCAAATCCGGGGACCTAGCAGGCCAGTTGATCGGACCAGCTCGACCAATCCACCTGTTTTCAAACAATTCGTTTAATTCATTACGGGCCTGTATCGCATAATGTGGTGGAGCTCCGTCCTGTTGAAACCACATGTTAGGATTTATCATTTGGTTTAATAATAGGGGTAATTGGTTCCTTAAAAAATCTGTGTACATTACTCCATTTAAATGACCTTCAAAGAAATGCGGACCAATAACTCTATCACCGATTATACCACACCATACATTAATTGACCAAGGATGTTGATTTGGCACAGTTCTCATCCAATGGGGATTTTCGGATGCCCAGTAGTGCATATTGTGTCTATTTACCTTTAAAAAAAAACCTGGCCACAATTATGGAAATTAGCCTCGTCAGAAAAAACAACATTATTTAGTAACCTGTTATTTCCTTGCATTTCTCTTGTGATCCAATTGCAAAAGGTAACGCGATTTTCAAAGTCTTGACTATATAGCTGGAGTGTAATGTGGTATGGATGAAATTTGTACAAGTGCAATATGGTCATAACTGATTTTTGACTTATTCCAGCATCTTTAGCAAGCTGCCTGGAACCTACATGCGGGTCAATAAATGTCATTCCTAAAACTCCAACTGCCCTATTTTGATCTGTCTTTGTTCGCTTCAGAACTCTTGGCTTCGTCTTTAGACTGCCAGTAGTACGACTTCTGGTTTCCAGCCTTTTAAATGCCATGTGCGATTTCGGGTTCGTAGGAAACCTAGCTCACACTAGTGCAGCTTGTCTGTAGTTTTTTCTGCACTCCCCCAAAATTAACAACATATCAACTTGCATACTAAAATTCGCTTCCATGTTTATTTGACCACACAGAAATAAACGTTAACACATTAAAAATATTAACTGACTTACGTCAAAACAAAACCACGCATTTCCATGGAAACGAATAATAATTTTAAAATAAGTGAACTTGATTTATGGGATTATTTTATTAAAATTAAATGGTAATTAATTTTTTAAATTTTTATAACAAAATAAATCATAATTCCGTAACCATGGCAGCAAATCAAAAAATTTTTTGTATACGTATACAGTTTTTTACGTAGATTCATATTTAATAAACAAAAGTACATAATCCCATTTAAAATTGCAAAGTTACCCCCCACCCCTCAAAATAGGGAAAGGGGGTAAGTGTCAAAAACATGTACAAATATGTCCCCCTATCTTCCCATTATCTCCCTAAAATTTCAAGAAAATATTTTAAATTGTTTTCGAGATATCGCCTTGTAACACTTTAAAAAACTCACCCTGTATATTACTTCAGTTAGAAAAATTAAAAATTTAAAATAATGAAATTAGATGAGACCAGTAAATGTTTTATGGAATTCGTTGATTATGTGATAACGCTAGTGATTTTACTCGTTAATGCATTACGAAGAACCCGATTTTAAAATCCACCAACGCTTTTGTGTATTTTCAAATCGGGCATTCCATTTAATATATTTACTCAAGAAACGATTTGAACCAAATATATGAAATGTATGGCTGTCTCCAAATATCAACGTTAATGGAAAGAAAAGTTAGAGATAAAGTTGTGAATCTGTCTTTTGCATTAGAGTATACAGGGACATCAAAACAATGGGTTTCCATTCCTGTCGGTTTGTCTTCTGCATTGGAGTTGATTCGTACTAGATGGAGAAACCGCGTTTTCCCTACTTATTTATTCTTAAGTAAGTCTAAAAACGCGATTTTTGGAGTTGCTTACGGACTATGGCTTTCCGTAGAGTCCTAATAAGTTTAAAAGTTGTTTTTTTATTAATTTAGAGCTGCCATTAATAGAAAATAATTCCGAAAGACGACCTATCTACACCAGCGAAAATTACTGCATATTTCGCAAATAAAAGGTGTATCTGAAAGTCTGTTACATGAGAAACACGGTGTAAGAATGCACCTTCTCAATTTGGAGAAATTAGCAGAACTTTATTATCTTTTTAGGGTTCACATATTACGTTTTATATTATTTGGAATACTGCCAACAGATCCAGTTATTAATCTTAAATAGTGATTACCAAAATATATGTTTATGATCTAATTCACAAATCATCCTTTCTGTAAGCAAACTCAATCCAAAGATACTAATAATTCACTTTACATACCTGGTAATTAACTAGTTGTTGATCTGTGAATGTAATTAGCTTATTTCCCATTGTATCACTAAGTAGGACACGAAACTACTGCATGCCAGCTATGAGAACATTAAACACAGGGGGCGGCTCTGACAAGATAGGTGCGGTTAGTGAGGTCGGATTAATTAAACAAATATATCGATCAGCCCAGGATGAGGGAATAATTAACTAGCACAAGTCAGAATTATTAGTATACACAGTAAAAAAATGACACAAGGTGTATTGGCCCTTACTCAATTTTTCTGAAATTTGTGGGGTGTGGAGGTGATATAAGAAAAATATTGAACGGCAGTAGAGTTCTGTCTCGCATTGTCTTTATTTGTTTTAAATGACAACACTGGTAAGTATCTCCAGTCGTCTTCACCTCAAGATACTTACTAGTTGAAACGTTGTGGTTCAAAACAAATAAAGACCATGCAAGTCCAAAACTCTACTGTCGTTCAAACGTCGCATTGTATCCAACCTTCAAGAAAATTTTTGTTACATCTCAATTTTTCAATTTAGCAAAATATCGAAATTTTAAAAAATCCACTTTTTATTAGTTAAATGTATTTATTGATTACATTACAATTTTTCTAAAAACATGGCATAATAAAAATTATTAATTCAGCACAATTTTAAACAAAAATATTAAAGGACCAACGATTTGTCATTATATTTTTACCCATAATATCCCTTGATTTTACGACTTAATATCATCACAAAAATTTACACCTGTTGATTTTCATTAATATCCTCTTTTAATTGAATCCCAGTTTATGTACCCCAATCTCATCGTGTGTTACCATTTTATTAAAAAAAAAAAACAGGCTGTATTAAAATATTTCAAATGATTTTGAGAAATGTTCAGCCTAAGCAGTATTTATTCAGAAGTCATTGTAGTCCTTTTAAATGGAAAACTGAATATTAATTATTTTTCTTTAACTGATAGAAATAGGATTCTAGAGTTTAGAGCAGAGTAGCTTACGTCCTGATACTTTTAATTGTACGGGGTAGTGCAAAAAATCTAAATTCATGTAAATTTCCGAAAATTTAAATTTTATATATTATCTTACATTCAAATTTAACTCAATTTATTCGACATGTAACACGAGGTAACAAAAAAAACTACTTTATTTGTAGTTCTTACGCTTCTGTCCACATAGCCAAATATTATCAACCTTGTTTGATAATAATATATCACATAATATTTTAAAAAATGTGTTAATGGAAAATCGCTTTAAAGAGACGAGAGACCTATACAGTGTGCAGGTAACTGTAGGAGGTGGTATGTGGTGAACTCTTCCCTAAGTTTTATCTAATTCTTCTCGGAGAAGTAATATATCGAATTAAATACAATTTGGTTACTCCCAATCGATATAATAAATTTTTTAAACTTATTCCAAAATTGCAGATTACATCGGCTATGGCCGTCGAAGGTCAGAGAGTAGATAATAAACGTAATTGGTAGAAACAGATTCAATATTCCCAACGTCATGTCGAGTGTCTTAAGCTTGTAACGCACTTATGCCAAGCTTGACGCGGTGAAATATGAGGATAGGAATTTTAGCATTGACGACGAGCGGTGCTTCGCTTGTGTACGTACCCAAATCTATACTTTACCACATGCAATATATCCAAAGCATCGTTCTTTGCAGCGCATAAGTGCGTTTCAAGCTTAAAGCTCGCAGTACTGATGTTTCCTTCTTAATTCCTCGACTAAAAGATTAAAATAAAATAAATATTTTAAAACAATTTATTTACCATACAAGTTACCTTACATAATTCTTAAGTATAACAAGATTAACTTCAAATAGCATAAATATTTTTAAATACAATAGGCTTTAAGCATAACGGTAACGGCAACTATTAGTTTAAAGCGCAGAAGGCCTAAGTTTTATTGAAAATTTTAAAGTTTAAGTATTATACAGTAGTAATTTAATATTTATATATCACCGTATTTAAAGGTTGGTGTTTAAAGGAATTGGAATTTTCTAAATATGTTTAAATACTAACAATATACATTTATGCAATTTTAAGGCTAACCATACCGGGTATCCCATTGGTACAATTAAATAAAATTAAACATTTTTGTTTAGAGATGCGTAAAATATATACAATTGCTCCGAACTTTACTTTACTTCTTAAAATATATTGAAAGTTGAAAAGTTAATTTTCTCCAAACTTTAATATGGGTTAAACTGCATTTTATAACATTTTTTCTATACTGTAGTGAAAAACATTTTTGTCGTAAATAAAATTAGAAACGAGAAATTTAAGTTTACTGAAGTTATTTCTATCTTTGATTTTTCAATAGCTAAATAAAATTCTTACTGTTTTCAGTTAAAATGCGAAACTCTTAAAAATGAGTAAAAACGCTTATACAATATTACTGATGAAGATTGTGAAATTGTAGGGATTACTAAGCTTTAGAAATAAAAACAAATTAACACATCATTATTGAATAAAATGGTCCAAGCCATTTGCACCAAAATGAACATAAAGGTGCTCCACCTTGTCAAAATGTAAAAAATGTCCAATATAATATTCCAAAAATTAATACTTTCTAATTCTCAGAATAAAAAATTTCATATTATCCACATGTCCCTTTAAAATAATGTACCTTAGTCGAATTATCTTTATGGTAAGATGCTCTGTAAATAATCACCATAATTTGAAAAATAGGCCCGTTATGTCTTCCTGAAATTTATAAAAACATTTTACTCTAATCAAAAGTGAGTTGCGCTTCATTGGGATACCCTATATATAGCAACGAGGTAATTGTGTTATTTTTTACCTTCTCTTCAAGCATCTCATATTCTTTTTATCCACAAGAAGTATAGTTTAAAAATTTCCAGGATGTCAAGAGAAGTCCTTTTCCAAATTTAGCACCAGTTTAATTAATATCTCTGTAAGGTTTTAGCAACATTTAATCAATACCACCATATTTTTTTATTTAAAGGATTATCTGGCACGCTTAATGCGATATTTACTATTAACAACAATGATTTTTGTTATTGTGACCTAAAAGAATTTTTTTTCTCTAAGCCTAAGAAGGATCACAAAGAAATTCTGGAATTAATAAGTCTATTCCGCTTAAACCTGACGTGTTTTTGCTGTTTCTAGCTTCATCAAAGCCATTTTATGATAATTAATATCAATTTTTGATATTATGTTGGCGAATTATTAAGAAAAGCTCTTGAAGAGGTAAAAAATTACACCAAACACCATTTTATATTATATATACAGTAAGTATATCCAAAAATTAAATGAGTTAAAGATGTTCTATTTTTAGCTAAACACTTATCACAAATTATTTATTCTTAGTCGCTATCTACGATATAAAATAGATTTGTACTTGACTTTTATCGGTTATCAAACCCAAAGCATTTCTTTTTAACCCATCTTTTGTTGAACAAAAATAAATTGAAGAAAGAAGAGAATCAGTGCCAGATACTGATTTTTTTTCAAAATACTTTTTTAAAAACCAACATTTGTGCACTTCTACTAATTTACTTTTTTAAGGTATAACTAATGAAGTACTTGAAAAATCTTAAAGAGTCTCTAGTTAAAACATATTTTACTATTGCGCTGGGGCTGTACTATACTAGACGATTCTCAAAAGTAGCTTTAAATTGTGCATTTATTATAAGAAAACTGGTAGATCAATTAACTTACCTGGAAGGAAGATAGATCAACATTATCCTCTCCATCCCTAATTAGATATTTGTAGTCAACACATCATTACTTAAATGGAAAACCCTTTAAAGGAACCTAGATAAAAGTTGATTGACATAATCATTCCTCGATGTAGGTTCTCTCTATGCTTCATTATGATTTTTACTTCTTAGTGAATTATATTGCAATTTTTTGGATGGATATTCAATATAATGGATGGGTATGGTATGAGGGTTGTCGAAGATGATTGGATAATTTTTATCAATCTTCCTTTCTGGTCAAGGCAATTAATCTAATAATTACTCCTTGCATCTTAGCCATTCCTCATTAAATACTTATAGATGTATGAAGTATTTGTGATATAATTATGTTTTTAACAACCTTACCGCAACATTTTATACTCTGCACGCTTAAACTCTAATCTATCGATATCGTTCGGGTTCAAAATTGTTATGAACCATAGAAAAAACCTACATCGAGGAATAATTACGTCAGGCAGTCTTTATCTGGGTATCTTATAAAGTTATACCATTTTAACGTAATTAAGAGTGTTTACTACAATCATCTGCTGAGAGACCGCGGAGAAGAAATTTATAATAATATTTTTTGATGACAAATACAAGCCAAATATCTTCATTAATATTTTTTGGGAACAATTGTTGATTAGTATGTCGATCCCTTTTGAAAATCGACCAGTATATCTTTATAAGCTTTAATTAAATCTCAATTTCTAACAGTCTGTAATCATTAAAAACTATAAAACTTTAAGTTGTTTGCTTGAAAGCAGCTTTGCATACGCCATCACATTTGAAATTTCAGTTATTTTAATTTTATCAAAAAATTGCGTCCGCAATTTTTAAATTAAAAGCAGAATATTATATGTTAGTCTGTATTAACATGACTAAAAAATGTGTAGCGGCGTTTAGACAAAATGTTTTTATTGAAAAAATTTTATGCCTCTCGAATCTCCTGCTTTTCGTACGAATTGCTGCCAATTACACAGAGAACACGCTGAATTTTTCCCAACCAACTTCGAGCATAAAACTTATTAAATTTTTATATCCTGAGGATTTCTATGATGTCATGTTTCACTAAATATTAATCCCAGACTGATTTTTAAAAAAAGCTACATTTTTACGTCGACTGCCCATGTTTAACGCTTTCTAAATTATAAAAATATCTACTAAATATGGAAAAATCAATCACGCATTTTTTTTAATAAAACTAGTTTTTTGTCTCTAAAAGCGGAAGCCCGAATAAAAATTAAAGGTAAATTATTTAATATTATACCCTCTATAAAGAACCTAGATTGCATTTCAAATTTCAAGAATGCTGTATATAATTGTCTAATAAAATAATCTTTCACTTCCACCATCAGAATCTAGTAATAAAAAAAAAAGAGAATAATGAAAATATTGAAAAATATTTATGTTACGTTTCTTAACAATTATATTTCTGATATGGATTTTTCGTAAAAATAGGGTTATTTATCTTATTACTTAAAAATTAAATATTGTAGCTCATGAAATTTTTCACCTTTAATATAAATAATTCAATATCAATTTATAAACAGTTTTTACCCAAATATTAATTAAATATGTGAATTAAAAAATATGTTTTTTTTGTTGTATAATTGATACAAATACATTGGCAAGCAATCCTTTATGTGTGCACTTTTAAAAAAGAATCCCACAAGATAGCTTAGGCTAAAAACTGAATAAGTATTGAATTATTTATAGTGTTCGTAGTATTGTGTATCATGAATTAATCTTATATTCTTTATTTCACATGCGAATGCCGATCAAAAAATTGCCTGCCAGACAGATATGAACTGTAATTATTTCTCGTCGCCATCCCAGGATTAGACTATTTTATGTACTCTCTTGACTAATTTTTTATTACCAAACTTGGTATTCCATATTCCTAGCACTATTGACTACTGCTTGTACACAAGTATACGCCGACGATGTTTCTTAATATACACATTGAACAATTTGGTATTCTGACGACCGACGATGGGTAATTTATGTAATTGTTAAAAAACGTTTTAGAAAAAATTAAAAGACTTGCTTAGGTTTCAATGCGAATATTTATATTGAAAAGGGTTCCATTTTTTACTTGACCTTTCTTACAAAAAAACTGCTTCATTAAAGTTTACAAGTTTTCCAAAGTATTTCTTTAGAATGTTTATAGTTTTAACATTAAGGAAGAGCCTTGCAACCTAGTAATTTAAAACCTGGATAATATTCTTACAATACAGGGAAGACTAGGGATGGTTAAGCCAAAGGGCAGGTTAACAATATTAATAAATATATGCAAGATTGACAGAATGTAATATCTATTAATATATTAAATTTAGCTTCGTTATTAAGCTCAAAATCACCTTCTTAAATTTGAGATTCTTATGTGACCAAACTGAATACTTCGTTTCAAGAATATAATGTCTAGGCACTCAAGGACCGTCTAAGAGAATCACTGACTTATTTGTAAGCCATATTAAAATCTAGAGATATGTAATGCTGAAGATTCCAATAAGAATTATTTTACAGCCTTAATATACTATACAATGTAAGATGGTAGCAAATTTTTTTTTGAACTTCAATTTCCAAATTTGTGTATGTTTCTGTTCAAATTAAGTAAGTTATTAGTATTCGTTATTTTGTTAACGTCATCTATAATCCAGTAGATAAATAAAAATTTAAAAATTGCTCATTAGTTCCACCTAAACTACTTTTAAAATAAAGTATTTTTCTGGAGCATGTATTAATTTTGGACCCGACAGGTTTGACTAACATGTTGTCATTTGATACTACAATAATATAAACCAAAAGTTAAAAAAAAACATTTAATACATCGTAGGCATAAAACTACTATATAGAAAGAGGACGCAATGCGGAGGACACTAGGGGGCCCACGGCTCAAAGGGTTGTTCATGCATTTTTAAGTCAAGTTTAATACGAGAACTATAAAAATGCTTAAGTAATAATATACGAATAAATAAACTAAAATATTTTAAAGTTTTTATATACCAGAATTTATTATTGAATGAAATTGTAAACAAGTAATGTTTACGGCGCAACACCTTTTTTTCCAAATAAAGTTATTTATGCTTAACTAAGTAAGCAATTTTGAAGGGCCTAAAAATAATTTTGTTCGCGAAGTTCCGCCACTCTGATACAGGGTTTGTATTCTAAGGCCCCTTGCACTGCACTTACAGACTTACACACAAATCGATTATCTACTTGGGCTTTACATATTACAGGCCCAAGACAAAATATTTATTGTGTTATACACCAATTATTATTTATTATTATTTAAGACTTATCGATTTGAATTTTAATTATAAAACTGTAAGTAACATAAATCTCGGTGTTTAGTCTTGTAATCTTGTAGCTTTTAATGGTGTAAAAATGTCAAAGTAAAAATAAATCCCTTTACAACATTACAAGTTTGTCTGATATGCTTCGAATATTTGTAATTGTTAAAAATTAATTATTAAATATTTGAATATGCTTAAAGCTAGCTTTTCAAATAGTGCCAACTAGCCATTAATAGTTTTTAGTAAAATATTTAACAATTTCATTTACTGCATATAAAAAAAAATTCTGAAATATTGGTATAACCTACACACGACACTTTTTACTAAGCATTTTTAAAGGCCGTTCTGGAAAAATATCAATAGGATTTTTTTTTTTACTTTTAAGAATTTACATTCACTTAAGCTAATTAAGGAAGGCAAAGGTCTGCTAAAATCTTCGATTATGCTGTATGTGACATGAGGAAAAAAATTAAGAAAAATACATGCACTGGAAATGATAGAAACCCATAAATGTTGAAGGAGACCATAGAAAGAAAACAACAGGTAGATCGCTGACAGCTTCAGAAAAATGCGGTGTGAATACGGTTTAGGGTAATTTTTTTAAAACTAGTATTTTATGTTGTCCACCCTTTTTTTCTATAGCTTACCTTACTTCACAATTAATGCTCGTTAATACCTTTTGGGACGTTAGCATTCTGCTTTTTGTTAATTATCTATGAAGGAGACTGATAGACTTTAATAAGCAAAATTTGAATAAAATCTGTAAAAGCGTTTGTTAAACATATTATAAAAAAATCTGTATATTTGAAAATCTTTAAAAATGCTTAGTAAAAATCACTTATGATAAAAACTTTACAAAAAATAGTCGAAATATTAGAACCAACTGGATCCGCCACCTAGTTTTGATCCAATTCCGCCTATACCTTTTCCCAGGAAGTTACTAACTCTTCCAGCGACCATATTTCCAACGTTTGACAAGGGATTTCCTTCTTCGCCTCCGAGACTTTCCATTAATGATCTGCTTCTACTGTCGGAGTCATCTTCACCCATTTCTAATCCCCTAAAATCATAAGTTAGAGCATATACAATCATTTTTATAGATCGTCCAAAAAGTGTAGAATACTTTCTTAATGATTTCTTGTGCCGGAATCAAATAATGCAACAATTTTTATTGCGTGCATGCGTATGTATACCAGTGGTGTAACAAACATCCCCGCAGACCCCGCACTGGAGGAAAGCGCGGCTTGCCGAGGGACACACACACGTTGCCCGGGTTTCATTCGATAGTTCATGGTTCATAAACGTTATTAAACTTTACTAAACATGGTTGCTATTTTTCCCAAGCTGTTTCTTTTTCTTTTTTCGTTCACCTTTCTAATAATATTTTTAATCCTCATGGTAATAAAAATCAAATATATATTTCCATCAGGTTTTACTTCATGGCCTGAGGATAGGATTGATTTAAATTTTATTTCGTTCCATTTTTCCTCAACACTGCCCGTTTTTCAATAGCACATAAAATAAAATTAAAACCTATTTTATTTCAGAAAGTACAACAGAAATTGCAGTTTTGGCAAACAAACGAGAGATCAACGATTCGAACCCAGGTGGAAACATAAACTTGTTTTCTATGGAAAGAAGAAAATTATAACAAAACAGGATGGCGACGCCATGGCATTAAGCCAGAATACGCAGTAAAAAAACAGGTAGCAAGCGCCTAAGCAGTTAGCGCCAATGTAACAGAAGCCAAAGCGAATGACTGATGACGTATGAGAAATAAGGTATGAAAAATGACGAGTGGCAGCTGACAGAGAGATCTGACGTCATAGATCTTAAAGTAAGATTTACACAAGGTGGAGTGGATGTAAAATATATTAGCATACACTACTACAGTTTGTGAGCATTATTAAATAATCGGGAAATAAAAAAACCCGTGAATCATTTACGAGTAAACCATTTCAATTAAGATTTATTAATATTTAAATCTTGTTAGGTCCTAAACGATCATTAAGAAATAACCAATTTTTTGTTAATGCCTTACCCATCACTTTGACCCAAAGTTAAAGCACATGTTGCTTCTTCGGTTTGCATTCTTTGAGCTATTGTTTGGTAAGCTTTGGAGTTTAGCTTATCTTCCATAACGCCGTGAAGTTCGAAATCGGAGTATATTTTCTGGAATAATAAAAAATTATATGGTCAAATTTAAATTATCGACGCTGGAAAGCAAAATATGTTAAACCATAATCTCTTCATGTTTATGGAAGACAAAAATATTAATATCCTTATAATTTATTCAATTTAAAAATTATTATTAACTAGGCGTATTAGGAGAAACTTTCGTTTTCTTAGTTAAGCCCTCTAGTGGCCCCCTGAGAAACTCTCTCTCCGAAATGGATTCCGAGATAAAACAGACTACCTGGTACAGTAATAATAAAACTGGCCAATTATTAATTCCTTGTATTTACACTTTTAGCACTTTTAGAAACTATTAAATAGGGGATTTATGTTTTCTTACCTTTACTATATGAGCAAGGCACGTACATTGGTATGGATGCAGGGTATGGTCCAGTCGTTCGGACAACCAGTTGCAAATCATATTCATCTGACCAGTATACCACTGTTCAAAGAAATTGAGTATCCACAACTCGTCTGTCACTTTACCTCTAATTTGTTCCATGCTATTACGTAGGAAATTTACGTAACTCTGTCCAACGTCTTTACCAGATCCTGATACATTCTGTACAATAAATATAAAATAATTTAGATAAGAAGAATTTGTATTGTAAATCATTTATTTAGAAAATTACCGATTTTATAGATTGGATGTAATCCAAAAGTTAAACTGAGAGTAAAGTAATTTAACAATACTTACCGTGAAACTCAGTATGGACCCAATCAGACTACCTTCATCATACCTAGATAACTTGGAAAGTGTTGCTTCCAAAACTGACATCAACTTACTAAGCATTCCTTGATTCATATTGGCTAATGTTTTATCGATCTGGTCATCTATCTTTGTATGGTATTGATGCTAAAATCATATCGATTGTTAGGGTACCACTTCTATTGTATATACATATTGTTGTAATGAGAATTACCACGATACATATTTACAAATTTTGCAGGCTGGATTACATCAAGCTTTAAAATATGATACCAACCCGAAAGGACAGATCACTTGTATGGTACCAACTGGATGTCGCACCATGCCATAGTACGAGGGATGTGAAGGAATATCTAAATAATATTTTTAATGAATAAGTTATCGACAGATATTCCAATCGTTTCTGGCCTGCTAGGTCTCCGGGTCTGAGCCCTCTAGATTATTTTTCTGGGTCTACTTAAAACAGAAAGTATACCTAGAAAGAAAACACTTACCAAATCAATACCATCAACAGCACACAATTTAAACGATTGGTTCTTTGCATCCAAAATGACATTTACCATAGCACACATTTCTGATGGTAGAATATAATCGGTCGATAGAAAGGTGACAGATTTTTTAAGCCACTGATGAAAAGCTGTCTCAGTCCTCTGGATACAGGATTCGATCATATCACAGGCCATCAACTTAAGTCTTTGTTCTAGGTGTTGGCGGAACTCTGTATCAGGCCAGTGTAGATCTCTAATAAATGATTGGAGAGCGTCAAGTTTCCAGAAAAGGTCTTCTGAAGTAGCACAACCATTCCTATAATGCAGAATTTGTACGGAAAATCGAAAGAAATCAAATAATATAATAATTATATAATTGATTAAATAAATGTAGGTCATGGTGAGAGAGGACGACAATCTAGCACTAGCATTGTATATAAAACAATAATGAAAACGTTGTATGATGTTAAAAATGACCATAAATAACTATATAAAACAGTCCACCAATATCTTACCCTTTGATTTCCCATCTTTCCTTTTCAAATCCCTTGTGGATGGACTGGGCGATCGATGACTCCATAAGATCAACATATCTTACTACCAAAGGAGCGAAGGTATCTCTTAAATGTTGGTGGAAGCGGCCATTTTTTAAATTATCTGTAATTAAATTAGAGTTGATGTATGTATCATCTATTTTAGTTTTTACCATAACTTTTGCCAACTAAAAGCGTATATGTCTATTGTATAGTAGATTTTTTGAGTACTTTCACACTCTGGAGTTAAAGAGAGCATATTGTTAAATCTCATTCCTTACTTATAATAACCTAAAAATAAAACATTGATTATTATTTATACTTACCATCAGCTCTTAAATAGTCATTAAGAATTTGGAACAGAGGAAATGAATCCCATGTATCTGCTGCTTGCTCTGCAAGAACTCTATCCATATCAACTGCGAAAAGGGACCAAAATATTTCTGCGTGTTCAACCAAAAGGTCACTGAACCAAGCGAAAGCCTGTATAGATATAAAAATAGAGTAAATTTTCTAACAATGACTGCGTGGAATAATTGAAATTTATTTTTTCATGGCTATCAACATAACATTAATCAGTTACCATTAACCAGTTCAGTAGAAGGAACAACATTGTTTGTTGGTTTGTGATCCACTTAACAGCGTATCACTAACCACCACAGATACCAATTCAAAAATATACTATAGTCTTAACAACTGACCAATATTTCATTAAAAGCTAAGTTATGTTGCCTTTAACCTACAAGTGGCTATTGATAAATGATACCATTTATGTCGAAATTCTACAATACAATTTTTGCTTTAATGAATTTGAATTACTAAAACCTTTTGTATAATAATATAATTATTTGTGCCCGCAAATATTCCCTAAAGCATTATTATGAATAATTTTAGTATAAGCAAAAATTTGACTATTAGAAAGCTTTTGGGTAGTTTACACGAATAGTATATCTAGAAAAATATTTAAATAAATGATATAAACGTATAATATCATGATGTTACCTGTTAATAGTAGTATTCACCTAAGCAAAAATTATTTGTATAAAAAGAAACTATTACACAGCATGCAACATCATCAGGCGCAGACTGATAGTACTTTATGCACACCAAACAGATCACTTTTCAATCATAAATTTGACGATATTAATATTGAGTTACATAAAGATTTTAAACAATAAGCAGTTAATTTTGATTGTGACATAAATGACTTTTCTCATAATAAAAGTGGTCAGGTTACCAACATTTTCTGTCACTGTCATTGATGTCACAATCCAATTGTTTGGTTAGTCAATGATTACATACAATCTTGATGCAACCCAGCATCAGTAAGGTATCTTATTTATTACTATTTTATATTTTCCGAAAATTAATGTTTTATTGATTAATTACAGAACAAAGTACAAGATGGAATATGATTATTTAAGAAAAAGTTTATTATGAGTTTGATAGAGTTAATTGTCTAAAGCTACAGGAAACTTGTATCTGGTAGACGACTGGAGATACTTGCCACGTTGTGATTTAAAACAAATAAAGACAATGCAAGTCCAAAACTCTACTGCCGATCAAACTTGTATCTTGATTCATAAATTTGAACGTCATAAAAGTAATTTTTTTAGAGGATCAAACTCGTAATTTATATTTATTTTTAAAATGAGGATTCAATGTTTATTTCCTGTATAACCCTTATTGTTTAATGTTTACAATTTCCTCTAATAATGTTCTTTTTAAATAAGTATCGTGTAGATGCGTTTTTGTTTGTTTGCGTTTAAAACCTATAAAAACGGCATATTAGTTTTTAAATGATTTAAATTTTATATAAGTATATTGACTGTATAAAAAAATATGTTGAAAAGTGTCACATGAAAAAACTTTTCACATAAGAATGCAATAGTAAACAACACACTACATTTAAAAGCAAGATTGTTTGGCCACCCAGTGTAGTAAAAGTTTAATAAATATGGAAAAAATTATATTAAATATATTATATTTTTTAAATTTCTACAGATTTTTTAGTATGGTATTATGGTACCTAAATTTTTAGTTTCACAAAACAAACATTAACCGTGATTAAAAAAAAATTTATAAATAAAGTTTCAAGTTAACATTTAGATTTTCGAAGAATTGAACTTGGAAAAATAATTATATTTTAGAATATTAAAAACCATTTTTTTTATTTTTATACAAAACTTATTAAACTTTTAGTGTATAGAAACATGGCATGGGTATATTTGTTAAAACACGTATAAATGTGAAAATTCAGTTCAGTCGGCACCTGGGATCTAAAAAAAAATCTAAGTATATTATGGTTCTTTACATTTTTACTGGGATAAATAAGTCCAGGACCGATGTAAAGAACTTTAGACAAGTGAAAATAAATTTATTTAAATACTTTAAAAAATGTAGTTGAGTGAGTCAAATATTTTCAGTTTGACTGTGTTTAGTATTCATAAATATAAAAATTTAATAATATGGAATTTTTGCAAATAATTTCTTTTCTGGCAATAGCTAATATTAAATTTAGATTAAGCTCGTGTTAACGTTTTATAAAATCTTTTTGACGATTAATTTTTACTTGTCCAAAAAAAGACTAACATCAATGGTCATTTGTTGCATTTTGCTTATTTTGTTGAATTATTTCCTTATAAATATAATATATTTATTAAACATTGTAATAAATAATAAATTTTAAGGACGTATTCATAACTATATTATTGACCACTGATTACTGTAACGGTAGGCAACGAAAAAATTATTAATAGTATTAATTTATTTGATATTTAGTTACTTGGGAAACATCGGAGTTTCTATTTTGTAAAAATCCATTTTAATCAGTGTCAGTTTGCTTATTAACCTGAAGTACGTTTTCTTGTAGAGATATTTTACTATATTTTATGTTGTCTACCGTTACTATCGGGAAAGCAAAATAAAATTTTATGCTATATTTTGGTCGCAATATTTTAATTCAAACCGTAATTACGGAATTTTCTGATTTAATATCATAATAATTAAATTCCATAAAACGTTAAAAATATATTACAGAATGTACTTGACACTAGCTTTGGTTCATTAATATAAATAATTTTATTGACTGATTAATCAATATCATTATTAACAAATTTCAGAACCCCCTGAAAATATCGGAATTACCTATTTTAATAAATAGTTATTTCCTATTTTTATAAATAAATACATAGAATAAGCTCCCAAATTATTTTGTATTTTTTTAAATCCTGTGTGAATCATATTCTATGTAATTTTCAGTAGAACTGATAATTTTTATTAATTAATTATCAAAAAAGTCCACACAGGCGATAGACTTCTAATTACTTTTGGAATGGAATATCAAATTATCTAATCTTAAATATCAATAAAATTATATACAGTTCAGAGCGGTAATTTCTATAAGTAAAAATGGCGTAAATTCTTTTAATACGCATATTCTTTAAAATTTGGCTTCGTATTTTTCTTTGTAATGATGGCAAACGATACTTAAAAAAGGGAACTAACTACTTAAAAATTAGAAGCAGAATGATAAATAGCTGTTTCTCCGCTGTAAAGCTATCGATTTGAATTTGGAATATGTTATAGACTGATCTATTAGCATTTAAGTAAAGTTTAGTAAAGTTAATTAAAGTTTTTTGGTATAACTATATCGTCAGCGTATGCAATAACTTTTATTCCAGCCTTTTCCAATGTTTTGAGAACTTTATTTAGAACTCTCAGTGTCGGTGACAGAACCCCGCCTTGCGGAGTTCCTCTTCCAGCAAATCTGATCATCTCGCTGCTTCCCAAACTGGAGCAAATTTGACGGCCTTTCAACATCTTCTGAATCCAACGGCAGATGTAGTTATCGATTATTAGTTATCGTATTCTATTAGAGCAGTGGTTCTCAACCTTTTTGTGGTGGCGAAACACTTTTAGTAGCAATAGTAAAATGGCGGAACACCACCTTTGTCAACATATTTGCGGTGAAGTAATCAGTTTATCAAATACTATCTCATGAAATAAATGTAAAAGAAATAGTTAAATCGCATATTTGATAAAAAAAAATTAAAGGTATTCAATGCAAGAAAATAAGAATCAGAGATATTCAATGTAAAAAAAAACTTTTATTAACACATCGGCAAAAAATAAATAAGTTCGCAACTTTAAAACACAAATAAAACATTTATTTTAGTGATATATTTAAGCTTCACGGGTTCTACAGATATCTGCAATTTTTGGCCTTATATGGGATAAAGCCACTCTCATTTCATCTTCCAAAATACTTAGTCTATCCCTTTTTTTTTTAATATTAGTTAATGTTGAAAACCCTACCTCACAAAGATATAAAGTGAAAAAGAGTAGTAAAATGTTGGGTGCCTTTTTGGAAAGTGCTGGATATTCCTCCTATACAGAAATCCAAAAATGTTCAAGACCTACCTCCGTAAACTTTATTGTGAGATCAGATGACAAGGAAATAAAGTCTTCCTCTTCTTGTAGCGAAAAATCGTTACAGGATGTATCACCTTTACAAAAGGTATTTCGTACCCAGTCATATTTTTCCTGCGGAGATGGAATTTTTTTTTCAGATAAGTTGATATTACTAAATTATTTCGCGGAACACCTGGAAGAGGTTTGCGGAACACCGGTGTTCCGCGGAACGGCGGTTGAGAACCACTGTATTAGAGCGTCGCACACTGCCTAGGTATATTAAGTATTGCTGAAGTAACACAATTTATATACATATAGAAAATGTAACGTATAGGGACATTGTTTTAAGTGTCTCAATCGATAGGCGACTTTTGTACTAAACACAATAAAAAAACAATTACTTATTCCCTAATGATATTTCGCGAAGAAGCCAAATGGTATTAGATTTTTTATTTCAACTCTAAAAATATATAATAGTCAATTTATTTTCAGCCATTCCGGAGATACGACCCTTCGAGGATATTGGTTTTGTTCTGTAAGTATCGACCTTTAAAAAAAATATTTTATGAGATTTTCTTTTTTTAACAGTAGGCGTGGCTTGTCCATATGGTCATTTGGTCAATCAATCAAATCAAATGTTCTTAATCTAAATTAGAGACTGCACTTGACTTGACTTGACCTTTTCTGAATTACAACTGACAAGGGTGTAAGCTATTCTTTAACTCCCTGTAATCTGTGTTTGGAATCAGAAGGATAATTTAATATTCCTCAATCTTGTTTATAAATTATGTAATTTTTTTGACTAATTATATAATAGTTACCAATTAAATTCGATCCAAGATATTTTATTTTTATTTAGAAAAAAAATAACCAAATTAGGCAGAAAAAAAGTAAACTTATGAAATTAAAATTGGTAAGATTCTGAAGCCTTCCTATTATGTGAGTAGTTAGTATTGTTTAAATTTTTTTATAGAATTCCTTCACTAAGAAAAATTAATATTTTCCGTACTTGTTTATAGCTAGAAATATATTGTGCTTACCCGACTTTGTAGTTGGTCATTTCATGTTAATACCAACAGTTCAAAATACTGGTAAAATAATAATATATTTTTAAAAAAATGTACTGGATTGCAAAAATTTAAAATTTGTGGGAATAAATATTTCTTAGTGATAAACCGCATAAGCATAAGGATTACTCTAAAAAGTTATTTTTATACAAAATATAAGATGTTTTAGAGATATTTGCCTGTAATTTAATTTAAAATTATTATTCAACAAGCCAGTTAATATACAACGAAATTTCGAAGCTATTAAGAGCTAGCGTAATACCACCCCTGGGCTATGCAACCATGGGTTATGTAATAATTTAAATAGGATTGTTTCTGACATGAAATGACCATATAAAAAAAGATTTAAAGAAGAATAAGAAAGAAGAATGTAGTAGTACGTGCCGTAGGATCTGGTGGGGTGTAAGTGGCATGCGGAGGCATGCAATAGCGAGACACAGAGTTTGAGTGCTGCTTGGCGAGCCGACTGGGAGTGGCCGGGGAGCCCTGCGCAGGCCCTGAGCCTGCCGGTTGCCCCGGCCCTGCCGCCTGGGCAACTTGGGCCGACTGGCTGGCCAAAGGCTTGTCAGCCTTACGCAGTTGCTACAGTTACATACAGAATTACACAGACAGTCAGTACTAATAGGTAACTCAGAAAGAGAATTGTCCTCATTTGTTGTTAAAAAATACTATTTTAAACTACCAAAATTTTTACTGTTATTTTGAAATCGATATCAGTGAAGTAACATAATATTTATTATATATATATTAATAAAGAGCTTGAAATATTGTTAAAAACCTATGTATATTTATAAAACTAAAAATTATTTGTATTTTAAAAAGACAATTCATTTTTTAAGTTTACCTACTTTTCTTAAAGTAGTAAAGGGTTACAGGTAGAAGGCTATAATATATCTGTCATAAGTATTATTTAGTGTCATTTCTTACACCGATAATTATCATTTCACCTAATATAATCCATGATGACGTGATACATTTTGCTATTTTTTAGACAAAATAAAATATGTAATAATTCAATAAAATTGCCTAAAAATTGGTTAAATTTTCAGAAAATTCTATATGGTAAAACCATATCTTTTCCACTTGGTACATAATGCACAGTTTCGGCACGTATGACAAACCTATAACAATCCCAATGCACATTACTTTAAACTTTTGATAATGGTAGGAGAAATTTACGATAAGAATTTTTTCACATAAGTCCAATTTGTCCGAATGTGGTATTTTCTTTATAATTTGACGCAGCTACTTCCTTTTTTAAATAATATCTGGTTTTCTGAATAAATCTTCGGTTGCTTCTCGCTTTACTGCATTACCTACAGCCTTCACAGCAATACAATTATGCGTTTTGAAACTTTTACAATCATCTCAATCTATTAAAGCAACCCCAGTAGATAATATTTGCAGGAAGATCTTAATGACGCCTAATCACCTATAGAAGGGTATTTAGCTGAATTAGACTATATTGGATTGCAGGTGGTATTTTTGAACAGTGAACAAAAATACCACCTTAATCGAAATAATATTATGTAACTAAAATGACAGATCGCAATTTAAACATAATACCTACACAAGAATTGGGCGATATGGATCAAATAAATTGAAAAATAACAGCTAAAAAATAAAGCTTGATATGGTCGCAGACAGTAAAAGGTGATGTATGAGGAAACTTCACCGTTCTGTCGTAGAAATGTGTTGGTAATAAACAGGCTAAATTATGGGAGACAAACCATTTTAAAATACATTTACGGATGTAAGAATACCATATATAAATATGGTATTTATTGTACATCTGATTACAAGGATGGCAATTTTCACAAAATACTATGACTTTTATAATATATCATACATAACATATCAAACAATAATTAGGAAACCCCCTTAGAAAAAGATTAAAGTTAGAAAATTGAAAAAATTTAGCTTTGTAAAGAACTTATTGAGACCATACAGCCATAGTTCAGATACATCTAAACATGTAGCTTATGCCTTTATAATAAATTACTTAGTAACTAAGATGTATCCTAAGCATAAACATTTTCGGAAAATTAGCATTGAAATCGTAGTGTTAAATAATTCTTTACCTCAATAACATAAGAGAGTAAAAATAAATTCTCTATTCTTGATTTCTTTTCGTTCAATAGGTTTAGAGAATATAAACCAGCAAGAGAATCTTGATATAGAAATTTACCAAACATAAAAGGGTACAGCAAAAGAAATAGAATAAATTGATAAAGCAAAAATAATATAAAACAAAATTAAATTTAATTTACTATACTTATACTTTAAAGTTGTCAAAGTTTATGACATTAATACTATATAAGCAGTAGTCTACTGCAAAACTATAACCAGAACTAGTAAACATATACATCCAGCCACTTAAACGTTTTGATGACCGGTGTAAAATGTCAATTAATTCACATTTACTGGTTTTACAACTAGATTTTAGATGATATCGATAGTGTAACACTCACTAAACAATACTTTGACAAATTACATTGGAAAATATATTAGACTACCAAATATCGGATCAAGCAACGTTATAGATTTTACACAAGTTAGCAAATGCACACAGTAAAAACTGTGGTGTCTTTCACTGATAACACTTAGTATAGTAGTTTATAAAGTGTTTATATCTTATTCAATATTTTCTGTTAATAATGTAATCATTAAAGACACCATCGTTAAAATTAATAATTGTACTCTGATCTACCCATATTCTTTTAATTTTAAGGTAGAGCAGAGAACATAGTTACCATTGTGTAATTTAAAAGAAAATATTTGGACATTTTTTGTTGTGAAAGAAAACCACACGTAATATGTGACACATTAATTTAAACAAAAACTTAACAAAACGTCGTGTGTTCAACAGATAGAAATAATAATGAATTTATTTAATATAATATTAAAACTTTATTTAATAGGTTAAGATACTACAAGATTTTTTGTTTCAATGATAAGCTGACTTGCTTTTATTTGGTTTTTAGTTTAATTACAAATTTACTGCGTCTCAGTAATTATTAAAAAAAGCGTGATTTTGATTTCTCCAAGAGAGATTCTTTTACAATAAGAAATTTTACCCAATATATATATTTTTCTTATTAAAAATATATATATAATAACTTACCTCAGCATAGTGTTCTTCATTTTGTTGTAGAAGATCGACGCATAGCTCAGCTAAATGAATCAAGTCATCAAGTTTTTTACTTGGCGAAACCATGGTTTCTCCCCTTAAATCCTCTGAAATATCATATATCGTTATGCTATATTAATTTCGCAGACGTAGATGCGTATAATTTTGAACCAAACGTGGACGACTACCTTGTTAGTCTTTTTTTTATTTATACATGTTATTAATTGAAAAATCTAAGCAAGAATGTATTTTAAAAAATCTAATGAACTAAAATATATAAAAGTGTGTAAATAAATTTAAATGAAAGCAAAGTTGTAAATTTAGAATTAAAAAAAAAATTATACATTGAAAAATTGAAAAATATATAATTTTCTTTAGAAATCTGTATTAAGAAGTAGATATTTAAATAATTTTTCCGTACAAGTATAGATAATATATGTGATAGATATGTACTCAAACAGACCATCTTTTGAGTTATATCTAACCATGTTTACTTATCCTACCTTCAATTTTTGCTTCTGCAGACAGCCTGGTATAATTTACCAATGCTGCCGTTTCCAAACATTTCTTTATTACCCCTCTCACTTCTTCGGGGGCCACTGGGGTTGCAATGTCTTTCATTAACACCCTTTCTAGTAAAGAAATAGTGGCCTTGAGGCCACCTTCTGGTCTGCCAAATGGAAAAGTATATCTGGAATATCACGGGTTAGAAAAATTAAAATTAAGGGAAGCTAAGTTTTTTTGGAAACTATGAAGGACGTTTATCAAATAAAGGCTTTAGCTAAGTAAAAGTATCCGTTTTTAAGCATATAAATTTTTTTTATTCATGTAGAATCTGAACAAAGCTATTTGGTTAGTAGATTCTGAACCTAAATAAATGTTCTATTGATATGAATGGTGTGCAATTTAAATATACTATATACAGGGTGATTCCTAAGTTGATACTTCTTTTTAGCTGTGTATAGAAGGCATTAAAATAAACAACATTTTCAAATAACTCAAAAATACGGTACTTGCATTCATTTATTATACTATGGATCAAATACGGTCCTGCCTAACTTAAGCAATATTTTCAAATTTAAAATTAATTTGCTTCAGAAAAACACACCGCATCGGATTGCCAAATAACTGACCACTTGGTGGGTAGGTAAATTGCATGACTAATAAGACAAACAACATAAAGTATATCAGGCTACGTTTTGATGACTTGGCGCGCACTTAGATTTTTTACTTCTGTATCTCGGCTATTTTTAAGTTTTTTGAAAAAGGTATTTGAAAATGTTGTTTATTTTAATGCCTTCTATACACAGCTTAAAAAGAAGTATCAACTTAGGAATCACCCTGTATAAATAGCAAGTCATTTATATGCTTTGATAAATTTTCTTCTATTAAATAAAATAGAGTCAGAACAATAAAACTATTGCCACAATCAACCAGTTAGTTAGATTGTGTGATATTACAATAAATATGTTTTTAACTTTATACTATTTTTTAATTGATACAGCGTTAGCTTTTATTTGATTATTGGACTTTTAGCAATATTTTGTTTTAAAAGCGTTAAAATGTTTTGCTTTAAGCTAATTCAGCTGCAAATAATAATACGGCAACGAAATGTCATTATATATAATTTTCCATATACATTACGATACATACCTGACATCACTCCCTAAAAAAATTATATTATGTCCCCTTAACTTATTAGCTAAAAACATACTTTTGCAGTTTTTATCTATCATTTGTAAAAGAAATAAAAATAATTAAGATATAAGTAGTTTTTAGACTTTTGTAGCACTATTTTGTAACAGTTTTCGGAATATATTTACTTAAACCCAAACTCCGTAACCCAAATTTTGTTAAGATTGGTTTTATTTCAACAAGCAGTCCTAAACATTGTTTCTACGTCAGAATAATCCACCAATGGCATAATATTACAAATGTAGCATTTATGTGGAAGAATTTATTTCTGATCAAAACGATTGCTTGATGAAATAAATTATTTAAAAGAATCTTCTACTGCCAAAAAGTGTAGAAACTGCAGATAACAATATACTAAAAATTAAACTAAATAAAATTACATTGTAGATCCCAATAATAGTATAATAAAGCAGCGTAACATATTTTGTAGATCACTACCCCTTTAAGTCTTAATTTACCTAATCTTTGGAAACTATTTGGAGTTTTCAAAAAGTCAAACAGTATATTTAAAAAAAATACTAGGTATAAGATTTAAATATTTCTACCTCAAGTCAATCTCCTCAGATAATATTTTTATAAAATGTCTGTCAAACGTTACTTAAAATGGTTAAGAAGATATTTGGTGATCTAGAATTACCTTAAAAAAAGCAAGCCTGCAATTCAAAAACTAAACAAAATACCATACAAATTAGACGGTTACCGCCAATACTGGCAGAAGCAAAATCCATGTCGCAGTGTAGCGGACCCATGTGTTCAGTTGAGTATGTAAGTGTGGCTCTATGCGGGTTATTTTAAATGTTTGAGAGATAATTGAAGAACTACGCCTGAAAACTACGTTTTAAAGTCCCTCTATAGTGATACTAGACTGGGCAATTTAAAAAATTGGCGTAGAATGTGAGGGTGTAATTACATGATAACGTGGGTACCCCGATATGTTATTTAAAATTTTATATTAGATTTTTTATGGTGGGGCCATGATAGAGCCATTTCTTTCAGAATGTTATTGGAATTTCTACAGGGACTTGCAAAAAATAACTTTTTACCTACAATTTTCTACTTCAAATTTTCAAATCACTATTTTAATTAAAGATAATGAAGTAAGGTGTCACTGTAATTAATAAATAATAAATACAATTAATAAATATTAAAATGATATACTTGTAACTTCTATGTTCCTTGCAGTTTTAATTTATTTTTTTACTGCTTCTATTTTTAGAGCCATCAAATTAAAGATGTGTCTTATTTCGAGACGGTTTTAAAGCTTTTACAGTATCTTGCCTAAATTACAAAAATATTAACTTTTTCAGAATACACATTTAAGTTAAATTTATGTAATGAACAAGCCTTATCTTCAAAGATTTCTAAACTGACCATTAAATAAATAAAAAATATTATATAGAGTTGTAAATCTGCAATTTAAATTCATTCAGCATACAGAGACTGTAGAACACTTAGTATTTTATTTTATATTTAGGTTTGTATTGAAGTTTTTTATAATTATCCAAAATTTTATTTAGTTTGCTTTGGCAATTTAAGAGTAATAAAGTAAAAACTAAAAAAATAAAGTTTTATGATCTTAAAAAAACTCCTAATCATAATACAAAACAATAACATTACCTAATATCTACAAAAGAAACTATGACGTTTTTAAAACATATTCAAGACGTAGTTCTCTACCAAAACTATCTCACAAACTCTGAAAGCAACGTTGTCCAAAATGCATACTGAAGCAAGCTTAATTATTTTTACCTGAAATTGGTTACTTGGTGTTCTAATAAAACTCGTAACCTCTCCTTAACGTCCTGGAACTTTTCCTTTTCTTCATGAGTAACGCTGCCCACTCCATCTGGTCTAGAGTCAATACTAGAGTTATCGATTAATATGAGTAGATAGGCTACTAGAGTTCTGTAGCAAAATAGTTTTTACATGATTATTTCATTGGAGACAATGATGTTTCTTGAATGATAGAAAAGTTTTGCACATGCATTGTTCTAATTTGTTTTTAAATCATGTTTCAACTAGTAAGTCTCTCCAGTCGTCTTCAAGTAAATACTGTATTCACGTGAAGATGACTAGTATTCTCCTAAAAATAACTTTAGATACTTAACAGTTAAAACGTGATTTAAAGACAATGCATGTTCAATACTCTTGTGTCTGTTTGAAGGTTGGAGACAATGATGTTTCTTGAATGATAGAATAATTTTGGACTTGCATTGTCTTTAATTTGTTTTACATCACAACGTTTCAACTGGTAAGTATCTCCAGTCGTCTTCAGGTGAATACTAAATAAGTAAAGTAACTACAGCTCTATTTATACTAGCTAGATGTACTGGAGCATGACTGAGATGGGTGCAGTCATGCGTTTAATTCTTGTGCGGTATTTTAAGTTTACATCTACTTAACAAAGGTTTCCAGATATTTCTTATATCTAGTGAGGGCTTACTAGCCCAGCTTACCAGCTTACCAGCCAAGTGGACGGACTACCGATGGGCTCATCTCTCTCACCAATAATCGCCAACATTTACATGGAATGGTTTGAATCCGAAGCAATAAAACAAGCAAAAAAGAAACCAAAAACATGGCTGAGATATGTGGACGACACCTTCATTATTTGGAATGGAAACGATGACGAACTCAAGGAATTCCTATACCACATTAACAGCCTGGCGCCGACAATCAAATTTACCATGGAGAGAGAAGAAAACAGTCAATTACCTTTCCTGGATGTAAACGTAAAGAAAAATGGCAACACCATCCATACTTCAGTGTACAGAAAACCCACGCATACAGGTCAATATTTGAATTACACCTCAAATCACTCAAATAGCACAAAACATGGCATAGTAAGAACGCTTGTGGATAGAGCAATTACCATCTGTAATTCAAATGAAGCCCTCAAACAGGAAACTAACTACATCAAGACCGACCTCAACAAAAATGGCTACCCCGGGCATCTAGTTGATAAACTAATGGAAAATCGCAAGAATCGGTCAAATACACAAAAGAAGCCAGTAGAGTCACAATCAACACTCAACATTCCGTATGTCAAAGGAGTATCTGAGAGAATTAGAAGACTAGGACAACGATACAACATTAATACGGTATTCAGCTCAAAAGACACTTTAAGAAGCCACCTGACGAAGACGAAACCAACAAGTCAAAAAGATAGGAAAAACTGTGTCTATCAGATTCCCTGCGAATGTGGCAGATCCTACATTGGTGAGACTCTAAGGCCACTTGAAACTAGGGTCAAGGAACACAGAAACAACACGCTTAAAGGAGAAACCGAAAAATCAGGGGCAGCTGACCATGCCTGGACACACGGTCATCACATTAAGTGGACAGAAGCTCGAATCCTGCACAAAGAACCACATTGGAGGAAGAGGAAGTTCAAGGAAGCTGCTATCATATACCAGAACCCAGATTGTTTTAGTAAGCCCTCACTAGATATAAGAAATATCTGGAAACTTTTGTTAAGTAGATGTAAACTTAAAATACCGCACAAGAATTAAACGCATGACTGCACCCATCTCAGTCATGCTCCAGTACATCTAGCTAGTATAAATAGAGCTGTAGTTACTTTACTTATTTAGTATTCACCTGAAGACGACTGGAGATACTTACCAGTTGAAACGTTGTGATGTAAAACAAATTAAAGACAATGCAAGTCCAAAACTATTCTATCATTCAATACTCTTCTATCATATATAATGTATATATCATAAAGGTTTCATCCAATAAATATTTGATACACACATTACAAAATTGTAACTCTAAATTATCAGCACGATACACTAACACCGGCATGCTAACGAGCATAAATCCTCTATCTCTTTTCCACATTTTGACGACACGTGCGAGGACGCTTAAGGCCGATTTACATTAGGTGCAAGAAAATTACCGTCTTGTTTTTGATCAAGAAAATAATCTTATTATAATAATATATTATAAACGTTTTTTTATAGCCACAGGCAGAAAATTCTGCCTTAACTCATCTCAGGTACTTCTTTTAGAAGTTCCTAATTATAAAAATAGAAAAAATGTGCCCGCTTTTTATGTTAGGTGCTCGCATCCTCGCTCGGATATGCGCAACGATATTCAAATTTTAACATGCTTATTGGCATACGATACACCGTGGTCTTAAACAAAAAAATAGTAAATTTATTTTGGCATGCCGTTGTTTTACACTCTGTAAAATATTTAGTTTAAATTTGTTTCTGTGTCAAAATAGCCGATGTTGTACATATTCTAGGGCGCGTTTAAAAAACATATTTTTCATTATATAGTGTCCCAAAAAACTTATAAATATTAAATGTCATTTGCCGTCATTTCTTCTTTAACTATAATAACTATAACTATCAAGGGTACAAATCTGTATAAAATATGAATATAATAAGATACGCCCGAAAATCTGGATCTAACAAAAATAACATATATATTTTCTTTAAAAAATTTGCCAGTATATCTGAATCATTGAGCGTTTATATACCCGCTTATACGATGTAAATTTAGTTCAGGTTTAGAGAAAATTAAGGTTTGTGAAGAATATATTATTTATGGATACTAATTGAAATATTCATGTAAAAATACTGATATTGCTTCAAAAATCTTCTAGCCTATCTACTCGTTAAACAGCACAGTGATTTAAAGTATCCCGTAGTCAATCGCCAAATAATAATATAATATAATTTTTAATCCGACGTCCATTGGTAATTTTTAAAATGATTGTGTTTACCAAGATTTTTAATTTTTTTTTCTCCCTATTTATTTTGGCAGATAATAAAAGAAAATAACATTTTTGTTGTTACCTTCTAGAGAGTGTATATTATACGTATACTATATAGGGATACTTTTTTTAGTTATTTGATACCACGGAATGGTTTTTGTTTTTAATTATTTAGTAAACAGTTAATGAATAATTAACTTTGTTTTTTTTTTAAATGACAACGAACCTACAAAAGTCCACATAACATTAAGCGACACTGCTTTTGCCATAGGTTTATTGAAGTCAAGCACAAAACCACCAAGTGAGGTGGGAAGAAATGCAAATGTCCGAGCAAATAATTTGCTCTACAATAAAATTGAAACGTGGCTATTACAGATAATATTACTGGGGATATATTTGAACAGCTAATGTTATGCTGAGCCTCAGATCCGATTAGGTAATCTTTTCAATCTACTCTTTTTTTATCTCACCCCTTTGAATATTTTTCATAGCATCCCCCACTCGCTCCTCTTTTTACTCTTAGACTGCGTTAAAATCAATAGCACTGTAAACTTTATAGTCAATTATTAATACCAGTCGCTTCTAGATTTATTGCCGCACATGTTCCAATATGGGGCGTAAGGGGCGACAGCAAAACTAGATATATGCTAGCCCAATTGTCAACCTCACCTGCACGTGGTACACACAAGAGTCTGTGGACCAGACGGATAGGTGCACCGAAAGAAGCCGAACTCCGGTGCCCGGTGCCGATCGATCGAATCGAAAGAAAACCGTTTGACATAACTTATTGGCGCGAAATTCATGTGTTTTACCAGGCACGTTTGATAAACGATAAACGCGTACTTAGTATTCATTGTGTGACCTGTGACCTGTGCGAGACAATCTAGGACTATAAGGTACATTATAATATATATTTTGAATTATGTACGAGTATACAAGGGAGGATTAAAAGCCACTTATACACATTTTTTAAATGGGAAATATTTAGAATAATGTCTATATCAGTCTATCATTTTTGAATAAAAGTTTATTCTACAGGGTCGTGTATCTCATCACCTCCCGTCTTCCCTAGCTCACTTAAAAATTAAGTTATTATTTTGGCATTTTGCGGACTAGACCTGTATCCTATGACGCATTTCAGGAAAATCTAATGGGCAACCAACCGTTATAGGTATGTTATCCCTATACTATTATTTGATTTGTCTTTACTTTTTTAATACGAAAAATGATTTTCATTTGATTTACTTTTTTAATTACTTAAATTTGTATTACTACCATAATAATAAACAATAAAAATAGCTAAAAACTGTCCTAACACCGTCGAATTCTGAACTTAAGATTTTTGCCAATTACATAAAAAGCCGGAAATATTCATAAATATAACGTAATTTAATATAATTTATTTATTACCTAATATCGTTTTAAAACGACATGTAAACTTGTAAATACGCCTACATCTTATTATTGTTTCAGACGACATGTAAACGCACATAACCTAGATTGACACCGCGGCGTTCGGCTTCTTTCGGTGCACCTATCCGTCTGGTCCACAGACTCTTGTCGTGGTACACCCTGCTAAATAACTAACGAGGCTCTGGCGACCGAATTACAGCGGTTTAACTGTAAGAACAGAAGTTAAAGAAATTTAACTAAGTCTCCTCTATCAACCCGCATTGGCCAGCGTGATAGAAGTATTGGCTAATATCCCCGTATTATGGGATACCAAAGAGCACTGCCCTCAGTCCCTGACGACCTGATGATCCCTGACTAAGGTAGTGAACAGAAAATACAACAGGCAGAGGGTGCTAAGAATCACCGGGTTTCACTGAGCTACCACCGAAAACGACTTATGATAGGTACTCTGAATACACTCTTAACACCCCAGAAACTTTTCCAACTTGAAGTTTTCAGTGGACGCAGTTGGGCTGATTGATAATGTTCCAATAATACAACGAGAGGTTTTTTCCGAAACTGATAAATTTAATAGGTAGAGAACAACATGAACCCTCAAGATATGGATATTTTTCGCCTCTTTTAAGGCAGAAAGTATTATAAGTCATCAGAACTCTTTCTATGCCTAAAAATATATTAACAATTAACAATTTTTATCTGCAGACAATGGAATTGTAGGAATGTTTTATAATTGTTCATCTAATTATTCAAAATATGTCCCCTATTTGACTATAATATAATACTTAGGACATCAGATTTTTATTTATAAATACATATTTACTCGAACATTACTTTAAGTCACTGTGCTATGAAAATAAATAATTTTTACTAACCTATTTCCATGCACATGGCTAGCGCAGAAGGCAAAACTGTAGTGAATTAACGTGGGATCAATCATATGATTTTTATCCGCCCTGTCAAGTAAATCTGATAAATATGTTAGATGTCTATAACAGCCTCTCACGCCATATCTCGCGCAATATTCATCTAATACAAATACTTGACCAGGGCTAAACCATCCCTAAAAATGAGAATTCTGATTAAAATCTCAGTTCAGCAAAAATTGGTAAAGGATAAATTCAGCTTTTATGTTTTTATCCATCCATTATCCATTAAATTCTATTCATATTCAGAATTGATGTATGCCAAATAAAGTATAAGTTTAGCGTTGTAAAGGTAATAATAATTGAAGGGGTAAGTGGATAAGGGTGGAAACCAGGTATAGCACCTTTATTTACTAAAAATATGAATGTTTAAAAATTAGTAATCTTTATCCCCTTACCCCTGCAAGTGATTTCAAGCATGCAGTAATAAAAAATGACCCTTACCAATGAACAATACGGATCCGACAACCTATAATCTAATGTAAGGTTTTGTAATACCTTAAACATAGATGCGTGATCAAATTGGCAAGGATCTGCTGATATGAAATCTTCCATTCCGTGTTTCCTTGCTCTATCTGCATCTGAAAAAAATGTTTGCAAATGACACTATATGTAGTATATTTTTTTTGTCGATTTAATTTCCGATTTGCATATAAAGGTTGTAGGATAGATTAAAAAATGGCCAGAAAATTTAAAAAAAAAACTAATTGTGTATTGCATGAGAGATATAAAGATACTTTTTACATGATCGTATTAAAAACTAACAACGACGTTATTGTTACACTTGTGTGCATACAGTAGCGGCTAGTTAGGTGAAAAAAAAATAAAACCCGGAGGAAAGTTTTTCGACAATATTAAATATTAATGTACCAATACAGCCGCCATTTTAGCCCTTAAAAAATAATTATGTTCAAAATAATAATATTTATTTAATCCGAATGTAGATAGCTACATTCGGATTACATACATACATAGGTATGTATAATAGGGCCACAGTTTACTCCGATGGACAATAATGATATACCCTCGTGCATTTTGGCGCGCCCCAGCCGACCGGTGTCCGTTAGCTCGAATCAAATGAAGACCCAACGCCCAACATGGCTTTGATATTCACCGTTGCTATGGTTACGTGACGTCAGTCACGCAAATAGCATGTAACAATCTGCATTATGATGAAGGGCAATTTTAAAATAGATCAGTCGTATGCACCATTGTTTTAGCATTGGTTCGCCTAACCTTAAGGTATTTATTTTGAGGCTTCGCGAAACTTACGGTTATAGATATCGTTTTTACGTGATTTACTGTGTGATTAAAATGTTTTGTTTTTATTTTTCAGTTATTTCAGTAGTGTACATACCTACTTAGTTGTGTGTTTTAAAAATGAACCCAATTAATGAAATAATTTGTAGTTGGTTGGAAACTCCATTCAGTCGTTGGACAGATGAGAATAAGAGAGACGTTTTGTTACACGGGTTTTTAGTCAATGTTTTTTTAAGTACCCGCACTATACCTAGCTCTTCGCCTTTTTTAAGACCGCGAGCCGCCACTGTCTGCATATATATACTAACCTCCCTGTATTTTCGATATGGTTGAGTTTTTATCCTGAAGAGTGAGCGGTGGTGTTGGCTTGTGCGACTGTCCAGTCGCGCGGTACATGGCCATTACCCATAGATGGCACTCATTCTCGTCGTCGCTTGCATATATAATGCTATCTCCTTCTCTAACCGCATTAAAAAAGAACCTACCTCCTTCCAAGTCTGGAAATAATTTGTGATATTTACAGAGACACTCTGCTGCCATTTGTCATAATGGAGGTAACTTACGCTTACCCGTTCCGACCATTAATGTTGCTTAAAAAACATCAAGATTAGTATGGGCATATATGTAACAGATCACTTCAACCTGTGTAAATGATACGAACAACTTTGTGACAGCATTTCAAAAATTGTGAACCAGTTTAAAATAACAATTTTACTTATTTTACTAAAAATCGTTTAAAATGATTAGTTGTTTTGGTTTTCTTATTCAATTCAAGTGCCAGTCTCTTTTAGCAAAATCTGATTTTAGGACTTTTAAATAATTTATAAATTCTGAAATAAATTACTTTATGTTGTTTTAAATAAATTAAATTAAATATTTCGTTTAAATAATATCATTCTTCCCACAAGTAAGTAGAGTAAAATTTTTGATTTCTTATCACATTTCATACTATTTCAACAGATTGATGTCATCTGCATAGTCCAAACTCTGATATAGGTGCTTGTAAAAGAGTTCATGTAAATATTAGAGTATAATGTATAATTTCACGAAGAATAAATTAAAAAGGCTAGGGATAGTAAGTGCTCATCTATTAAAAAATTAATTTACGTTGCCAATTTTTTAGTAATTACGACTTTTTGCTTTAATTTATTCTAATTTCAAGTTACAGTCCACTTATTAATCACGCAATCAGAAATAATCTTCAGTTTATTATACCTATGTAAGGTTAAAAAAACCACTGTTTCTAGACCTTGTATATAGTTAAAAGTTATACTACAAAATTTGTGATTTTTGTCATTGCATACCTATCAAACAAAGTTATGTTCTTTCATATCTTTAAACGAGAAGAAGAATTTTCAAACAAACAAACACAAACTCTTTTAAGTACATCCACAAACAGACATGGACTAATAACTGACACAAATTACCGCTTGATGCTTCTATGTAGTCCACGGTGTACCCATCCAGTTGCATCATCTCCGAAGGCTCCGACTTTTTCTCCTTGTAGCTACACATGGCGAAAGTATATTGGGAAACCTGGACAAGGACATAGTACCTCTTTTTCCATTTTTTCCAAACGCTCTTTCCCAACGCGTACAAGTAGCCACAATGTTTCATGTTCAATGGTTTATCCATCCGACAGGCTACTTTTATCCTTAAGTCTTGGTCTGGAAGATTTTTCGGTACTGTCATTTTATGCCATTCAGGTGCCTGAAATTTTAATTAAACATATATTTTTTGTTCAACTACATTTTACCAAAGTATAATTGCAAAAGCTTTGTAATTATTTTAAAGTTTTACCCGAAACTAGGTTAAACTTAAATTATTTTGATAACGGTAACCAAAAAAACCTTGTATTAACTTACCTTTGAAGACAAAGGTGTAGGCTTCAAAATAACTTTGCCAAGCTCTTTATCTTCTAGAGCCAGCATTCCAGGATTCTCGGTAAAAAGTTTAACTTTAACAACCGGTAAAGGGTGTGTGGTACAAAAATCTCCTTGAGTGTCCCACATTGGTTTTGAAGCTTCAGCTTGATCAGTTTGCAACTTTTCTCCATTTTCAACTTCCATTGTGCAATACACAATTCTATTTGGTTGCAACGATTTTAACCCCCTTACTTCCATGACAATTACCTTAAAGAACGGTTAAAAGTCCCAACAGAACATTTGTATAAATATATGTACATTATATTTCTACGAACCTATAAAATAGTTTTGTTACTAAAAGATGCAAAATTTTACTTAGTTGTGATACTGCTTTACATTGGGATGATTTAAGAAACAAACAAGCATTTTAGAAATACCCAGTGGTAAAAAAGATTTTATTTTGCAAACTTACAACCCTAACATAAAGAGATGACGACTGTGAAATAGATGTAGATAAACTACTAAAATAACTAGATGTGTTCTAAGGATACAAGCTCATTTTGTCAGTTTTACTACATACAGACAGGCTAAGAGAATGGATATGGATATTTCTCGTCTCTTTTGAGGCAGCAAGTATTTATGTGAGAGGCTTATAAGTCACCAGAACTCTTTCTATGCCTAAAAATGTTAGAAAAATCAAGCCTATTTTTTAAACATTTTAAAACATGATTTTTTTAATGTAAACTAAAGGATATGAAAAAATATTTTTAGAATCCTCAACCAAAGATTTTTTTAGAAGAAGAAATAGAAAAATATATATTAAAATCTTATCTTTTATTATATATATACCAATTGTTTCAAAGGAAGTGTACTATTTTCACACATTTTCTAACATAAGTGTAAATGAAAATTATTGGAATTTATTAAAACGATATCTTTTTAAAAATTATAAGCTTACAAATAAAACCTTTTTATCCTCTCGGTAGAAACAACACTTCAGTGCTTACCGTCCTCGGGTAAGACGAGGTTCCAAAACAAGAGCATAGTGAAGAATTAATGAGTAGTAGGGAAATCTAAGATTTAGTTTTCAGATCAAAAATAGAACATGTTGAGTAGGGGTATTTAGGGTTTTTACGACATGAGACACATCAGACAAGAAGTTTATTATTTTTGATTTGCCTGTTCTTTTAATAAAAATAAAAATTCAAAATAAATTTATAAACAATGATGTCCTCATTATTGCCAAAAAATTTCTTGAAATCCAATGTATGTTTATTATGGTTTATTTATATCATCATATCTATATAAAAAAAAGCTAACGTGGAATTTGTATAGATTGTTTTCTAGTTTTTATAAAATAAAAGTAAATTAAAACATTAAAAATCAAATATTACCCGTATTCGACTTTAAGTTTTCACCATTAAAATATCAGTAATTAAGTTGAGAGCATCATTACACTGATAAAACAATGGTGAATGGTTTAAAGTTGTTGACTCTTTTATTCCATCCAGTGTTCACAGAAAAATCTCTCAATGCAAGTTTATGTACTGCCTATATCCAAATTGAATATATTATATTTTCTTTTTTAATTTACGTACCAAAAAATAATTTAAACATGGTTTAGCGCCTTATCAAAAAAGGCGTTGGTGTAAATGTTAGAGGTGTGGGGATTTTATTAATTTGATGTCCAAACATAGGACGTTTCTTGTTTCTTTTTTATTTTAAAATATTTGCTTATCTTGCTAACATAGACAATTTTTCGACTTTTAAAAAATAAAAAAATTTACTTCTTATTTTCCGATTTCTTTTATCAACATACTTACTCTTTACTTGGTGGTCCTCTATATTCGTTGAAATAAAAAAAAAATTTTTGCGACCTAAAATGGATGTTTTTTGAAAATTTAATATTTTTTGACTTTCACTTTTAGTAACTTGTTTCCGAAACACCCTGTACATTTGAAATTTTTAGTGAACATACATCTATTAGTCTCCTATAAACCCAGAAAATTTCAACGATAAAAAAAAGATTTCGCCATCAACATCCAAACAAATATATATTTTTAGAGTTTTTAAAAGAAATCATACGCCTCAATTTTTAATTTTTTTTTTGAAATTATGACAATAACAATATTTTAATCGACTCTGGTATAACATCACATAAGCGAAAGATGTTAGATATTAAAATAAGATATATAAATATAATATAATATAAACATAAAATAAGTAAGTATATTATTTATAAACTGGTAGAGTCGTTATTCGTTTTAAGTAAAATACCCTGTATATGTACACTTCAATGGATAAAGAACATCGGCAACTTTGTATTGAGAGATTATTTTCTGAGCATGGAATAACTCAACAAGTAACAATAAGAACTTTACGCGTGAAAGTAAAAAGAATACGATGGCGTACCAGGCAAATCAAGGTTTGTTGAATTTTCGCGTGCAAATGACACGTTTTTAAGAGATACATGCGTACATTAAAATTGGGATTTTCCTGACAAACAAGCTTTTTATCTAAACACAACCAAAGGGTATTGGCCGTTCACCAGCACATCATAAAAATAAAAGAAAATAAGCAAATTCAGCAACAAAACATATTTAAAAATATCAAACTGATTTTCTAGAAAAAACATATTGTCAGTCGATATACAAAATAACTTGAACTCTGAAAATAATAATTAAAAGAAAATGTAAAATAAATAATGCTTTACTTACTTCAATACGTAAAAATTGAATGAATAGTAAATATGCATATTTTTTAATCATTGGACTGGTTATATTTTTAAATTTTATACAGTCACTAACGAGAAAATCAATTTTTTTAAAAGCTACAACTAAGTCGTTAATTACAGGGTAATAAAAAATTAAAAAGCAAACGTAGAAAAACATCGCTATTAATACAGAGTATTTTTAACTTAGATAAGTTATATTTCTGACTAACTCTTCTCTGTTAATAAACTGGTTATGTGTACTGGTTTTAACATTTTTAATTAAATTTTAAACTCTAAAGCAAAGGTATTCGAGCTATTTAGGTGATATGTATCTGGATTTATATTTAAGAATAAAAAAAATGATTGAAATATTAAAAAAATATAGCTGACACTTATGAAAAAAATACTGATTTAGGTATCCATAAATAATTTTAATTAAAATAAGAAGAGATCAACTTAATTTATAAATAGATAATAAAATTAACTATGAAAATATAATTTTCCTGAAATCTTGTTGCATTTAATTTTTTAACCTATCCAGGTTAAAAGCACTCTGAAATGAACATAAATAAAAAAAACATATGTTGGATTGGACAGCGGTAGCACATCAATCGCGTGACTGGCGACCAGCAGTGCGACTGATTTTTCATTCACAACGTTTTTGTATAAAAGCCTTAAAATTAAACTACTTCCCATGTTATTCTATTTTTTTTTGTACTTTCACTTATTCCTTTTTAAATGTCGATATGCTAGTGTAGATTTACCTTAAATCAAAGTAAAATTTTGCATTAGTTAAATAAACTTAAAGAGTAATTGGTTATTTCGATTGATAATTCTTTCCCCGTTTCAGGATTCAGTATCGATACAGAAATCTATTTTTCGGCTATCAAAAGGAAATATTTCTCAAACATAATAATAATTTGGAACGTATATTTAAAGTTATGAATTTCACATGTAGATAAATTCTTGCAACAACTGTTACTTTATTCGGCTAGTATTTGCAAAAATCCTACCCTGTATGTTTTTTTTTAATGGAGAAAACAAAAGAACTTTGTGTCAAGGTGGGCATTGCTCCAAAATTCTCCTTCCCCGATCTAAACTGACTTCTAAAAAAAAAAGGTGAAACTTCTACATGCCCTAACACCAAGATAGTATTTAAAAGATTTTTCATTCATATATTTAAAATGTTGCCCCTAGCCTATACGTTGATTATTTTGACAATTAAAACCATCATCGATTTTGTCTTTTAAAGGAGTATTTGATTTTTCAAAAATATACAGGCTATTCTATTTAAAATAAAAACGTTTGTATTGTTTTGATTAACCCTGTACAAATATAGAAACTGTCTCGTCGTTTCGAATTTCTTGACACCTGTATAGTTGGTTAAATGTTAAACTATTGTGGGAATTGTACGTATAGCCGTTTGAAGCATTCAAGAAGTGTCATTAATACAAGGTTTTTCCCTTCCCTCCATTTTTTAAGTTTGGCCTTGATTCAAATTGTTACCTCCACAATTTAATTTCATATTTAAAAAAATATATAAGTTTTTTTAATTTAAAAATTAAAAAACAATTCCAATCTCCAAGACTTACAAAAATACAGCTTTTTCAAAAAAGAAGTTTTTGCAATCCTATTACAGTAAAATAAGAATAAAAAATTATTCCATCTTAACCTGGTACTTAATGATGAAATGATGAAAATTTATAAGATAGCAACTATTTAATAGTTTTTTACAATTAATATTTTAACGAAATATTTTTTAAATTTTCTTAGTAATATGATATATATTACTGAAATAATACGATTATTAATCGAAATAACCAAAAAATATTAAAATAGAGTCTTACCTCTAGCTGGAAAGTGAGCACAACATCCATTTTAGTAAGCGTGGTATCGCTGTCAGCCGAATCCCCTTCCAGTTTCGCTAAAGATCCTTGAGATCTAAAAGAAGTAACATAGTTCATCAAAATGTGCTTCACATTATATGGATTATTATGGTTATGCAACCTGTGATTATAGCGTTTAAGTTTTTGCAACCCATATTTTGAATCCATGGATCCTTTTGACACTGGCAGGGATTCTAAATTGGTCATCAGTAAGTTTATAGCTGATTTAAGTTCCTCGATGTATAGAGATTCCATTTCTTTCAACACAAATTTTGGTAACAGCTTACGATTCTAATAGAAAAAACGACAGTAAAAATGTAAGATATAACAAAGTGAAAATTTAGTACAATAACGATCAGAAATTTCGGTTAAATCAATTAAAAACTATGGATGGGTGAGAGTGGATAGATAATGGACAGTTTTGAGTCACTGGATCTTATTGATAGGCCTTTTAGATTTTATTCTGTGGATCTTCAATGGGATTAAGAAGAACTGTTACAACATATTTATAACGACCTGATGCTGGTTCAGTAGACATAATGTTTATTTTTAAGAAACGAGCATTATATCCATTTAAAAAGTATTGCTGAACAATGGATACATATTTTCTAGCTGAACCCTTTCCGTAAATATTGACTAGTATGTGTCCACTTTCTGGGGTAAACTTTTCTTCATTCGTTTCAAAGCATATACGTCCAACGAATGACTTGTCGCCATAGACAGCTTCTTTGACTTCTTCGGTACTTGAATCATTTACAAAACATTGTCTTTTACCTTTGCTTTTTTATTTGAACTTTAGTTTTTTCCTTCTACAAAAGCTCATCTCGAGTATGTGTTGATGATGGTTCGTTGATTTTCTGGTTGAAAGTTTTAGCAGACTCATTTTTTGATTAAGGCTGCTTGGTTTAAAAAAATGCCTTGAAGATAGAGATTGTAATTTATTAAACGTATGGGAAGGTAGGGTGCGAAAACGGGATTCGTGATGAGGACCATGTGCAGTAAAACCTTTTTTCCTTGTTGCATCTGAAAATGTTTAACAAAATGTTCTAGAAGTTTTAAAACATTTTTAGATGTGATCCATCTTTATGGATATACTAGTCCTAAAGGACCTGAATTTGTTAATTCCCTTATCATTGTTGCTGGGTCAAATCGATTAGCATAAATGATTCCATGTTGTGTGACTAGTTCACCCCTCTCTCCAGAGGTAACCTGATATATTTGTGTGTTCCGTTTTTGTTTCAATAATTTTCTGCACTTTCTGCGCTGTAGTCATACCGATTTAGAAACAAATAAGTGAAAGAAATTTATAACTTAGTCAAGTATATCTTAAAAGCCTTTGAGAGTGGAAAAGTAGTCGCTTCTGACTTTATGAACGAGAGTCTTGAATGGCGATGCGTGAATCCCTAAAACCAATCGATTGAAGCCATTTTCCTCTGCAACCAAACAGGACTTATCTGAAGAAAATTGCTTACAGCATACTCATATGCTAATCATCCGACTAATTAAGGTGTTAGCCCATAAAACATGGCTGAACATTTTACAAGATCATCTCCTTAGCCTTAGAGCATTGCCAGTTCACCTGAAAATTGCGCCTCACGAAAGTTTGGAGTTTTTCATCATTTTAACTAGCTTTAGTACATATTAAACTTGTTTGTGTTAATTATAGTAATTCGCGTTAACGACACAAAGAACTCCTGCATCATTGGATGTTTACATTCCACTGCAAATCGATTCTTCTATACGAGAAACACGATGTGCCTACTGCCTTACTGTGACCATTTTCTACCCACTCTCCCCTATATCAAAGGAGAAAAAAAAATGTCAATATTATTCTATTAAGTTACTTATTTTGCAGGATGCAAGCATTTGTATTTTTATCTCTAACCTAAACACAAAATTAGTAGTCATCATAAAAACAGATTATGCGTTCTCTTTAGATCATAGATTGTGTAGTCATTTCAATATAAATATTATTATAGATGTTAAATTTATTTTGAATTCATATTTATAATTTCCATCAAAAAATTAAATATGTTTTAAATTAAACCCTAAGTGGAAGTACAAGGTGGCAATAAAAAATTTCAATATTAAAAGTAACGAGTTTCATCGCATTTCACTTAGAAACTCCCAACTATTTTCTCTCACCTACATATCCAAAGTACCAGTTCCTATATATCAATAATAATGATACCTATGGATACGTTTGTCTATGTATTTATTGAACTAAACGCAGCATACTATCATATACTAAGCAATACAATATAGATATTCAAAAACTCCACCTCCATTATCAACACATATTTTTAATTACTTCCTTTAATGTCTAAAGGAATTTCTGATTTCTTTATGGAATATTGAACAAACAACATAGATAGTTCTGCCTTTTAATACGTCAATATTATTTTGTATTGGAGTGACATAAACAATTGGCCCCAGGGAACCCATTGTTCTGGCGTCCCTGTGTACTATAATACAAAAGACAGACGCTTGCCGCTAACCTATCTTTCTATTATGAATAATGTTTTCTATAACGTGTAGCGATCCATGCAAAAAATTTTGAAATCGTATACTCCGAGTTATTTAGGTTTTGAATATTTTTGTGAGATTTGGGCTATAATTATATTGATCGATAAATTTTAGTAGTAAAATTTGGCAACTTCTTTGTAAGAATGAAGAGTTCCAATATTTTTCAATCGTTTTTTATAGTATATACATATCAGTTAAAAAGAATAATTAATAAATTTACTTACCTTCTCCATTTCAGCAACCTTCTGCATTCTTCCATCAAGTTCTCTTCTTATGGCTGCTGCTTGTTCGTCTGCCGAATCAAGCTTAACAAAAATATTTACTACTAAGCATTCACAATAAATTAAATGTTTTAATTAAAATTTAAAAATTACGTTTTTATATTTGAATGCTCCAAATTTTATGTGGTAACCTGTACCTTCACGAGAGGAACAAGATATATATTATTGAAAAATAAAGAATTTTAGATCGACTGTCCGGTAAACTTTTTCATCATTGAACATCAACTTACTTACCATCAGCGCATTGTAGAGTAGTTGATGTTCAAATTTCTTCACTCCCAATATTTGCTGAAACATGTCGTATAGCTGCTCTTTTGATAGTATAAGTTCTGAATTAATAGCTTGTGTTCTAGGCCTTTTATTTTCATCTTCTTGCACTGTAATGAAGCACATTAATTAAAACAAATGTTAGTGTAAAGCGATTTACCAAGTTTTTTTTATCCGAAAAAGTTTCAACCTAAATAAATATTATTTGAAATTAAAAAAAACTCCAGATTTAAATTTTTTTGTGGTTGAACTAGAAACTTGACCTATTGGCTTCTTTCTCTTCTCATCCCTCCAAAACGCATTTACTAGCCTCAACTTCTTGAGCTACATAGAAAGGTCTGTAGACACCGTCATCTTAGAAATTTCCTTATTTATCAAAGCAGGAGCTTGCCTTTCCAGAACCACAAACCATCAATGTTTTTTCTCAAAATATTTGTTGTATGCGAGCAAAAATAAAATATCTGTCGAGGAACACCAGGCGCCGACCTATTATAACCTACCATTCCTATGTGACAAGACCATGCCGCAACTTTTTGTTTGTCTACTTACTATACCTAATGGATATAGAAATGTTGGCCAAATAATGTTTCATAAAATCTTACCTTTAAGGATGCAATCGAATTTTGCCATCCAGGATGTAAAAACAGTCTCTTTACTTAGTCCTTCCATTTCGGGTAAAGACCTATAAAAAACAATTTGTGAATAGAGTCATTGTGTTGGGCTGACTTTTATTTACAAAATATTTGTCTTTGATAACTTACCTAACTCTTTTTTCTATATTACTCCTAAAAACTTCTCTGAAGTCATAGTTTGTCCAGGCACCTAATTGAACCATTTTAGCAACCCTTTCGGATTTTAAAAATACATCGTAATAATTTTGCACAGCGTTTTGGAAGGCTTCGTCAGCCATTATTTGGGTTTCGCCTTTTAAAAAACTCTGGAACAAAGATGAAGTACTATTTGAAAAAACATTATTAATCAAACTTAATATAAAGCTGGGTCTCTTTGTCATAGTTTGTAACAATTATAATTAAAAAATATACATACTAGAAGCTTACAGTCAAAAGCAAAGCAACATTCTGCATTTCCATCCTAATATTCCATTATTTATTCTGAGATCGAGACTTTGAGTCTTTTCTTTTTTAATAATATGCCTAGTTATAGTCGCCCACTGGCATTAAACGATTTTTTAAGCGTTGCACTTGAGGCGGACAAACATCGCCAAACCCTCTTAGATTAACCACCTGGGAAGTACAAAAATCGCTAAACCAGTTAAGATAAGGACCAATGAATATTGTCCATTTTCCTATTGTAAGTGAAATTTGATATTTATTTTGATATATAATAGTTTTTTTTTTTTTTTTTTTTTTTTACGGTTCGCCGACTACGTAGGCCATCTTGAACCGGTCATCGACCACAAATGTGATCTACCGACTGGGGAGTGTGAAACGGCACCTTTATCCTACGAGATATCCGATCTCATCCGGCGTGAATAGGATGGCTAGGTGTCGATTCATTTTACACTCTTCCCTGAGGCAAGAGCACGCCGTGTTCCCAAGCGGTCACCCGCCCAAGTACTAACCGCGCTCGACACCGCTTAACTTCGGTGATCTGCGGGAACCGGTGCTTAATATGTCGACAGGCCCTTGCCCATATATAATAATGATAATATGAAAGTTACGCTTAGAAGAATATGATTATTAACTTATTTATAAATTAAAGTCCTTAAATACAAGCGCAGACGTACTTCCTTTAATTCAATTAAATTTTTACAAAAATAAATCTATAATAAATAATTCTGGTGATTTCAATCAAAACATGGTCGCAGAAACCTTTCTCAAAATCCCATCCATGATAAAGAAAATACTGAAACAGAAAATCCTTTGTTAAATAATCCAGGTTCTAGTGAGCAAAAGATAAAAATTATCTGTGATGTACAACAACGACCTGATAACGTTGACTCAACGCAAAGTAATTAAGCTGAATATGATAACAATAATTATATTTTAGATGAGATCATCCACAATAAAATAGTGCAATATTTAATTAAGAATTCTACACATCCTGAAATAAAAATACAAATTAACAATGTTGACAAACATAAACTTAACCATTAAAGAATAGATCAACCCCGAAAAAACGTGTTACCTACGTATATTTTCATGATAAAAAATGATTTTCAAAATCCAAAAATTATTCGTTGTACAAAATTAGTTGTTAATATTTCTGAAAAATATAAATACTTTAGGGTATATTCATACTTCTGGTGTAACCAATTTTTTATTTGACACTTTTATCAAATCATATTTAAAGTTTCTTCATTCTTCCTTTTCCCTCTCATTTATGGGTCATATCACTTATATTATCATTACATTTTAATGATTAGCTGACATTCAGGCATGCCAAGACATTCACAAGTTTTAATTAATTCTTGGGCGTGGAGATTTACTGCCTCTGCAGCATTATCCTAGCCCTTACATTAAATGCATATCTGCATACTAAGGAAAACTAAAACGTGGAATAATTAAATCGATCAGAAACTTTCACAATAGAGAAAGGTACGATAGCCACATTTATTTGTTTTATGTTTTTTACAATTGTTTATAATTTGACTTTAAAAAAATATAAGCAACGTAATAGAAGGTATTTTTTTACCCACTCTGTACTTCTTGCCAGATTTTAAGCACCACTTTTCTATGTAGCATTACAAGGTTTACTAATATACCCTAAATTTTAAATTATATTCCAAAAAGATTTAGAAACTATTTAGCAATACCCACTGGGTCCTCTATTTATAGAGTTTAAGCTGGGTATCAAGTGGATGCAATCCCAGATAGCCCCTTTGGTATTAAAGTAAATGGAACCCCCATTAACAATATCCGATATGCGGATGATACCGTGATAATAGCAGAAAGCGCAAAAGATCTTCAAAGTCTACAGGATAAGGTCCCGTAGAAAGCCAAAGACTAAGTTTGAAACTTAACATCAGCAAAACCAAGTTTATGGTTGTTATATAGTAGAAACGATATTCCACACATGGGATCCTGACAACACCCCCTTTATTTTAGGAGGTGTTGGATCCGGATCAAGAGATAAAGTGCAGGACCGAGCAGGCTAGAACAACGTTTCTAAGACTTCGAAATTCCTTACAGACAAGAACTTGAACTCTAGCCTCAAATATAGGATGATTAAATGCTATCTTTGGTCCGTTCTCCTATACGGTGTTGAGGCATGGACGTTAAAGGTAATAATTGTCATGGCATTTCTAAGTCATGACAATGGACGGGGATAAAAGACTTTTAAACACTACAGATTGCTGCAATTAATAGAAATATATGAGAGGAATAAAAAAAATTAAGGCCTACGCAGAAATCTGCACGGCACTAAAAGAAGAAGAAGATTAAGCGGAGTTTTTTCCAATCTTCCTAAAAAATTATTAACCATAACTTTTAGGATATTTACTTACCTGAAATCTATTTACAATAGCATCTAACTGATGCCGGGTAATTTTTGTTTGTCGCCTAGTCATATCTGTAGGTTGTTTCGCATTAAAGGGGTACGCTATACATCGAGATACAAAAACGTAAAGCTGTATTCTTCTCTTCCTTTCCTCCTCCTCACGTTCCTGCTTCTCCTGGATGTCGACTTCGGTCTTTTCCGAAGCGACTGACGGAGACGGACTGGTCGGTCTAGGGAGAGAATTGGCTCTCGAGGAAGACCCGATACTATGGGTTTCCACCTAGAAGCGAGAATAATAAATTGTAATTGTTGCATTGGCAATAGTGAAAGGGAAAATGGATAAAAGGATGCTTGACGCTAGGCAAATAAACAAACATTTTCCAAATACTGATGATTTCAATTTTCGGAATGAAATCAAAAAAAACCTGGTATTATTACAAATTGCGTCCTCTATCACTTGGATAAATACCATTATTAAAAACAACTTACCTTTCCAACAAGCTTAAGTTTACTAAAATAATTTGAAAGATGCAAAGAAAACATATTTGTTTTGAACGGGCTATAGTTGATATTCTATTATTTTAATATTAGCTATGAAATTAACCACTTTGAGAAAAATATCTATATATCTATAAACTTTTTGCAAAATTAATTTAATAAATCAATAAGGATAAATAAGAAACCAAATGAAAACGAGTGCTTCAAACTCATCAGTAAACATATTGGCAATATAATTTGGGCCAAGGGCATTATTATCTGATTTTAATTTTAACATGACCTATATATTTTTTAAATAATCCCCCGAATTAATTAAGAAAGACAGCGATCTGTATCAACATATTTTTCTATTTAATATTAACTTTGTATTAAAATATTATATTATTTCTATACTATTTTTTTTCCTTCCTAGGAATATTGTAATTTTCACTAGACACGCAACAGCGAGGTAGAATATATAAAAATTAATTTAACAAAATCTTTAAAATAAGGTCTATCAGAAATTACGATTTTCTACTTGAAACCAATGAAAAAACTTCTATTTGGGTAAAAGAAATAATACTTTTACTATAATTTATATTTATTGCGTTCGAACTCTTGATGTTTATAAAATTTTATATGTTCAACGTTTACGATACTTAAATTAAAAATACAGACCTGAAGATGGCGTTCAAAAAACAAAACGCCGCATTCATAATCTCATAACGCCCTAAGGCAGGGATGGCGAACCTTCTTACACTTACGTGGCATTTTCCCCAAAGAAATGTTTAATAAGATCATGACGTGCCAACAAACTATTTGCTGATTACGCTAACATCAAAATCTAAATATACGCTCACTAAAATTAATGATTTTTTAGGACGGAAATATTTTGGGCGAAGATTACGAATCTGAAAACTCCTTTTTTGGAAACGCTTTTAGTTCCTCAAATATTTTTTTAAAGTGCCGTTTTGTAGAGGTTATTTTTCGGGCAAACCTTAGTATGATATATAATGTATCCAGTGTCATGGGTCAAAGAAGGCTTATGTAATATTTTTTGTTCATTCCTGTTTTTAACACAAAAATTAGCTATTTCCCTAATTATCTATGACTTAAAAATCGACATTACATGAACAAACTTCATCTTAAAAAAATTAGATAAAATCAGGCGCGGATCCAGGAGGGCGAAGGCAATTTCGCCAAATTCGCCAATTTGCACAAAACCATTAATTTAGTTCCTTGCAGGAATTTTTTTTAAGAGCCATCAGCAATAAAATATGTTACAAGGATTACAGGAACGAATAGTATTTTCCACTTCAAACGTATTTTTTGATGGAGTATTTGTTCAGGAGACAGGCTGAAGGTATGCACAATTTGTGAGGAATACGTTTTTAAATATAAATAAAAAAAAATTTGATGACACCTTAACTAATACCTACCGAGACGGCACTGCTTGGTGATAAAGATCGCTGAAGCGCAGCATTGTTGGGGATCTCTAGGATTCCGCTAGCGTCGGATCCGTGAGAGTGGTACGGAGACGCTTCCGTCTGAAAGAAAAAAATCTTATCGTCATTTCAAAACAAAAATAAAATTTTTGATATTTATTTGAGGCCTGTACTTGATAAAAATTCGGAATTAAGAAAAAAAATTATTACGAAATGTTAGCATAAAAGCTAAAAAATATTAAAAATCAAGGCAGATTTGGAAATCCCATAATATTCCGATGAATCACTCATTGACATTCTGCTTAGTCTATAACAGCTTTTATAGCCTTGGCTAACTTATCTCTTGCATAATTTCGATAGGGGCGACTTTCCAACTGCCTTTTATATAAGCTAAGCATGTCCAAAATAGGATTATTTGGTTACACCCAAAAAAAGTTTTAAAACACCAGCCAAATAAATATGGCTACTAAAAAATGTCTCCCCATCGTAACTAGTTCTGGCTGTGCGCCAGTTTTTTTTAACACTTTTAAAATTTGCTTCAACAAGTCAAACAGCCTTAGCAACACGTTTCTAAAAAGCAGGATGCTCTTGCATTTTCTTGCTTTAAAACCCCAAGACGTATTTTCTAACATTGAATGCAGGGATGTCCGAATGTACCCAGCATATCCGAAGTAGGTAACCCAGTTTTACGGTACCATATTAGATTAAATTTATCTTACCGGGTGTTGATGCGTTTGGTGATGAGGATGATGTGTGGGTGGATGGTGTCCCACATGATGTCCAGATCCATGTTCTTCATCACTGTCTTCCTCAGACGAAGATGGATCTATCATCTTCTTTTATCTCGTTTTAAACGTTTGGTCTGAAAGAAACTATCATTAAGGTCACAAAATTACAGGGTAGTTTATATATCATTAAATATATGGCCACTTATTTCTGAGATACAGGGTGTTAAAATTAAAAAATTAAATCATTTTTTTCAGGAGGTATAGTAGGATTGATTGTGTAAGATTTCTGTATGGAGCTTCAGCCCCCTCACCCCTCATATATTGGCGTATAATTTTTTTATCAAAAATATTTATGTCAACAGGGACGCCACTGATGTAAGTTTAAAAAATCTTTATCCCAAAAGAAAGTATTTTTATGCGTACTTTGCATGTACCAAAATTGAAACAGCGGTTTTAGAGATATTGAAAAAACTTTTTTATTTCAACACAGTGGCGGCGCCAGGATTTTTGGGATGGGAGGGCACAAATGGGCTCGGTGATTTTTAAGTGGGCACTACCCAAAATAAAAGGGACTATTAAAAAAAAAAAGGTCGCGGCCTCCTGACGCTCTATAACGCTGTAGGCAAGCGACAAACAAAAAATCGTTTTCTTCAAGAACGGATCCATCAATTTTGGAGGGGCACCAGGGTGGGCACTCATGTTTCTAGGGTGGGCCTGTGCCCACCCTGGCGCCGCCGCTGTTTCAACACCCTGTTTCTTAGAAATTAAGAGGTTGCGGACATATTATGAAAAAATTTTCCTAAAGCCGTAAAAGAGTATTATCGCTCTTAAGGATCAGCATTCAATTATGAAGCACCCTGTGTGCGCACAAAATATTTTTTGTTTCTTATAATTGACAAATTAATTAGAATAAAAACTATTTATTTTAATAATATTACCAAATTTCTGAAAAATAGAACAACTTTTTAAATGTCATTGTCAATTTCCGGCTTCTTCTTTAAATTTTTCAAATAGTCTATTGTGTGATAAAAACAGATTTTTGTACAAATAATTACCATGGTCATATTTCCAATATATTCATAATAACAGCAAAACAAAATCTGATAAATGAAATAAAATTATTTATATTCATGGACTTGGGGATAATATCGATTTACAGATGTAATCTAAAATATATTTTCATAATATAAACGTTATAAAAATTCATAAAGAAACAACTTTTATTTATGAATTACCATATATAGTAGGTATTACCTGTTATTTATAGCAGTAATAGAGCATATTTACATCAACAGGCATTTTTCTGTAAATTTATACCCACTCAATTATAAAACTTGTGGTGAGATCAGTTATTAAATACCACTTTACTGCAGTAACTATATTTTTTTTTAAATTCCTCTATTAACGTTTGGATGAAATAGGTAATCCAATTTTTTTAACTGTATGTCAATTTTATTAAGAATATTAAACTTTATAAGAGACATAAAATTTATATAAACTGAAATAAGCCGGATTAAGCAAACCTAGGTCAATGCGGAAAAATGGGGAATACGATAAAATCAGGTAAAATAAAGTGGATACGATTAAAACCTATCTCTAATAAATATATTTGACCAAAAAAACGTTATAAATGTAATTGTAATTTATAGTTTTGCCAAACTGAAGTGGATAATATCGATTTTCAGATTTGACCTAAAATAGATTCTTGTAATTTATATGGAAGAATGGAAAATTTGGTTTTATCTTATTAATATTACCTTAAAATAACTCATCCTTTTATTCGTCACCCTATGTTAATAGTAATTATTTCTATTAAAGCTAGAAATATTGTCTTCAGTATAAAATATCGAACGAGTTTCACAACCACGGACCCGCACACGAAAACTGGGGATCAATCGCAACATTGGCGTCACTGCGTTTTGCGACGCGTCGGCGCCGGGACGCCTGGTAAAAACACTCATGGAAATATTGACCACTCTGTGGAAAAAGCACTGCATATGATAAAAAGAATTTCCTAAATTTATTATGCAGAAAAAACTTAACAGCCAAAACTGTGTAGATATTGCACCAGGACAAAGGGAAAATAGAATTAAAAGTGCATGTAACAGAGTGGCAGTGGAAAATTTGTTTTACTAACTGGATTTTATCATTCCGCATTTATTCCACAGGATGTTTCTTTATAAAAAAACACGTTTTTAGAAGCGGCCGGTAAACAAAAAACATTTCCTTTAAAATATACTGGACTAACAAGGTTGCACTACCTTATTGTCATAGGTACCATTGAATGGCAGCTGCATCTTGTTCGCAGCTTTTCATAGTTTTGATACTATATAGTTTTCATCAGCCTAAGGAGCTTGAAGATTCGTTGCATATCCCAATCCTTCCTTGAACCTTGAATGCATATAATCCTTCCCTGAATGCATTGCAATAGGTTATAGCGATTTAGAGATCGCAAGAGAGGAAGGGGGGATGGGAGAAGGAGGAAAGGGGGGAAGGGGAGATAAAATATAAAGGTATATATTATATCGGCTATATGACGTGTTTTGATAATTAATGTAAATTATTTAGTTATACCTAGTTGTTTTAATTTTAAATAGGAATGTCGGGTTGCACGAAGATTTTAAACAATAATTAACTAACAATTAATTGAGAATAAATAATGCCTGCCGATGTCATATTTATGGCACAGTCAAAGTTGTCTGGTTAGTTTAATTATTATCCAAGTAACCAAAATGTGGTGTTTTCCTTTATGATAAAAACTCCATAAAATTGTCTTTACTTTCCCTCTTACCTACTTCTTGCCTTTTTTCCCAGATTTGAGAACTTTCTTTACCAATAGTACCAATGGCAACTAGGGATGCTAAAATAAAAATTATCGATACTGGTCTGACATCGATACTTTTTTTAAAAGTATCAATACTCTATCGGTATTGAACCTAAAGTGATTTCTAGAAAAAAGCTCTGCGGATCACCTAAACTAGTGACTTCTAAAAAATAACGCTCTTGTCCCAAGACTTCTCTCCGATCATATGCGACCTCTAAATAAAAAGCTGTCGCCAAAACTTCTCTCCGTAAAAATACTAACTTTCTAAAAAATCATATTTTTTGTTTCGATACCGTGCAAAAAGTATCGATACTTCTGAAATATCGATACTTTTTTGCATCCCTAATGGCAACACTACCAACTTTTCTGTTCGAGTTCTGTGACTACCAATATGGCGGACATATCGTTTGTGTTTATTTCTGAATTCAAAAAATAGAAAGAAGAATTACATATAGTCTGACACAAGGTTCTGAAACCACCTAACGAATGCAGAAAAAAGTTTGTTATATTGTCAATGGCTCACTACTAAATATAGATAAAAAAGAAAATTAGACAGAAAACATACGTTATATTAATTTAAACTATATAGGTACGCAAAAATAAATTAGGCTTATTCGTTATACCCAATTTTGTATATTTCCTTCCTTTTCCCCCGGTTAAGTTACATATCGATTTGGAACGATGGACCGCTTATAAATATTCCTAATTAGTTTTTACCACAGAACGGTTTTTACCACTGACGTTGAGCGACTGTGGTTATCATGATGTGCTCGCTGTTTAAAGAGTAGAAAAGGGAAAAGTGTTTTCCTTATCTTCTTCACGTTCATCGAGATGGTTTAAACGTTTCTTGTGCTGTTAAGGGACCATGTGGGAGGAAATAATTTAAAAAGAGCATATTCAAGGTTAATCAAGGGTATAACCGCAGTAATTACCGGTCCATCGCTCCAAATCGCTTTTTTAGACTATACATATTTCTTATTCTTTCAAGGTGAGGTGAGATTACACAAGGCCTGCAGATCAGCTTGCGCAGAAGCAAGAAAAATATATTATGTTCATAGTAATTTAAAAAGCAAAGACTAGGAAACATTCTAAATCACTTGTAGCTGCAATATAAGCTGCAACCTTTCTGTAATCTCACCTTTATTTTTTAATAAATTACCGTTTTTCCCCCTAACCTTCCAATTTTTGCCAATAAAATCCAGTTTGTCGGGCGCGCTCTGGGATTCGATTCTGGAATCTCGCATTCGAAATATGTCGTCGTAACTCGAGAATTGAACCCCAAGGGCGCGCTCGACGAACGTCCGACTTTCGACCGTGAACTGAGCCCGAGCCTCGAATAGTTGGCAACACTGGTTAAAACTTAAAAAGACATTTGACATTTTCCAGACCCCAGATCCCAAATAGCGTTTTGTTGTTTTGTGTTTTTTTATGATACAAAATTTTCGCAGATTTCGAAATTGTTTGAATTTATTAAAAGAATAACACTTTTAGACAAGAAAAAATTTAAGCAATATCGTAGTGCAAATACACTTATCACGGAAGCCAAGCTGTATATTTATAAAACAAGGTAAATAAATTTATTAAGCAAAGACTACATACGAAGTCCCTAAAAACTCCTAAATGGCAACTTATTAAACATTCCAGCGACCTAATTTATATAAATATAAGTAATGTTTCAATAGAGTTCATTTATATTATGTTTCTTTATAGGTAGGCTTTTTGGGAAAGATAAAATTTTTACCTCGATGTAATGCATTGGTATTGGTGAACCCATAAAGATAAATCTTTTACTGGGCCGCCATAGTTCAGGAATTATGTTCACAATTGTTTGGCAATAACTTATCTCACTGTTAGTGTAACCAGATTATTTATATATCCCCTTTAGATCAATCCTCTCCTATATATTTTTTCAAATATATTACTTTCAATCGCTTACCTTTCTTCATATTACTTATGAGTCCTATATTTTGTTGATTCTGAGGTTTTAAGTTATTTTATTCAGTAAATATATCATTGAATCACCAAACTTATGCACCTCTTTACTAATTAAAGTGGTCTGTGTTTTTACATACAATATGATTTTCAAGTAATATCACCTTACTTACTAGGCACCCAATTTGGCCAGAAAAGAGTACATACCTGCGGAGTTTGAGGGCGTGTGAATCTTGAATTCCATTATAAAGGGGCTTTGGAATTGTGAATGAAATAAATTAGCTTTAATTCCTTTTGAGGGCTGGCAAAGCTCTTTTGTGAGTTGAAATACTAAAAGAGCTTTCCAGGCCACCAAAGGGCTTGTAAAGTTCTTTAAAATAGTTTTAGGTGTACCTATGTTTTGTAACCTGCTGAATAGATAGTGTAGTTTAGAGTAGGGATGTCCCGATACACCAAATCAATATAGATTGTTTCGTAAAGTATAGGGCCCATTTGTTTATTTTCTTTTACATCCGATATAGGCTATCGCTCCAATGAATACATCTACTAGTCAGGACAGCGGTAATAATGGAGGAAATGGAGGTGATTCTCCTACAAAAGATAAACTATTTGATCCTACTATTGACATGCTTATAAATGATTTTGATGATGAAAGAACGCTTGAGGAAGAAGAAGCGTTGGCTGAGGATGAGGATGAGGAAGAAGAACTTTCCAATTTAGAAAAGGTAATTGTAATTTTATTACTTCCATATAGACATTTTTATATGCACTTTTAAAAATGTTATAGGCACGCCTTTTACAGGAATAAATTTAGGTAGGTATTATAATTGAGAGTGATCCACCCTGTATAAATTTTATAAAAATTGGTGCATGGGATAAATCTTTGGATTCAAACAATAAATAACAAATCTGACAGCTTTGCATCTTCTTTAAATATATTCCTCACTTTTGCTAAAGTGTTATTAAGTGACCCATAAATTGAGTTTGTTGAGTATCCATTTGAAAACCTTGAGAAAAATTATTTTAAAATGTGTTGTTTTTGAAACTTTATTATGAACACCCTGAATAAAATGAACACCCTTAGACTCATAGTAACACCTTGTCATAAATTTCACCCAATGCCATTGGTTTAAAAAATGGTTTTTGATTATTTTTTTTCAGAGCTGCAAAACGTTTTTAGGTATTTATTTATTGCTCCTAAACTACTAAAGCAAATGAAATAAAATTTTGGGCGATTATAAAAGACACTTATATAAACCTAAATATGCTCGTAAATATGTAATAAAATACTGGGTGTTTCATTTAAAAATACAAATTTTTTGGGTCACCCTGTATGGGAAAATATTTTCATATCATTACAGGTACTGTTTGGGACATAGATCCAGGATAAAATCTGGTTTAACTTTTTAGGAAGGCAACATGCCATTAGAAGAGCTGCTAGCATTATACCATGGAAACAATGCTAACTATGAAGAGACCAGCTCCGAAGAGGAAATTGAAGATGAATATATGGACAACGACAAGTCACAAATTTGTGAACCAATTGTAGAGAAGGAGAGGTCCCCGACCCCACCTAGACATTCCAAGCTTAGTATCCTGTATGAGCCACTTATTGATGATACCGACGATTCGAGAAATCTGCGATGTAAGCATAATTTTATATTTGCAGAAATTCCCGTGTGTAATTAGGAAATTGGCATTTTCTGCACAGCCATTTATAGTAACATGACTATGCTAATCCACCGCCTATGATTATTATTTTTTACATATTCAAAAGATGCTAATTACTGTTTCCCACTAGGATACTTTTTGATAAAATTGCAGCAATTTTTATTGTCAGCCACTATGTCTGCTGCAGTTTATAAAATCAAGAATATTGTACCACATTATCAGCAGCACATGTCACCGAACACTTATCACGCGAGCTCGACTCATGCCTAACCGATTATTTTTTTACAGCGGTCTCGAGGCTTAGTGATGACGAGGAATATGGTTCTGGTGACGATGAGGAACAAAAATATCGCAGGGTAAAAAAATAATTTTATTTATTCATTTTTTGTAGAAAACGACTACAATATATTATTTTCAGTCTTAATGCTCTAAAGTTCCGATCTTTTTTATAGAAAATATTGGTAGGAGATGACCACCAGGCGCAAGTTTCAAGCTTTACGGTTGACGATGATTCACTTCCGGATGAAGGTGACGAGTTAGTGTGGTCTCCTCAGAAACTGAAGAGCGAGGAGGTGGAAGAGTATCTCAGAAAAGCGCAGCAGGTCCGCAAGCCTGTCATTCCCAATGAAACTGTTCTTAGTGATGACGAAGAAGTACTATATGTGCTGCATCAGTGTGGTGAGTTACACTTTATTTTTAAATTAGGATATGTCAATGATATCAAAAGTACTTAGGTACAAGTATATTTAACTGCACTTAGAAATACTTTCTTACTAAATAAATGTAGGTATTTGGCCTTTTTTAAATATGTCTATAAAAAATTAAATCAGTAAATTATACTTGAAGAAAGAAATCACTTGAAAAAAAGAAAATTATACTAGAAACTTAAAAATGAATTGAGCTTGATTATTTTTCAAACAGAATTATTTTTAATTGTATTTATGGTTACTTTTGGTAAATATACTTAAATAAATACAAAATACTTACTAATAGATTTTAAATATTCTTAAATGTAAGTACAATCATAAACAATATATGATTTTCTTCTAACATCAAGTACAGGTCTGTCCTGACCAGGGTTGCAATAAATTACGATTTTTTCGAGAAAATCAATAAATCTGATTTTTTCGATTAAATCGCGATATTTTTATTTTAATCAATTCATACTGATTTTTTCCTCAAATATGGCAATAATAAACTTTAAAATCAGTTATTTTCATTATTTTGTCGCCCAAAAACAGTTGTTGTCTAGATTTACAGTTAGAAAATCTCCTCGGCGACATACAAAAAACTTTTATTGACAAATTTTCGGCAGCGTAATTTATGAATATTTTTTACGCTGGACTGATGACGATTAGTTAGGATTTTTCACTTACCTACATAACGAATCTAAACCCTTTTTAACTAAACTATCTTCCTTTTTTTTGTTAATTTCCTGATGAGTTATTTGCTTCGGCGACTTGTTTTTACAGCAATTTATAATTTGATTTAAATCACGATTAAAATTGAAAAAATCAGTTGATTTAAATCAGAGGTTTCCAAAAACTTTTTTTCTCATACACCACTTGGACCCCCTGCAGCTACATTTTTACCATATTCCCAAAACTCGCCAGAAAAAGGAAAAATTAGATCTTACTATGGAAATTTGCGTTGTGGCTGAGTTCCAACCACGAATTAGTAGTTTTGAAAAAAATGTGAGAATGCAATTGCAAATCTTGACACGTTGTACTAAATATGGAATATGCAAGTTTTTACAAGTAACAGTCACTGACCTTCTTAAAATATTATTTGCCTACATTGATAGGTGCAGTCAAGCCAACATATTAGTTCCTCACTATCGAAACCAGATCAATTTTCGTGGACCCCCGCTTACGAATTGTGAACCCCCATTTTTTGTCACGCCAACGTAGACCCCATCGAGTCTCCCGTGGACCCTTGGGGGTCCACCTGGACCACTTTGGGAACCAATGATTTAAATCGTCGCAACCCTAGTCCTGACCAATATTGTTTTTAGAATATAGGGCAGAAGATGCATTAGAGCGATTACAGGTGCAGCCTGTGCAACCACTAAGTGATGCAGCTAAAAATATTAATAATCTCATCTGGTCAGAAGAAGAGTCCAAAAATTTTGACGCCGGGCTCCGCTCATACGGAAAAAATGTTAACCTAATTCAGCAAAATAAGGTAAATGATTAGTACTTTGAAGATATGATCTCTACATTTTTAACTGGTTTGTGATGTCTTATTATATCTACCTTTTGTATACTAATCAGGTTTTACATCAGTTTTGGGCCTATCCACAAAAGTAAGTATGATTGATTTCCTGGTCGAAGTGTAATATTTTCCATTGTGTTCTACTTATATTCAAGTTTAGACCGGTTGAGCAGGTTCACCCCTTGTGGTTGTCCCACCGACCTCTTCCGGGTGTCCCTTTATGGATGGCCACCGGCCGTATCTCGGAAACTACCTTTCTCTTCCAAACAAGCTTAAGTTAACGAAAATCGGAAAAGCCGTTTAGAAGTTACAGCAAATTAAATGATACACTTTCACACTGTTATAAAGGTCGGTACGCCAATGAGGTTTAAAACAAAATTTAGAATTTTAATATTTAATTTTCAATTGTGCCTTCTTGCGGCAAAATGCGAAAGTTAAAAATTATTTCCAGAATTTTCTCTTAGCTACTTTAATTAAATTTTTTTTCCTGAGTTTCTATGCCCAGTAGTTTCCTGCTTGCCTTGCCAGGTTGCTCAACCGGTCGAGACCCGGATATTACCTTAAAAAATGTAAATATTGGTGACATTTTGCAAACCAACAAGATCCCTCAAAACGCTATTTCAAACCTGATTTTCTCGGAATCCACACAAATAATTTTGTAAAAACCTATTTCATATTCTGCGGAAAATATAATTATTTCCAGCCAATCGAGAATCTGGTTTCAGGTATCGGCCAGTGCGGAGATTTTAGTGCCTAAAAAATCGATTAGGGGAATTTTGTTGGTTGGCAAAATGTCACCATTTGTTTACAGATGTTACTAAAATATGATAACATGTCTGTTTATTGAACTAATTCTGGCAATTTAATTATTGAGGGATTAGTAAAATTTGGTTGGAGTAAAAAATATCCGTGACATTTTGTGCCAAGTAAATGCAGGGTGTGCAAAAAATGCATTAGGAAACATTGATAATGGTTGTTCATTTAAAAAAAAAATCGAAATCCTAATAGTTACCTAATGAGTTACAAACAAGGACAATCAACTAATATAGTCAAAGCATTTCTATCGTATTACATGTCTATAAAATTTTTAAAAAATATTGTTTAGATTTAATATAGAGCTTCATAATTATCTCTGTTATTATTTAATTTTTTTTTAATTGCCACTACTATTTTATTGTTTAGGATCATAATTCGATGTTTTCCAACTTCCTTTTTGTACACTCTGTATAAGAGAATGTTACATGGGCCATATTGGATAGAGTCTTACAGTCATTTTTGTGTAAACACTTTTTATTAAAACTGAAAAAAAAAAATGTTTTCTGCCCTGTGTGTCGGGGAGTTAATTTTAATCACATTTATATTTTTTCTTATGTAACTGTAATTTGACGTTTTTGTTTTTAAAACTTAGGTTAGGTGTAGATTATAAGTTTTAACCCCAAAAATTTTTCGTTGTCTAGTTCTAAAACTGCCACAACGATCTCGTACAGTAGTATAAACCTCCAAAAAACTCAGTATAGATTTTTAAGCACTTAAATACGACTCTCCGCAGGTCTGATTTAGCATTAGTAATTTGAGGCATTTAGTGACATTTTATAGGAACTCTATTTTTATGAAAAGCAACAAATAAATTTCATGTCATTCGATGTTGCTTGTTCTGTGCCTTCAGTTTTAATCAAAATATTAAGGTAATAATTGGCATTTTCTAGTGACAATTATACAACCGGCCTGTTTTAAAATAACAATATACAATAAGTGACATTTTTAGCTTATATTAGCACCAGTGACGTATATAAAACCTGCAGCACCAGTTCTGATAATATGAAAATATTTATATATTTCTATTTTTTGTGTCTTAATTATCCTATATTTGTAAAACCAAAACTTTTAATTTTATTTAAGTATAATTTTTATCCATGTGGTTTGTCTTATTAACAGTCGGTCGCGGCTTGAGTCAACGATAGAGTAAAGTTCATTTTCTTCTTTATCTTAAGAATTAGCAAAAATTCGAAATACAAAAGTTGTAGAGACCATTGAGGTGCACATTTAAAAATTATGCTGGAGTATACGGGGTGGCCCAAAAAAATGTGGCGAATATAACTTGGATTTTTTTAAATGGAAAACCCTATATATTGTATTATTTTCTGATTTCCTACAAAATTCTATGCTTATTTTGTAAATGTCATATGTCAAAATTCAATAGATTTTGAGATATTGACATTTAAAATATGGCATTTTCAGTCTTTGACAGGCTGTAACATTAAGAAGGTTCATCTTAGAGAAAAATGGGGTTCACCTCCCTCTTACTTTAAGTTTTAACTTTTAGATAGAAAATAATAAATTAATATAGGAAAGTGAAAACCATTTTTCTCTAAGATGAACCGTTCCAATGTTACAGCCTGTCCAAGTCTGAAAATCCCATATTTTTAACGTCAATATCTCAAAAACTATTGAGTTTAGATATATGATATTTACAAAATAAGCGTCAATATTTGTGGTTCATGTTGGACACCGTGAAGTTTTCGCAAAATTTCGTGAGTACCTACATTTTAAATTTATTTTATTAGGTGAGATAACACAATATAGAAAAGAGCAGTTTTTATGTTTTTAAATTTTTATTTTTGATACCTGCACTGTCTCTTTAACAGGTAACGCGACGACACTGATTAGTACCTTTTCAAATTATTTGTCAAAGTTTTATTCAAAAATGATGTAGTATCTTTTTGCAATCTGACTTAAAATAATAGGAGAAAACGCTTTTTGGGTAGATAAAAGGACAACGTTTTACTTTTGTGTTGCTTGTAAAATACTTTTTTTACATTTTTAATTATAGTTTAAGATATCTTTATAAATACTATAAAAGTCTTATAATATTTGTCATTTTCTATTGTCGATTATGAGAAATTACGTATTCATCTTTAAAATAATTCCTACATGTTTTTTTTGCTGCTATTAGTCCGTGTTTTGCACGTCTTTAATTGTTGAGGTTGTGTTTAAAGATGATGTAAACATTGTTGAGTAAATATTTCCAGAAACTGAAATGATTGTAAGATACATTATTTATTCCCATAGTTTTTAGAATATTTTCGGGTACATTTTTACCTTGTTTGTCCACAGTATTTGTCTTAAAATTAAAAGTGTAGTATTCTTGTTAATAGTTATGGAGTTTACGTATTAGCTATAAGACATTTTGTACCTTACACAAGTATATAATCAAACTTTATAGTTGTAATGGTTATGTATTCAAATGTGTCACTGTTTATAATTATTAGTTTTCAGTCAATATTGTGTTTCGTTTGTCTGAAATATATTTATTTTGTTCAAAACTTGTGTGTGATTTAATTGTTGTGTGTTTATGGGGGAATTATACAGGGTGATTCCTAAGTTGATACTTCTGTTTTAGCTGCGTATAGATGGCATTAAAATAAACAATATTTTCAAATACCTTTTTCAAAAAACTTAAAAATAGGCGAGATACAGAAGTAAAAATCTAAGTGCGGGCCTGGTCATCAAAACATAGCCTAATAACTTTATGCTGTTTATGTTCTATTAGTAGTTATTAGTCATGCAGTTTACGGGTCGGTGGTAAGTTATTTATTTGGCGATCTACTGCGGTGTGTTTTTCTAAAGCAAGTTAATTTTAAATTGGTGACACGTGAAAATGGTTGGTAAAATTTTAAAACAATGAACTAGTAGATATGGTACTTATTTACGGTGAATGTCGTCAAAGTGCGGTCGCTGCTTCGAGATTATACGCAGAATGCTTTTCCTTGCGGACTCATCCTACACCCAGAAGTTTTCTTAATGTTATTCAACGGGCAAGTTAAGCCGACTTCTCAGAACTTCGTTCTGTCGCTGGCGACACGTAATGTAACCAATAGAAAATGAGTATTGGAGTCACATGTCCAAATACTCATTTTCTATTAGTCACAACACGTGTCGCCAGCGACACAACGTAGTTCTGAGAACTAGGCTTTAGGCAGGACCGTATTTGAATCGTAGTGTAATAAATTCATTAACATAAGCCAGGATTCGGGTCAAAAGAACCCAATGTTTTTAATATATATAGATATAATTTCGCGTGGAGCTGGTAACTTTGGAGAAGAATAATTTAGAAGTATTATTCGGATGCTGTTAAAAAATAAAGAAACGTGAATTATATCGTGGCCAATTTTCCTAGACATTTCCTCAAAAATTAGAAAAATCCGCAAGCCCTCAATTTTGCGTACCTAGATCTGCCCCCCCCCCCCCCCCCCCCACATACATAATATCCACGAGCCGCCACTGTAAATTAGAATGCGGAGTATATCGATGGTTAAACGGCAGAAGGCCCTAACCCTCAATTTTTAGAAATTTGTTTTATTTTATTTTGATATTTTATAAATTAAACTTTATTAGTTACAAGTGGCCCTAAGCCTCTAAACGAAAGTATAAGCACAATAATCTGCATTATATTTTGTTTTAAGAAAAAATCTAGCAAAAAAAGACCTATCCAACGGATTTCTCATTATTAACAACATCAAAATGCCCTAAGCCACAAAATCTTTACTGTCTATTCAAATACCATTTTACTGGTAAAATGACCATGTTTGTAAATATGGCAACATCGTGTAGTTTATCGCTGGCATTCCAGCTGTGGCGATACAAAGTTTAACCGACGTTTTATTAATATTCTGTTACAAATAGAAGTAATAGTGCTATATCAAATAAAGTTTTGAATGTAGAGGTAAGTTTAATGTTTAATAGAGTATTTTGTAGTTAGTGCAACTTAATCCCAAAGAAATATTTTCATATTTTAAAGAAGTTTTTAAGTTCGAAGCCGTTTTATAGGTTATGAGGCTTAGGCCCTTTTGAATTTTAGCGGGTGAGGGTTGGGCCCTATTTTATAAAAAAAATGCAAATATTTTATGAGGCTTAGGCCATTTAATTTTTTCAAATTTGGCCAAAATCAAAATTTTATATTTCTTATTTCAGTAACATGGAGGTGTCCAAATTGAAAAATAGAACCTTGAAGATGATTGAGATGGCAACTTCACAAAAAACTAGCAATGAGCACATTGACGAATTAATAAATTTTAATAACGATGATGAGCTGCTGGAGTATGCTGACAAAGTAGTCAGTACTTTGAAGGGTGACCTAAAAACTGATAAATCCAGTACATTTAGTGAAATTCATAATTTTGAAGATAAAGGGACACTTGCTGAAAATGCTGAATTAGTGGCAAATGACGATCATGGTTCTGAAAAGAAAATTTTAAATTATATTAAAACAAACGAAGTAGACGATCAAGTCACCGAACTGGATGTTGACATAAACAGTGTTGACAATGATTCTAGCAGTGAGGAGGAGTATGTACCTCAAGAAGAGGAAGCCGAGTCCAGTGAATCTGATGAAGTCAGCTTTGCTAAGTATGAAAAAAGAAAAAATAGATTTACAACAACTTTCAAAAATAAAAAAAACAGAACCTTACCTTCTAAGACAAGTTTTAAAGATAATAAAGTTATAACAGAACAAGTAGATCCAGAACTGAAGAAAGGGGCAAACTTTGTAGATCAAGAAAATATTGAAGCGAATGATGCGTTAGATGTTAGGTTTGCAAATGAACGTCGAAAATTGAATCAAATACCAAAGAAGCGTTCTATTTCAATGACAAATGTAAACCAATTCCGTGATAACTTGACACAAAATGGTTTAGAAGTAACGCAAATAAGGACAGAACTAAATGATGTAGAAATAGATAATGCATCGACAGAAGAACAAAGTAACATAGTAGGAAACGAAGGTAAAAGACAACATAAAAGACAGAATAAACGAAAGATAGCAAAAAAACAACGAGAAAATGGAAACGAATACACCAGTTCCAAGGGAAAAGTAATGCCAAGAAGAGAGCTTCAACCGAATCCATGTAAATCTTGCCAAAATAATTGCCCTACCAGAATTTCAGAAGAAGATAGGACAGCAATATTTGCTAGATTTTGGGATTTAGGAGACAGACAGGAACAAAACTCATTCTTATCGTCTTGTATCTCAGTTGGAGGAAAGAAAAGAAAATACACGAAAAACGACGAAAGCAGAAGGTCAGTAACTAAATTATACAACTTGCCGAAAAATGAGAATACGAAAGTTCAAGTTTGCCGACAGTTTCTTTTGGCCACACTAAATATAAAAGAAAAGCGGCTTAGGAAAATATGCACCAATCGAACAAACATCGGAACGCAGAAAAAAGATATGAGGGGTAAAAACACTATTCCAAAAAATAAAACCAAGGAAGAAACCAGAGAGCATGTTTTGCATTTCATTAAGATGTTACCAGCTGTGCCATCACATTATTGCAGGAACAGTTCTGTAAGAAAGTACTTACCATCAGAATTAAGAAACATACAACGTCTTTATAAACTATATGATTCGTGGGCTACTGACAAAAACTATGGGAAAGTTAGCCAACCAGTTTTTAGGAAAATATTTACTAAAGACTTTAACATTGGATTTCATATGCCCAGGAAAGATAAATGTAACATTTGCCTTGATTACAAGAAAGAAGAAAGTACCGTTGAAGAAAAAGAAAGGTTCAACCAGCATATTAATGAAAAAGAATTGGCCAAAGCACAATATTTACGAGATCAAAAAAAATCTAACTCAAACGGCTATTTATGTGCAAGCTTCGATATGCAAAAGGTGTTAGGTACACCGCATGGAAATTTGGATATGCGAATTTATTATTATAATAGATTTTCTGTTTATAATGAGACAATTTATGAATCCAATTCGCAAAATGGATATTGTTATATTTGGGGAGAATCTGAAGGCAAAAGAGGCTGCAACGAAATTTGTACCATTTTATTTAGGTATCTTTCAGGTCTGGATGAAGCTGGAAAAGTAACGCAACTATCTTTGTACTGCGATTCATGTACAGGTCAAAATAAAAACAGAGCTGTGATGACCTTGTTAGCCTATTTTCTGAAATTTTCTAAAAACATTCGATCAATCACCATAACTTTTTTAGTTCCGGGTCATACCTATATGCAGGTAGATAGCGTTCATGGAGCAATAGAAAGGTATTTGAAGACAATATTGATTTGGGCACCCAGTGAGTGGTCAACCGTTCTCCGAAACGTACGAGTTAAGCCACATCCTTATGAGGTTATAACGTTAACTCATGCTGACTTCTATGACTTTAAAGAACTTCAGAAAAAAATATGGCCAGACAAAATAAAAAAAGATACTAACGGGGACATAATTAAATATTTGGACATAAGACAGATGGTATTTTTAAAAGGATCCAATGAAATACAATTTAAATACTCCCTAAAAGATGAGGAAGTCAAATTTGTTTATTTAGAAAATTTAAGAACATCTAGAAACACCGGATTTACAAAGTTGTATAATAAACAATTAGAAATACCTACAAAAAAATTCACCAGCCTTATGAAGATGTGTGAAGAGAATATTATTAAATCTCAATATCACGCTGAATACAAATCGTTAGTTTGTAAGGATACAGTTCCTCTCGCTTTGCCTGAAACTGACGAAGAAGATGATGTATCTTATGAGTTATCTTAATTGGTTTAGGTTTAAATCTAAAATTAGATTTCAGGTATTTTGTTGAAATAAATATAAGATGCTATTTTTTTTTTAAGTATAAAATAAAATGACCTTATTATACCGCCAGTTTCATTTGTTATTATAAGATTAAAGGACCTAACCCTAAAAATATATATAATATTGAAAATATGTTTTAGGTTAAAAAGACCTAAGCATCATTTTTGGGGTTTTAAAGCTAATAAAGTTATTAAATTTCGTGTAGATGGCGAAATTTTAAACAAAATGTTTTTTTGTAATCACAAAACACCAAAAATATTTTGTTTTTGACATAAATAACTTAGGTATCCAAAAAACGTTGTTTTCTGGAAAAACAGCTAAAGTGGGTTAGGGCCTTCTGCCGTTTAACCATCGATATAAGGTTTATCTACTGTTTTATTCTGCCTTTTTCCCGTAATTAAATTTATTATGACTCAATTTTAAAACTTTTGATTCCTCGCTTTAAAACCTCCAAATTTTAATACAAAAAAAAAAATTATATCTTAAGTATATACACTTGACTAAAGAATATTTAAGCACATATTTCGTACAGAAATATATCGGTCCGGTTTTACACAGTGGCAGACCCAGGATTTTGTGTATGTGTGTGTGTGTGTGGGGGGGGGGGGGGGGTTAAAAAAAGAGCGTAAAGAGCTCTAAAAACCTTCCCACTCTCAAAACTGACTTTAAAAAAATTCTGACTCTCCCTACAATTTTCAAGGCTCAAAGTAAAAAACACCCATTTGGCAAGGCTCGGAGGGGAGGGTTCCCTTTCTGCATCCGCTCCTGGTTTTACATGCATGACCGAAAATTTCTTCTTTAGACAATCGAGTCTTTATCAAAGGTCATAGCAGAGTTTAAATAAAAATACTCTAAACGTGGTCATCAGTCATACTAACCAAAATATTCTCCAGTTCGATGATAATATAAATACAAGATTTTTAAGTGTGCGTTTACGTGACACTTGTTTCATGGTGGTTCAATGGCGTAGGCTATAGGGGCCCTGGTTCCGGACCTATCGGTGTTTCCTTCGTAACCTCTCATTAACCAGCATTGAAAATGATAATACCATAGACAGCAGTTTTAATAATACTTTAGACAAAATGAAAAATGTTAAATTCAGACTTTTTAATTTGTAAGTAGGCAACATATAAAACTTGAATTTAAATGCTGATTTAAAGGGGCGGCAAAGGGAGTAATTACCCGTCTACTAAACAATTTTTTAAGCCGCTCCAAAATTAACTAGCTAAAATTATTACTTAGATATTAATTATCCCAATAAAATTATTAATATTATCGTAGTTTAATTTTCTAATATAATGGAGTGCGTTATTTGTAAGAAAATTTTACAGGAAGATGACAAATCTGTAATAGGTACTTAATGCATAATTATTTTCAAAGAAACCAAACTGGAGACCAAAGATATGTTAAAAACATGTTTCACGAAAAATCGTTTTTTTTTTAATCAAAAAACTTGACCACGAAAAATTGTCGTAAAAAACAATTTCGTGTACACGATTAGCGCATTAAAGATCGCACCCAGTCTGGTTTGGTTTGCAATTTCAACGGAAAAAACAATTTTACTAACATAATAATAACAGCGCTATATTCACAGTACTTTTAGAATAAATTCAAATTTAAGCTGTGTGCCCGCTAGAGGTTGTAAGTGTGTCGCTGTAAGTTCACAGCTGTATAAACTACATTAAGAATTGGCTCATCAGTGAGACTTTTCCATAAATTCCTTTAATGGCCATTCGACGCACTTCTAGTGCCAGCGAAGCTATATTTTCTCGAGCTCCCAAGAGTAACTGAGTTGTAGGCTTGTTTAATAACTGAGTAATGATTTCGCAGTGGATAACTAGACCAGCTAGCTGTAACATTTTTCTGTCGCTATAAGTTTATTGCGGATAAATATTGTTAATCTGCTCATAAGCAAGGGCATACATAGAACGTTTTTAATGGGGAGGGGGGCAACAACCAAAAACGTCGTCACAAACGAAACGTGTGGGGGACTCTCCTAACTCTACCTTAGACGAGGATACCTTGTCTAAGGCCTCTGCCACTTGAAAAATTGACTTAAAAAACAAGGTCATAACACCACAAATGGCGGTCTATGAGAAGCGCATGCATCCCAAAAAAAAATCAATAACACGAGGTGGGGTCCGGGGGGCAATAGTTGTCCTTAAATATATTTACAATGGCGAGGTGCGCAGTTTATTTTAAAACATTATTATTAAAAAGGTGGCCTAAAAACTTAACATTAAACCACCAAAACAGGTTGAAATTTACAACTAATTTAATACCTTATTTCACACACAGAAAACCCCGGAAGAGAGAATAGTGACATTTTGCCAACCAACAAAATCCCTCTAAACGCTATTTTAAACGTGATTTTCTCGGAATCGACACTACCAATTGTGTAAAAACCAATTTCATATTCAGCGGCAAATATAATTATTTCCAGCGAATCGAGAATCTGGTTTCAGGTATCAGCCAGTGCGAAGATTTTACGGCCTGAAAAATCAATTAGCGGGATTTTGTTGGCTTGCAAAATGTCACCAATAACAACCGTTTTGCGTAAGTTGGCCCATTTATAACGTTAAACAACGTCCTTGTAGGAATTTTAACGGTGCAAATGGTCCTTCTTGAGAGACGTCTTAAGCGAAAAGTTAATTGCCGATATTTAAGATCGTGGTGCTAAACTTAAACATATTAACGTAAAAACGACGTTTCCGCAACGTCGGGTAGAGTAGGCCCTTTTGGGAAACCATTTTTGGCAGCGGAACAAAATTAAATTTTGTCAAAAATTGTTCCCAAGTTCTTACTTTTTCTCTTGAATTACTAAAAAATGTTACTTTGGTGGCTAAAGTCACACCGCTAACTTGTAGATACCCGATGTCATTAAAGGAGTAATATGGTTCGCACCTCTTAACGAATTGGCGACCTTCTTCGCTGACCATGGCTGGACTTATATGAGCTACGTCATGTATAGCGTAATATTTATAAAATAATCACAGTAAAGTAAATAGATACTGGGTTGTTCGAGAGCTGGCGAGATAATTCAATGTTCCCCGCGGTGTCCGGCTTCGAAGACCAGATTAACAGTTTGTTGAGTTTTCGTTCAGTTTAGATTTTTATTAGAAACAATGAATATATTTTTTAGGGTTTTCGTTTTATATAGAACTTTAGTTTGTATGATTAATGCCCAAGGTAAGTACCTACATTTTGTTTATGCTAATTTAGGATTATGGCCGATGAGGGATAAATAAAGTTTGTATGGTTACAAAGATAGTAAATAATACAAAAATTAAATCGTCGATGTAAATTACAGCCAGCAAAAACGTAAATCTATATTTTTATCTTATAACTTTATTTTATATACCTAAATGGAAATTAAACATTTATCTTTGTATTATTGTTTATCTCACAAAAATGGTTCACTGAATTTTTATGATGTTAAAATGTACTATACAAGGTGTATACAACTATAGTATTAGCATTAACCAATCAATCTACTTACTTAATGAAAAGAGACGCGCTAATTAATTTGAATCCGATTAATGGTACTTCTTCAACATGTTAACAGATCGTGTTTAACTTTTAAGATGGTTAAATAATATTAAATCATTTGAAATTAATATTTATATATTTTTACAAAACCACATTTTTATTTGTCAAGTATTTTAAAAGACCGACGGACAGTTAAATTTCTTAATTTAGAAAAATTCTGCTGCGCTTTAAGTGACGTAATATTAAAATACGTGTGTAGAAATGGAAATCCCAATAGCAATAATTTTCTGTCAATTTATCTGCAAAATACCTTTAAAACTATAGTCTATTTCAGAAAGGTCTAGAGTAATAAAAGCCCATTAGGTATGCAAAGGGACTACAGAGTGACCCAACGAATATTTAAGCCACTTTCATAATTTGGCATTGATTGCATTGCAAAATTATTTCTTTTCATCAAGTGCAGTAGGTAGTACCACCCTGGTTTGAGTCAATTTATGCGTTTTGCTTTTGATTGCTATCCATTCACAAACACTGAAAATGGTATGCCAAAGGCGTGTATTATGTACATACATAGTATTAGGTACACTTATTTTTTATTAAACATTATAAAAAAATACATTATACAGAAATTAAATTATAAAAAATCATAATATATTCTTCGTCATCTGAGTAACTTTCATCTTCTCTTGACGTTATAATTAACGGGTCGACGGTCCGATCGATCAGGTGGTCAAGATCCCACATTTTCTCCTCTTCTTTAATGACATGATTGACTGCTTTTCGCCAGTTCTCTGGTGTCACTTCCTTAATGGCTTGATAAAACAGTAGGTTAACGTCTCTCATTTTGAATGTCGTGTTGTGTCCTTGCTACAAATCCTTTCACTTACGCCCATATAAGTTCTATAGGATTTAGTTCACAATGATATATGGCGGTGTGTGCAGCACAGTTAGGTACACTATGTTTTTCAGCTATATTTCCACGGCATATTTCATAAAACGATGTTTGTGTAAATTTACTATAGCTAATAGTTCCTTCTTTATCAAATTATCTTCTTTTTTTTTTCTTTGGTTAGTTATCATAAATAATTTAATGCACAAAATTTACCTGCGCTTATGGCCGACATCGAAATTGAGCCGAACTGGACGGAATTTTCCATTTTATTACTCTACACCTTTCGGAAATATACTATAGTAAACCGATTTGTCCTACCGTTTGTACCTACATTTTTAGTGATAACTATAAACGCTATTAGATACAAAGACAGTGCATATCACTATATTCCAAGTCGAAAATAACTGTCATTGACTCATCGCTTTCATATAGCGAGCAGCGCAGCGTGTTGTACGAAGTCAGGAAAAAATCCATAAAAACAAATATTCTGCTGTATTAGAATTGCAAAAATACACTGGAGTTGTTTGCTCTTACTTCGTACAGCCCGCTGCACTTTAAAGCGATGAAATACTGACAGATATTTGTATAGGGTATAGATGCTATAGATGAATGTGAGTTCTTGTAATTACTAATAATAAATCAAAACAGTTTGATATTGTTTTTTGAAATAACAACTTCCAATCACTATTAGCAAATAAAATTAAATAAGACCACAGTTTTCAATTTAGATATTAAAGGGTCATCTTATCTCCTTCACAGATTAATAATTCTAGGACACCTTGTAAAATTATGAACAGGTTTTATTAAATAAATTAAAATAAAAATGAAGGTAATAACATTTTCTTAATTTTTTAATTAAAATATTTTTTTTATCTTACATCTTTATTCTGTATATAGGTAGGTAAAGTAATCACCACAAATATAACATTTTTGTTTATATTTCTGTATAAAAACTAAAGCAATGCCGTCTCTTTGTGAACTAAAAGCGTTATATTTATGTTTATATTTTGTAACTTACAACTATCAAATAAAGTAATGATTTTTTAATTTAAAATTTCGTTGAAATGTTTTTTATAATAGAAAGATAGGTTAGCGGCGAGCAGACAAATAGGTGCATCTGATTTTTGCAAAGTACACAGGAAGGGACGCCAAAACAACGGGTGCCCTGGGGCACAGGTAGACAATGACGGCCCTTTCATGCTTATTAGGACTACAGTACTGACGTTAAAACTCCAAAAATTTTATTTTTCGAGGAAAAGTTATAAAAATATGTGCTTGATGAAAAAATACGATTGTCGATAAAAAACACTTTTTCATACAGAGTGTCCATTCAAATTTGTTTCAAGAGTAAATTGCCCTTATTCTAAAGCTTTTGACAAAATGCTATTTAAGAGAAACTTTTTCAAATCATTACAGCTTCTAAGCTATTGGGTTTCATTAAGCAAAATTTTTTTGCTTTAAATTTCCATTTCACTGAAGAGTTTTAGGGTTACCTTTAATTTTGTATACCTTTAAATATCACCTTTGATTAGGTACCTCAGAAATAAATTATTACAGTGTCAAGAAAAACGTCATTGTCAGCAACTTTTAAAGATTTGATTAGTTATAATGTTAACCAAACAGAGCTAATTTTTTTGGACATATTTTTCGTCCAGGTTGACATGCCAATATCTTTTTGTTCCCTTAAAAAATATGTCTAAGTTTTTAACAACATTTGACGGCATATTTTTCCAACAAACATAATATTTCATAAAAAAATATTTCCGGCTTATTTTTCAACACTATATTATTTGTCGAAAATGTCAGTGTTATTAACATTTTTCTGGGATGCAATAAAATGTATAATTAATTATACAGTTAAGTTAATAATTAGCCTCGTAAAATGATGTTGCGAGAATACTGGAATATTTAAAAATATCCATTGTTATTTAGTAGACTAGTAGTTTTTATTAAATTTCTAACACATGGTTTGACAGATGCAAAAAAAAAATCATTTTTCAATTGCCCCAGGTGGTATCGTCTAATTTGAAAAATAACAACCCACAAGTTTAAAAAGTTTTTTTTTTGGCGTGGCACCCAAAAATTTTTTCGCCTGCTGCGCTAGTTACTCATGTATGTAATAGAGCACGAAAAAGTAAAGGGAAGAATGGCATTGTCCGCTTATTGTCAGTCCACTTTAAATGTGGACTATTAAAATACATATGTCCACAAGTTATTTTTCTTAACCTAATTATGAATGCTGTAAAGACTGGTTTCTTGATTTACCCCTTCGTAAAATTAAATTTGTGCGGAAGAAAAACCTTTTTGTTTGCAGGTGGCGAAGGGACAACATGCTATACGCCTAGTAATCAATATGGACAGTGTGTTAGTGTATATTCATGCAAGATTGTGACAGATATACTATCCAGCAATTCCATAACACAAGAAAAGCGAAATTTTGTTAAAAGCTTGTCATGTGGTTACTCAAACAACAATAGACCGCTTGTCTGCTGCCCACAAGCAACGACTAGAGAAAACATGAATCCCGTGGTAAGTTTATATTCGCAAAGATCTTTAAGCAAAGAAATATAAAGCCGGCGCGGGAATTCGCATATTAAATCTTAACCGCGAAAAATAAGAACAACTATACTTTCTTTCACAAGGTGTTAGAAATAAAATTGTTTTCGTTTTCTCCAAATACCACTAAAGCCCTTTTGCCACCCGTTAACTAAAATATGTTAAATTTAACTCTTTTTTATAACTCTTGTTATATTTTTATGTTCTATTCTATAATCTTGGGATTATTTCATTCTTGAAAAAGCTACCGTGTAGCGAAACGAGTCGAATAAATAAAATTTGTTGAAAATTTCAAATATAGTGGAATTATAGTAAAAAGTGTCTTTACTTTCCCATTGAAATTAATCATGGAATTCCGCCAAGTAAAGGTAGAAACAGTTATTTTTTGTCAGCTATCATTTATTAACAAAATTTCGTGTTGTTGGCTGAATTTTTCGTATATGAGAACCAATATTTTTAGTTATTTATTACCAACTATTATTTTGACATTTTCAAGATTTAGTTATTTGATTTATTTTTAAAAAACTATTGTTGAGCGTTAACTTTATGTAACATAAATAAAAGGTTTGACCAAATTGTAATTTTTTGGTAGCTGTCAGTTTGACATTTTCAGAATTTATTAAATTTGTACTTAATTGAAATACATGAGATCCAATATTTGTTATTATTTTTTTACAGTGATTGTATTGACATTTCAGGCCGTAGTTGACGTCGTAGAGAATGAAGAAATTAATAATGACTCAGGAGTCTTTCTTAAATCACCAGAGTGCGGTGTAAGCAATGCTACTCTTCCAAAAGTTGTTGGTGGTGTGCCAGCTAAGTTGGGTGAGTTATTTTGTTGGCATCATAAACATAAATGGTTTACATTAAAAATAAAGCAATATGGCGTCGTTTCTGTCAAATATTAACATTTGGGAATTTTTCTGATAGTAGGTAGGTACCTATATTTGAATCCGCCATTTGTATGTAACAACTCAGAGCGCCTTAGGCTATGGCCTATTTGGCCTAGTGGTTAATCCGGTCCTAAAAAGTAAAATATGACAAATATAAATTTTAAACTTTTATTATTATTTCTTTACATTTTTAACATAACTGAGAAACTATGTGTTTTCCAAAACATTTTTGCACAATTTACAAAATAGGGATATTTTCCCCTTAGTATTAAACCAGAGATTCTATTTTTGTATTTTCTAATTTTTGTACTTGGGAAATAATTGTCTTTCATCTTGTATATGTTTCGCACCTCCGAATATTGTCTCCACTAAGGAACCTTCCAGTGTTTTGCATCTTGACGCCTTGATGTAACACGTCCAAACTGCAGCTCATAACAATCTGAAGAATTATTTTGTTGCGCTGCATCACACACATCTTTAGTCATTACAGACTAAAAATATTTAATAAAGTTGTCAGACGAAGGCAAGGCAAGGTTGTTGAATATGTGAAGTGTTATTCTTCCTGCTGTCACATTTAAATGACAAATATATATTACCAGATCCATTTCCTCGAGCAAGCATATTTTCTAAATATTGAACATTTCGAGGTATCATATTGCGGGTCCTTTTTTTTGCATCCCCTACGTTGGCTGGTATTGGCGTTTTCCAGAAATAAATTACAGAAGTTATTGAAGCACTTCTTCTAAGTAGTCATCAAAGAACAACGATGCCATCTTCCTAAAATACAATAAATTGGTATAATTAGGTAACAAATAAATGTCCAAGAAGCAGTAGTTGGAAAAACAGTCCCTCATACCAAAAAAATATGTACATTTTTAATTCTTTTATTCACAATACTTTTTTTTTTATAAATTTTGTATAAAGGAAAAAACTAAATAGACACTTTTCTTGATTTTACAATAAGCCCGCTTTATAAAATGTATGCCAGAAAATCTCTTTCTTCTTTGTTATTGCCAAGAAAGTCTAGAATTTATATCTAAAGTTACTTATTGTGCCTTTAGCACTACAAATTCCTTATTGAGCTGAATAATTCGTTGGTTACAAGTCAGTTCTTTTGTAGTAATATGGACGCAAAATATACTACAATATTATATATAAAAGCTTAAAATAATTGTTTTTAGCAACTAAATATTTTCAATAATTTTACAAAAATACTCACTTGCTAAAATACCTTTGCATCTGACATTTTTTTAAAATAATTTATTTACAACCTATCTACAATTTTCAGGCGAATTTCCATGGATAGTTGCACTGGGTTACAAAAACCCAAAAAACCCTAATCAACCAAAATGGCTATGTGGAGGTACACTTATAACTAAGGTGCACGTAATCACTGCAGGACATTGTGTACATAACAGAAATGATTTGTAAGTTTTATTATTATAAAAAACTGGTATATATTGTTTTCAGAAATTTATTTAAATTGCCCAAGCGAGTCTCATCAAAGACTCGCTGGCAGATGATAAATAAAATTAATAAATATTAACCAATTGCGGTATATCAAAGACAACTGGATGTCGATGCTTTTCTACTTTTAAACTGCTGGGTTACCTACATTTTGGATCTATCTATTGTATAAATAATGTCGATATGATTGTCAAAATATTTTTTGTGTGTTTCACCACAATTATAAGGAGAATCAATGTTTTTAACCAATAAAAACCACTGCGTTTAATATACAAAATGTGATAAAAATCCTGTAAAATATAAGTATATTTCTAGTGTAGTATTTATTTTGACAGAAACTTAATCTATCAAAAAAATATAACTCTTAAGGCCAGTTAGGTTTACAAACAAGTCTTGCCTCTTGAGAACAAAAAAAAATTTCCTATTCTTTCTTTTCTCAGTAACTTACTTAAGTACGGGATATTTATTCCATTTTGTATATTCAAAGTCACTGCGTTTATGAAATAAAAAATATAGTTGTCCTTACTCTGGCAAAACACCCAAAAAATAGTTTTCACTACTCCCACATAAATATTGTCTGCTTTCAACCAAGTGAAGTTTTTTATAATACCCACCCTTAGTATAATATTTAAGAGTTTTACCTTTGAGTTTTTAGACTTTTAGCTCGGGTTGGAGAACTAGATCTGTTTGATGACAATGACGGAGCGCATCCAGTGGACATCCCGATTGCCAGTGCTAAAATTCATGAAAACTATAGTCCAACCAGATTTACTTCGGATATCGCTATATTAACACTTTCACGTAGTATTGATGGCATTTGTAAGTATAAGAAAAGCACGTTATATTGTAATATTTAGGATAATTACTTTTTAGTAATTAAATTATGGAAAATATTGGATAAAATGGTACTTAAGTACTTATTGATACTAACCTATGATTAAAATTCTCTAATTCTGCGTCTGGGGGTCTGCGGTTCTATACCGGGTGCATCGTGGTTGGAAACATAGGAAATCCCATGCAAGTTTTAACCTGTCCAAATATTTGCTCCCCTGTTGACTTTAGAGCGGGGTTCTAGGGAGATTTTTAAGGTCTCTGTGTGGTGAGTGCACATGCAAAGTTTGAACAATTTTGGACAGCCATATAACTTATTTGAATAGGATTGTGCTTGGTTTTCATTGGAATTCATGGATCAGACCTAAATTAATAATAAATTAAGTTCACTCTGTAAATAACTTGAATAATGTATTCCCAAAAATTGCACCACCAAGAATTTAACATACGTTTTTTAAAGGGTAGCGGTGGTGTCTTGTAAGTTATCTACTAAAAAATGCTAAACTTGGAAAAATTAGATAATATTCTACTCGGATTTTAAAAAAGAGCAACGATTTCACCTTATCGTTGCTCTCATACCCCATAAATATTTAAAACCGGCTGCCACTGCGGGCTATACTTACATGCGATGATGTAATTTTTCTAGCGGATTATCCCCCTCAAATCCGTCTCTGGCCAATGCAAATGTATTTTTCTTTTAGCGTCGGTCCTGCCCATTTGCCTTCCATGGGAAGCAGCACTAAAGAGCAGAACGTTTGTAAACACTCAACCATTTGTTGCTGGATGGGGAGCACTATATTTTAGTAAGTTTTAAAAAACATATTTTTTATAACAACGCATTTTTTATAAAAAAAATGTTTAAATTATTTTTAGATGGTCCTTCTAGTTCAATTCTTCAAGTGGCTACAATTCCTATTGTCGAAAATCAGAGATGTGAACGAGCATACGTAAATAGATCTGTGATAGATGATAACATCATTTGTGCTGGATATACAAATGCGGAAAAAGATGCTTGCCAAGGGGATTCTGGAGGTAATATTTCTTTATTTATAAAAATAAATTCAAAATTTCTGGTATTCTAAAAAATACGTATGTTCTTAACGTTAAATGACTTACCAATTGTTTCTTTATACATTATATATAAAGAATCCCCCAGTCAGCGGCGTATTTACAGGGGACAATCCCCCTCCCCCTCCCCTATTCCCCATAGAATGATAATAATAAAACGATAGAACTCTCCTCTTGTCCAACCTGACTCCTAAAAAAAACCGTCACCGCAGCGCCGTGTTGGTCTGGGGAATCCTTTATTATTGTTTGACTGGAAATATTGCCAATTTTGCAAACAAAACCATGACTTTGAAATAAGCATAATCAATTAAAATATAATCCGGATTCGTGATCCTGATCGATTTTTTTAAATTTTTTGTTACAGGTCCGTTTATGTTTGGAAAAACAAATCCCAACGAAAGAGGTCTACGATTTTACCTGGTTGGTATCGTATCCTATGGATTCCGATGCTCAGAGCCTGGATACCCAGGTGTTTATACTAGAGTCACCAAGTTCTTAGGGTGGATTCAAAGAAATATCGTTTAAGTTTTTAAAGTAGATATTTATGTAGGTATGCATGTTTTAATAATTTAAAACATCAGCAACCAGAGCGGTGCGGCAAAATTGGAATGAAGCAAAACAACTAAAGAATTTTTTTTTAAAACATCGCTTTCCCCAATTGTTATAGCAGTGGCAGCGATAAGGATTTGAGGTAGCCCCCGCAAGATTTTGCAAAGTGTCAAGCTAGAGTAACCGCCGCAAATATAACATTATTGTTTAAATTTTTTTCTTCTGTCTAAAAACTCCTACAAAAAATGGGCCCTGTTTATAAACCATTGCAGAACCTACACGACCAATATTACTGACAGTCCTGCATGATATTTACCCCTTTAATGTATGAAATTTGCCCTTAAACAATCAGTATTAGTACCGCCATTCCCTTATTATTAGGTATTACAAAATAATTACATTATTATTGTGATTTATCCTAACCAACGGTTTCACTTAAATCATTTTATGATTGACCTCTGGTAGTGTACGGACCGATAGATTTTTGGATCTTTATATTTTGTAGAACTATTAAATAAAGTACCTAATGATTTCTTATATATAATATTTTCTACTCATTTATTAGAATAAAAATTAATTTCTAATAAAAAAATGTTATTACAGAAATTAATAAATATAATTCTTAAGACAGTAGCGACAATTACCTGTAATATATTAAGTAAGTAGTAAAATAAAAGGCTAATGAATTTTTGACTCAATACTTTTTGTTACAACCAGACTACTTATATTATGATTTTGTGCTATCCTTTTTTAATGTGATAGATAAGAACGGAACGAAGCCGTATCGGCGCGTCGAAATCGAGCGATCGGAAATATATCCATATATATGTCCATTGGTTAAATTTTGCATGATAATTAATTTCTAACTGATTGAGATAATAAATAGAGACTGCGCTCGCAAAATACCAATAGAATGTTCATTTGAATGGGTTTTCTTGTAGAGTCCACGTTAACTCTAAATTCTTCGTACATCGCTTCCTTTTATTTTTTGCAGTTATTTTTTTACAGAAGACAGAAGTATAAACAAAAATGCTATATATGTAAAGGTTACTGCGCTTTTTTTGTTATTAATTTTTTATGAACTACAATAAGAAATTTAACCAAAGTCAACAAAGAGCAAGGTAGGGCGTGGGACCCCTTATCGAAGCTGGGGCCTCCCTACAGTGCAGGCCCCTTATCACCGCCACTGTGCTCTATCATCAGCTGGTGTTGAATAATCGCTATCATGTTTAACCTGACCTATTACTTACGTACAAAACAAAACAATCTAGATTTTGCCATTATTTTGTATTTATAAGCACTATAATACAAGGAATTCATTATAAGTTTGAAGAGATCTAGGATTAACAGTTATATTAACAAAAATATCTATGACCCAAGTTATTTTGTATTTATCTTAAAACATACAATATATAATTGATAGTTGAAATTACAGTACAAGTTCAGAAAGGATACTTATACCGTTTCCCATGAAATAATTTATTAAAGACAGATTTGATATAAGGATTATCAACAACTGATCAATATAATTTAATTTTTATTTAATAAAATATATTGTTTTATTTTCCCTATATTACAATTCAGAAGTGGGATTACTGTCGTAAACTTCTGGTCAACTTTCTTGATAAAATTGAAAAGACAGCGGTTAAAACGCAAATAAGCGATATTATTTGTCATCGACGATTTAATTTTGAAAAGTAACGAAAGAAAAATCGAAATCCACATGTTAAAACTTATATGTCTTTAACTTGAAGAAATAGTCCATACCTACTTAAAGTGGAGTGGAAATTTAGAAGGTAAGAAATAAGAACACAAAGTCTTTCTCCACTGTTATATTATAGAAATATTTTAAGCAACTTCTCCTTCTCTAAATGTTTCGAACGCAAAAGCATTCATCTTCAGGAGAATAAATAAAAGAAGAAAAACGAGTAGATATCACCCTAACTGAGTAACACAATTGCAGGTTCGATGTAAAAATGAGTGGAACAGTGAGAAAACAGGTACACACGTTGCATTGTGAGAAAGAGTGCCAGTGCCTTAAGCCTCAAACCCACATATTTTTCTTTTTCAGAATGCAACGTGTGTACCTGTTTTCTCACCGTTCCACTCATTTTTACATCGAACCTGTAATTGTGTTGCTCAGTTAGGGTGATATCTACTGGTTTTTCTTCTTTTATTTATTCTCCTGAAGATGAATGCTTCTGCGTTCGAAACATGTAGAGAAGGAGAAGTTGCTTAAAATATTTCTATAATATAACAGTGGAGGAAGATTTTGTGTTCTTAATTCTTACCTTCCATATATGTCTTTATTTTATCAACCCTTAGCTATTTGTTAACATATTTGCATGTACGATCTCTTGTTCTGTTCAGAAATGTTTAAGATTTCAAAGTCTTGCCTGTAAAGATATACAGTGATATTCAAAAAAGTTCCAGTAAGTTTTAAAGTTTAACCAAGTTGAAGTGTGTCCGCCATTTTGTTGTTTCAATAAATGTCAAAAATATGTGATTAGCGGTCTCTCTTGGTTCGTCTTCTCTCAAACAAGATAAAAATCAATAAAATCGGTCTATAAATAAAAAAGTTAAAACAAAAAACATAATTCCGGTTTTTTTTAACAACCCTATAGTATAATAAATAGGATGTTCCATTTAAAAAAAAGGATGTTGAATATGCCTTGACTATTTGGAACACCATGTATCGACCCTGTATAATTTAAAATAAATTAATAATGCCTCTACCTATAACTCTGTTTTTGATAAATATTAAAAAGTTACGTGTAGTTTAGATGCTACGGAATCCTGGGTTGAGACTGTACGTGACTAAATTGATTCCATGAACCGAATAGGTTCCAGAAATTCTAAATGTGTATATAGGTACATATAATTAAAAAAATATATACTATATGACATTCAACAATCTGCAAATATTTTTATTTTCTTGTATGTTAATACAGCAGAAATTAAATTACATATAAACGGCTTAACAGACAAATACATAATGTATTTAAATCAAACTGATGAATGTATTAGGTAAGTATTGAGAGTGAGTTAGCCAGGGCCACTGCAAGCACATATGCAAAGCAACCTGTAGGCTTGAAGAGATGCGTTAAAAAAATAATAATAATAAGAGTATATCAGAACTTGAATTTTTAAATTTTTTACAATTTCCAACGAACAAGGCACTAAAGAAATCAAACATTTTTATCTCAATTTACAATAGAATTAATAATGTTATATTTTGTGGCAGTTTATGTTCGTTATTACTTATAATGACTTATTTCAATGGTGACAGAAACATATTTTTTTTCAATCAAATCTAAATATACAAATCTGATGGATGGATGTGGGAACCTGTTGATTTTTCCTGTTCAGACTGGAATACTCTACCAGTATAAAATAAAACAGCGGGATGGTTGCTTCTGATGAGAGATCATTCTCAAAATTAAAAATTATTTCATGGTACAAGAAAGATTATCTTGTTTGGCAATTTTAATTATAGAGCAAGAAATCCTCGATAAATTATGACAGTGTCGTAAAAGAGTTTGCAGCAGGTTTGTTTTCTACCTTTATCATTTTTAAAAAGAATAAAATTTTATTTTTTGAAATCTCTGTTGTCTCACTACAAAATTAGAAGAAAATGTGTTTTTACTCAAATTTTAAAAAAACTAAAAAAGTATAAAAAAAAAATCAGCTGATGACGACTGGAGAATCCAGCTTGAACGTTGTGACTTAAAAACAAATAAAGACAATGCAAGTCTAAAAGATATCAACTAAAAAATTACTGTAGCAAACCAAAAAATATATTTAATAACTTTAGGTTCATTAAAATTCCACAGAGTGATTCCTAAGTTATTACTTCTGTTTTAGCTGTGTATAGAAGGCATTAAAATAAACAACATTTTCAAATACTTTTTTGACAAAACCTAAAAATAGGAGAGATCTAAAAGATCTAAGTGCGGGCCTGGTCATCAAACATAGCCTGATGGTACTTTATGCTGTTTTTGTCTTATTAGTAGTCATTAGTCATGCAGTTTACGGGTTGGTGGTCAGTTATTTATTTGGCGATCTGCTGCGGTGTGTTTTTCTGAAGCAAGTTAATTTTAAATTGGTGACACGTGAAAATGGTAAAATTTGAAAACAATGAACTAGTAGATATGAGATGTTAATTTACTGTGAGTGTGAGTGTGCTTCGAGATTATACGCAGAACGCTTTCCCTTGCGGGCTCATCCTACACCCAGAAGTTTTCTGAATTTTATTCGACGGGCAAGTTAGGCAGGACCGTATTTGATTCGTAGTGTAATAAATAAATGTAAGTACTTATTTTTGCGTTTTTTGAAAAAAGGTATTTGAAAATGTTGTTTATTTTAATGCCTTCTATACACAGCTAAAACAGAAGTATCAACTTAGAAATTACCCTGTATAGGAAATACATACAAAGGGCGCCAAAATATTTTCAGCACGCATGCACCGATAACCCTTGCGGGGGCCCTGGAGTTAACGTTATGAATGCAAGGTACAAATTAAAAAATACAGCGCAACACTGATAGAGTCTTAATGTTCGCATCATAATTTTTCTAATTATCTTGACCAGACCAAAATCAGATCACATTTTATCAAGATAATAAATTTTAATTTTTGGTGACATATTAATAGTCGAGATATTTAGTCATTATTTTCATTTCTTATTTCTCGCACTGAAACAGAATCTCTTATTTCTCGCAACGACACTGGCGTATGTGGTAGTGGAAGTATAGTTGGTGACATGGCCAAGGCAGGATTGGCTACAGCAATAATGTTGTCTCCACTTGCAGCAATCACCTGGACTCTGGGTGAGAGTTTGTTCGACTCGTCGTCATTGTCATTTGAGTCGTCAATTTTTTTCTAGATAAAAGAAAAAATGTACGAGAGCAGAGGTGTTCACTTAACAAAAAGGTAGATTATGTCAATAAAAAAATATAGTTTTAATACCAAATATTATTTTCTCGTATTGGTAAGTAAGTACCTACTCCCTTAAAAATAATATGGAAATTATATGCCCTAAACATTATTGGTTTACTATAGTCTGTTTCAAAAAGGTGTAGAGTAATAAAATGAGAAATTCCGTCCAGTTCGGCTCAATTTCGGTGTCGGCCATAGGCGGAGGTAAGTTTTGTGAATTAAATTATTTATGATAACTAACCAAAGGAAAAAAAGAAGATAATTTGATAAAGAAGAAACTATTAGCTATAGCAAATTTATACAAACATCGTTTTATGAAATATGCAGTAGAAGATAAAGCTGAAAACATAGTATAACTGTGCTGCGCATACCGCCATATTATTGCGAACCAAATCTGTAGCAAGATACAATACGACATTCAAAATGAAAGACGTTAGGCTAATATTTGATCAAGCCATTAAGGAAGTGACACCAGAGAACTGGCGAAAAGCAGTCCATCGTGTCATTAAAGAAGAGGAGAAAATGTGGAATCTGGACCACCTGATCGATCGGACCGTCGACCCGTTAATTATAACGTAAAGAGGAGTTGACAGTTCCTTTCTTCCAAAAGAGATAATTTTGCACTGAAATCAATGCCAAATTATGAAAGTGGCTTAAATATTCTTTGGTTTACTCTGTAGTTCCTTTGCATACCAAATGAGCTTTTATTACTCTACACCTTTCTGAAATATACTATAATTTATGATAACATTTGCCCCAAAAACGCACTTACCCCACCTTACCTTATGAGTCGAAATGTGTTACCTACTTTTTAAAATTACAGATTTTTTAAATCGGTGTCTGACAATGCAATAATTGAAATAAGAACATGGCACTAATATATTCAAATAAAAACTTAATACTTACGCTACCCGTTGAACTTGACTCGTGGTCTTGTCCCTGAAACTTAAAAAAATGTTAATACTAATAAGAACAAGTTTTGTAGATTTTTGATATTTTTATATATCCATTAATACGAGTGTACTACGTAAAGCAAAAATATAAAATGAGGGGGTTGTTAAAAACCTAAGGTTCAATTTAAAAAAATGCGTTATTCCTAATCCAAAAAAACGTTATTGTCGACAATGAATTTTAAAATTATTTCATAGTGACGTGGGTGGGTGATCCGGAAAAACTATAAATGGATCGCCCTCCAGCTGTATCAACATCACATGGTGTACAAAAACAATTCAGTGAAGACAAGGTTTCGCGCAGCTTGTCGTACGTAAGAAACAGCTCGCCATCAAACAAAACACTACAGTTTTACTTCTTATTCTTTTGTACTGAGTTACAAACTATAACGCTGTTATCAGAGAAATAGCATTTGGTACACAATTAATAAAAACGAGAGTGGAAAGAGTTAATTAAAAAAAAAATTGAATGATTACATTCTTCTTGGCCTTGGGTTCGATTACCCTAATTTTTATACTCAAAAATATCAGTTCCATCCTAATTTTTTTAACTATTTTCTTACCAAAAAAATGTTTCTTTACCTGAGGAGAACTAGAATTGCTATATGTGGACTGTGAGTCCGATTCTTCCAATTCTATTCCTAAAGATGTCCTTTGATTGTCTCTATAAAAGAATTACAATAATAATTTGTTTGTGACAAAACTATGATATTAAATGGTATAAATTCAAGAGTATGATCAGTGACGTAAAGTGGCAACATCATTTTAATTAGAAAGGCAACACAAGGCAAAAAACGTTGTTTGATAATATTAATTATTCAGTATTTGTAAATACATTGAAAGAGGCAATGGTAATTCCCCTACCATAAACATCTTTAGTAGATTCTTTATGGTAGTTATGATCAATAATCATATTGCGCATATTCTCCAAAACAATGGAGAGGATATTGCATAATCAATAGACACATTATTTAATAGATTATTCCAATAAACCAATCTAGGTACAAAAGGGGTCATGGATGCAGTACTGCACTGCTCGATCACCTTTACAGATGATATTTTGAAGGCTTGGGATAAGGCCAACTAACCTAATTGGTTCTGTTAGACCTCAGTAAAGCCTTTGATTCGCTTAGGTTGGTTCGTCTAAGTCGTCAAGTTGCTTAAAATAGAAAACTATTTAGTGGTATAGACTGTTCTTTCGACCTCCTCCACCAAGAGAAAATTATAAGTATGCTCCTGTTATAGAGGCCCAAAAAATTCTGGCTTGCCCTCAGTCAAATTTAGCCTAACTACGACACTGCAAGAAGGCAAAATTAAATTAATGAAACTAATTAAATAATAAGTTTATTTACCTTAATACTTGGTTATGACTTTTCTTAAAAAATGAGTGCAATGAATGCCTTACTGCTAATGCATCGTCGTAATTCTGAAATGTAATAAAAGAAAAAAAATTAAATTTTTTAAAAGTATTAAAATGCATTTTAAAAAAATGGAAAGGGATCGCGAAGAAAAAATGATTCCTTTGCAATCAACAATGTCGTTTTTTCAAAAGCACAGTCCCTCTACCTAGATAGCAGAAGATACCAGGCTAATACAATTTAACTCAAACAGATTTATATTTCTGTGGAAGAACGAAAACCTTGTATTACGTGTAAAATAAAAAATGGATTTTAGACGTAATACAAAGTATTCCTTCTTCCATTCTACTTAACGTGTACACAGTCATAACTAACTTTCTAAGATTTCTTTTGTTTAACAGGGTTTCGTACTTTTAATCTCTGCTTAAAATTATAAGTGAAAGTGGAGAAAGGACTCTTGATTGATAACCCCAGTACCCGTTTTTAAAAAAGATATTTTTTATAATTAAAAACTAGAAGGCAAGTGTTGTGCCTTCCTGTCCAGATCCTCAAGAAAATTAGAGTATATTAAATACAAAAATAGGTAAAGAGGGTTACAAGCGAAATAGCCTAAGCGCTTTTTTTGTTAAAAATTATACAGGGTCGCTTTTATGTATCGAAACAGTCGATTATTTCTTAAAGCTAGCGAAAAATGTTTAAGAGGAAAGTTTTAGGGTTTTTCAAAATATATTATGTATACTGCAAAAAAAATAAGTTTACAGGATTAGTCAAAATGTCAGTGTTAGTTAGGGCATCGTGATGGAACAAAGAGTTTTATCGAAATGGTGAATATTTTTAATGTCATCATCAATCAACCTTTCCAAAACATTGCAGCTTTTTCATGAAAATGGAGGTGTCAAGGATCGACCAAAAAATACGGTAAGACTTACTAATGAATAGTGGCAGCGCCAGGATTTTTGGGATGAGTGGGAAAATGTGGGCCCGATGATTTTTGGGATGGGCACTACCCAAATCAAAATTAACTTCTAAAAAAAAAGGTCGCCGCCTCCCCAACGCCCTATAACCCCATAAGCGGGTTAAACAAAACTCCCCTCTTGTCCAAACTGAAGTCCAACAAAAAAAAAAGGTCATCATCATCGACCTCTTTATGTCTTATTGCATTATTTCATCCTTCTATAATACTATATATATTTTTTTTTTAATAAATTTCATAGTCAAATCCTTCTTCCCCATAGAAATTCCATTACAACACCGAATCTCTCAATTTTGGGTGGGCACCCATGTTTTTAGGGTGGGTCGGTGCCCACCCTGCCCCCCCCCCCCCTGGCGCCGCCGCTGCTAATATATAAAATTATTTGGATGTCATGTGAGGTGTAGTAGAAAACCCAATAAATTCGAGTAATTCGACATAACAGAGGACTTTAAATTATAACAGGAGTCAATATTTCATTCAAAAAATTACCAAAGGGAAAAAAATCATACAAAATGCACTTGTTAAGTGAAAACAATGTTAAATGCAGAATCGAGTGCACAAGTTATTGTGAATAAATTAAATCAAAATGTTAACTTTGTCAACCACATTTTGTTTTCTGATGAATTTATATTTTGTATATACGGGCAAGTAAATCGGCACAACAAAATCCATATTGAATGGAACAAGTTCACACCCAACCACCACAAGAAACCTGAACATTTCGTAGGACCCTAGTTTATACAAGAGAATTTGAACTCTGAACAATATTTATTATTTTTGGAAGATAATGTTGTTTCAGAGCTTAGACATATAATAGATAATAACCCTAATTTACCGGCTAAACAAATTTGGTTTCAACAAGATAGGGCTCCTCCACATTTTGAACGGGTGGTACGGTAATATCTAGAGGAAACGTTTCCTGGTAAATGGATTGGACGAGTGGGTGCAATTGAATGGTCAGCTAGGTCTTCCGATATGACCCCTTTTGATTTTTTCCTGTGGGGTCATATAAAAAGTTTAGTATACAAAAATAGACCACAAATCATCGGAGAGTTGCAAGTTGAAGTATTTTTCCCATTAGAAAATTTTTTACAATGAATTTTGTTTTACTGTCAGGAGTTTAACGGTGTAACTATTCCAAAAACAAAGTGGCTGATGAAGATGAAATCGTCCTAATTTTTGTCACAGGTAACTAAAATTCTATATTTAGGCATAAAAATTAATTCTAAATGACTTTTCTTAGTAACGTAAAGAATATTTTAACATATTTTTGAAAATAAAGCATACTCTTGACTGAACATCAAATATCTGTTCCTACCCTGTATACGTCTAGTTTTTCAAATTTCTTTTCATGTGTATTTCAGTTTTAGGATATGAAGTATTTTATGATTTTTTAAAAGTTTAATAAAAAATTTCCGCGGTGCAACATTTGTTTTTTTTACCTACTAGGTCGATAATAATTCAATTTAAAAGTTAAGAATTTTTAAGCTCAAAAAACTTTGAGGCAAAATTTCTCAAACATTTAACTACTTAGGCTGTTTTACTTCTAACCCCTTCCAATGCAACAAACTACCAGTGTGCAAAGCAAAAGCAAAAAGCATTGATCTTACCTTCTCCCAGAACACATAGGTATGTATGTTTGCATCAACTGTACTGTAGCTGTAAGAAATTAATGTTAGCAATATTCCATGCATACTGATTATTATTATGATCCTAATTTCATTATAGTTAGTGGAAATAAGTCAATAGCCAGTTTTTGCCAAATAACAATATCTCGACTATTCGAATTATCAAACGCTTATATCTGAAACCCAAATTGGGTTCGCTTGAAAAAATGATATTTGCCGCTTGAATATGAAGGTTTTTACCAAATTGAATGTGTAGATTTAAAGAAAAATAGTGTTTAGCGGTATTTTGGTGAATGGCAAAAACTTGCTAATGAAAGTACTTACTGAAATAAAGTTTCGGTGTCCATAAAGCACAAAATATGTTTAAGATGTAGGTACCTACTTATTATCAATGTTTTTAGATATGTGGTAGGTATGTCCTGGGACTAAGTACTATAGTATTCCTAGGATACTTAATAGGTACTATTTTTGTTGGTATTATCAAAATGATAGTAAAGAGGACTTACAGGTGGATGATTGTCTGTCAAACTTGGATAACGTTGATATCGTCGTGTGGGAAGAAATACCCTAATATGTTATATTTTAAAAATGTTTTAGGAACTAAAAATACAAAATATCAAGTACGTCTAGCTCAAAGCTGTTACGAAGTAGAACATAAGTAACTTATTATAATAATATGAACACATAAAGTCTTACGACTAAATCTTGATCATTGGCAGAGGCGTAACTATCACGAATTTCTTAGGCTTTAATAGTAAACCATCCGCCGCAGGGACAGCGGTGGCGCCAGGGTGGGCATTGACCCATTCTGAAAGTAATGGCACCCACCCAAAATTCTCCAGCTTTTTTGTTTAATCGAGAGAGAAACACTTAATTTAGAAATCACTTTTTAATCGAGAAAGAAGATTTAAGAAAAAGGGAGAGACTTTTTTTTAGAAATCACTTTTGAGGAAGAAATGTTTTATTTAAACCGTTATAGTTTATTAAATCTTCTCCTGTAAGAAACAGAAAGATAATGAGAAGTCGTCGCTTAAATTTTATTTTTGAAATTTTTCCTCTATTACTAGGCATCGTGGAAATTTTTATAAAATTATTAAAAGCTAAAATAAATTTCCAATATTTGCGGTAGCTTTATAAAACTAGTATAAATAAATATTGATACAGACTAACCAAACCAAACCAAACTGGTCTTACTTTAATCGGCGAAGTTTCTTTATTAAATTTTAGCAATACAAAATGTTTTTTACGTACCTACATAAAATATTTTTGAGATATTTTGATATCTATATAAATTTTGACTAGATTTTATATAAATGGGCGTAAGGAAGGTGTTATAATGTTTAAGATAATCCTTTTTATCGTATACTTTAGTGTCACATAATTTTACTTAGATACACAAAATAGCTACCTATGTTAATTTAAAAAAAAATATCTCGATATCTACCCAATAATTTTTAACAAGAATTTTTATAAAGCTAGTATAATTAAAATAGAATCCTAAAAATATCACATATCTAACCAGAAAACCTTACCTATTTTTCTAAAATCACATTTTTTATTAACGAGGCCCTATATATTGTATCACATACCTATTAACACTCTTTCTAAAATAAAAACAGCAAAAAGCACATTGCACAAGAAAAAAAATAAAATCACGAAAAAAATTGCTAACACAAATAAATAATTATTGTCAAATAAAAATAATTAAATAAATAAATACTCACCTACTGATTTCTTCCTGTAAACATTTTCTTCAATACAGCAATAAAAATAAAGCATTTTTATCTAGCAAAAGCAGTTTTAGAAATACTATTAACTTACATAAGCTAAAAATAAGTATAAAACTTTAGATCAGTAAAGATTTTTTTAAAATTCCATACAACGCTCATTTTTTGCCTGTCAGTCACTGTATATGACATTTTTTAATTTGAAGGACCAAACTTTAGGCCAAAAATAAAAATAAATATAAGATTCGTCTTTTACTCAAAGTGACCTGATATTTGATATTTTGTAAAAAAAAGACTCGGTCTCAAAATTTTGAGGTGTTTTTTTTCTTACAAAATATAGATATTTATTAGTATTTCACAGCACTGGCAGATCGAGAGGGGGCACGATAGCAGCCCCCCCCCCCCCTGAGCCTTACAAAATGGGTGTTTTGTTTACTTTAAGTCTTGAAAATTGAAGGGTCAGTATTTTTTTAGAAATCACTTTTGAGAATAGAAAGCTTTTAGAGCCGGGATACGCTCTTTTTTATTTAGATGTTACTTTTTTTAGTCGCCCCCCTCAGCAAAATCCGCAATCCGCAATGTTTTAAAGAAATAAAAAAACTCCCCTGTAAAATTTGTGTTTTGTGAAGTTCTGCTCTAAAGGGATGTAATAATTAAGTGTAAAAAAAACTTTACTTTGCTTGTTCGACTGAGAATCAAACTAAGTAATATTTAATGAAAAACTCTGATACTTTTGGATAATATACAGTGACAGACAAGAAGCACCATATGGAATTTTTTTTATTGGATATTGACTTCTTCTAAAATTTAATTTTTATTAAAACTTGGTTCATAGGAAAAGATTCTCTTTGCTGCTAAAAATATTTATACGAGTCAAAAAAATACAAAAATAAAAATTCTAAGTTACATCGAATACTTTTTTTGATCTATCTAGATTTTTGGTTTTAAATTTCAAAATTTTAGTAGATTATTTTCCTATGATACTATCATTTTTGCTATATGCTTGTCTTCTATAGTTTTATACTCAGAATTTGTTAAAAGCCCATTTTCTATAATTACACATCCGTTTTTTGACACATTAAAAATCACACTAAATTATCAAATGCATTTAAACATTTTTAAATTTAAAAATATCGGCAATGTTTTTACATGTATCAGATTTATGCATGTAGAGCTTTAAAATCAATAAACATTTGTAAAATTCGGATATAGAGCAGATATTTGTACACAAATTATATTTCATAAAAAACTAAGTATATTTTTAAAACATTATCGGAAAAGCCAAAAAATAATAATGACATTTTAAGCTTATTTAATTTTCAGAAAAAACTATAGCCTTTTCGAAATGTCTCAAATAAATGATTTTTTTTAAGAATTTCTAAATGGCATAGTTTTTTTCTAATAATTGGAATTACTTTTTAAAATTTATTCTCACTTCAACTTTTTCATTAAATTTTTGGAATTATCTATAGTGTAATATTTTGTGTACAAATAATTATTCCAGAAGAATTTTAGAAAGATATTTAATTGTAATACCAGCATGACAGGCATAAATCTGATTCAAATAGAAAACTTGCACCATTTCCCTTAAGCGGTGAGAATTGAGTACAAAATGGAACCCTATTCCCGATTAGCTCATACAAAATATAATTTTTGCAATTTATAAACGAATTAATGACAAGGGTTTCGTTTTGCACCCAATGTCCACGGTTTTAATATTAAAAATATAAAAAACCGATATTTAAGAACGGATATATAAATATAAAAGTAATTATATTAAAAAGCGTGCTAAAACAGAAAAATATAAATATTAAGAGAAGGTTTGCCCACCCTGTCAGTAGTTTTAATACTATATTATAATATATATTATAAGTGTAACCAAGTTGAGGTGTTCGCCATTTTGTTTTTTCAACCAGTGGCAAAAATATGAAATTGGTCTCTTCTGATTCGTCCTCTTTTAAACAAGATAAAAATCAACTAAATCGGTCCATAAATAAAAAAGCTATTATAAATATAATAACAAGATTTCGTTATTCCAAATACAGGGTGTTCAAAATTAAAATAAATTTAAGATTTTTCCATATATTTTTTGAATGGTGTCAACTACTTCATTAAAACTTAGAACACACTAATTCAATATTCAGATACTACATTTTACACCCTGTATATACCTATGTAACCAGTATTAAAAACAGAAAAGGTTGGCAATCCTCTAAAAATTTTATATTATTTTTAATCGAAACGCAGTAAGGACTAAACATTGATGACTAAGTAAAATTAACTTTTTTAGTTTATTAAATTTACCTCATTGCCTAGTCCCAAGCAGATAAAGCAAAAGCAAAGCGCAAACAAAATAAGCTAAAGACAGGCAAGGTACATATATACACGAAATCTAGTTGCAGTATGGCTAGATAGCACAAGCTGAAATATTTTCAAGGTAATCGCTATATTATCCTGAATTAATAATATGACAACCAACGCCCGAAAAGTATCTATTTCTTTTTGCGATCAATGCACATATGAATTCAAATTATGAACGGTAATTGTACCTATCTACATTGCCCTATCGGTCTTTGGTTTTATTAGTCTAAGTCTAATCATCTAAGTTAATAATAACATGTGGCAGCGAATGCTGCAAACAGTGTTTATTTTGCCTTGCTAGTTGGCTGACCTGACGTTGTTCATCATTATCTGAACTTGGTTCAACTTTTATTCTTTTGCTGTGATGCCCGTCATTTTCTAGTGGAAATCTACCCTGTATCCTTTGTACTAAATTACTATCCATTTGATCTCTGTCGTTTCCCAGACTCATATTTTGCTTATGATGATAAACTGCTGATAATCTGAAAAAAAATACTATTTCGAATTATTTTTCCTTTTTTCAAATTTTATTAGAAATTTATTATGTGCAGCCTAAGCCTGGCAATATGTTAGCTATCTTTTTTAATGGCGCATCCAGAACTTTGATTCAGGGAAAAGGTGGGGGGGGGGGGGGCGACAAACATTGAAGAATATTATTATTTTAATGATCAAAAAAAAGAACATATTTACTGGCCTCCCCGATCACCAAATCTAACCCCGTTTGATTTATTGTTATAAAGATTATTTAAAGAATTACCAGATTGTAGGATCATATTAGAGACAGTTTGAGTAGTTCAAAAAAGTGCACAAAAATCTATTGAGGATCGAAATGGTACTTTTGAGCATATGCTAAGAAACACTGCTTATTTTATTATGTTTTATATTTTTTATTGCCTCTTACCCATATTATCACCAGACGGTTTTTTACATAGTATGAGTCGAGGTCTTTTTTTAAAAATTATGTTTATGCTATAACCATGTTCTCGATGTCAAACTGTATTTGAGAAAATGGTGGTGACAAATTGACAGACATTGAAGTAATTCCATGTTAGGTATGTGTTTGTATTTTTTCGTAACACTTAAATATTGTTTTTGGCTATAGTTTTATTAATGATTGAGACAAACGTATTATACGTATTTTTTTATGTTTTTAATTAAAGTAAAAGGTTTGGGCCCTTTCCAAAAAAATCAGTGACAATGAAGACCGAAAGTAGCTTTATTCCATGGCCCCATAATTAAAACAAGAAAACTATCACAACTTACTGTGTTTTTGAATAATAACATCCAGAGTCTTTTACAACTTGCCTAGCTAATGGAAAAAGTTCATCTCTCCTTGTAAGTAATGCAGGAACAAACCTACAGATTTGTGCTGCTGCTTCATTAACTGATACTTCATGGAGGGTAAGTGGTTTTTCAGGTTTTCGTTTACAATCAAACCTGAAAAAATAAAAATGGTATTAGTAGTATATATTATTTCCTTTTGCGCCCTCCATCCTCCTGAGGAATCTTATCTCGAGATGAAAAACATTAACTTTATAAACTAACGATGTCGTAGCCCTCCCAAACCAAAATATCAAATAATCAAGTAGCAAGTGCCTAAGCAGTTAATGCTTAAATAGTTAACGTCAATGTAGCACATGCCAAAGTGAACGACTAATTACGTATGACAGATAAAGTATATAATATGGGAAGGAAAAACAGGCGTATTTTTAAAATTTTATAGTAACTTGATAAAATATTTGTCAAATTTTGACATGTGTATTGTTGCTCTCTGCCTAATAAGTACAGTATACTTTTATATCAACAAATAAGTCTTCAATAAATTAAAGCAGCAGTTTATTTGCTGTGATAAAAAAAAACGAAGCTCCCCTACTTCAGGAAATTGGTATAAATCTGTTCGATTCTAAATAGATCACGATAAGAAGTTTTATTAGTTTATAATAATTGCTACTTATTTAAATAAATACCTTTTTAACCTTCTTTTCCTTAGCAAAATATAATAACACGAAATGAGGCATAGATTACTAAATATTTATTATAGAAATAAACTAATTTACCGTCCGTAAATGGCGGCATATCTCCTAATTTCGTCCATCCGCCTAGGATCATTCTCAGGCATGGACATTACAAGCTCCAATTCTTTACAAACTTTTTTCTTCGCATTCTGTGGTTTTGGTTCCATATTCGGCAATTGTTTGCTAAGTCTTTCTGCAGCAGCAGCGAGTTTGGATATTTGGCTCTCCATCAAGTTAGGAGATATTACTGAACTTCCTACTGGACTTGAACTACTAGACGGAGGACATGCGAGATCAAGGGGAGAATACGGCCTGAAAGAACAATTTTTTAAAGGTATATTGAAGTACAAATTAACAATTTGGCTGCCTTCAAATTTCCGTAGTTTACTAGGTATATTATTTAGAGATATTCTCTTCAGAAATTCTTATATAATTTGAACTTAAAAATTTGGCTATACATTTTTATTACCTTTTATTATTAATATTTAAACCAGGACTAACTACAGGAGGTAAGGCACAAATTTCTGCCGGTGAGGGAGAATACATCGTCCTGCTATTCTCACCGCTATCAGCAGAGTAAAATACGTGGTTACTTGTCACCCGTGGGCTCGACAACTCTAGTTCAAAGTCCTCCCCAGGTGCCAAGGGCATTTTGAACTTTACTGGATTTGTCACCCATTCTTGTAGTGATTTTTGTAATCGTCGTACATGAAGGGGTTTTGAAGCCATACCTACAAAAAATATGATATATATCGTTGATCCTGTTCGTTTTAAGAAAAGTAATTTTTATTAGTTTTTTTCTTCAGCGATTTTAACATACCAACTAAAGACATAATTTCCAGGAACTCTTCTTCTCCGGCATCACAAAGTTGTTGTACATCATCACCACCCATTTCCAGAAGTGTGTCATAATACAGTAGGAGTGAAGAATTTTGCATCACCCTAAAAAGTTGTAACTCAGCCTGGTTGTTTGGAAATGATGTTGGAAAAACTACAAAAAATAAATATACAAGAAAAATTAAACCATGAAAGGTGGTTCATTTAACTTTTATTAGATCCATTCTCAAAGGCGTTTTGTCGTACTCGTCAGTGAGACTAGAATCTGACTATACAAGAAAAAGCACTTAAGTTACCGCATTTGGAAATTTTCTATCCATGACTTTTCATTTATACTATTTATACAAAATCGACCATATTTATTTCAAGATATGTTAATTTCTTATGTAGACATACTTACATCATTTTTGTCCGACTTTTGTGCTATTTACGCCTGTTCCGTTTTTCCTTTTTTTAGAGCTATTTTAAATCTTCAAAAATATAACCCAATGCAATAAAATATTTTTGCAACAAGAACAAAAAAAAATTAGGTAAGTATTTATTTTTAAAGAGAGAAATTAAAGTAAAAATTTTAATTCAAACATTTTTTACGGAAGAAGTGTGATAATTTATAATAAAAAAAATAGTGCGGGAAGAAACGAGAATGCTGTGTGAATATACAAAATTGCACTTAAGAAGGGGTATTTCAAAACCTAAGTATTTTTACCAAAAACTGCTCTTAGATCTACGCTCCTAAAATACATGATTTCTCAAAAAATCATCAATTTTGGCGTGGTTAGCGATATTTACTTTATTTTTAATCAAAAAAAAACCGAGCCCGCAAAACGCTGGTTAGAGTCATACGTACGTTTTATGTTGTAATTTTGGATTGACACCAATATTCATATTTTTCACAAATTAAAAAATGTTTTTTATTTAAATAAGGAGCCAGCTAGGAATATCAAAAAAAACATTTACAAAAACAAATTTAATCCAACCATGCAGAGGAGGAAAGGTAATAATTTAATTTCGAAATTTGATAGCAGTTAGGTGAATTTTAAACGAACTTTGGGCGTGGCCCCGAAAATTTGCGTCTGCGGCGCTTTTCCGCCTTCTTCGCTAGTTACAATATCATAAAATACATGTAGTCCCGAAAAATTTCCTACTTACGCCCACTGAGCCCCTCCTCCCCCCGAGCCTATTTTCTGCCTACGCCACTGTTTGCATTAAAGAAGAAAAATTAGAAAATTATGAATCTCTAAAAAAAAAACACTTTATGAAGGAATAGGTCGAAAACTAAGCGACAAAAATCGTTTTTAGATTCGTAATCTACGCCCCAAAATGTATTGTTCCCTGAAAAAATCATCCAATTTTGGAGTGGTTAGCGATATTTACTTTATTTTTAATCAAAAAAAAACCGAGCCCGCAAAACGCTGGTTAGAGTCATACGTACGTTTTATGTTAAAATTTTGGATTGACACCAATATTCATATTTTTCACAAATTAAAAAATGTTTTTTTTTTAAATAAGGAGCCAGCTAGGAATATCAAAAAAAACATTTACAAAAACAAATTTAATCCAACCATGCAGAGGAGGAAAGGTAATAATTTAATTTCGAAATTTGATAGCAGTTAGGTGAATTTTAAACGAACTTTGGGCGTGGCCCCGAAAATTTGCGTCTGCGGCGCTTTTCCGCCTTCTTCGCTAGTTACAATATCATAAAATACATGTAGTCCCGAAAAATTTCCTACTTACGCCCACTGAGCCCCTCCTCCCCCCGAGCCTATTTTCTGCCTACGCCACTGTTTGCATTAAAGAAGAAAAATTAGAAAATTATGAATCTCTAAAAAAAAAACACTTTATGAAGGAATAGGTCGAAAACTAAGCGACAAAAATCGTTTTTAGATTCGTAATCTACGCCCCAAAATGTATTGTTCCCTGAAAAAATCATCCAATTTTGGAGTGGTTAGCGATATTTACTTTATTTTTAATCAAAAAAAAACCGAGCCCGCAAAACGCTGGTTAGAGTCATACGTACGTTTTATGTTAAAATTTTGGATTGACACCAATATTCATATTTTTCACAAATTAAAAAATGTTTTTTTTTTAAATAAGGAGCCAGCTAGGAATATCAAAAAAAACATTTACAAAAACAAATTTAATCCAACCATGCAGAGGAGGAAAGGTAATAATTTAATTTCGAAATTTGATAGCAGTTAGGTGAATTTTAAACGAACTTTGGGCGTGGCCCCGAAAATTTGCGTCTGCGGCGCTTTTCCGCCTTCCTCGCTAGTTACAATATCATAAAATACATGTAGTCCCGAAAAATTTCCTACTTACGCCCACTGAGCCCCTCCTCCCCCCGAGCCTATTTTCTGCCTACGCCACTGTTTGCATTAAAGAAGAAAAATTAGAAAATTATGAATCTCTAAAAAAAAACACTTTATGAAGGAATAGGTCGAAAACTAAGCGACAAAAATCGTTTTTAGATTCGTAATCTACGCCCCAAAATGTATTGTTCCCTGAAAAAATCATCCAATTTTGGAGTGGTGTGCGTATAATAGGTAATTACCAAAAATATTAACTAAACCAGCTGTAAAATTAAAATGAATTTAAATAAAAAAGAATACACAATAATCGAAAAAATTATGAATTCATCACAAATAAAAATGAAATCAAAATAATAATTAGTCGAGCAAATGCCTACGGGTGAAATACAATAGAAGCCGAACCCTTTCAGAGTATACAGACTCGTAGACCGACCACGCTTAATGCCCAAGCTGCCATGGCATATGACTCATATGGTCTTTCGAAGGTCCAGATTTCTACCTGTGCAGTTTTTATGTACGGGTCCCGTTCTTATATAATTAAAAATTGTGTGTTATGTTTTTTCTAAGTACCAAGAAAAAACCGCTTAGAATATTTTGTTAGCCCGTGAGAAAAGGGTCAGAATCCGCTAAAAAAAGACAAAGAAGCTTTAAAGTCTAAAGATGTACCTGGTGTTTTTTCGTGGGCGCTTTTGTCCCAGCAAGATATTCAGATGGTATGTTGACAATTCGTGTTCTTGCATATTAACCAGCCCGACATGCGTGATTTTTTCCTTAGTTCACACGCGAATCTCCCCTTTGGTTGAGGTTTATTAGTTTTTTATTTTAAATTTTTTTTAATACTTCTTGAAAATTAAGCCGCGCCTTTTGATGGCTATTAAAATATAAGTTTTTTGTTTGTTGGTTATGAGTTTTTTTGTTTCATCAGCATGCAGTTGAGGAATGAATAGATTTTTCTCACGAACAGAGTTAAAGAAAGTCGGGAAAAGGGTAGAATTTAATAAAATAATTGTAAAACTTATTAAGTAGGTAGATACTCTTAATACTTGATAACTTTATTAGTAATACTATTAGGCCCAAATACTTGGGCCTGGTACTCAAAATTTCAATAACCAGCATATCTTATTTTTTTATTTATTGTAAGCTACCCAAATATCAATTTCAAGTACTGCTAAGCAGCGGCGGCGAGGGGGGGGGGGCACCGGCCCACCCTAAATTAAGGGATTTGGTTTTGTAATGGAATTTCTGTGGGGGAGGGGGGATTTAGCTATGAAATTCTTGATAAGAAATGAGTGGTATTATAAAAGGATGTAATAATGTCATAAGAGATAAAGAAAACGATGATGACCTTTTTTTTTAGATGTCAGTTTGAACAAGAGAGGGGTTTTGTTAACCCCGCGTATGGCGTTATAGAGCGTGGGGAGCCGGCGACCTTTTTTTTTTAGAAAAAATTCTTGATTTGTGTAGTGCCCATCCTAAAATCATCGGGCCCACTTATGCCCACCTATCCCAAGAATCCTGACACCGCCACTGCTGCTAAGTAGTAGTATTTGAAAGGTGAAGCCTATATGAAAATGGTTTACCTTCTTATCTTAATTTCTTTTTCTCTATCAAAAAATATCCACTTCTGGTTTAACATGTTAAACCGTTTTATGAATCTTTCAATACAAAACACGTCGATTGAGATTTCGTATGAGCTAAATTTTAGAACTGAAAAAAAGATTTTTACCCCCTGTATAAAGGGAAACATAACCCAACTTAATTTTTTTACAATAAAATATTAAAATAAATTAAAAACAATAGGATATTTAATTTTCTCTTTAAAAAAGCTTTCCAAAAAAGTATCATTAGTGGTATCTTTTCATTTAAAAAAATTAATTTGGGTTATGTTTCACCTTATACAACGTCTAAAAAAATAATTTTTTTTGTGCAAAATGCACTAAGTATACAAAATCGCAATCGACATATTTTTCTATATTTCATAAGTATTTTTTGTAGATTCCGAGAAAATCACGTTTTGAATGGTGTCCACAATTTACGAGAGGTAACCCTCTTGGTTTGGTTTTTCTATGGTATATAAAAAAACCACAGTGCCAGTGTATGAATATACTTTAAGATATCCGACTATCTGGCCGGATATCCGACTATCGGGCCGGATATCCGGCTATCTGACCAAATCAGAGGCCAAATATCAGGTATACTCAAGTATACTGCCAAACAACAGGTATAAATCTGATATATTCACAAAAATCGCATCGAGCCCCTTAAACTTACATATGTTTGATACTATGTAGACGAAATTAGTATTGAATTTACTCGTTAACCCAATTCATCAAGTATGTACTGATAATTTCAATCAAGTTTTTGCGAATATAGAAATCTACTGTAAAAAGCGGTTCAACTCTTAAAAGATTTTATTGGGGACTTTATATCTCACAACGAACATTTCACAATCATAAACATTATTTAACCTTATATGAAGCATGGGCAAGAACGAAGAGTCGCACCACAAAAATAGAATAAAGACTAGATCTTTCTTATGCTTTTTTATGATTTCTTTATAACTGTTTATAAGACAATGCACAATATAACACTAAAATGTATCTACTTAGGATTTTTCCAGCGATGGACTTAAGATGTAGGGAACAAAACATTAAAGTTTTTCGTTATTATGCAATTAATAGATAGTAATTAATTATCATTTTTTAGACTAGAATAATATTTTTGTGCTTATCTTAAGTAAGGTGAGTTAATTTTTTTTTATCCTGTCAAAAACTGTGATGACAAAAAAAATTAAAAAATTACATCCCCAATGTCGTTAAGTAGAGGGAACGTTCAATAAAGAATGTTTTCCTATCTTATCATTACACTCACAAAACCAATGCAGGTTTCACTTAATTAAGTTTAATCAACAGTTTCTTCTCTCCTTGTAGAAATGAAAAGGTATATGAAAATGAAAATAATAACAAAGAAACTAGAACTATAGTCTATTTCAGAAAGGTGTAGACTAATAAAATGGGAAATTTCGTCCAGTTCGGCTCAATTTCGGTGTCGGCCATAGGCGCAGGTAAATTTTGTGCATTAAATTATTTATGATAACTAACCAAAGAAAAAAAAATAATTTGATAAAGAAGGAACTATTAGCTACAGCAAATTTACACAAACATCGTTTTATGAAATATGTTGTGGAAGATATAGCTGAAAAACTGTGCTGCACATACCGCCATATTATTGCGAACTAAATCCTATAGAACTGATATGGGCGCAAGTGAAAGGATTTGTAGCAAGACACAACACGACATTCAAAATGAAACACGCTAAGCTACTGTTTTATCAAGCCATTAAGGAAGTGACACCAGAGAACTGGTGGAAAGCAGTCCATTATGTCATTAAAGAAGAAGAGAAAATGTGGCATCTTGACAACGTGATCGATCGGACCGTCGACCCGTTAATTATAACGTCAAGAAGAGATGACTGTTTCTCAGATGACGAAGAATATTATGGATGTTTATAATTTAATTTCTGTATAATGTATTTTTTTGTATTTTGTATTTTTTTTTTAATCTTAAATAAAAAATAAGTGTACCTAATACTATGTACCATCGCGCCGATAAAAAACTGGGACAGGAAATTTTTCTATTTTCTCCTAGACTATTAAGAATAATTTTACATCAAGCCTGGTACCAGTAAAATGTCATGAAAATTTGCATGTCAATAAAGATTGTCACTTTATGATTGACTCGTCAAACATACAATCATATATTATTTGTAAATATGCCACAATTAACCCCCCAGCAAAAGGCAATTATTTATAGTCGGTTGCGAGATAGTGTTGCTATTAGGGATATTGCAGATGAACTGGGAGTAAGCAAGAATACCGTGCTATTGGCAAAACAAAAAATAGCAAGACATGGGACTATTATTAGGAATGCAGGTTCTGGTCCCCCTAAAATTTCTACTGATGATCATGATAGAAGACTGGTTAATTATCTAAGGGATCATCCCTTCGAAACTGCAATCAAGGCAAAAGAAGAGACGAATTTTCCAGGTTCTGCAAATACCGCTAGAGACAGGGTTCGAAATTCCGATATACGAAGCCGTTGTGCTGCCAATAAAAATTTTTTAACGGAAATAAATAAACAGGGCAGGTTAGAATTTGCACATGAATATATTAATCAAATAAATTTATGGGAAACAGTTATATTTTCTGACGAGAAAACTTTTCAGTCATGCAATAATGGGAGAATTCGGGTGTATAGGCCTTACGGCATGCGGTATGATGAGAGATACACCCACAAAACCAACCAAAGTAGGCGTTTCTCCATAAATGTTTGGGGCTGGATTAGCGCTAGAGGACCAGGACTTTGCCAAATCGTCGAAGGAAGACTAACTGCAGCAGTATACGTTAATATACTAAACGAAGTGATGATACCATCGGTAAACGCTGTATACGGTCAAAATTACACATTTCAGCATGATAATGCTCCAATACACACAGCGCGCATTGTACAAAATTTTCTCCAAGAAAATAACATAGCAGTTCTTCCCTGGGCTTCGAAGAGTCCCGATTTGAACCCGATAGAAAACATTTGGGGTGCCATGGTCAAATCTATGTATAAACATGATTTTCAACCTAGAAACGGGGATGAATTACGTCATAGGATAAATCAAGCTTGGGATGAAATAACTGTCGAATTATGTAGAAACTTAGTTTTAAGTATGCCACAAAGGCTCCAAAAAGTAATAAACAGAAATGGTTCTATGACCAAATATTAATTTTGTATTGTTTTGACAAACTTTGTGTTCGCAATTTTTTTCTTTTTATTAAATGTATTTTATTACCTGTATTAGCTTTATTTATTATTTTGTGGTAATGGTAAATATAATAATTTATAAAATATTTGACTTTAAAAAAATCTAATAAATTTACTTTATCCATATTATATGATGTCTCTCAAATTTAACCACCCCGTATCGAAAAATACAAAACATTCCATTATGTAACCTAGGTTACTTTTTAAATTTTGAATGTTTTTCCTTTTTAGCTCTAGACACCTTTTATAGTCTAGGGGATATGTATTTCTTACATTGTTTTTGTAAATCTCTTGTCCCAGTTTTTTATCGGCACAATAGTACATAATGCACGCCTTTGTTACACAATTTTCAATGTTTGTGAATGGATAACAATAGGCAAAATCCATAAATTGACCCAAACCCGGGTGGTACTATCTGCACTTGATAAAAATAAAGAATTTTGCAATGAAATTAATACCAAATTATGAAAGTGGCTTAAATATTCGTTGGGTCACTCTGTAGTCCCTTTCCATACCTAATGAGCTTTTATTACTCTACACCTTTCTGAAATAGACTATACCACGTTTGTTGACCATAACAAGTTACTCTTTTTTAGTTGCGTTTTATTTTTACTCAAATTCTGAATATTGTCAGGCACTGCATAAATTAAGTACAGAGAACAAAATTAATCAAAATTTAGAATAATCCGACACAGTAAATTAACACACATATTTTAAATTAAAAAAAAAATGTAGCAAATATTTGTAATAAGTAAAAACTGGAAGGAACATAAGAAACTTTAAAAATCTAGTTAAACCAACAGTTAGAAATTACATTAAATAATTAATGTTTGAACACAATAAAGAAACTGATTCATTTATTACTTCTGAAAAACAACTAATTTCTCATTATTTAGATATCATTAAATATATTGTTAAATCAATAAATTTAGTAAATTAAAAAGTATTATTAAACCAAGTAACTAGTACCTATGTTTGGTTAAAATTCAGTTCTTTCAAATTACTTTGCTTAAAATAATAAAAGTATACCAATTCATTAGAAAAAAAGGTAGTTTTACCGTGAGTGCCTAACTTGTTTCTCTACTTTATGCCAACCTAAATTTAAAGATCACGGTAAAGGGTGAACTTTTTTTGTATCCCAGAAAAAACAACCCTTTTTTCTAAGGTCAGCTGAAGGTTTTAATATGCAAATATGCATCTTTTGTGTTGGGATAATAATTGTTTTGGCGTCCACGAATAACGATAATAAGAATAGTAAGAAGTAATTTTCAAATAATTTAGTAAAACAATGTTTATTTGATTGTTAAATTCTATAAAAAATTCTGTTTTCAATGACATATCACACATTACACATTGTAATTGTAGATATCATTTTGGGCCATTAGGTCTTTAGATATCCTACTTAATAATAAATTATCATTTCCATTAAAAATCAACGCCTAGATCAATTGTCCTTTATTTCCTAAAATATCCATTACTTTGGTAAAATAGGGTAAGTAGTAAAAAGGAGGCCATGGAAATGTTAAAATGGTTCATTTCAACCAGCTTTGTAATTTAAAATAAACTTTCTTGAGAAAATTGTATCCGTTAGGGCTATTTTATTTACAACCTGCTTTTTAAAAAACAAAGTGGAATTTCTCGATTTTTAATGTAGGAACCCATTATTATAAACAATTATTTATTTAATTTTCTTTTAACGGTGGTAATAGTAGAAATTAATAAGAAGAATCGTAAATGTAATATCTAGACCTGTATTAGCCATGAGAAATTATGTCAAGTATGCCTTGGAAAACAGCTAATTCATTACAATCTTCGTAATTATAATATCAAAAAACATTTCATTTTTTGGTCTAAGAAAAGCGGAAATAATGTTTTCCACGGCATACTACACTCGTCTTGACAAAACTTTCTTATGGCTTATACGGATCTCTGGATACAAAGAGCATTAAATGAAATTTTATTATAAAAATACAAAGATAAGTTATTACATGAAAAAAATTGAATGAGTCACATTTATTTCACTTCCGGTTTAACAGAAAGTGCTGCAAAATTTGACATTCAAACACAATTTTTTAAAATTCGAATACTGAAAAAACCCTACCAAAATTTTATAATGATGTATTATTTTATAAGGATAACTTTGACCACTTTATAAAGGGCAAAACACTTAATTTTAAAAAAGGACTGTCCTTTGAAATAATGTGTCAATATTGTGATTGTCGACAATATCGATAGTCGCTGGTGTTTTTTTTTGTTTAGCGCAAAAGCATTTTCCAATATAATTAAATTTTATTAATATAAATTATGTTTATCATTTCTTAATATTGTTATTATTGGCTCATCCCCCCACCATATATCCATTCCAGAGTATGTATTAATATCGCATATACAAAGAACACTTTTTGAAAAAGTGTAAAATTTTTACATTTTTTTTAAAATCAGTTTGTCAATGTCAAATAGGTGACCAGGCTGTTCCGGTTACAAGTACAAATGCCCTTGATTTTCACAGGTTCAAGTCCAAAGGGATGAATTATCCTTCCCAAGGAAAAAAAATAAGGAAGTAACTTCTGAAGTTAAAAAAGTGTAAAAAAAAAACTTTCTCACAGTGCCGGTATTCTCAAATACAAAAAACGCTTCCTTAAGCCCGTAAAAAACAATAAAAAAAACAATGTTCCCATATTAAAGATTTACATATAGTTTTTATTCAAAGTGATCCTCAGTGTCTATAAAAAGGGTTGAAAGTTTTCTACCGCTGCAAAAAAGTCGATGTGCATGAACTTTTATCTACCTGAGCATCCCAAGCGAGGGTCTGACATACAGATCTCGTTTAGGGGTGGTAAGAATATTTTACCACCCGGGGGGTGATTTAACCGACCCCTCGTAATTTTCACCCAATCCCATGGTGGCTTGATAGATTTCTAGGGTCTTGCTAAATTATTACAATGCTAAATCCCGCCCTGTATTCAATTTCAAGGGTGCCATAAAAGAACTGTAGAAAATCTTTACGGGTTGCACCATATTTTGTATTTATTCTTTTTTAAAATGGAGTTTTCAGGTTTATTGACCTGCATTTTTGGTGTTGGTGATAATGCTTGTTTGCAACTGCTACACTTTATTATAAAGTTTAGAAAAATTTTGAGAATGTCGTTATTTTTTTCAATATTTCTAATATGAATTTTTTTTTTTTTGATTTTTTAATAGGTACAGGGTGTCGAAAAGCCTGGTAAGTTTTAGAAACTACTGAACAACATTTTTTGAAAATTGGCACATCCATGCATATACCCACCAACAGTGGCGTATATAAGCCCCCCCCCCCCCCCCCGAAATATAAAGGTTTATATTTCAAATATACTTAAATTTTTCTTTTTTGATTTCATTAAAAATACTAGGAAAGACTTTGGCATTTACCTACAAACTGTCAGAATATTTACAGTCAGTAAATATAGATTTGGCTGTTGCTCTTGAAAGGGTAAGTCCGGTTTCAGTTTTTAAAAAAAAAAAACATAAGAAATAATGCTGAAAAAGAGTTTCGTGACATTTTTAAAGAAGCAGAAGATAATATAGCTAAACAGCTTAACATTGAAATTTCTTTACCTAGACGTGTAGCTACTCAAAGATACTTTAATTCCTGCAAACGTAAAAGATAGAGATTTTAAACAACTTTTGCCTGCAATTCAAAAATACTCGAACGATTTGGAAATTAACAATCAGTCAATACTACGTGCTGAATTCGAATTGTGGAAAATGAAATGCATTAATTTTTAAAAGCCAATGAAAACGGCTGTAGATGCCCTTCAAGAATGTCAAAAATATATGTTTCCAAATGTACATACACTACTTATAATATTATCAGTACTTCCTGTAAGTACTCTCCTCTGAAAGAAGCTTTTCGACTCTCAAAAGGTTGAAAACATACTTGGGAAACAGAACAGGGGAAGATCGTTTGGTGGGACTTACTTTACTGATTCATCGAAATATTCGCATCGATCTTGGTGAAGAAAAGAAAAGTAGAAATCTTGATTTTACTATTAAGTAAATAATTGTTTTGTTCGTTGTTGTTTAAATGTTCTATATTTTTGTCAGCTAATAATAAACAAATAGTTTTAACAGTTAATAATAAATGTAGTAATTGTAGTCAAAACATTTTTTTTTTATCTTAAAAGAAGGCTTAATTAGCCTTAACTAGAACTCAGGAGCAATCAAACTATCTACCTCTCATGCGTAGAATAAATCACCGACAATAATTGGCTAAGGAGTCTAGAGGATCATTATGATAACTGGACATCGAACGTGTCACATTGCCAAGCCAGGTCACAGATGAATACCCAGAATCAGAAACAAGGATGAGCTAACGTTTCATTTTAAGTGAGGCAAGAAATATTCAACAACAGACAGGACGGCAAGAAAACTCTGTAGAGCTTGCTAGGTAACTAGTGAGTAACACTACGTGTCCGGCCACTCGCCTTACCAGTGGGGACTTAATAGGTTTTCCTGATTCACCGTTACCGGACCGTGAGGCACTCTTGCAAGGCATACTCTGTATGTTTTAAGGGGAATTTACATCCCTTGTGCCCTCAAGGGCCAGTACCTGTGCATTACTTCGATTATAAAACATCTCAATCGTTGTGCTGTTTTGTCCTACTGGGACTCTTCAGACACGCGCGACCATCCTGGCGCCTATGGACAGTCAATCGTATAACAGCAGGCGTTCTTTATCATCGTCACAAAATGTTTCAGTCTCCACACTCCCCACTAGTTAGGTGAGGGACCGGACACGTAGTGTTACTCACAGTGTTGTTACCTAGCAAGCTCTGCAGAGTAATCTTGCCGTTCTGTCTGTTGTTGAACATTCCTTGCCTCACTTAAAATGAAATTTGAGGTCATCCTTGTTTCGATTATGGGTGCTTATCTGTGACCTGGCTTGGCAATGTGACACGTTCACTGTCCAGTTATCATTACTTTTATTATTTTAGATTGATATTATTAAGTTATATTTCCTCAACATCACAAAGTGATAGGTCATGATTGTAAGTGTGGCGGTATGTCATGTCGCTATGATATAAAGTTTTTTTTTTAATCTTTAAATAATTTTTTTGGTACTTGGCCTCTTCAATGCGTCAATTGGATGATGTTATGAAATAGATGTTAACCCACATAACGCAAATTATATAGAATGTTGTAATTTCTATGACCCGTTTTTATAAATAATTCTTTTAAGTCATTTTTATAACCCATGACGTTAAAACGCCTTTTTCTCAACAATATAACAATATGTGTGGTGTGGGTTAACATTCTACAATTTAGGGGGGGGGGCGGGAATATTGCGTTACGCCACTGTCGAGTAGAGTTTTCATATAAAGACTCTCACGCATTAGTTTTGCTTCTCATGTTAGTTTACATCAATCTGGCAATTAATTCTTGAAATATGCCTTTTCATCCGCAATTACATCTGCATAACAGTCATTACCTTACCAAGACTGTCAGTCTAAATGATCGTGTCGTGTAGAATCTACAATATTTTTTTCTTTGCTGAATATGTTTTTTACAAACAACGACGTTTAATTTGTCCCTGACTGTCCGTCGTATTTTTCCAATAGAAAATTTAAAACCGAAGTGCACCAGCGTTACATGTTTTTATCGATTGCTTCATATAAAATAAAAAAAAGTCCTCATTTCGAATTGCATGTGGGTGTTTCTTTTATGAACTATGCTGACTGACTGAATAAAAAGGCATTCGTAGTAAAAAAGTAAATATAAAATTATAATGACGTATGTAAGTAGGTAAGATCAAGACAGCGAGGTAAAAAAAAGATGCCTTGCATTGGTAACAACTTAAAAGTCTACTAAAATCATTCTATATTTTGTAAACTTAACTCAATTTTGCAATTTGTCAGATACGCCCATTGGTAACGGAGATAACGATTTTGTTTGGTAAGTGACGTCTCTAGTGCTACCACATTTATGTTTAAATATCGGTCGCGGTTTTTTAATTCGCTATCAGTTCGAAATGATGGAAAAGGTATTGGTTATCTATATAAGATTTATTCCACCTCCGTTATTATCAGCCTCCTCCATTATCATTAACTGATAACGGGGGTGATATAACGAAATTGACAGAATTACATTATTTTTAGCTTCAAAAATATTAAATAAATATAGAAATATAACTTGTTATGATATTTAAAAGTAAACTTTCATGACAATTTAATATTATATCAATTAACCAAAAAATGTTGGTAACGATTGTGGCCAACAGCTTAACAAGCTGTTTACTTTACTTTAAAAACATCTTTATTCATTACATGTTTCGTTATCTTTTTACTCTACAGTAAATACATATAATCATATACATGGTATATAAATACACAATAATACACAACTATAGTATTTTAATTTGGTTCTTCTGGTCACTGCTGACCAGGACATGCACCAAGGCAAACGCCCTGGTGGGGTTGGGGTAGAAATAAAAATGACTTATATTGTTTTACAATCGGTCAGTTCCGGTAAGCCCTTATACTGCCATGAAAGAGTTTGTTTTAGCTTTCGCTTATAAAATTTATAGTGACATGATTGCTGTTTTACTAAATTTTGTTGCTAGGTATTTGCTGGAAAAACGATTGAAAAAAACAGCATGAATTTATCCAGGTACAAACTGTTAAAATCGAAATTGATCACGCTCTGCGTTGCAAAAAATTAATCGAATTAGACATTTCCGTGGTCGGTCTCCTACTACTAAACATGTTTAAAAACACTTCTACCTGCAGTAAAACGATAAGTGAGGTGAAGCATTTTAATTTTTAGGTTGATAATAACGGAGACGACCGTATTAATGAGCGACATGCATGTATGGGTGTTATAAAGTAAGGCGACATAATATAACGGTGGTGACATTTACACATTTTATTAGCCAATTTTGCAATGCCCACTCTGACTAAATTATTTAATACAGGTCAGTTGAGTTCCTGTCGTTATTTTTTTGTATTGTCAGTTTTTATTTTTTTACTACCAAATTATTTATTTACGTAATAATTATCTAGTATTTCAAAATTGATGATTTTTTTCAGTGATAATAAATTTCGGGGAGTAAAATCTGAAAATTATTTTCGGCGGAAACGCTTAGGAGATATTCCTTCTTAAGGTCTAGAGGTTTATTGAGCAAAATTCGCATTTACATGGTTTTGTAAATAAAAATCTTATAAATTAGTTTTAGATTCGTAATATATGCCCTAAAATGTATCGTTTCTAAAAAAAACATAAATTTTGGCCTGGTGTTAGTATAGTAGATGAAGACCTTTTTTATTTTAACCATTTTAATTTAAAAATTATTTAAAGGTTAATAAGTTTTATTTTTTATTTGATTTATTTACTTGGTTTATAGTTTTATTTTTAAAATAAAATGTGTTCATCTTAATTATTAAGCTAGGGTTGACCCCTTAAACTTTAGTTCATCAACATCTAACTACAGGTCTGGCTGTCATCCTATTATGATTTAAAACAGCGCATTTTAGATGCTTTATGTAGTTAGAGCGTTGACATTTCAGTCCAACTCAGTTCGAAGTAATTTCTTATTGGGAACTTATTAACCATTTTTTCTTTTAATTTTACGTTTAAGCTTAAATCTCAATGCACTTTGAATGTATCAATAAAATGCATTAATTTATTTTCTAAAAAAGCAAAGCCTAGAAATCAGATTTACAGCGAATTCCCAGACATATTTTTTGATAAAAAGTTCAGATAGGTACGGTGAAGAGACAAACAATAAAAATGTTTTTTTTAACTTAATATCCATCTAATCGATATATTACTTCACCGTCTGGGTTTTATTTGTAAAACGTAAGGAGCGACGTTAGTCCAGTCAATTAATTATAGTCAACCTCGTTGAATACAACTTTATTTTATGCAATTTAGTAACTATTATGAAGAAATTATAATGAAAAAACATTGTAATTAAAGCCAATTTATTAATTTTCCAGAAGATCGTAAACTTGTGTTAATATATTTAGTTTTACGCGTCACCACAAAAATGAGCAGTAATTTTTTTAAATGTAAACAAACTGGTGCCCCAGGAGTTTGATTATATTTATATATAAAAAATTATATATAAATGTAATTACCTGTATATTACAAACAATTGTTACCAATCATAAAAGTGTATTTTATTTGCAATTGAAGAAGCTTGTCAATCTTTCGAATCAGGCTTTATACCTCTTCATTTACCTTCTTTGCTGCCAGGGCTATTCCCGAGGGGACCTACAGCTTAACGTGGGTTCTGAACCACGATTTTCAGCCATGTGACCCTCCCCCCCCCCCCCCCCTCCCAAGGGCTAACCCTCAGTTTCTTGCTTTATTGCATGACCTACTGATTGGGAAGTGTATATATCCGATCTCATCCGGCCTGGTTACCGGCGTGAATGGGGTGGGTTGGGAGATGATACATTTTACACTCTTCCCTGGATTCTTAAACCTACTAAATTCGGATATATTTTTTTTATTCTACCATTGCGATCAAAAAAAAGTAGTACAACAAAATATAATTTAATCTGCTGGTCTATTATAATATATTTTCTTTCAAACTGATAACTCAGTGTCACCAGAATTCTTGTGTCAGTGTCATTTAATTTTAAAAAAATGCCTTTAACTTCAGGGCAAAAATCGATCATATTTACGCGTTTAAGGGATGGGGTTCCCGTAAGGGACATTGCAGGCGCATTGGGGATAAACAAAAAAACAGTGTTGTTGGCTAAATCCAAAATTCGAGAACATGGAAGTATTGTGAGAAACCCAGGTTCTGGTCGCCCAAAAGTTTCCACCGATGACGAAGATACAACTTTAATTAATTATTTAAGGAACAACCCATTCGGGACCGCTATTAAGGCTAAAGAAGAAACCCATTTTCCTGGATCTTCAATTACAGCTCGAAGAAGAATTCGGGAGTCTGAACTCAAAAATAGGTGTTCTGCAAACAAAATATATTTAACAGAACTAAATGAGCAAAGACGAGTACAATTTGCTCACGAATACCAAAACCAACTGTGGGACTCTGTAGTTTTTTCAGATGAGAAAACGTTCCAGTCCTGTAATAATGGAAAAGTCCAAGTATATAGACCCATAAACACAAGGTATGATGAAAAATATACGCACAAGACAAATCAAAGTGGAAGTTTTTCCGTAAATGTGTGGGGTTGGATTAGTGCTAGAGGCCCAGGAGTTTGTCAATTTGTGCAAGGGCGGCTAACTGCAGGAACATATTGCAACATATTAAATAATGTTATGGTGCCATCGGTTAAAGCCATATTCGGTGATCAAAATTATATTTTCCAACAAGATGATGCTCCCATTTATACTGCCCGCATAGTAAAATATTACTTTCGACAAAATATTATCCAAGTTTTACCATCGCCTTCGAAGAGCCCCGACCTCAATCCCCTAGAAAATGTCTGGGAAGAAATGACCAAGGTTATGTATAAACATGACTTTCATCCAAGAAATGAAGAACTGCGCCAGGGGATAAACGCAGCATGGGATAATATAACCAAAGAGTATACAAGAAGCTTAGTCTTAAGTATGCCTTGTCGGTTACAAAAAGTAATTGAAAACAACGGCGCAATGACTAAATATTAAACAGCTGCTTTTAAGTATATATTATTTTAGGATGTTGCATATGGAAATGTTTATTTTTGGTTAAAATTTTGTATTTTTACTGTTTTTCCACTTTTGACTTTTGTTGTTTTTGGATTTTTTTATATTCAGTATATAAATTGATAGTTGTTATACATACTCTATTATTTTATTTAAAAACTTGAAAAATTATCCATTTTTAAAAGGTAGGTAAATTTTTTAAAGCACCTTTATTACAATACTTTTATTTCGCCACGTATATAGTTGATTACCAAATTCATGGTAACGCCTAAAAAGTTAGGTGGCATAACTATATTGTTTTCATAGTGACGACGATATCCACTTCTCGATATCGTTATAGACCAAGAGTTCTATCTGGGACTAATAATTCTTGTACTACTTTTTGCCCACTCCGAGGATCGAACTCAGAACGCCGCTGAGCCGACGTCGCAGTTTGAAGAAGCTTTGGGTCAAAACACTGCCAATGTTATACTTTAATAAATCGATGCAATAAGAAGATAAGAAATAAATAAGTGTGCTAAAGCAACTGTGGAAAATTTTACTTTAGATCTTAAGCGAATAGCATTGTTTAATTCATATTGTACAGAGTATATTTGGGCGGTTAAAATAGAATACTTCTTCTGTTATAGTTTAATAAATAAATTATAAGTTGAAAACCTTGTTTGGCTGGACTAGATAAAGAAATAACTAAAGTTGCTCGTCAGAGTGTACTCCGAGAACGCCTCGCTATGAAATCGACTGAACCTCACGCTGTATGAAAAACTGTCTGGAAACTTTTTACGGGACGTTTTTTGCTCGTACCCGACAAACTCGCCGCGGACTAGTTTTTATCCCAAAAATTTTTCGAGCAAACCCGACTGAGGAAAAAAACTAAATTATCGATTTCACCGCTGCTGTGCTGTGGCACCGAAATTGAACTCGGCATTTCTGAGAGAAAAAAACTACTCGCAACAAAAAGTTGTCCACAATCGACGGATACAGAGCCGTGGAAACTTCAAGAAATTAAAAAGGTAGTAAAATCCAAAAATTTTCATTGAAATATCACCACTTATTTATGAAGTGAATTATTTTTTTAAGTATTAAAATAATCGCAAAATAATTAAAAACCATCAACCGTATAAGCAATGGGCAAATGCGAAATTATCCATGGCTTCGTTACTCGATAGTAAGTGAAAGAACTTTTAAAAATTATTCAAATTGACGTGGAAAATCACTCAATATTCTGCCCGCTACATTTTCTGAAAAATCAGCACAGTATAGATTCGGCCAACAAATTGCGGGATTTTAACACTGGTTGAAACCAATTGACCAGCATCATAAGGGTATAAATTATTATTAAAATTAATAGGGATGTATTTCCCCGAATATGTAATACACAAACTATATTTACAAATAGTATACAGTATGTCCGAAGATAGAGGTTAGAAGAAGACAAATGGACCAATCAGTAAAGGATACGAAAAAAAGTAATTCATAATAAAAGCTTTTGTCTCTTCAATAAATAAGATTCGCGTTGTAAAAAATATATTTTTTTATACAGGGAGCATAAAAAATACGAAAACGTTATTTTGCGTAAGAGTAAAATAGGTATATCATTATCTACCCAAATACTTAATATTAAATATGTTTTTAATTAAATCCTAAACCAAAGCATTAAGGAATTTGAATATTAAAAGTAACGAGTTTTGCGAGTTTCTAAAAGTAATGCGGTAAAACTCGTTATTTTAATATTAAAAATTTAAATATTAAAAGGAACGAGTTTTGGAAGTTTCTAAAGGTAATGCTACAAAACTCGTTACTTTTAATATTTAAATATTTTAAAGAAATCTGGTATTTTGGCTTAGGGTTTAACTTAAAATGTATTTAATATTTGGTCTTATGGTAGAAAATGATATACTTACAAAGTATGTATAATACTCTTACGCAAAATACATTTTTCGTATGTTGTATGCTCCTTGTATAAAAAATTATATTTTTGAAGCGAATCTCATTTACTTTACATGTAGATCTATCAAAGACTTCTTTTCGTATCTTCCACTTTTTGGTATATTTACCCTTTTTAAATCTCATCCGCGAACATATATACATTATTAAAATAATTATACTATTAGTTGTGCAAGAAATTTCATGTAATTTTATAGCGTATTTACTATATGGTAATAATACACAAGTTCTTTGTAAAAGTACACTTTACACACGAGGTTTATACAATAATTTACCTGGTGCACTGAAAAACTGTAATACATTATCATAATTTATAAGGCTGCTAAAATTACACATAGGAAATTGGTATAATTATGAAACTGTTTCTGTTACCAGTGTTTAAAACGCTTTTTAAAGATTGTTGTTGAATTTGTAATAATTGTATATTGAAACGGTGTAATATATTATTTTCCAAAAAAGGTATAACTCCTGGGAAGTGTGATAAATATAGTTTTAACTAAAACCCAAAGAAGTTTATAATATGAACATGTTTTAAATTTACTTCTGATGTGTTAAGCTATGAAAGCATTACTTGATTAAAGTATGTTTCAGATCAACATTATTGAACACAAAATGTTTCTAAAAAGTGAGTGGTTAAATAAATAAATAATATATTTTTTAGTTACGGCCCTGTCCCCTAAAAATAATGGATTGATTTTAATGTTCATGATAGGATAGCAATATTTACAATAAGTGTACTTTTTCAGCATAACCTAAAAAAGAATCAATTTGTCGTGCTTGGATGCTACCGCGTAAATTTAATATTTCAATATTTTTTACCGAAAAAAATTCTGATCCTGTTATTGTCAGATGGAGATAATTAATTTTTATGTAATGTACTATTAGATTTTTATGGATGTTGAGTATTGAAAGAACAGCGTGGATAATATTTTTATATTAAAAAAACGTGGAACAGGTCTTGGATTTTTGTTAGAAAATTGTTTATTGCGTGCAGAGTTTGTTCGTTTACTGAAATTGAATATACACCTTTGTTGCGTAACAAACAAATTACAACTTTCTGTTGTTTTTCCAATTTTTTAGATGCCCTTGAAGTGTTCATAGTCATTCTGTTTTTTGTTTGATCTAATTTATTATAGGAAAAAACAGAAACAACGATAATTAAGATTTCATAAAAACACTAATTTCTATTGGTAGTAAGTAGGATACATATAACGACATAGTCAGACCTACTTACTTTGATGTAACAATTTACATTTATAATAACTATAAAAACTTTTGCAGGTATTGCAAGTCAAAAAGTTTAAAGACTGATGTGGGCATAAATAGGTACACTTAACGCTTTTTCTTTATTTTCTTTTAGTGATTATTTTAATCGTTAAATGACCTCGTAGTAACTGGTAGAATTTTGTGCAATAATAGTTAAATAAATGTTTCAAGGTTGGATGATGTTTCTTGAGTGATAGAAGAGTTTTGAACTTGCATTATTAAACTGCGGCGGTGGCATTCCACCGTGGCGCTCCGAGTTCGATCCTCGGAGTGGACATACGCACAATAAAAAAATATCCAAATTTTAGTAGGTTTAAAAATGCAGGGAAGAGTGTAAAATGTATCATCCCACCACCCCATTCACGCCGGTAACCAGGCCGGATGAGATCGGATATCTCGTGTGGTGCGGAAGAAGGTACCCACTCCCCAATCGGTAGGTCATGCAATGGCAAGAAACCGAGGGTTGATAACCCTTGGGGAGGGGGATCGCATGACTGAGAATCATGGTTCGGAACCCCAGTCAGGGTATATCCAAAATACTTTTTTTTAAATGAAACATTCTATATATTATATTATTTTCTTATTTTCTATAAACTTCCACGTATATTTTGTATAAAAAAATATCATCTCATATTATTCAATTGTTTTTGAGATATTGACATTAAAAATATGGTATTTTTAGACTTTAACAGGCTGTAGCATTGGAAGGGCGAATCTTAGAAAGAAATGGTTTTACAGTTGATAAATAATTTAAAAAATGACTTAGAATATAAAGACACAGACCCAAAATATTTGCGTGATATTTTTCCTGGAGCGGGTCCCTGAGATGCATATTAGGGGTCCTTAGCCAACTTTTTAAACAGTCATTAAAAAAAAAACACGAAGTGTATCTCTAGGAGAACCAGGAATCACCCATTTAAATATAATTAAGTAATCATTTCCATTGCAATTCGTATGTATATTTTGGGATTATTCTTGTCATTATTTGACATTTCACACAAAAACATAATATTATAAGCTTTTCTAGGACCTGCTTTTAGCCTAATTCTGTTCTCACTTAATATCCATACTCGGTTTTTTTAAATTTATTAATTTCAAGAGCCTTATAAGAATTTATTCCCCAGGATCGACTTTGGCCCTCGACTCTCCTGAATATGCATACTACTTTTCATCGGGGCATTTTGCATTACAAAAGTCCTACTAATGTAGGACAAATCATAATAGTACATATTTAAAGAACAGGATATTCTTTGAATTAGTCGTCATTTGCTTTCATAATTTAATTTCCTTTTCTCTTTTATGATCGTGCAATAGAGACAGGATAGGTTAAGGTACAATGAAAAAGTGGAAATACTGTGTGGACCTCGAAAATGGAGTACCTACCTATCCAAAAACGACGTCACAAATAGTAGACTATGCTAATCCTATTTTAAGATTTAATCTGTAAAAGTTACTACCAACTTATTGAAATCCAAAAAAGTATTGTTAGACTTAAAAGAAATAAATACATATTAAGCGTTTTAAACATTTTTCTCTTTTAATTTAATCGAAAAACTAAAGTAATTTTTTTTTGTATTTAATAATTACATGGTGTCCCACTTATAATTGAAACAAGCTTATATTTTCGGTATTTATGAATTGATTGTATTGAATTTGTGGTGTGGTTACGTATGATTCTGGGGTGCACTTTTCTATTTCTTAAAATGTTAGCTCATTGGCGACTGATTTATAGGGGTTTTTAATTTCAATAGTAAAGTACCTTCCGCGATTATTTTATTTTAAAGATAATATCACAGCTTGATTTTGAATGCCTCAAAACGACCAAATACAAAATTTCAATAAACTAACACAACAAGTGGGTGCGTATCACCAATAATTTTATTTCTATTTATTTTTAAAAATATTTACATCTAAATCACGCGTGGTAGTGACAAGAAAAATATAAATAATATTTTGTTTACATGGCTGATTCAAATTTTCTTATTTATACCCGTTTGATTTGCATAGTTCTTCAATTCGTCATTTTGAAACGGAACATTTTGGAACGATAAATTGCAGGGTTGAATTAAGCGTAAAAATACCTTTAAAATAAGATATTATTCGACCCATTCTTTTCCATTTTAAAATATTTTCAAATATGGCACAGTTCTTTCTGCCAACAACAGTACTTTACTTATCATTTAACATACCGAATTTAAATATTATTTCTCAAACCATTCCCGACTAAGCAAGGGGGAGGGCAGACTTTCTGCAAGCACTGTATATATTAAAATTTAATATAATAATTTTTTAAAATTTAATAATAATTTAAACAGGACACATGGAATTTTTAATATTAAGACAAAGAGTTTATCTAGGAATTATTTATCACTCATCATAAAATAAAAATGTAAATCATTTATTTTTTCAGAAGTTGTTCTGAAACTTATTTTCAGTCTGGTAATAATTTTATTTAAGTATCATAAAAGATGTTAAAATAAAAATCCATGCTGGTCCAAACAATAAAATTGTTCTCTACTATAGTTTTTAGTAATTATAGTTATAAATTATTACTTTTCTAATTAAATGTTAATTACTTCTTGAATTCATTATTTATTACTGTAATAGACGCACGTGATGCGCAGAAATCGGAATGTTTAAAATTTGAATGAAACACGTGTTTCGGTGCTAAAACCCAAATTAACGCGTTTTATTATTTACTTTATTATTTATTTAATTTTTAATTTCGCACATTTTTCTAGATATTAACTGATTAGATGTGTTAAATTATGTACCATACGTCATTACAGATAATCTAAAACTTGTATTAGTAAATTACTGGATTTTGGGTAAAAATACATTTAAAATGTATTTACACTTATCGCTAGAATTGAATAATTTTTGACCATTATTCTAATAAATACCTAATACTTGTAGTATTTTAATTAATTTTAAAAAAGCGGTAGCTTACCGGTATTATTATGATTTTTTCCCATTATTTTCCGGGGCACCGAAGGAGAAACTGAATTCCTAAGCGGCTGCAGTAAAATTTGCGAAGGCATAATTTTCGGAGACTGTCTCGCACTAGAACTAGCAACATTAGCACTATAGCTTCCCAGTAGATTCGAACCCGAAACCGTCTCCGCACTTGCATTTGAATGCCGCTCATCTTCACCTGAATTACTATTAGTCGAAGTTTGTGTGCAGTTCGAATTCGGATTGTTATTTGGAGGCACATCCATATTTTATAAAAATAATGAATGTCATGGATGGTAAGTTAAAGGTAAGAAACGTAAAAAAGTTCTCGTATGTAGTGTAAGTTTTCTACTGGAAGCAGTTCACTGCAGTAGCGAGCGATTTTGTTTTATTTTGCCTGTCCGATATGTGCGCCAAGCAAAGCTTCGTTCGATCCCCCACTACTTTCTAGGATGCTTTTCACTGAAAGGGGTGTATGTACGCGGAAGTTTTCAGGCTCAAAAAGCTCCGTAATTATTTACCGTATGATACACCAATACGTACCGGATTTTTCATTGGGGTGGGCTCTATTTTAGGGGTAGCGAATAGTTAACCCCTCTTTTTGATTGTTGCGAGTACAGCCGAACGGCTTAAATAAAAATAGCCGAACGCAAAGTCTAACGAATTTAATTTTTTTACCATGCAAAAAATGACCGAAGTGCATATAATTATAACTTTTCACAAGCTATTTTCTGGACAGTTTTTATGCAGGACCGTTAGATAGGGAAATGTATCCGTTACCGTTATACAAACACGTTTTTGTAACTTTTTGCTTTACTTGACGGTATTTCGTATTTTTATGGTTTCGTAAAAAAAACACCGATAAATGCGAAGATGTTTTCGTTATCCGTCTGTCTCTTCGCAAAAAGACATTAGGTGCAATTTTTGCGAATGGGGAGGGTGGGTTGCTGTAGTCGTCGGGGAAGGTGGGAACACCAGAGAATTTTTTTAGTCGCGCAGCCAAGGGGGGGGGGGGCACTAGCTTATGTAATCGAAATATATAATAAATTAGATCAAAAACATTGCGTTCTCTTGGCCCGAATTTTGGCCATGTTTATAAATGATTTTTTTTTAACTTTTTAAATTTGAACTCTACAGATATTTTAGAGTGTCAGAAAGTTATGTTTATTTAAAAAAATACTATATTTCCCATACCCACATTAGATGCCACATTTCCATTGGCAAAAAAAACTCAATAATTTTGTATTTCGGGCAAAGAGGAACCACAATTTAACAGGACAAATTTTATCGGGCTTGAATTTACTAGAAACCTAAAATTAAATTCTATTTAACCGCTAATACCAATAACATAGACACGATATCAATAAATAATAATTAAACGAAACTTTGGAAATGAAAAAAATTTCTAAAGTAGATACATAATTTAGTTTTTTATTCGGCCACATCTGCCCCGTTCAGGGATAATAATTGTCCACGGTATCTAGTTTGGGCGCTTGTCAAGGGCGCAATTTTTTTATAAATTATTGACATTAAAAAATAATTTGATGATATATATTTATATATGATTATATTTATTCTTTAGTAATTTCATGAGCTATTTTACTTTTCGCCACTAAACTCTCCAAATATAAATGAGCCTCTAAGTGGCATAACAATATTTTTTTAATTATCACAACAAATTTAAAATACTTTCTGATATAATTTATGGTGAAGAAATATAATTTTTATTTGTATTATTTTTATATTTTTATTTTAAAAGTTGGTAATATCTGGTAACATGAAAAGGCGAGGTTTAATACTTAGTAGTTATTTTTAAACAGTTTAGTATAGGTCTTAACAAAATATATTTTAGCTTATACGGGTCTAGAAATTACGTTTATGATATTTCTTGTTAATTTCTACTATTATAAATGGATAATAATTAACTTGTGATACACAGTTAGAACTTCTTTACTTTAAAAACATCTTTATTTGTTACAATATCGTTATAAATTGTCATTTTATTCTACAACTATATAGTATTAACAATACAGATATAGTAATTAACTTTGCTTCAGCTGGCCACGACTGACCGAACATGCACCAGTGCTGACGCTCTGATGGGGTTGATGTTAGCCCATGGGTAGTAATAAAAATGACTGTTGTTGATATGCAATTGGTCAGTTTCGGTAACCCCTCTACTGCCGTAAAAGAATTATTTTAGCTTTCGCTTTTAAAATATATTGGGATATGATTGCCTTTTCACTAAAAATGGTATTGCTTGGTGTTTGCTGGTAAAAGGATTGAAAAAAACCAGCATGAAAATACCGTTAAAAATAAAATGAAATGAATTTTATTAAAACCAACACTTCTTGTATAGATTAGGCCATTTCTGTAGATATACCATAATTCACTTCCTTACATAATGTAAAGAATATTCCATATACTCGATACACACATACTTATATTTCGTAGGTAATAACAGACATTTTCATAGGCGTAGTTAGGGGGGTACTTGGGGGTAGTGAGCACCCCCAAAAAATTTACATTTACTTTTCTTTAAGGTAAAATAAAATACCTAATTAAATAAATACACACAATCTGTTTTTTTTTTCTTTTAGGCCTTTAGCACCCCCAGTGTTGACCATCTAACTACGCCTATGGACATTTTAACTTTGAGATGTAATAAATATGAGAAAATTAGGTAAAACAAATTCCAAACATCTTTGCATTATTGATTTGTTAGAATCTTTTAATTTTATTATTAATTATTATTTATATATTATTATTAATTTACATAAATAACAAGTTTTAAAGTTTTTATTTATAATTATTAATAAATGGTCTAGATCCAGTGCTGGTCGGTTAATAGGCACAGAGCCCATTGTAAAGCGAAAAATCGCGGCAGTTTAAAAAAAATCGTTATTTTTTAACAATTGGCCCACAATGAAAAGTTAATTTAAATATTCAAACTAGAAAACTTTAGGGTGAATGAAAAATGCTTACGACATAAACTAAGATTAACCCCTTATGTTTTGCTGCTTCCAACGGACATTATTTTTTACAATGCAAAAAGTGACCAAGGTGCATATATAATTAGCATGACCAGTGGCGTATTTAGGGAGGAGGGGGGCTGCAGCCCGGCACTGGGCCTAGGAGCTCGAGTCTCAAAGTCTTATTTTAATCTAATTTTTCGTCTCACGCTGGAATTCTTAATTTAAATTTTTAAATAATGTGTTCTTGGCTAGAATACAAAGGTCTTGTAGGAAACGTTTGGTTTTTAAACTTTTCCTTCTAAAAGTTCTGTTTTATATAGAGATTAAGGTTTCGAACGCATGTCCTTTTAGTTATTGATGTATGCTGCCATTTTATAGGAAAACGAGTAAAAAGAATAATATTTTATAGTATTTTTTTATTATATACTTGTCTGTTCCGTTGTCCCCTTTTTTAGAGCTATTTTAAATCAACAAAAATATAACCCAATGCAATAAAATATTATTGCAACCAAAACAAAAAACAATAAGGTATTTATTTTTAAAGAGAAAAATTAAAATAAAAATTTTAATTGAATCAATTTTTATGGAAGAAATGTGATAATTTATAATAAAAAAAATAGTGCGGGCAGAAACGAGAATGCTTTATTATGAATATACAAAACGGCACTTAAGAAGGAGCATTTCAAAACCTAAGCATTTGCACCAAGAACTGCTCTTAGATCTACGCTCCTAAAATACATGATTTCTGAAAAAATCATCAATTTTGGCGTGATGAGCGATGTTTACTTAATTTTTAATCATGAAAAACCGAGCACGAAAAACGCTGGTTAGAGTCATACATAGGTACCTCTTATTTTAAAATTTTGGATTGAATTTTTTTTTTAATGAAGAGCCAGCTAGGAATATCAAAAAAAAGTAAAATAAAACATTTACAAAAACAAATTTATTCCAATCATACAGAGGCGAAGAGGTAATAATTTAATTTTCGAAATTTGATAGTAGTTTAGGTAAATTTTAAACGAACTTCGGGCGTGGTCCCGAAAATTTTTCGCCTGCGGTGCTTCTCCGCCTTCTTCACTAGGTACAATATCATGAAATACATGTACTCCCGACTGTCCCTCACTTCAGAAAAAAATGTCCTACTTATGCCCAATGAGCCCTCCACGAGCATATTTTCTGGCAACGCCAATGCTCCTGATGTGAATTTCGCCATATTTAAAAAAAAGAAAGAAGAAAAGTTTCCGAATGACCACAACTGATTCAACTAAAAGTTTTTTTTTAATATAGAAATTAGGAATAGAAATTTTATTTGAAATTGTGATAAAATTATTTAAAAAAGAGTAACCAATGCGATTTCTACAAGAAAGTAATAAACCAATTTTGTGCCAAATTAACAATTGTATTACCAGCGTACTTTTGTTAAGCCGTTTGTATCTTTGTTAAGCCGTTTGTACCAGATCTGGTTCAACTGTACCACTCTGGCAACACTGACTGCATCCTTGTTTTTGTGCCATTATTTTTTAGACATAGACTTCTGAAGAGGGGGCAAGGGGGACACTTGTATCCACCCAACTGGATGGCTAAGAAAATGTCAACTACATTTTTTATAAGAACATTTATTTCAATCCCATTTCACCGCTTGATTTTGTTAAAATTTTTCCTAAACTTTTCGTGCATTGTTTCTATAGTCTACGATTTGAACAGGTGCAGTGGTCATAATATGCTGATCTCGTATTACTCTCAATGCATGTGCATGTTCGGCTAATGTCGGATCCAGAGGGCTCTTGGGGGGAGCTAAAAAAAAGTTACATCTAAAAAAAACGTCTTCCTGTTCTAAAAACCCGTTCTTTTCTCAAAAGTGGCTGACAAAAAAAACTGACCCTTTTCATACATAGTTCATACGCCCCTCATTTTTTATATATATTTAATTACATCAAACTAAACAAAACGCCCATTTTGTAATAAGGTCGCCCCGGTCGGACGCCCATGCATCGCCAGGATCCGGAAATAAAATTTTAGTATTATGTGTTGTTTTAGATCATATTTAACAATGATTTTTATCTCTATTTTAGTCCAAAATTACTATCAGTGATTCATCGCTTTCAAATAGAGTGCAGCGGGTTGTCCGAAGTTAGAGGAACAATTCCAGTGTATTTTTGAAAGTTATAATAGAGTAGAATATTTTAGTTTCATTTCTTACAATGCGCTGCGAGTGGTTTGAAAGCGATGAGTCACTGACAGAATAATTTTGAATCTGGAGAATTCATTACTTAAGTAGTATAACTTTGTGTATAATCTACTTACAGTGGTCTTGTCATTTCATCGACCAATGGGCCAGGTGTATATATATAGATATAGGTTCGTATCAGCAAATAAATCTCCAGTGTTTGTTGTACAAGTAACGGAAGCTAAAAATAAAATGACTTATTTTTTGACCTCTTAAACTTATTAAAATTCGTTGTTGACACTTTTGGCTGAACTAAAGAGACTCATACATAATAGCAATTTTTAATTGTTAGACAAGCAAAAACACTAATATTAGATTTTACCTTAACAAAAAAAAAATCTCATTTGAGGCTAATTTTTTTCAAACCCCCTATCAATTCATCAATATTAGAAATACTATAAAGAAGACGTTTATGAAAAATAGTGCGGTATAAACCAGGTTTAACTGGTAACTTTTCAGATCTGCCCCAAAGCAGTGTGCTTAGAAAATATTACTGCCTTAATTTAAAACTCTTACCTTTTTATAAGTTCTTTATTGCATCGGCAACTGTTTCGGCTTTCCATAGCCATCATCAGTGTTGTACGGCCCCGGTACGGAACAAACAACAGACAGCCGCTTACCCATTAATTTTAAAAATTACCTAAAATGTAAGCGGTTGCCAAGAATATACAATGATACAAATAAGGTTTGACCATTTATATACAGTATATTCTTAACCTAAAAGGGTAACAAATTCGGTTTTGTGCATCAACATTTGGAAAATGTTGGACAAACCCGCTTAAACCTAAAAATAAATGATTAATGGTAAACCTAAAAAATTAAAACCTTTTACAATTAAAATTAAATATTAGACCTAAAAAGAGGGTTAATAATAAAAAAGTGGTTCTGTGCATCAACATTTGAAAAATGTTGGACAAAACCGTTAAAACCTAAAAAAATTATTATTGGTGAACCTAGAAAAAATTAAAACCTTTTACAACTAAAATTAAATATCAGATCTAAAAAAGAGGGTTAATAATAAAAGAGTGGTTCTATGCATCAACATTTGAAAAATGTTGGACAAAACCGTTAAAACCTAAAAATAAATTATTGGTGAACCTAAAAATTTGTCATTAATTTGACCTAAAAACTCTTCTACCTGGAAACATTTGATGTATCGTTTGTTTCAAGTTCCAAAAGTCCAAAAAATTTCACTTAATTAATTTGTGTCTTCTGTTTTAGTTAAATTCTTCTCCACAAAAGCATCATCTTTTACTAATTCCATTTTCACCAAACCTAAAATTAAAGAAGGTTTTATTATAGTCAGAACTCAAATTTTAATTTTTTTAAACTACGAATACTTACTGCATGTAATGGATATATAAATAATACTAGATCTATAATACAAGAATATTGCTAATTTTTTGCCTTTAAATTCAAATCTTCGCCTGCGGCGTAGCATATTAGTTCTCTATATTTTATGTGTTTATATATGAATCTTGAAAATATATGCAGGTTTGACCTGTCGCTAAATAGAAAAAGATTTTGGATACATTAAAAATATCAAACCATACTTAACCTATTTCTGCAATTCATATTTTTCGTCCTTGTGTTTCTTCTTCACTTGTAACTTCTTTGTATAACTATGTAATCACTTTGTTTATCTTATTACAAGCGAACACCTCGCATTAAGAGCAACCGTCAAGCTCTTTCACCATATTACATAGTATTTAATATAAATCAATTTTATTGATTTTTATAGAATTAATTTATGATAATATAATGTAATATAAGTAATAAATAATAATTATGTGAAATGTTAAGAGACGTTAATTACAGGTGGTTAATTTGACAACACATCACCTTTAAAATTTGAGCCCTTATATGGAAATCTGCAAAAACACTTTATTTCCAAGGAAGAATTTAAAAAAAAACACAAAAGTGGTGAACGAACTATCATTTTTCTCCAAACTTCACTCGTTCACCTGTATATAACAGAAAAGGTAAGAAACATATGTATCTTACCTTTCAAATATGATTTGAATTGATTGAATTAAAATTTGCGAGTAAAAATATGGCCCCGTTTGCAATAAGATAAACCCAAAACACCTCTACACTGTTTCCACTTTTATGCACTCCACTGTTTCCACTTTTATGTACTCACGCTTGCTGTGGACGAACGCCTGTACCCATCACCCATGTATACTAACCTGAAACAATAGAGAACAGTGTTAATTACAAACAAACAGTTTAAATAACTCTACCTCGCTTTTAGACATTTTTCGCTCGCGTCGTGCCTTTTTATCGCCACCAAAACGATGAAAGCTTTGAAGTTAAGTTTAAGATATCTTATTTTCCGAGAGATACTAACGATAACATTAGTATATTGAAAAAACTATTTTGCACGTTTTACTTTTTTGTATTGATTATTATACCGGGGGTGACACAAAAGATTTATTCCGTATATAATTCTTGAAGTAAAGAAGTAAACATTTTAGAGTTAATAAGTAAGTGTATAAATTGTCATTTTCCGCCAAGTCTAACCATCAAACCCACTTCCGGTTTAACCGGAAGTCAAGTTAACTTCAACGCAATCAATTTTAAACCCGCTATTTTTCTTCGATGCCTCAATTTTAGAGGAAATTTTCTTGTTGACAGTAACCTAATATTTTTATTAAGCGGAACGCAGACGCGCTTGCGTATTGGTCAAATCCCTAACTTATCCGGTTCATGTTCCAAATGTATCCGGATGTGTCTCCACGAAAATAGCTATTGAGGCTATGAAATGGGTAGCAAATTAATAAAGCAAAATTTTGGAAATATATCATAAAATTTTTTTAAATCTTACCTTAGTTAACTCTTGTAGTCTGCTCTAATCCAGCTAGTGTCCCGAACATTTAGCATTCTGGTTTAGGCTTTCATGGTCGCACTTAATTGAAGCCCTTCAAACAGATCCAAAAGCGAATTGTATTTTGGAACAACTTATCCTCAAAGCGACAATTAAACAGATACAGAAACCAATCACGCTAGATTAGCGTAGAAATTTAATTTATTACACTTTAATACTAAATAATTATGCGAATCTATGCTAAAGGTTTAATTTTGAATTGATTATTTCACTATTTTGTCATTTGTATGTGCTTATGAACTACCAACAAACCCGAAAAAATACGACCAATCAGATTCTTTCTGTACGTTAGACTAAAAAAAATCGGATTGATTTTAACGAAGACGGGGTTCTGTATCTTGCGCTACCCTGAAAAATTCGCGGCCCGGATTTTACACATTGTTTTAGATGGCGTCATGTTGATCCTGAAACAAAGAAAGTTGAATCAAAAATTAAGTAATTTGCTCTTAAAAATATTGGCAGGTAATTAAGTAAAAAAGGCAGTGTTAAGATGTGTGTGTCAGATTAAGTTAATATTAATGACAATATTTTATAGCTTGCAAGTCGTTATAAACTATTTTTATAATAATTTCATTTTTTATTTTAATTTAAAAAAGATTGACATTCACCATATAGTGGCGGTTTTGAGATGTTGTCTTTAGTCATTGTAAAAAGAAGTAATAAAGCCCAATTTTAAAGAAAATATGACCATTAAATATGTGAGGGACAGCTCTATTATACAGGGTGTCAATTTAAAAACGTACAACCCTTAATATTTGGGTCCGTTTAAAAAATATGGTGGTCTGCAAAAACACGTCAACTTTATTTCTATGGTGGACATTTTTAAGGTTGTTTTTCAATTAAATTATTTTTACCAACCCTCTAGCGGGGCTAGAGACCCCTAAAACTAAAATGGAAAGAGTTTGAGTGGTACATTATTTAAAAGATTATTCAATTGCCTTTTATCGTACCTCATATATACTTGACCTTTATTTTCCGTAGATTTTAAAAAATCAAACAAAAACCGTGAACAAGCTTAAAGTGTAGGTATGTTGGTGTTTGTAAATAATTTTTAAATTGAAAAATATTTGCCGTTTAAAAAACTTAAGGCGTATTGTAATGAGACCTAAACCCATTCAATTATTAATTAAAATAATATTATAATGTATCTGCCTAATTAAGCTAGTTTGCAGATTTTACTTAATTTTTGGAAAACTATATTGAATATACATATATAATGGTCAAAGTAGGTACTTTTAAAAAGGTAATTAAACGACCTTTTAAAAGGTGTATCCGCACTCTCTCTTCTCATTTAAGGGGCTATTTCTAGTCCTGTTAGGGGGTTGAAATAATTTAATTGAAAACCAGCTTGAAAAATGTGTCCCTTGGAAATAAAGTTGAAATATTTTTGCACCTTTCCATATTTTATAGGAGGACTCAAATATTAAATGAAGTGATACGTTTTCAATTTGGCATCCTGTATAGAACAATTCTGTCGCCAATTTGACAGTGCTATACACTTTTTAAATACCTATTCTTGTATTAAATATTAGACATATTGTTTTGCCGCTGCAAAGTTTACATCAGTCGTGTAAATTGTCTAAATGAATGGACCCAATAACTTTTTTTGAGTAACTAGAAATGGAAAACCTTTAAACAAACTTAGTTACCTCCTTGTCCAGTTCCATTTACCCGATGACGTCGTCTTCATTCTTCTGTCTTTCGATCCTAATCTACTCTTCAAGGTACGAACAAAAAGGGTGTCGATGTACCCTAGGCAAGCCGGTTTGCCATTGACCTTTTCCAGACATCCGATGGTCTTCAAAGGCTAACTCTATCGCGCTTCTAAACTGCGAAGATGTTTAGGCATACCCTTGAAGAGCAGAATCTCCTCACGCCACTCGCCCACGCACTTTTCTGTTTTAGGGTCGCCGGTACCCAATATCTGAAATTAAAAAAATATAGTAATTTACAAATTAAAATCAATATCATCCATTACTGCAAAAATAGTATTTTAAACTGTTAATCGACGGTGTCAAATCAATATCTCATATATCCATGAAATAAAACTTCTTTCTACAGGAGATTCGATATATTTTGGCAGATTAGGCAAGAGTTTGTTTTTTAATAATAATTATTGTCAGCTAAATTGGCAATTTATATCTTAAAATTATATTTAACTAAAATGATTACAAATCATGGTACAGTTGGGAAACATTCTCTCCAAAATTAAAAAAATAATTAATTTTAGCCTGTATAAAAAGAATTAACATGGCTATATGAAATAGCTTTAAGCCATGTCGGTTTCTGAAAAATGTAGACCAAAAAAAGAACGAAAAGTAAAATTATTTTTAAATGAGATCAGTGAATATGCTATATTGTGGAAATATTCAAAACTGGATAAAATGGGAAATCATAATTTTCTGCTTGTCCTTTAATTTAAAAGTAATTGGGTTTAAATAAAATCTAGTTATAAGCTTACCAAATTATTATTTAAGGTGAGCCAGCTCCAGCGATGAGGTTGCTCTGTCCCATTCCATAAATAACGAAATTTATTAAACATAGCAATCCACCTTAGAAATTTTGAAAGCCCGTATTCGTCCCGTGTCTTCTACAAGCTCACAGGATCGTCCCCCCTCTAATCTTCAATTGGACCGCCACATCAATTATCAGGGGTGTTAATTCCTTTAGCGCTCAACCCTTGTATGTCGCATCCAGGGAGGAGGCACCAATACGCAGCACGAAGGTCTTTATCGTACTACGTACTAGTTTGCTGTAGCCCTGAACACATCTGAACCCCCCAATCAACGATTATACAAGAGCTGCACGCCCGCAAACTTGAAGTCGACCGCGTCTGATATTGTTAGTTTGGAATAGGTATATCGTCTCCGGCTATAAAAAAAAAACAGTAAGGTTATTATTACCAATGCCATTTTAGTATTCCTAAAATTAAAAATATATTTAGGGTGCTATATGTATACGATAGTATGATTATTAATGGGGGCTATTTATGTGAAGAAGTGCCACTTCACCAGAGAATCCTCACAAATTCACGATTCTAATTTGCTCAAAGGAGTGATTTTGTTATGTATTAAAATTTTTTATAGGGTTGGACGAAAGTTCTTATTACGATATGCACTGAGAAAATCTCCAGCAAAAACATTTTTGCTGATGTAGTTTTAGCTATCCCAAGTAAAATATTTGTGAAAGTTGCAAATTGACTTTTTGTAGCAGTACAATAAGGTTTGCTGATATATGTCTCTTTATTCAGGTCGCTAAGTTCTTTGCTGTCGATAATAAATATTTCCGTAAATATTTCACAATAGCAAAATACATAATTGTATACAACAGCAAAACAGTTTTTTAAAAGGATTGTCACTTCTCCTGAAGGAAATAAGTTTTGCTGCCCTAGTAAATAAAATTTTTTAGGGCCGGTATTCGGGTGTTTTTATGTTGCTATTCGATGTCGCCAATTGCCAATCGAGTATTACAGCCCGTCGCGCCATCATTTCGCTACTGATAGTCAAAAGGGAGGATATGCCGCACGAGAGTAGAAAAAACCGGTCGTACTGGCATGAGACTGAGAAAAATAACTTATATAGGGTGCTACAAATTCATGTGCGTACAAGGAGGTCTCGAAAACGGTAAGAGGTACAAAGATGGTTAAACTAAGGCAAACTTGCACATTTTGGGGCTTATGAATTTGGTGAAAGAAAATTGTAAATATTCCGATTACTCTTAGAGATATTCGAAAAAAGCAGAAATTTTTAGTAAGTATTGGTTTTTAATTTTTTGCGTCTTTATTGTTAATTTGGGAAAAAAGTAACACTTTTTCATAGCCATTTTCTATGTTTTACAAGATAACTTTATTATTTTTCAAATTCGACGTTTCGTTCCTTAGATAAAAACCTCAAGCCAATTTTTTTAAATACAGACCTGGAATTTTAAATACACGTTTAGCGACCTTTAAGATTTATAAGTTTAGTACAATTTAAAGGTTTTTAAAATTTTATCGTTTTGTTATCTAATAACGCATTTTTCATAATATGTTTTTATTTCATTACGGTCCTGAATATTTAGATCCAAACCAAAAAAGATTTGTGATTTTGAAGGATTAGTCCATTTTTACTCAAAGAGGTTGGATGTTTGATATTTCGTTAGGAAAAAGAAGTCTCAGCCTCAAATATATTTCTGTCTGTTTATTTTGGTTACATTTCCCCTGAAACTGGATCATCAGCCCTTATAAACAGTTAAAAAAAATTAAAATTGTTTTTGAAATAAACATAAGCAGATCGCAGTAACATTACTACCCTAACACTTAGACACAGTTACCTTTTTCTCACTCGGCAGCATTAATTTTTTTGTTTATAGTATAGGTCTAAGGCAAACAGCATAATTATGAATTAAGGTATTATTTATAAATGTTATGTTAATAAAATAAAACACCTGTAATGCAATTTTAATATTAAAGTAATTTTTAAAATAATTGCCAGGGCCGTAATAGTAGGTAATAAAAGGATAATTAGAAATAATGATATAATGTGTTTATTAGATGACAAAACGTAAAAATTTTAAAAACCTTTAAATTATTTATTAATTTAATTTCTAAAGCTTAAAAGTACCTAAAACTGTATTTAAAATTCCAGGTCCGTAAGTAAAAAAATTGACTTGAAGTGTGTATCTAAAGAACAAAACAACAAATTTTAAAACTAATAACGCCATCTTGTAGAACATAAAAGAGTGTTTCCCAAGTCAAAAATAAAGGCGCAAAATATTAAAACCCAAAACTAAAAATGTAGGTTTTTCTCAGATATCACCGAAGGTTTTCAAAATATTTACAATTTTCTTTCGCAAAATTAGAAAGCCCGAAAATTCTAAACTTTGCCCTAATTTAATTATCTTCGTATCTCTTACCGTTTTCGAGATCCCCTTGTACGCACACGAATTTGTAGCACCCATTATAGTATTATAAATTATAATATTAAGAAATTGCCGGTTGTAATACAAAATATTTGTTTTCTGTGCGGGTGTATGTTTTATCTTTTTGCACTACGCCATGGAATACAACAAAATTGCTTAGAAATATTGTTTTCTATAAAAAAAAGAATGCATTCCTATAGACATAACTTTAGCAACAAAGACTATAATTATTTTTTTGTCATTAAAATGCACTTTTCCAGCCTGGCAAAGATTGGTGGTTTCAGTAGTAAAGTATTTTATATTTTCATAGGTCAGTTTATAAGTACAGCAACGCTATACTTTGTAAACATAACAAAACTACTACATACTATAACATAACAGAATTATTTTTGCAAAGTAGTTTTATTACCACCACAGCAAAGTCTATTCAGTAAAAAATGATTCTTCTGATTGAGTAAAAGGCTTGGCAGTCCTCTATTTAACAAAATAATTTGACTATGGCGGCTAAAATTTTCGCAAAGGATAAAAAGAGATTTTTTCAGTGCATGTAAAACAAAAGAACAGCAACAGAGATTGATAGTGACCAACGATGAAATGTTTACTTTAAAATAGAAACATTATCAAAATATTTAATTCTTGAGAGATTAGGTAATTTCAATGGGAAAGTAAACAAACTTTTTACTATAATTCCACTATATTTGAAACATTTAACAAATTTTATTTATTCGACTAGTTTCGCTACACGGTAGCTTTCACAAGAATGAAATAATCTTACATCTAAGAAAATTATAAATAAAATTCATGGTTTCTCCTACAATTAAGGTTACTGATTAAGGTAGGTACTAAAATAAATTTAACAAAGGAGATCTATTTAGGTCTGTTTTGGCAATTCAGTAAAAGGTTGGAATTTTTAAGTTTATTTATTTTGAGGGATTCCAGTAAATCTAATTGAGGGCCTTTATTCTCTGTATGTAATATTTAAAAAATTATGGTTTAAGTTCTGTTTAGATTATATTAAGTGATCCTGCATAATGTTCCTTTATCCTCTTTAAAAAACTTCTCCCCGATTGGCCTATAGAGGGGGTTTTTAATTGAGTGCCGATACTTAAGGTTGTGAATCCTTGGATGATTTTAAGAAGAAAAGTTGATATCAACATATGTCCCAAAGCTCTTTATTTTTTTTTCATCGAAAGCAATCTTAATGATCCGAAGAAAAAAATTGTTTTTTAGGTTTTTATTTTTTTATGCAAAAAGAGTGCCATGATACGAAATTAAGTCTATGGACCAAATTTGTTCAAAATAAATGAGAATTTTAAATATAAGTTTGGTTTTTAGAAAAATCAGTGGCGTACCATTTTTCTCTTTAAAAATATTCAGTTCAAACCCCGTACGGACGTCACTGGTAAAAATTTTTAAAAATCTTTTTTAAGTCAAAAAATGCTCCTTAATGATTAAGAGGTGTGTACAAAAATTCATAAAAATATCTAAGAGTTATTAAATAATTATGATAAAGTTATATTTTTTAAAAAATGTTCACACCCTGTAGCTCAAAAATGAATAACTTTAGGACATATGTTAATATAAACTTTTCTTCTTAAAATCACCCAAGGATTCAGAACCTTAAGTATCGGCACTCAATTAAAAAACACCCTATATAGGCCAATCGGGGAGAAGTTTTTCAAAAAGGATAAAGGAAGATAATGCAGGATCACTTAATAGAATGTAATGTATAAGTTTTCGGGCAGTCTTTAGGTACATGTTAACTGGTAGATTCCCGATTTATTATTATCTAATTTAGTTTTGTTGTTATTTATGAGATTACCTGACGAATTATTGGTTTTAAATGAAATATTGATATTGAGTTTATTAAGAAGTTTGGCAATGTTTTCGCTTACTTGACCGATATAAATAATTAATTTGTATGTTTTGGTATTATCTTCAGTGAACGGAAAAACTAAGTTTATAGCTTTTTTGTATAATTTTTTGTTTAAAATTATACCTATTATTTGAGTAGTAGATCCGTTGTTAACAGCTATTTGTTTAATTATATTTAATTCTTTTTAAAAATTAATATTGGTCAAAGGTACTGTAATTAATCAATGTATCATACTATAGAATGGTGCGTGTTTATGTTGTATTGGATGACAAGATGAGTTGTGTATAGTGGTATCTGTGTGTGTAGGTTTATGAAAAATGGAAAAAACGTGTTGGTTGTTTCGGGGAGAAGTTTTTCAAAGAGGATAAAGGAACATTATGCAGGATACATTAAAGAAAAAACCCATTCGAATTATGCTAATCACTTAATCTAAACATAACTTTAACCATAATTTTCAAATATTACATACAGAGAATAAAAGCCCTAAATTAGATTTACTGGAATCCCTTGAAATAAACAAACTTAAAAATTCCAACCTTTTACTGAATTGACAAACAGACCTAAATAGATCTCCTTTGTTAAATTTATTTTAGTACCTACCTTAATCAGTAACCTTAATTGTAGAAAAAAACATGAATTTTATTTATAATTTTCTTAGATGTAAGATTATTTCATTCTTAAGAAAGCTACCGTGTAGCGAAACTCGTCGAATAAATAAAATTTGTTAAAAGTTTCAAATATATCTAGTGGAATTATAGTAAAAAGTTTGTTTACTTTCCCATTGGAATTAATCATGGAATTCCACCAAGTAAAGGCAGAAACAGTTCAATAGATTAGGTAATACAAATTAAAAATAAAGTTGCGTCAAAGGACATATGGCACGATTTAACTATAGCAATCCTGGGTTTCGTAAGATTTTTTAATATGTGGTAGTTGTTTTAAATGGTCAAAAATCTAATTTAAAAGAAGAGCTGGGCAAAGCTTCAAGCACCAAACAATTTGAAAATGTGCTTGCAAGCACTTTAAGAATTCCCAATAACTAAGCACTTTTCCAAAGTGCTTGATGCTTGAAACTGTGCCCAGCTGTTCAGAAGTTGGTTTTCTAATTCTAAACACTATTTTTCCTAAAATATTTATGTTTTCAAGGACATATTTATGACTGGCTCTACCAATTTTTGCCGAGAAAAAATTAATGTAACCTTGCTTATACTTTTTACAAACATAATTTTATACAGGGTGCATAAAGTACTAAAATTTCAAAAATTTTAAGGCAAAAAATGTGTAACATTTATTAAACAATGAAATTTTTCACTATAATCAAATTTGTCATATTCAGCACTAGCATTCTGAATTAGAGCCTATTGAAAATATATCTCAACAATAGAAATCTTCCTAGAGTGCCACAAACCTTTTCCTGAGACAATTAAAAACAAGCCGCGAAAGCAGAAAGTTTGAAAGCACAGGTCGAGAAGAGATATTATGTATTTCATAATAGTACCGCGCAATTCTTTTATTTGTCAGTCATGCGACCGATTATATTGCTATATCTTTGCTTTGACTTTCAAAAAAAAAACAGCCTAGAAACCGGAAATCAGACTTGAAAATGAATCAGGTAATGATGATGATGATATTGAAACATAAATTCTGGTGGCCGGGGCGATTTTTTTTTAAATATTTTTTTGGGATGGAGATGCGTTTTTTAAGAAGTCTTTTGATTGGAGACGTATCAGCCCTATCCTATCCCTAAAAACATAAAAACTTACAACTTCTGAATCAGATTTTTTAGAAAACCGCACTGTAGGCTGGGGGTGAATTTAAGCATTCAAAGTAACTTCATTAGTATAGCAGAAGAATATTAAAAAATAAAAAAACTCTTATGAAACCCAGGATTAATATTTAACTATAGTTAAATCGTGTCATGTCCTTTGCCCATATTTCTTTTTCTACGGTATTAATAGTAATACCGTTATTATAAATCCAAACTCGTTATACTTTAAGTGTATCCGCAATATTTATATAATATATTCAATTACAACAAAAAAAACATTACGTTTCCTTGGCCCGAATCCTGGCCATTATGTTTATTAATGGAATTTAAAAAGATTTTAAATTTGTACTAGATATTGGAGTATCAGGAAGTTTTTTTATTAAAAAAAAATTATTTTCAATATTTCTTGCAATACAATCAACCTAAGTAATTATTTTTCTTTAATTTTTTTTTGCATAAAAAACGCAATATCTCCTGCTCCTGTAACAGGATTTAATAAGTGTGCTGATGATTATGTATATATTTTAAAGAGTTTTACACGAGTGTCTCAAAAATGCAAAGTGAACGACACATAGATTTTTTTTAATGGAACGCCGCTTATAACGGCTCTGGGAATAGGATTTCTTTAAAATCCAAAAAATCCAAAAATATGCCCTCAAAGATTCCTTATGGGCGCAGCCCTAACCAATGTTTTTTTTTTCAAATTAAAAGACGCAAATAAGGTGTAGGTCTGCACCCTCTTTGGGGTCATATTTTTTTTAAAATAAACAAAAGCGAGGCCCATAAATAATATTTGAGAACGTATTTTTTGATTTTAGAGAAATTTTATTTCAGAGCCGCTGTATAACAAGCGTTCCGTTTAAAATATTTTTATGCTATTATAGGTTTGTTATTTAATTCAAAAATTGTTTTTTTAGGAAAAAAGTTTATATTAAAGTAACTGGATTTTTACTATAATTAAAATCATCCTTGCCAAAATTTGGGCAAAGAATAGGATCATTGATCATTGCATGCAAAATCACTAAAATCTTAATAGCCATTTAATGGCATAAGTAAGACAGAGCGTTTAAAATGTTGATCCAAACTTATATTTTCAGTCAGTAATTTTTTAAATGATTTTTTTTCCTTTTGTGGAAATAGGTAAAGGAGTTTTAAATTGGATCCCTCACAAAGCTTATGAAATGGCTTTCAGCTAATTTTTCTGAATTTAGTATTTTGTAGATCTTGACGTTCTGATTAAAAGTGTCCATGGCCGTAATCTAATTCTATGACTAGTTTTTGAGTTATGGCTTTTTAAAGTTGGCAACTTGTTACTTTGAGATTTTCTGCATTGTCTATGGAGTTTCCTAAAAACTATTGACTTTTTTATTTTTTTTTATTGGTGGAAAATAAGGCCATAAGTTTTCTTTCACTTATATACAAATAAAATATATAAAGGATATTGAATAATTCAGAGCTGAAAAATAATTAACAATATTTAAAAATTATGAAAATCCAAAAAATATTATTACCCATTTTTTGAATTTCGAAAACACACGGTTAAATATTGTTCATATTTTAATATATTGTAGTACCAAGTCATGAAAAATAAATATGCCTAGGTTGATGTAAAATATATTGCCTGGTTTTTTATTTCTCAATAAAAAATTCAAAGTCACCTGACAACGTTATAAACGACTTTAATTTCTATATTATAATTGATTCATTAATTTATTATCCAAGCTGTAACATTTGTTTTACAATAATTATTTTTCACATACGTAGATTTGTAGGGTTATCCAGTTACAGAATTTTTATCGTAGCTCTTATACAAGACGCATTTAAACTATCTTAGAGTCATATTAAAATAAATTTTTTTTGTTTTAATTTTATGAATATATTTTTTATTTACTATAAAGTTCACACTTTCTCTAGAAACATTTAAAATGTCTTAATGTTTGGAAAATCATTTTTTAATTTACAAATGGATAAAAATGATAATTTATTAGAACCCGAAGGTAGTTTAAATGCATCTTGTATAAGACCTACGATAAAAATTCTGTAACTGGATAACCCTGCAAATCTACGTATGTGAAAAATAATTATTGTAAAACAAATGTTACAGCTTGGATAATAAATTAAAGAATCAATTATAACATAGAAACAAAGTCGTTTAATACGTTTTCAGGTAAATTTTTTTTTTAAAGAAACAAACTACCAGGTAATATACTCTACACCAATCCAAGCCTATTTAGTTTCCTCTATAGCTTGGTACTACAAAATATTAAAATTAGAACAAAATTAAGAGTTTGTTTTCGAAATTTAAAAAATGGATAATTTTTTTTTTGATTTTCATAATTCTTATATTCTATTAGTTATTTAATCCGTCTACAAATTACTCAACATCCTGTACATACTTTATTTTTATATAAGTGATAGAAAACTTAAGGCCTCATTTTCCACGAATAAAAAAATAAAAAAGTTGATAGTTTTTAAGAAGGCCATATCTCATGGACATTTGCTTTCGAGCAAGAAAAATTTCGGCTAACTTTAGAAATTAATATTTTCTGAACCAGATATGATATCGACCTCCGGTTTTTAATGATTGACAGATTTATCCCTTAGGAAACAATTACCAAAGTTGGATTTTCTTAAACTATCAGAACATTTTATATACAGGGTGTTAAAGAAGACGATGATTTTTACTTCCATTTAAATAGTATGTAACTTTCACAATAATATCTTTAAATCTTATCAGTATACGTCAATTGAATCACTGGTTCATGGCAAAGAAAGTAATCTGTCAGATTCTTGCTATACAGTGTGTCCGCGGATGGGGTCCCCAAGGGGGAAAAAAATCTTTATTATTCATTTTACGACCAAAAGTCATTCTTTATAAAAAGTTTTGCTTGTTAAGAAAATTAATTCACGATAAAAAAATGTTAGTTCAGACGTACAGCGTGTTAATAGATTAGGAAAATATAAAAATGCTTCAAGAGAGAAGTACCATTATTTATTATTTTTTACAAAAATTTTATAAAACAAAGTTCTTTATAAACTAACGTAAAGTCTAAATACAAAATTTGAAATAAAAATTCGAATTTTTAAAATAAAATATTAATAATTATGGTTTTCATTTAATTGGTTGCATTTTACAAAAAAATCAAGATAGCCGATTTTGTATATGTTCATGTTTATGTCAGAATTTTATTTACATCTGTCAGTATTCTCCATAAAGGCATTTTCGAAAATGTTAACCAAAGAAGAGCATATTTATTTAATACAATATTACGGTATTGGAAATGTGTCTTATCAATACGCTATAGGTATATTAATATTTTATTTTAAAAATTTCAATTTTTATTTCAAAATTTGTATTAGACTTTACGATAGTTTATAAACAACTTTGTTTTATAACATTTTTGTAAAAAATAATAAATAATGGTACTTCTCTCTTGAAGAATTTCATATTTTCCTAATTTATTAACACCACATTTTTTTATCGTGAATTAATTTTCTCAATAAGCAGAACTTTTTATAAAGAATGACTTTTGGTCGTAAAATGAATATTAAAGATTTTTCCCCCCTTGGGGACCCCATCCGCGGACACACTGTATGTTATACATAAAGAGATACAGATTTTTTTGAAAAACCTTGCTTTCTTTCAACTTTTTGGTAGCTATAAATCCCACTATACGCTGTATCGTGCAAACTTTGCAAGTGATTATTATACCTTATGAAAAATGTGTTTATGTTCAGTAACAACAATTGTACCTAAATGCTGTAATGTGCAGTGGCGTACCTATAATCGTTTATATGTCTATGGTTTATGAGTATCTCACAATTTTTCACGATTGTTTTGTAATGGAAAATACTCGCCAAGTGATTAGGCAAGTTTTCCTCATTTTTAGTTTTTCATATCGCACTACAGGTATATCATACAGTGTGTTTACAAAATTTCAAAAAAGATCATTTTTTAATTTAATATTTGAAAATTAGTTTCTAACTTTTTAACCCAACACTATTCCTAAAATTAAACTTACATTGAAAGGGACCCTTAAAATTAAATATCACTAGTTTAATTTTGTTGGGATTAATAGATTGTAGGCCCTCCTCGTACATTAACGGCCTCTTGACATCGCCGTGGCATACTGAGGACTAACAGGTTGATAAATGCCCTAGGTATATTTTGCCACTCTTCTTCAAATATTTATTTTCAGAAATTAAATTAAAAAATTATATTTTTTTAAATTTTATAGACACACTGTATAATATACCTGTAGGGCGATATGAAAAACTAAAAATAAGGAAAAAACTTCTAATTTAGGGGCGAGTAGTTTTCAATACAAAACAATCGTAAGAAATTGTGAGATACTCATAAACCCTGAACATATAAGTGATTATAGGTACGCCACTGCGCATCACAACATTTAGGTACAATTATTGTTACTGAACATAAACAAGCTCTCAAGGTATAATAATCACTTGCAAAGTTTGCACGACACAACGCACACTAAAAATAGCTACCAAAAAGTTGAAAAAAATCAATTTTTTTCAAAAAAATCGGTATCTCTTAAAATATAGTAGATATCAAAAATGTGACTGATTTCTTTCTTTGCTATGAACCAGTGATTCAATTGACGTACAGTGATAAAATTCAAAAATATTATCGTGAAAGTTACAAGCTATTGAAATTGGAGTAAAAAGCATCGTCTTCTTTAACCCTGTATATAAAATTTTCTGATAGTTTAAGAAAATCCAACTTTGGTGATTATTTCTTAAGGGAGAAATCTATCAATCATTAAAAAACGGAGGTCGATATCATATCTGGTTCAGAAAATATTAACTTCTAAAGTTAGTCGAAATTTTTCTTGCTCGAAAGCAAATGGCCAGCAGTTTAGTCATAGGATTGGATTACGGCCATGGACACTTAATCAGGATGTCAAGATCTACAAAATAGTAAAAATGACCTGAAAGCCATTTTCCATAAGCTTTGTAAGGGGTTCTTTAATTTGATATTAGTATATTTATTTTAAACAGTAAGATTTTCTAAAAATGTATTACTATAAAGCTTTTTACATAAATCTGTTCCCTGAAAAAAAAAATTAACACTACCTCCAATTTTTATGAACGGCAGAAGAATGTTGTACTTGCATTGTCTTTATTTGTTTTGAATCACAACGTTTCAACTGGTATCTCGAGGTCGTATTCAGGTGAATACTTTAATTTTTATGTTAGAAATACTCTGTACTCTGTTTGAAACACAAAACACACAAATAATGTATTAATTTACCTAGGGGAGATTTTAATATTTATTTATCCCTTTCTTAAGTTTTGTAAAGAATAAATCTATAGTTTATGTTTTTTAAAAGTTTTTTAAGTAGGTATCCTAAAGTTTATATTTAAAAAAAAAATTTTTAATAAAGGTTTGTATGTATGTCTACTTTAGAAAACGCTTAAAATAAAGTATTAAATACTATTTTAAATTAAAGGAATTTTAAAGTTCTTTTTCTGAAATGATTAAATACAGGGTGGTTTAATTTAAAAAAATTAAGAAAACTGACATAGGTATTAGAATTAGAAAATATTAAGTTTTGTATCAAAAATGTTACTTATGCCAATTATATTTAAGTTTCGGGATTCTACATGCTTGACTACTACAGCGCGATATCCTTTATCTGAAGTATTAGTAGTACACAGTGATTAATAACACAGGCCTGCATGAAATTTGTGATGACGTGATTTTTGTTTGTTAAACTCAGTTTTTATATAGAAATAACTATTTAAAATACCATTGGGCTCCATCACCCACAGAATTTTTTTTCCCAAAAAAAAGAAAAAATATTTAAAAAATCTTATAATAGACACTGCATTTTAAAATAAATTTAGTGCTTCAAATTCCTTAAAGCCAGGAGCTGAAAGCTGTTCTTTTACATAATGGCAATATTTTTGCTTTTGTTCCTGTCGGCCATTCAGTTCATTTAAAGGAAAACTATGAAAATTTAGAGGAATTACTTTTAAGAATACAATATAAAGACTACAACAGAGAATTGTGTGGAGATCTACAAATTTTAGGCCTTCTCTTGGGATAGCAAGAACCGAGAACAACATTGGATAAAAAGAGACTGGCCACAAAGAGAGACTTTAACACCTGGAACCAAAAATGTAATTCGCGAAAGTCTTATTAAAAAAGTTTTACTTCCACCACTTCACATAAAACTTGAACTTATGAAACAATTTGTTAAAGCATTAAACAAAGAAGGAAATTGTTTTAAATATTTGTAACACATTTACGGCTCTGTCAGAGGCAAAATTAAAGAAGGGAATCTTTATAAATAGGAAGACAAAAATCACAAAGTCATGGTCTCAATCATTTAATAAAAAACTAAGGTGACATGTTTTTTTTTTTTTTTTTTTTTATTAAATGATTGAGACCATGACTTTGTGATTTTTGTCTTCCTATTTATGTTGTTACTTTGGTCTCTTTGAGAAAATGGACGATTTTTTCGAAAGGGAATCTTTGTAGGGCCGCAGACTAGGAGCTTGATGAAAGACAGAGAATTTAAAAATGTAATGGACGATAACGAAAAACATGCATGGAATGCTTTTAAAAAAGTTGTACATAAATTTCTAGGGAATTATAAAGACACAAAATATGTTGAGATCGTTGAAAATATGCTGGAACAATTCAGGATACTTGGTTGCAATATGAGCTTAAAAATTCACTTTTTACATTCCCATTTGGACTATTTCCCAGAAAATCTTGGGGAAGTGATTGAAGAGCAAGGTGAAAGATTTCATCAAGATATTAAAGAGATGGAAAAAGATACCAGGGGCGCTGGGACACAAAAATGATGGACGATTACTGTTGGACATTAAGGAGAGATCTTCCTTTAGCTGAATATAACAGAAAAACAACAAAAAGAAGTTTTCTGAAAAAGAAAACGGGTTTTTAGGAAACGTAAAGACTTAACAACTATTCCGAATAGTTTTAATGTCAATATCTTGTATGTTTTTGTATTTTTCTCTTTAATATTTTATAAAACTAGCTTATAAATAAAATAAATCGTGTTTTTCTTAAATTCTTGATTTTGCTGATTTGATAAATAACCTTACGTGATACAAAAAAACCCAAAGCAGATTTGAAATCAGTACTACCCAATTACCAGAAAACAGTTAACATTTTTAAATCAACTTTCAAAGTGTTAAAAAATGCAGGCCTATGTAATTAAATGGTAGGAATAAAAGTTTGTCTAAACCACAATATCTTTAATTAAAAAATTGTTTAAGGGTAGTTTACATTGGTGAAAGAGAACATGTTTCGACTTTTATGAAGGTCATCATCAGCTCTAAATAGATAACCCTTTTAGGTGACGTAGAAAAGCTAATACATTGGTATAAAAATCAAACAGGGGAGAGGTATCTAAAACATTATGTCAGTAGATAGCCTAAAATTAGGGGTATATGGGGTTTGTTCACCCTTGGTTGGGTAAGAAATATTGAAAGTAGAAAATGGTTAAAAGATCATTTTAAAAATAATTTAAAAAAATAAAAATCCTAGATTTCTTTATGAAATTAAGGATTTAATAAAGAAATCTACGATTTTTATTTTTTTAAATTATTTTTAAAATTATCTTTTAACCACTTTCAATATTTCTTACCCAACCAAGGGTGAACAAAAGGGCTTCCGTCACATTCTGCTTAACCCCATATACCCCTAATTTTGGGCTATCTACTGACATTATGTTTTAGATACCTCTCTCTACCCCTGTTTGATTTTTATACCATCATTTTTATACCAATGTATTAGCTTATTAGGGGGGGGGGGGGGTTTAACAAATTATTAGAACTGGATAACCCTGCAAATCTACGTATAAGCACAGAATACATAGCTACGCAAGCTATATATTCTGTGGTATAAGCCAATGAAAATCCTAAAAAAAAAATACTAAAGTTCATTGTAATATAAAAAATATTGAGAATTATTATTTTTTTAATAAAAAAAGAACTTCCTCACATTCTCCAATATCTGTAGAGTTCAAATTTACAAAGTTTTTAAACATCCATTGATAAATATGGACAGGATTCGCTTCAAGAGAACTCAATGTTTTTAATATATAGAGATATAATTTCGCTTGATGCTAGTAAAACTTAGATTTTAGAAATATGGTTCGTATTCCCTGCATAAAAAGTTCAAAATAACACTTAAATCAAAAATTTTGACGTAGCATATACGGGGTCGTAGATGGAAAACGATATTTAAGTTTAATTGCAAAGTACCGGGTGGTCAACTAAGAATGACTGCCGGCCATATCTCAGAAACTTGTAATCGTACAGCATCCGGGTACATTTTTTTATGATAAAAGTACCCAAGAGAAAATGCTGGAAATTATTTTAGAGTTTGTAAAATACCCGCAAAGGGGCGTACCAGCCATGACCAAGGTTAAAATTAGGATTTTCATCGTGTTTTGACTAATTGAGCGGTATAAAAAATATCTATATTATTCCTTACATATTTCCTAATACTTTTTTTCCTACACAATTTTTCCGATCTAGTAAAATAAAGTGGGGGGGGGAATTAATTTTTTTCTAAAAATATGCCACGGTTACTCCGGTTTGGTATAACCGATGTGAATAAACTTAGTCTTCTCTAAGAGAGGTTTATTTACCCTATAAACTGCGTTTTTGTTTTTTTATCCTTGAGTTTTGCCGTCGCCGCTAGATGGCGCTAACTGAAATATAAGCATATTATATTAAACTTTTTCTCGAAAAAGTTAAATGCAATGATAAATTTGTTTGATCATGGTACCTATAATAGGAAAATAAATCCTTAACATTTCGGTAAAAAACACAAATTTGTAACTTTTTACAACCGGAGTTATTAAGAAAACTAATTATAATATACGATTTTTTTTTCAATTTTAACTATGGAATAATTTTACCACACATTAATAATAAATAAATAAAAAGTTGATAATAAATGTATAAATTATTTTATTTTACATGAGTTGTTTTGTATGCAATTAAAAATTTTTGAGTTACACTATGTTAAAATTAAGGAAATATAATAAAAACATTTAGGTACCTACACCATTTCGTTAGTTTCTGGTTAAGGTAATTTGTAAGTTATTTAAATCCAAAAATACACCATTAAAATAAAAAGAGTAACTTTGAAAACATAAAACAAATGAATTGGGTTAAAATGAAGTGTTTTGTCTAAATAATGAATGTTTGTCAGTGGCATGATATGATTGTCGTGTATTACGAATGCATGCGAAACTCAACAGTTGCTCCAGGGTTTATGCCATCCAGTTTCCTGAAAGGGGGCATTATACAGGTATGGCTTTTCGTAGGCTCATAGAAGATGTGTGATTATTAATTAAAGTTGTTATAGTAAATCGTAGTATAAGTATTATATTTTGAAAATTAAAAATATAAGCGTTTTAAAAATTTTGTAGTTGAAAGACAGTCATCAATTCTTCGCAACTTTTTATTTATTTATTATTAATGTGTGGTAAAATTATTCTATAGATAAAATTTAAACGCCCATAAAAAGAAAAAAATCGTATAATGTAATTAATTTTCTTAATAACCCCGGTTGTAAAAAAGTTACATATTTGTGTTTTTTACCGAAATGTTAAGGATTAATTTCTCTATTTAACCATGATAAAACAAACTTATCATTTCATTGAACTTTTTCGAGAAAAAGCTTAATACTTGCTTATATTTCAGTTATAGCCATCTAGCGGCGACGGTAAAACTCAAGGATAAAAAAACAAAAACGCAGTTTATAGGGTAAATAAAGCTCTCTTAAAGAAGACTAAGTTTATTCAAATCGGTTATACCAAACCGGAGTAACCGTGGCGTATGTTTAGAAAAAAATTAATTCCCCCCACCACTTTATTTTACTAGATCGGAAAAATTGTGTAGGAAAAAAAGTATTGGGAAATATGTAAGGATTAATATAGATATTTTTTATACCGCTCAATTAGTCAAAACACGATAAAAATCCTAATTTTAATCTTGGTCATGGCTGGTACGCCCTCTTGCGGGTATTTTACAAACTCTAAAATAATTTCCAGCATTTTCTCTTGAGTACTTTCATCATAAAAAAAATTACCCGGATGCTGTACGATTACTAGTTTCTGAGATATGGCCGGCAGTAATTCTTAGTTGACCACCCGGTATAATAATGAATGACACGTAATGACAAATACCTTTATGGTCATTGAAGTGTTTTAAAATAAATATTTACCAAATATTCGGGTAAACTTAGGTTCAAAAGTTATTTTCTTAAATTTCCTTTAATATACAGTGTGTCCACGGATGGACTTAACTATACTAATATTATCTAATAATATCTTAGAAATCATATAACTTTTGTGGAAAGACTTTATTTGGCTTTTAGATTTCTTTGCCTAATCTCTTTCTTTCAACTGTTTCAAAAAAGTTTGATTGAAAAATGTTTATACAACAAAATCAAAGCTTTTAATGTGTCTCCGTATTAAAATCAGAATTGAATTTTTAACTGGAATAAATTCAGTATTAGAAAGTCTCGTTATGAAATTTACACCCCTTTTGGTGGTAGAAACCGCCTCTAACTTTTTTTTCAAATGTAAAGGTATGTATTGTGACATATTGTTGAAAAAAACATAAAAAAGGAAATAGGACCCACTATTTCTTTTTACATTTCAGTAATGTAGACGCAATTTGTTTAATTGTAAAAATTGTAGGAAATGTTGCCCATTTTTTTCTTAACAAACCTCTAATCTAAATTCAATATTCTTTCTTGACATTATATACCATATATCCGGGGTTATTTAGCGAATTTCGTGTATAAGTCATTACTTAAGTTCCTCTAAAAATTATAGTATCAATTATTGCTAAAATATGGCCAGTTTTTTTTTGGCTTTCTAAGATGACCGAAATGTAAAAGTAAAGTGGGTCGTATTCCCTTTTTCATGCCCTTTCCAACAAGATGTCACAATACATACTTTCATATTTGGAAAAAAAGGTTGGGGGCTGTTTCTACCCTAAAAAGAGTGGTAAATTTTATGAAAACACGAAAAAAGTATGCCAAACTAAAATTAAACGCAGACGTAGTTTTTTTTTTGTAGCAAATAAATGTATTCCAGTGAAAAATTCCACCCTGTATGACAAGCAAAACAAATTATGAAGAATCTTTCTTTATACGAAAACCTGAAAACGACAAATTTTATAAGTGTAGTATAGTTTATAACTATCCGTGGACACACTGTGTGTTATTGTTCTTGCGATTATTAAAATAAAAAATTATTTAATTGGAATAAATTCGCTAGAAGTTTAGGAAAAAATATTTTTGAAACGACGTCGTCGATTGAGATTTTTTTGTATGTGCTACATTTTTACCAAAGAATTTTTTTACCCCCGTATAAGACAAAACATAACTCTACTTCATTTTTTTAAATGGAAAGATAGGTACCTACCGGTTGTAGTATCTACTTTTTTGGAAAGCTCTACTAAAGAGAAAATTTAATATCGTATTGTTTTTAATTCTACTTTATTTTTTATTGTAAACAAATTAAGTTGGGTGTTTCACTCCCTTAAGTGGGTTGAAAACCTAAATTTTGGTTATGTGAGTATGCGAAGCTCACAAAACATCTCAATCGACGTGTTTTTGCATTTTTTACGGGCGACTAAAAAAATAACTTAAAAAAAACGTATCCCGGCTCTAAAAATCTTCCTACTCTCAAAAGTAACTTCTAAAAGAAATAGGTACTGATCCTATGCATACGCTCTACAATTTTGAAGGCTGAAACTAAAAAAAAAGCCTATTTCCTAAGGCTCGGGGAGGGGGGTCCCCTAGGATCCATGCCTGTTACTGGACGCATTCGCGTAATGCCGTATTTTACAATTAATTTTTTTTTTAACACGCAATAAATATTTAGAAGTATAACGTAATTATGTATTAATAAATATATCAAATAAGTTAAGTTGTTGGTAATTTGCACAAAAATCCAATCCCTGCTTAACTGTACGATAATTTCCGTCGCTCCCCTTATGTTTTTACAGGGGGGTCATACTCAGCATTGGATATTGCGAAGACATTCTGAACGTGTTTCGGATTGAACAAACAGCAGGGACGACTTCGACTTCAAAAAGTATTTGTACTGCGCCTGACAGTTATACAACCATTTAGTCATTAACCGTTAGAGGAGAATACAAAGAACGTTGCGTAACGACCACCGCGTATTATCAAAAAATGCAATTTTACCACTAACTTATCACATAAAAAAAAGTCAGATACCCATCAAGGGCCCTATATTAAAATAAAATAAGAACCTTAAAATCACTTACCTTTCAAGGGACAGAGCACTGCATATTTTTAGGTTGCCCGAAGAAAAACACGCGCCCGAAACGGTACCGAAGATACTTGAACCCAGTGATGAGCTATAGAGAACCCTGGCGAACAAAAAACCACCCCGGATTGGTTTCCAGGAATCGCGCGCGAAAAAGCTCCGACCCGTACAACCACTGGTAATCAAGTAAATGATGATTCAAAGCAATGCGTATATGTTTACCTGGGTAAAGATAAAAAAGCGGAAAAAAAGCAGAAAAAAAGCCTAATTTGTTCGAGTTGTTTCCTTTGTTCTTGACGATTTTTGTATCGATAGCAGGTATATTAAAAATAAGAATGTATTTTATGAATATTATTTTTTTTAAACCAGCTTGTTCCCGCGGGACTGTGTCCTTTTTTAAATCGTAATTTTGTATACAGGGTGTGGCTGATATGTATGGTGATATTAAAGTAAGGAAGCTATAGGGAAAAAAAGCAAACACATCAGTTTTAGGTTCTTTAAAAATCCGTTGTGAAAAATTATACAGGATCGATCAAAAGTCGTGGCAAAACCAAGTTGCTTCTTTTTAAATGGAACCCTCTTGTACAGAGCAAAGACGGATTCAGAATTTGGCTTTCTAATCGCAAAAGTAACTTCTAAATAAATACTGACCCATTATACGCCCATTTTAAAGGGTCAAAGAAAACAAAACACCCGTTTTGTAACAATCGAGGGGGGTACTGGTCTTCGCTTCTGGTGGGTATCCGCGGGTGGCTCGCCCCTATAACTTTTTTGTTTTTAATGATAATAGAATGATATTTGAAGAATTTTTATACGAATTTTAAAGTAAAGTGGAAGTTCTCGATGTAAAATATAATATCGAGAATCGATGCTCCAATATATCGGACATATTAACATTCCTAATTTTGACCAATTTGTATTATATAATACACACAGTAACTTTTTAACCGCGACGAAAGGGTGCCGCGGTGCAAATTCGTTTGGCCCACTATATTTTTTAGCATTCGCTAATCATTCTGTACTTTGCAAACTATTTTTTTGCATTCTTTAGCAATAATCGTGATCGTGAATGCTGACTAATTACGATCACCAAAATCGTGCTGGCGAATGGCGCTGCCTGCAGCCGACGCCAAAAAGAAGTGAAAAAGAAGAATAATTTAGGTTATGTACTAAAAGGACTTCTGCCAATTTCTTAATTGTTTATTTCATATTTCATTATTTCTCTTATCTCTATGGTTGTAGGGTATATTTATTTCCTTTAAATTTACTGCAATTATATTATTACAGTTAAAAAAGGGTAACTAAAATGATAATTTTGTGATACAATCCTCTCAAAGGTTAGTAAATAATTGCTATTGTCTATTAACTGTTTAATAAGTTTTTATATGGATAATTTCATAATGGTAAAAAGAGTGAATAAGTTCTTCTAATCCAAAATAACTTATGATACATGTGCCCAGACTGTAAAACTACTTTGACGTTGGTAACCAGTACCATAGAATATTTTTGTTGATGTTCAAGATACCTCTAGGCCAGTTTTCTTGACAGCATTTTGATTTTTTCCCCCTTAGTTTTAGCACCAAAATGAATAACAAAATTTTACCCAGTCCAGCCACTCAAAACAACTGTATGTCGGCTGCAATGAAACGTTACAAGTATTTCAGACGAATGTTGAAGTTTGATCAAATGGATTTTGAGTTTGCATTCTGGCAAATGTTATACTTATTTGTCTCTCCACCAAAAGTATTTAAAAACTTTACTTATAGGAAACGTAAGTTAATTTATAAACAGAACTCTTACTAAATCTTATGTTTTGCATTAGTGTAATCAGCATATATTATTAAATTAAATCTGTAATTCAACACCGGTCGGTCATTTGTATTCACCAGAAAGGGATGGGTAAAGCAAGTTATACACACAAATTATTTCTACCAATAAATATATTTTGAACACACCCACACTGTTTAATACTTTTAAGTAGGCAAATATACTTAATTATGTTTAAAATAACTGAAGTTTTTAGAAACAAAATCCCAGTTTGCAAGAGATGACCCAGCTTTCCTTATTCTCTTCGCAACATGGCTGTGCAGTAAGTATAATTTTTATTTAGATAATACAAAGTATGGGCTACATATTTACATTATCAGATTTATGCCTGTTGTGGTCTATAAAAGTTGTTTAGTGTAATTATTAGTATACAAAATATATTTCACAACATAACACCAATTTTTAGAAAAAAACCTTATTGTGGAAGATATCACCCAACATTTTTATAAAGAAAAATGGCTCTGTTTTTTATTTGAAAACTAAATTTTAGACATTATTTGTTCAAAAAAATGTATTGTAAACTGAATAAAACAGGAACAGTGGGGACTTGGTTTGTTTAAATAGTTCCTTAACAATTACTTTATATTTTGAAGAAGTAGTCCATTCTTAAAGTGGAGTTAATTTATAGGAATAAATAATTCCTACAGGTTACATGGCATCCTTGACAATCTCCTTACTCCCCTAAAATATGTCTGGGTAGACATTTTTTCTAGGCAAAAGAAAATCATCCTAAGATGGATTTCTATCTACTGTCTTCTTACACAATAATGGATCTTAATTTGGCCTATTTTGCAGGAGCAGATTTAAAATTTTGTCTGGCATAAAGATCACTATCATTTATGATATGCTACCACTCATTATGGAAAAACTATATGACATTAAAATATACAACCTAGTAAGATCAAAGGGCTGATGCCAGGGTATTTTGATGAGTTTTTTACTTTGAGAGGGGAAATTTATTCATATTTTACAAGAAATGTAATGATTTTCATCTATTGAGAGCCAGGAAGAAGTCATCCATGTTGTCATTGTTCTATAAAACATTGGATGAATTTAGATGGCGAAAACTGTTGGGGAATTTAAAATAAAACTGAGAAAGTACATCGAGGAATTTTTTGAGTGAGGTGCGTCATTATGTGAGAAGACCGACAATATAATGAAGAGCCATCCATACCAGCGTGAAACGCGGCATCGTTTCCTGGCTTTTAATTAAAAATTTAATACAAAAATTTTACTAAAAGGTTCAAAATAACTTCTAGTTTGGCGATGATACCTTATTCTTAAAAAAAAATTGAAAATTTATTTTCAAGATTGAATTATATAGGTTCAAATTATATCATCGGACATGAAGAACATAAAAATAGAAATATTCCGGCTATTCATGTTAATTTCTTATCCCTCATTAAAATTACAAACGATGCCCGATAGTATCTTCAAAATCTTCACCAACGGCGTGTCTTATGATGACTCATCGACTACTGTTTGCTCCTAAAGCAGAATGTTAAAAAAGGCGACTTCTTCGGAATTACAATTGAAATAAAACAAACAGTAAAATGTAAATTTTAATAAGTTTCTGGATCTATTTAACCACTAATTATTTTTTTTTTAAATATGTTTTAGTTACATCTGTGGGCTTTGGTATAGTATTAACATTAAGCATTGGCCAGTTTGTAGGATTCTTATTTTACCGAATATTTGTTGACTGCATAACTGTGGCACTTATTGTGGCAACTGTATTTTGGTAAGTCAAAAAATTTAAAAAAAAAACCCAAATAAAATTTGAACTTACACATTTTCGTTTTTTAGGTTTGTACTTAATCGATATTTTCGTAATCCAAATGAAGTGCAAGATGTAGAGTGGGGGTACTGTTTTGATGTACACTTAAATGCATTTTTTCCACCACTTATATTACTTGACTTTTTCCAGTTATTTTTTTATAATGGTAAGTATGTATAAAGTTGAATATTAAACTATTTTTTTCTCATCAGTGTAGGGAATAGGTGCTTAAGAGCCTTCCATACCAGCGTGAAACGCGGCATCGTTTCCTGGCTTGTATAATTGAAAATTTAATACAATAATTTTACTAAGAGGTTCACAAGAACTTCTAGTTTGACGGATGATACCTAATTTTTTTCAAAAAAAAAAATTAAAAATTTACTTTTAAGTTTTATTTATACAGAGTGTCCTTGAAATGACTGTACAACGCTTCACCACAAATTCCTTAACCAAAAATAGGGCGATCTAGGCAAACTTACTTATATGCAATGTTGCTTCGTTTTCCCGCTACAAAGCGCTAAAGTTTTAAAATTAGTATTGTTTTTTCGTAATAATTTCTAAACGCCTTTATCGATTTCCGTTAATTTTGGAACTAAGAATGACCACTATTAATAGCGTGTTTGGACGTATGCGCCATCTTTTTTTAATACCTGAAAATTTAAAAATGGCGTGTGATTGGTAATTAAAAGTTCCTCTTTTTGTTACCCCCCGTATAAATGACTTAAATTATTTCTCTGACACTAGCTGACATCACGTTGAAACTTTTTTGTCTCTTGTAAAAATTTAGCCAGACATGCAGTTTCTCTACAAAAAAATTATTTACGATGCAAACATGAAAAAGTTTCAAACAATTGTTATAAAAATCAAACTAAATAGTTGGTAGTTATTTAGAATTTAAAAATTTTCATGTTTTCTCATTCTGAATAAACAGCAATGAAGAATTACAAGGTATGGTAAATAATTTTTTTACAGAGAAACTGCATGTCTGGCTAAAGTTTTACAATAGACAAAAAGTTTCAACATGAAGTCAGCTAGTGTCAGAAAAATAATTTAAGTCATTTATACGGGGGGTAACAAAAAGAGGAACGTTTAATTACCAATCACACACGCAATTTTTAAATTTGCAGGTATTAAAAAAAGATGGCGCATACGTCAAAACACGCTATTAATAGTGGTCATTCTTAGTTCCAAAATTAGTGGAAATCGATAAAGACGTTTAGAAATTATTCTGAAAAACAATATTAATTTCAAAACTTTAGCGCCCTATAGCGGAAAAACGAAGCAACATTGCATATAGGTAAGTTTGCCTAGATCGCCTTATTTTTGGTAAAGAAATTTGTAGTGAAGCGTTGTACAGTCATTTCAAGGACACCCTGTATAGATTCAAATTATACCATCCGCCATGCAGAACATAAAAATAGAAATATCACGGCTATTCACGTTGATTTCTTATTTTCCATTAAAACTACAAACGATGCCCCGATATTTAATTAAAAATCTCCACTGACGCCGCGCCACTTAATTCGCGTGAAATTCGTTATTATATTTTAAATTAATTGAATTTTTAGGTATAATACGGCATGGATTTTTCATATCTATACTCTTGGGCAACACATTTTGGCTGGTAGCTGTATTATATTACATGTACATTACATTTTTGGGGTACAAATCCCTTGGCTTTTTACATCGTACCCACCTAATAGTCTCGCCTCTTCCTTTAGTTCTCTTATTGTATATAATTAGCCTCTTAAGTGGCATAAATATAACTAGAGATTTAGTAATATTTTATAAGTTATTTATTTAATATAGATGTAAAGATTGTATATATTTTGATTAATATATTGTTTATATAATATAATACATTTATTTAAAATATTATTATAAAAGAGTTTGATGGTGTGAAACAGCAACTCCAAGCATGATATAGGCGTCCATGCCCTTCACAATTTCATAGTGTTTTTTTCTCTAATAAGGTATAAAATAATAATTTATTATGCTTCAATGATATCAAAGAAAATAAATTAGTTACTACAAAAACAAACGTCGTCAGCATTTTTTATTAAGTCTTAAAATAGGTTTATATTTTAAATATAAAATCAAAAAATAATTTTAAAAAACTTCTCAAATAAATATGGCATACAGAGAAGCCGGCACAGATTAAAGAACAAATCGACATTTACGCCTCTCGATTGCTAGACTAATAAGCGGCACAATGCTTGTCGGGCCCTTTTATCCGTTCGCCTTTCTTTGTACGGCTAGTTTTATTTCGTAATATTTTTAAATTAATAAGATGTTTTTGGAAAATTGTTAAAGTTAAATTTTTATTTTTGAATGAATTTATATCAAAATATAAACTCTCCCTATACTTATTTTTAAAATTATAAATATCATGTCACTCTGGCTTTCAAAAAATTTAAGAGAGTTTTTTAAGAGATATAATGCGAAACTACATCGCAAGCCTTGAAATAAGACATTTTTAGAGAGTATGCATTATCCAGAAATATCACTTTTGTACTTAATGGCAGTAGGTCGATACTTTCTCTTTTCCAAATAGACATTTGGAATTGTAGGTGCGTGCAAATATGGCGTAGCACTAAACCTGTGACCTGCAATGTCCACTTCATACACTGCGTCTTTTTCAAGGATATAGTCACTAGTGACTATCTTGTCGCTATCTTCTGCAGGTTTTTTAATAAACCCTAGACATATAAGTTTGTTAGAAGAAAATCCATATCTAAAATAAAACAAGTACAATATAAAAATAAATATACAGGGTGATTCCTAAGTTGATACTTCTTTTTTAGCTGTGTATAGTTGGCATTAAAATAAACATTTTCAAATACCTTTTTTCAAAAAACTCAAAAATAAGGTACTTACATTCATTTATTACACTATGGATCTGCCTAACTTAAACAATGTTTTCAAAGTTGTCACCATTTACTTCACGTTTCACCAATTTAAAATAACTTGCTTCAGTAAAACACACCGCAGCGGATTGCCAAATAACTGACCACCGATCCGTAAATTGCATGACTATTAAGAGCTAAGACAAACAACATAAAGTATAGCAGGTTACGCTTTGATGACCAGGCCCGCACTTAGATTTTTTACTTCTATATCTCGCCTATTGTTAAGTTTTTTGTAAAAAGGTATTTGAAAATGTTTATTTTAATGGCTTCTATACACAGCTAAAAAGAACTATCAACTTAGGAATCATCCTGTATACGGAAAAATGGAAATAAAACCATTTATAATATTATGAAATCAACTTGTTCGTAAAAAATGTATCCGTTATGGCTATTTTACTTACAACCTGCTTTTAAAAAAAAACAATGCGTAATTTCTTGGTTTTTCAAATGGTAACCTATCAAGAAATATCATAAATGTAATTTATACACCATATCACCATAGCCTTATGCGGTGGAAAACGGACATTATTTGTGCTTTTATTAGATCAAAATGTGATAATGTTTATTAATAATTAGGAAAATTGCAGTGGCAGCTCGCGGTCTTAAAAAATGATAAAGCGCTAGGTATAGTGCGGGTACTTAAACAAACATTGACTAAAATCCCGTGTAACAAAACGTCTCTCTTATCTTCATCTGTCCAACGACTGAATGGAGCTTCCAACAAATTACAAACTATGTCATTAATTGGGTTCATTTTTAAAACACACAACTAAGTAGGTACGTACACTACTGAATTAACTGAATAATAAAAACACAACTTTTTAATCACACAGTAAATCACGTAAAAACGATATCTATAACCGTAAGTTTCGCGAAGCCTTAAAATAAATACCTTAAGGTTAGGCGAACCAATGCTAAAACAATGGTGCATACGACTGATCTATTTTTAAATTGCCCTTCATCATAATGCAAATTGTTACATGCTGTTTGCGTGACTGAAGTCACGTAACCATAGCAACGGTGAATATCAAAGCCTTGTTGGGTCTTCACTTGCTTTGAGCTAACGGACGGTGGTCGGCTGGGGCGCGCCAAAATGCACGAGTGTTTATAATTATTGTCCATCGGAGTTAACCGTGGCCCTATTATGCATAGCTACATTCGGATTAAATTAATATTATTAATTCAAACATAACTTTTTTTAAAGAGCTAACATGGTAGTTGTTTTGGTACATTAATATTTAATATTGTCGAAAAACTTTCCTCCTGGTTTTATTTTTTTTGGTGATGAGCCACTTTACCTGACGAGCCGCCACTGAAAGATTAAATTAAACGGTTTCCTTCGAAAATCGTATTAAGATTGTTTTTAAACTTACATACACATAGAAAGAATGGGGATAATTCAACTTAATTGTTTTATTGTATTATTTCTTACCCAGCAGATGTAACTGTTCCAACAAATTCATTATTTCTGTACAGAGGCTCTCCGCCCCAAGGCCAAATATCAACTTCGGGATCGATATTGTTAAATCGAAAAAATACTAATTGTTTTTTCACACCAATCTGTTTTTGACGTAGCAACGCTTCTTTGCCGATAAAATCGTCTTTCTGTAATAAAACAGCATTTTACTGTAGATAAAAAAAAGACTTAAAATATACAGGGTGGTTCGTGGATAATTTTTATTAAAGTTGATATACATCTAGTTTATGTGTAGCTATAATAAAAAATAGTTATTTACCACTATACAGTGTTGCCAGATTATTTTTACAGAACCCCTTCAAAACCCTTCATAATTCTTCAATTATGTTTGTGATTAAAGAATACTGTTGAACACAACAGTAGCAACACTGCTACAATACAGCGCATGTCCCCCTTTGTTGAGAACAAAATAATTGGTAAATCAATCAGCAAGATGTTACATGTAGCTACATCTAGTGCCGTTGTTAGACACTTACAGCATACCAGCACCTCCAACCAACCAAGTAAAAATGTTAAGAGGGAATCACCTGTAAAATGTTACATCATGATGGTTACTGTTACCTATTTCAACCACATACACTATATTGCTAATACCATAATTCAATGATGCCACCACTGTAAGCAGATGATCAGGGGCCGTTGAGTTTGCGCAGATCGGAAATTTGCTTCTTGATGTAAACATTTGACAGGGCCGACTTTCAAAATATTTTTACAAGCTTTTATTTAAATTCACCCATTTAGTTCGGGTGTGTACAGTTTATGGTTAAATAAAACTAAGTAACCGATATTTTACATACCTGAAATACCTTATTCCTGGTATTGAACCGCGATTCGTGCAAAATAGGATCATGCACTTTTTTCTACCCATCTTGAGACACAAGTTGCTAACAATAACAAAATGTCTGTTAAAGTTTTATACCTAAATTCGCACCCAAAACTTAAAAATAATATCCACAATCACACACGAAACATCCGAATGAATACAACGTAAAAAAAGCTGGAAACGACTACAACTTACAACCTAACAAAAAAAAATGTCTAAAGTAAAGTTTTATAAATATTAACACCCAAAACTTGGAAATTATAACCACACACGAATAAACGAAATAAAAGATGGCGACAAATAAGAATACAACGGCAAGCCGGTTCTGCTCAAGAGACCTTGGGTTCTGTTAGAAATCGTGTGGGTTGCCTAATTTTTTCCCTACTGCGCAAGCGCCACGGCCCCCAACTCAGGTTATTTTGAATCGCGCGATGGGTGTATTCTTGCTTCATGCGGCTGCTTGTATGTGATTTTAACACATAATTCCTACACAAAAGATCGACTGCCAGACCTAAATGGGATTATTCACCATAAATAACCTATTCATATCAAGTTAACGTCCTATAATTTGGAAACTATGAGGAGACGATTTCAAAAAATTACCACTGCAGAAATTTCATCCTTTAAAATAACAGTTATAATTAACAATCAATGGATAACAAACTATTACTTACCTTATTTAGTCTAACACACCACTCATTTCCTGCCTCAAAGGGTGTAGTAAAACTGTTAAGTTCTTCAGCCCAAAACGGAATAAACCTTTCCAATCGCATAAACCTTTGTGTAAATACACCTACGTCTCTGACACCATAATCTCTACCAACCTGTAATACAAAAAATATTGAAGAGTAAGAAGGAGTTATAAACGATAATAAAACATAACAATTTTATGTCATAAGTCGATAATTTTATACTACCTACACAGCAACAACATCAAAATAACATGATGTTTGGAACCTCTGAAAAGTAACAACAATGTAATATTATATTTATGTTACTCTGCTAGCTGGAACTGGCCAATAAACAATTTTGTCTCTTATGGTAACATCTAATTATATAAACCAGCATGCAGTGCTTTTAGTATATTAGTAATTTAGTAATTAAATTATATAGATATTTCTGCAACCAATTTATAGAACCCAGAGTAACTATTAATACCAATAATTATTATAATATAGTAAAGTTTAATAAAATTTGCTGTTACCTTTATATAATATAACTTGAGGTTCCCTAGTTATAAAATGGTGATTTATTTTTTTATAAAAACATTAATAATTAATTTAAGAGTCCTTTATACATTTTTGTGACTTGGATATGTATGGAGTCTTTATAAAAAATAAAAAAGACAGTGGACAGGTTGAACCATCTGAAATAAGAAAATTATTAAGTCAGAGTCCGATTACTTTATCGTACCGCAAAAGTTTTTAAAAACGACACATATATATTGAAAAAGTGGTAATTTTCATGTAGGATAGTGGAAGTTCTTAACAGAGTTTTTTCAAAATCGGTGTTTATCCTTCTTAAAAAACGTGCTGAAAAATTTAGGATTGTTTTCATAACTATATGTTAGGCGAAATTTGGCAATGCTGGTGCGGGCAGTCAAACTTTTATGGCTTTCTTAAAAAATAAGCTTGAAATAAATCATGCGGTTGGTGTTAAGATAGTTGCGAACATATGCATGGTGTGTCATTAAGGTTGGCCACCGGCGATATCTTGGAAACTACTAGAATTTTAATATTTAATTGTTCTCTCTTGTGGCAAAATGCGGAACTTAAAAATTACTTTCAGGATTTTCTCAAGGCCACTATTTGATTACGATTTTTTTTCGCCGAGTTTCTATGCCCTGTAGTTTCCGAGATATGGCCGATACCACTGTAAACTTTAAAGTTTTGTACGAACAATTTATAAAATAAAATTAAATGTAGTTAATAAATTTCGTTTGTAATACATTTTTTCAATATAATTTGAATTTAATTATCTTAAACCTTGTGTGCTAAATTGTAAACTACAAACACGGATTTTATTTGCAAACCTGTATAACTATAGTCTATTTTAAAAAGGTGTAGAGTAATAAAATGGAAAATTCCGTCCAGTTCAGCTCAATTTCGGTGTCGGCCATAGGCGCAGGTAAATTTTGTGCATTAAATCATTTATGATAACTAACCAAAGGAAAAAATAAATAGAAAGATAATTTGATAAAGAAGGAACTATTAGCTATAGCAAATTTACACAAACCTGCGCACACCGTCATATCGTTGCGAACTAAATCCTGTAGAACTTTTTAGGGCGCAAGTGAAAGAATTTGTAGCAAGACACAACACTACATTCAAAATGAAAGACGTTAAGTTACTGTTTGATCAAGCCATTAGGGAAGTGACACCAGAGAACTGGCAGTCCATCATGTCATTAAAGAAGAGGAGAAAATGTGGGATCTTGACCACCTGATCGATCGGACCGTCGACCAGTTAATTATAACATCAAGAGGAGATAACAGTTCCTCAGATGACGAAGAATATTATGATTTTTTATAATTTAATTTCTGTATTTTGTATTTTTTTATAATGTTTAATAAAATATATAAGTGTGTACCTCATACTATGTACATAATGCACGCCTTTGTTACACCATTTTCAGTGTTTGTGAATGAATAACAATAGGCAAAACCCATAAATTGACCCAAACCCGGGTGGTAGGTACTACCTGCACTTGATGAAAATAAAAAATTTTGCAATCAATATCAAATTATGAAAGTGGCTTAAATATTTGTTGGGTCACTTTGTAGTCCCTTTGCATACCTAATAAGCTTTATTACTCTACACCTTTCTGAAATAGACTATAATGTTGAATGTTTACTGGGTATAGGAACGTACCGTCATCAGCTTGTAATATACATGCAAGGCATACTCAGAAGGAATGTACAAGCAGTAACCAGGCTCCCCCGTATGAGTAAAAGACATGACCATTACATCAGAAGCATATCCAACATTAACCTTCATGTAAGAAAAAGGTTCCATTTTGAAGTCGCTATTGGATAACTCGCTAAGGAGTTCTATCGCTTTCGGTCCTACCACATTTAATACTGTGTACATTGAGGTTACGTCATTAAGAACAACTGCTGTCTTGGGTTGAAGATTTCTCTTTATCCATTCGAATACACGGGTTTGTTGACTTGTCGGGGATACAGCAAAATAGCTAAAAAAAATTTAATATTTTTTTTGCCTAATACCTCGTGTCCTCTCCTACTGAAGAACACTCTTTGACAAAAAAAAGTTAAAGTGACAAATCTATATATTTATAAAACCCTTTGATTTTGAATAATGCAGCGCTTTGCCGAAGCAAGTCCACAGGCAGGGGTTAGGCATCCGAATCAGAGAACTACAACCATATATGGTTGTAGTTCTCTGATCCGAATGTTGGGAGGCCGACGACAAATGGAACAAGCTCTATTCAGAAAGTTCCACTAATAATTCGAATGCGCGCAATCTATCACATCAACACTTATATTTTTGGAAGACAAACACTTACCTGTTTGCCGACTGTCTGACAAGCATGCACTCATTCTCATAGCATCCTCGAAAGTTCTGCATGCCCGTCTGAACAATTGATCCAATGGGAATATCTACATCGTTTGAACATATTCTTTGCAAATACTGAACGGCTTCATTTCCCGGTGACTGAATTTAAAAAGAAAATACTTATTCAAATAATGCATATAATAAAAAGGTGTTTTTAAATTTCAATATACATCCCGTTATCCATTTTTTTATGTTTTGTATTGAATTATTAAATTGTCCTAATTTTGTTACTTGCAAACATTACAGCTGTGGTTGAAAACAGTGAAGGGTAAAAACGTAAAGTTTTTCGAACGTTAATATTGGAAATATGTCCAGAACAGTAATTTTATGTTGTATTTCTTAACAATTTTCCTATCGGTTTTCTTTTGTGTTTGGAAGTAAAACACGTGTTTTTCAGTTTCTTAAAATAAAAATGTATTTACCAAACCCGTGCCAGCGAAATAACGAGTAAAGCTATTAACTCTGGCAGTGTTTTTTTGAAAATTAAACACTAATTTCCAGTAAATGTTTTTGTCATATTTCTTTATATATTTTTACCCCAACATTGTAACATTTATTATTTTGGAGATACAGCCCCTCGCCACCCTTAATTGATCATAATAAGAGATTAAGACCTTTGCAAGATTTTTTTAATACCATTAAGGCTTAAGACGTTTAGCAAATCGATAAAATTCTTTACAATAAAATGGTTGTGTATTATACAGGGTGTCCTAAAAAGTATGGTCAATAATAAGGATTTAGGGATATTGGATCAAAATAAGGTCAGAACTTCATATAAAAAAATCAATAATAATCACCGAGCTACAGTCTCCTAAAGGGGGGATTCTGATAATGGTTTTTACTAAATATTTTTGAAACCGTTAAAGATAAAATTACGAAATATTGAAGTTTTGGTAACATTTGTGCGCCAAGTCCATGTTACCTCCAAAATGTCGGTATTTTAAAAATGGCGTCAAAAAAAGGGGGAGTAGAGTAAAAATAGCAGACAAGGTAATTTTTAAGTATTTATCTCAAAAACTTACATTTAATTGTAATTACATTTCTTTCTTTAGTCCAACATAAAAAAATACAAAAATCAACGCAAAAAAAAGTTAGGTCTATTTTTACGCCACTCCGTTTGGCGCCATTTTTAAAATACCGACATTTTAGCGATACCAGATGGACTCAGCGCACAAAGCTTACCAAAACTTCAGTGTTTCGTAATTTTATCTTTAATGGTTTCGAAAATATTTAGTGAAAATCATCATCAAACTCTCCCCCTTAGGGGACTGTAGCTCGGTAAGTAGGGGACATAGGAGAACATTTTATATGAAGCGCTAACCTTATTTTGATCCAATCTCCCTAAATTTTAATTATTGACCATACTTTTTAGGACACCCTATATATTATTTTTGTCTGTCAGGAATCCAAGACTGTGATCATCCAGAACCCAATTCTCTTGATTCTGACCAAGAATTCGACATATCCCTTGCACCAGTATTAGTTAGAGGTCTGCAGAATTGTATTTCTGTATATTTTAAAATACACATAAATCAATCACCTTAAAAATTTAAAAAATAAACATTTTTACTTACTCTACCTTAATTTCAATCTTTGAAAAGGACGACATATCTATAATACCAACACCTTCCATACAGGCAAGATATTCTTCTTTCATAAAATCGAAAAATTTTGGTTTAAAAAATGTCCCCTCTGGCATTTCGAGTTTCTGGCCTTCTACAAAAATAGAAGCGTTTTAGGTGTGTCCTCACTACGAAAGAATCTTCACCAAAAATAGGTTACGTGAATACTTGATATTTGTATTTCCAAGTATTTTTGGCAAAATTTCTAAATACATACAGGGTTCCCACCAAAAAGTCAAAATGAAATGCCCTGACTTTCCAGGTCTACTGCAAAAATTTTCTGACTTACATCAGATTAGCTCTACAAAAAAAATTGACATACATAAATATATGGAAAATTCTGTAAATAAATTTATTTAAAAGAAAAAAATAACAATGTTTTTTGGACTTTTATAGACCCCAACACATTGTTAAAAAAATTTTAATATTTTTTTTTAAAGTAACACAGCTTATGTCAAATGTATCTAAACTTCGTCTATAGTTACAAGTTACGGCAAATTTTTTTTTTAATCTGTACTAATTTAAAACTTAGGTTCAAAGTTTTTACATCCTCAAAGTTGTAATCACTAACCTTATCTCCTGTATTTTTTTAACACTTCGATTCAGTTTTAGGTCCATAGTTCCCACTTGCCCCGCTTTTTTGTTAGTGGGGTAAGTGGGGATTAGTTCCCACTTGTCCCATTTAAATTTTTTATATTAATAAAATTCAAAGTGAAAAGTTTTAAGAAGTTGAAAGATTGTGCGTAATCTGCAAAACCTATAAAGTAAATAAAAACTTAAAAACCGTATTACGTAGTTTGAAAAAAAAGTTATAAAAGAAGAAAGCTCTAACATATATAAACTTCTTTATTTTTAGGAATTTTTTAAATCTGAAAAAAGCCTGTTGTTGGTGAAGTCGCAATAGATTAACTCATTTGCTCCAGTTGAATATAACATTACTCAAACGCGATTTATAAGTTAAAAACCCACTTACCCCAGTACCTGGGGCAAGTACGTTCTATGGGTATATTTCGTAACAATTTTTTATTTAAATGAAATTCTTGGGTAAAAAATTAAACAAATTTTGTTGTAATTGTAAATATCACTAAGTACTTCCTGTCTAAAGCGCATCTCTGTAACTCGATTTTTAAAAAAGTTATGTGGTGTCAAAGGTGACCTTTTATATTTTTAATCCCCACTTCACCTTTTAATAGGTTACCAAAATAATCGTCTAGACGAATTGTACAATCAAATTTTTGAATATTATCTTTCTTTAATGAAAGTAAAATATTCAGTCTTTGCTTTCTCAACGGTATCTGTTGTTATGCGTCGCATCTGTTTCAAAACAACACAGAACAAAAAAAGGAATTAAAGTATTGTGACAAAAATTATTTTGTCTGTTTAAAGGTTGGAGACAATGACGTTTCTTGAACGGCAGTAGAGTTTTGGACTTGCATTGTCTTTATTTGTTTAGAATCACTACGTTTCAACTGGTAAGAATCTCCAGTCGTCTTCAGGTGAATACTGAATAAGTACGGTAACTACAGCTCTATTTATACTAGGCAGGTGCTGTGACGCATGACTAGTGGGCGGAGTCATGCGTGTTGCTAGGTGATGACGCATAACTGGATGAGTCATGCTTGATGAGTCATGCTCGATGACGTCATGCTCGATGAATCATGCGTTTAACTCTTGGGTGGTCTTATTCTAAGATTACATTTACTTAACAAGGGTTTCCAGACGTTTCTCATACACCAAAACCCAGGTTGCTTTAGTAAGCCTTCATTAGACATGAGAAACGTCTGGAAACCCTTGTTAAGTAAATGTAATCTTAGAATAAGACCACCCAAGAGTTAAACGCATGATTCATCGAGCATGACGTCATCGAGCATGACTCATCAAGCATGACTCATCCAGTTATGCGTCATCACCTAGCAACACGCATGACTCCGCCCACTAGTCATGCGTCACAGCACCTGCCTAGTATAAATAGAGCTGTAGTTACCGTACTTATTCAGTATTCACCTGAAGACGACTGGAGATTCTTACCAGTTGAAACGTAGTGATTCTAAACAAATAAAGACAATGCAAGTCCAAAACTCTACTGCCGTTCAAAAATTATTTTTTCCAGGTTTATGTATTAAATTCCCTGACTTTCCATGACTTCCCTAACTACTTTTCAAATTCCCTGACTTTCCAGGTTTTCCAGAAAAGTGGGAACCCTGAAATAAGTACCGCCAGATGGGACAAAATCAAACAAAGCACAGATATTAAAATCTACAGGAATATTTTGAAAACACTACAAATTTCAGCGTGAACTAAGCATTCCCTGTGAACAAAAAGCACTAAAAGCAAAATGCAACTTACTATATAATACCACATAACGTACTTTGGTAAGTAGAATCAAAATATAGGGCTCGTTCATAAGCCATTTTGATACCAAATACGGCCCCTCTGGTTTGTAATACGCTATATAAAGGAGAACATCTTAATTCTCTCGCGCATTTATATTCACATTGAAAGGGATATAATATGGCATAATGCCTAAAATAAAAAGGGACTATAGTGGTAAAATAATGAAAAATGTAATTTAAAAATGATCACAAAAACAAGGTGCAAGAAAATATAAATGAGTTTCAATGTATCTATATACAGGGTGTCCTTGAAATGACTGTACAACGCTTCAACACAAATTCCTTAACCAAAAATAAGCCGATCTAGGCAAACTTACCTATATGAAATGTTGCTTCGTTTTGCCGCTACAGGGCGCTAAGGTTTTTAAAATAATATTGTTTTTCGGAATAGTTTCTAAACGCCTTTATCGATTTCCACTAATTTTAGAACTAAGAATGACCATTATTAATAGCATGTTTTGACGTATGCACCATCTTTTTTTAATACCTGCAAATTTAAAAAGGGCGTGTGATTGGTAAATAAAAGTTCCTCTTTTTGTTACCCCTCGTATAAATGACTTAAATTATTTCTCTGACACTAGCTGACTTCACGTTGAAACTTTTTAAATTTGCAGGTATTGAAAAAAGGTCAAAACACGCTATTAATAGTGGTCATTCTTGGTTGCAAAATTAGTGGAGATAAATAAAGAATAAAGGCGTTTAGAAATTATTCCAAAAAAACAATAGCAATTTGAAAACTTTAGGGCTCTGTAGCGGCAAAACGAAGCAACATTGCATATAGGTAAGTTTGCCTAGATCTCCTTATTTTTGGTTAAGGAATTTGTGATGAAGCGTTATAGTCATTTCAACGACACAAAAACTTTAAAGATGTTTAGTAAGTGTTAAGTTTTGCTTCATTTTATGCATTATGGACCAACGTCAGATTATTGAAAATACTACGAGATTTCCGTAACATTACCAGCCGTTTTCAAAAAAATATTGCAACCTTTCGTTTTTAATCAGTTAAGCAATGTTCCGGAGGATGGAAAAGGATACAAGAACCGGATTCATTATAATTTTACATCATCCAATGTTGTTCAAAATTTAAAAACTATCGGAATTTTCTATACCTTTTTTACTACAGTGACTAATTTTGTAAAAAATAACCTATTGGGAGAGAATATTGATTTCTATTTTAAAGGCCAACGAATTATTTTTTTATCGAATAAAGGCGTAGCAGCATAGGTGACGCATATGGGTTGAAGTTAAGGGAGAACATGCTGAAAAATAAAAGTTAGTAAAGAAATAAATAAAGTAAAAATGTATCCGCATCGCTAAGGAGCATTACTTTCTTAACCTTTTCTTACACTGGAGTACCTAACTCGTGAAAATTTTAAATGCATTAACAATAACCTGTATATCTACTTATTCACTCACCTCCCAACTATTTCTTTAATTCTTTGTCGCAAGTAATGTCTACCGTTATGCACACTTAAAAAGCGCTGTAAAATAAATGGAAGCAAATCCTGTTTTGGTTCACCCTCAATAATCCAATCAGCGACTGCTTTTCCAATTCCTCCTGCGCCCTAGAAAAAACAAAATATTACAATAAGTAAGAACCAACACTTTTTTACTTATTTGATCCCAAAATCTTATAGTTTAGAGCTGTTTATGGTTTCTTTCTGTCTCTCTAGTGTGAACTAATTTTAATTAGTTAAGTACCTTTTACTTCTTAATTTACTTGCCTGCAAAGAGTTTCCGTTCATTCCACAAGCAACAAAGTAATTTTTAACCTCTGGTGCTTCCCCCAAAATCCATCTTCCGTCGGGAGTAAAATTATCTGGAGAGTTTACCAAGTCTGGATTTCGGCAACTTTTGAGTATAGGAAACCGACTAACAGCGTTTTCCCAAAGTGGACCTTGCAAAGGAAATGGCACATTTAAAGGTATTTTGGTACAGAGAAATTTTGGTATGTTGTAGTTTGCATGAAAGGCAGACTCTTCTTCATGAACATAATTATTAGTCTACAGGGTGTCTAAAAAAATTGAATCAAAAGTAGGACTAAGTAGTTATTAGAATTTATATCGGCTGTAAAAATTTTTAAGGGTATATGAAATGAAAGGAAACTTCTTTATTCTAAAAAGGTACTTAGTTTCTTTATGACAATATTTAAAGCCCCATATCTAGAGATGGCAAAAAATATTTATATGTTGATATATCAAATAAAATGATATATCAAATCAATATATCGATACATACGATAATCTAAATCGATGTATTATATAATATCGATATTTTTTTGAAAAAGGTACCAATTAGGGTTCCCCCGAGTGCTCAAACCTCTCGACCTTCCCAAAGTGACTTCTAAAAGAAAACAATCGGAAGAAATCTAAAAATATTGAAACAAATTTATCCAGATTTTTTCGATATATCGGTTGTAGCATATCGATATATTTTACATAATATATAAATATTTCATAAATATCCATAAATGTTGCCATCCTTACCCTATACAGTTTTTTATAATAGGTACCTTTAATCAAAATACATTTTTATTTAAAAGTTTTTGCACGTCCACTATACAGGGTGTTTCATAATTGAATGCTAATCCGAAAGAGCGATAATATTTGGACGAATTTAAGAATAATGCTTCATGTGAACATGGTGAAAATTTAAAAAACCTTTATCCTGGAAAAAATATATTTTCCAAGTACCAAAATTGAAAAAAAAATACAAAGCGGTTTTAGAGATATGGGAAGAAATGATTTTTTTTAAATTTAAACACCCTGTATGTAGAGAAAAAGGCCCGCGATGCAAACTATTACAGCACACCATAATTTTAGAAAAATTGGCTGGTTCTTTTCATAAATATTATTATAGAAAAGAGCCCGAATTTTTTTGACCGTAACCGTTTTAATTAACTTACGAAAATGATTATGATCTTGTTTAATATGTTTCTCCCAATCTCTCGGAACTCGTCCTTTTTCAAATGCTGGCTTCGCTTTTTGCTCAAACCAGCCTACCATCAAACCACCATCGTATTCTCTTGCATATGTGTGACCATCATAATCCCTTACTATAGGAAGAGACTCGTCCATTCCTTGTGCTAATATGCCTATATATGTCAGAAATATCTACTATATAGTCTTACACATATTAAGAGTAAAAGAAATTTTAGGAGGTATAAGAGAGTTTTGTTTTTCACTATTGTAAAAATTGAACCCTACAGTATAAATGTATTTATGGAATATGTAGGTATTTTAATAGCACCTAGATGTATATTTTTAATGTGTATATAAACAGTGTTGTATATGTAAAATGTTAACTTTTATTTTATTTTTATTAAGGTGAAGTGGGGTAATAGGGGATCTGTTTTTTAAAAACTAAAACTACACTAAAAGGGTTTTTGGACTCTTATAGACTCCAACATATTGTTAAAAATATTTTAATATTTTTAACACAGCTTATGTCAAATGTATCTAAACTTCGTCTGTAGTTACAAGTTACGGCAAAATTGTTTAAAATTTTTTATCTGTACTAATTTAAAACTTAGGTTCAAAATTTTTACATTCTCAAAGTTGTAATGACTAACGTTATCTCTTGTATTTTTTTAACATTTCAATTTTTCAGGTTTTCAGTTTTAGGTCCATAGTTCCCACTTGCCCCGCTTTTTTTGTTAGTGGGGTAAGTGGGGATTAGTTCCGACTTGTCCCATTTAAATTTTTTATATTAATAAAATTTAAAGTGAAAAGTGTTAAGAAGTTGAAAGATTGTGCGTAATCTGCAAAACCTATAAAGTAAATAAAAACTTAAAAACCGTATTACGTAGTTTGAAAAAAAGTTATAGAAGAAGAAATCTCTAACATATAAACTTCTTTATTTTTAGGATTTTTTTTAATCTGAAAAAAATCTGTTGTTGGTGAAGTCGCAATAGATTAACCCACTTGCTCCAGTTGAATATAACATTACTCAAATGCGATTTATAAGTTGAAAACCCTCTTACCCCAGTACCTGGTACATTTTCATAACAATTTTTTGTTTAAATTAAATTCTTGGGTAAATAATTAAACAAATTTTGTTGTAATTGTAAATATCAAGAATTACTTCCTGTCTAAATCGCATCTCTGTAACTCGATTTTTAAACGTTATGTAGTTTCAAAGGCGACCTTTTATATTTTTAATCCCCACTTCACCTTATATAAGTTTGTTGTGTCTTAGAGTTATCGTGAAGTTGACGCCAAATCAACCAATTGTTACTAAAATGTCTTATCAATTTTTGTGATTAAAGAATTTTTTATTTGAGTTGATATAATGTAATGTAATGGTAAATAGAAAAACGTTAATTATTATTAAGCTTAGTGTCTCTTTTTAAAATCAATTTATATGATTTCTTACCTGTGTTAGCATAGAAGTGCTCAGCTGGATAGGCAGGTATTCGGACTTTTGGAGTACATTGTAAACCTAATTCTCTAGCCCACATTCCAGCACAGTTAACAAAGTATTCACACTGTATAGTACCTGAAATTTTAATAAATATACAACGATGTCATATTTAGTTATCAGTAAAACTAGTCAAAAGTGTTTAAATTATTTTAAAATCTCATTTATTCAAAAAACATTTTAAAGGATTTTCCAAACCCAATCCCAATTTAAATTAGAAGAAACCTAAAAACCTACTTTTTATTTACCTTTACTTGTTTCCACTGCGTAAACAGCTGAATTTTTTGTTGAAACCTTTTCTACGGTGGTCTCTTCTATGTATTTAGCCCCACCTTGTTGAGCCAAAAGTGCTAATATATCACAGATTGCTTTTGGATTAATGACAGCATCTTCAGGGACCCAAACAGCACCTATTTTTTTTGGTAAACCAATATTATAATAAGGGATAATTAAATCACGTCACTTAACTTGATTTGTTTTGAAAAATAAATTAATTAGGTGGGTGAAAAAATGATCTTATGTATAAGCCTGATATGTATATGGGTAAATAGGTATCTGGCATTAAAAATATAAAATAATATATGTGTTTACTGTAATATATTTTGTTAAACCGAGGAACACAAGCGTAATATGTAAATTTCTCTTTTAATATTTTAATTGGATCTTTTTAGAACTTGTTTTATTATTGTCAAATCGGCTAAAAGGTAACAAATTGAAGTTAAATATTTTCAAGAGAAAATATATGGTTATGGGTTCAAATTTAAATTTAACCAATCTGAATATTTTAATTGAAATGGGGACAGCTTGAAAATAGTGAACTCATTTAAATGTTTAGGTATATTCATCGACTCAAAATTAAAATTTAAGATCCAATGTGAAAATCTAATTTCTAGAATTACAAGAAAAATAAATTAAGTACTTTAAAAGAATAAGTTTAAATTAATTAAAAATTTTATTTGAAAAAAACAGAGTTTATAATACTTAAATTTTTTTTTAGTATGGTTTCTTTCTTTGTTGAAAATAATTGTTTTGGAGTAACTTTTGTTTATAAGTTAAATATAACTATGTAGTTCTGAACTTCTGAAGATGGTTTCAAAATAAACCGAAACATTAACAAATTAAAATTTATTTTTATTTATTTTTTTAAAGATAGTACTCTTACAAACACTTTTAACAAGTAAAAATAATTTTCTTTTAAAAAGTGATTAAAAATCCAGGGAGGAAAAGTAATAATTTACTTAGAAACGGCCAGGAAAACAATAGCAACAAAAAAAGTTATGTCCATGATTCTACATTAATGTGGAATATCTGGTATCCTCTATAAGAAAGTATAATTAATTTTACTTAATACTCCATTATATTTTAAAATACTGGTAAATATGCTTAATAAATTTATTCAGTTAGTATTTACTTAAAATGGATTGAGTTGTTGAAATACCTTCTAAGTCATCCAATTTCACATACGGATGCAGGTCTTGGACCTCTCGAGTACTAAGAAGTTCACAATGTAGGCCAGTCGGTAAATTGTAAGCCACTCTTCTCTTAAGTGCAATAAGTCTATCTTTGGTTTGTGCTAAATTTAAGCTACCACATTGTTTCATTTGTACATCATAACCCATGCTTTGTAGCTCTCTGTATAAATTAATGCTATACCTACAAATGAATTGAAACCATTTTGATTCTCAAGGGTATAATAATAATAGAATATTTTATTACCAACAAAATCATTTAAATAATTTTATTGTCAAAATGGTAATTTAAATAAATCGAAGGGATATTTTTCTCTTAGAAAATGCTTGACTGATTCCTTAAATCTATTGTATTGTCTTGTAGAGAGGTCCGTTTTCATAAAATGTTGATCTGTGCATTGGTATATTAAGCTAGTCTCTGCCTCTGGTCTCCATACACATAAATTGACCATAATGGTAAGAATTCACATAAAATATACCCTGGGGTTTCTCTTTACAAACATAACAAGGCACAAAAATACAGTGAAGGAACTGTGAGAATCGAGGTGAGAATGGTAAACTAAAGTGATATTTTTAGCCTCAACCAGAACATGTTATTTTACTGTATTTTATACATATCACATGACTACTTACTAGCGGTCTACACAGCTTTTTAATTGGTTGTGTTGTTTAATATTTTATTGTATCTATTGTAAAACCATCAATTCCCATTTTAATTCTACAACTTACCATATAACATTACGATGTGTAATAGGTTTAAATAAACCCAGAATACCAGACCCAAAATTAGATGTTCCACTACCAATTTTTCTCTGTTCAATCACAGTAATATCACTCCAGCCATTCTGTACCAAGTGATATGCTACAGAATTTGCTACAACTCCAGCGCCTGCAATAACTACCTGAGAATTTGTAGGAAATGGGCCATTGGTCGCCAAGTATTTTATTTGTGCATTTAACGCTTCGTTGGACGTTTTTATTATTCTACATCGACTCAACATAGTCACAAATTATCTCAGAAATTTTAGTTTGGTTAACGTTCAACCTAATTTCTAATTTGTCTTCTAATTTTAGTTAGAAAATCTATTTTCAGGTCATAAAAATTGGTTATTTTCGATATAAACAAAATACATAACCCAACTTTCTTGTAGGTGTATTCCTTTGCCCGCACCGTAGCTTCGCCAACAAACTGTGTGCTCTGGGAACAACTCTGGGTTCCTAATGGCTACTTGTCGTTTCCAACATTTATCCAGTATCCAGTTTGCTTTTGGACAAAAGTTTAATGACACACAAATCGGTGCTCGGCTTTCTTGTAACATGAATTTTGAAACATAGTTTATTACGAATCTGAAAATAGTTTTTATAGGAAAAACGAAAAAAATTGTTTTTAAAATATTTCTTCTTAATAAAATGTTAAAAATTGTAATTAAAAAACATGAGAAATAAGGCTTTAATATGCTAAAAAAAGGGTTCCTGCCCCTAAATCTTTAAAAAACCCCAGTCCTGTCCCGATAACCTTTTACAATAGATAGATAATTTACTATCGATAGTACAATCAATTACTATCGATAGTACTATAGCAATATTTTTTATAACACCATCGATAGTTTTCTACCTCTCCTGTGAGCGCGCCTCCTTTAACTGTAAAATTATAAAAGCCTAAATATAACTCAAGATTTCAAGGAGACATTGTTGTATTTACAATATAATTTATGACAAAAAAATACATATTTTAAATGGTCATAATGGTACTTTAAAAAAGGACACTGATTTAGCTGAAATGGGATAAGCATGCGTCAATACAGAAATCATCGATACGGCACAGTGTTGCCAACCCCGACATAATTTCACTCCCACGCTCCTTTCAAGCAAATCTACCCAACTATCGCTATGACGACTTTCTTTTTAAAGTCATCTTTGCTAGGAGGTTGTAATAATGATAGTCCCTTTTCGTTGTCATTTTTCATCAGATGTGAAATTTTAGGAACCTGTAGTGTTTTCCGTATTTTTTTTTTTTTGAGGTCCCGTCCGTGCGCCGGATGCACTTAGGCCAGGTTTGGCCCATTGTGCTAATTTTTCATACATATGTATAATAATAATAATAATAATAATAATAATAATAATAATAAATTTCTTTATTTCAAGTCCTAATCAAGAATATAAAATGAAATGAGGTCAAAACAAAACAAAACAATGCAAGTACTTTATAGACAATTCACACTATAAACTATCAATAAAATCACCCAAATTATAGGGTTCTAAATCAATTAACAATTTTCTAATTTTCACTTTAAAAAGTTTTTGTAAGTTTATTTGTTTGATTCTAATTGGCAGAGCCTTAAAAAGCTTTAAGCACATGTAATGAGGGCATTTTTCAGTGAGAGTTACCTATTCGATGTATTGGATACGCATCATACGGCATCAAGAGGGTTCTTGTTCCATATTCATGGTTTACCCTTTAGATTGAACATATCTCTGTGTTTAAAGAAAATCATTAAACATTCATAAATATAATTAGCATAAACCGTCAACATTCCTAAATTTTTAAAAACATTTCTGCAACTTTCCCTATATTCCATTTTCTCATATATTATTATTTTAGTCACTTTTAATAATAGCCACATGCAGAGTCAAGTTAATAATAATCTTCATTGAACTGCCCCCCACATCGACACTATCTACCCCCATTACTTGCAGGTTTCTACCCCGATTTAAAAAAAAGCTTGTGGCAACACTGATACGGCAGATTGCGGCGTCGCGGAAATCCGACGCATGGCGTCTAGTATTTTTGAATTTACTTATAAATTTCAGAATTGTTTTTTATTAAGAATGCATTAATTGTTTGTTTAACTGTAAATAAAAATGTTGTTGGTAATAAGGAAATGTTATTAATGTTAAGTAAAACGGTAGAAGTTCCCAGTATATCAAAGTTACCTACTTTCTCATATTAAAATATTGATTTTGGGTGGACATCGACGTCTTATATATATAAAATAAAAGTGTTATTTCGGTGTGACTAACAATATTTTGAAGTACTTAAAGTAATTTTAACAGTAATATCACATCTATAATGTTTGCTAAAATATGGGATAAATAAACTGCTGAAATATCAAATACCTACATATAATGTGTGAATATTGATTAGCCTCAAAATTATGTACTATGTGGTTTTGCCATTTGCAGGGAGATTTAGGAATTTAAATAAACCAAGAAGAACTCTTGAAATTTAGGAGGTATGTAATAACATTTTCTTTTTAGTCAGTAAGTATATATATCTACATTTTTTATTGAAATACTTGTTACTTTATATACTTTGTTATATAGATTTTTTAAAACAACTTATTTTTTATTATGAATCATAGAATTTATATTTTACCTATATGTCGAAATATTTCGGGGTCCCTTTTTATTACAAAAACCAGAAAAATATATTCTCAGAATGTTTAAATAGTGGACAAAAAATATACCAATGTTCACAATTTACCTTTACTGTCTTATTACCAAGAGATCATATATCTGGTATACATTCTACGCTTAAATTTACTATACCAAACACCAGTTAATTATCATAATTTTCATAAAACAATTTAATTATCCTTTGACAAAAAAGGGTTATCAAAAAAGTAAGAGTTAGAAACGTCTGTGAGGTGTACCTTTTTCCAATAATAATTGAAAATAGCTTTATCATTTACTTTGAAATATAGTATATACCATTACTATATAAAATTTACATCCAGTCCGGTCATCAATCTTTAAAATTTGGTCTTACAGGATTAGTATAATCTTCCCTGCCAAAAAACTGCAGTCTTATAAAAAAAAATCCATAGCATCCAGGTCAGTGATTGAAAGAGTAATTCCTATAATTGTTTATGGGTGCTTAGAAGGTTTTTTTTAAAATGAGCTACTAATATATGTACCTACCAATCAGGAAAACCTCTTTAAACAACATAAATACAAATTTCCTGTTATAAAAATCTTTTTGATTCATTCTTATTTTATTTATGAATTTAAATAATTAATAAAATTAATTTAAAAGTTTAAGTTTGTATGACATTTTATGATTAAGTGATTTATAATGCATGACTAATATGAGGGTGTGTTTTTTTTATAAAAGTTTAATTATAAGTTTGGTGAGTAATTTATGAAGTTTTATGACTGATTAACTATAATTTCTAGGAGATTTCACAACTTTTCTCATATAGGGTAAACCACCCAGTAATTGGACAGTTAAGGATTTTAATTAATTCAAGTGCGAGTAAAAATTTTGTTTTTTGACATAGCAATGTGAGCTTTCTTTCAGTTTATTTAGAGTTATATTGTTTTCAGTCCCTAGTGCTCAAATTTACTGATTATAAACTGTGTGTTTTTAGACATATGAAAAACGAATACAATGCCAAAAACCTCAGTTATTGGACATTTATTTTAGTAATTGGACACATTGAATCTAGTTATTGGACAGCTTGTAAATAATTATTATTTTTCTGTTAAGTACCTAGAGTTCATGCCATAGCGGTAATACAAATAATAAATGTCAGCAAATATTTATTTATATCTATATATTCATTTAATAGTAATTAGCACGTTCCTTTATATACATATTGTATAATTCGTCCACTTCTTGCTCTTCATTTTTATCATTTATTTGTGTTTCTTCTTTTTGGCTTGTATTGTCATCATTTGTTAGTCCTTCTCCTTGTTTTGGTTTTTTCTTATCATTATTCTTTTGTATTTCTTCTGGTTTATCATGTTGCTTGTCACAATTTTTTTATAATTCTTCTTGATTTTGTTTTTCCGTGACATTTATTTCTTGCTTTTCTTCTTGTTTTTGGGTTTCCTTTTCTTTAGTTATTTCTATATCTTCTTGTTTTCGATTTTCCTTATCAGGAATTGTTTGCTTTTCTTCTTCCTGGTCGTCCATTCCTTGCATTTCTTTTTGTTTTTGATTATAGTTTGTAAATTTCTCATCGTTGTCAGCCTTTTGTTGATCTCTGCGGTCTTGGCTGTAGTTATTTTCATCGTTCTCAAAATCTTCAAAATTTTCATCACTGACTGCTTCATTACTTTCCTCCTCATAACAATTGTGACACATAAAAAGATCGTCATCCTCGAGATCTGGAACATGTTTCATGTGGCCTTTAGGAATGCATAAATTATGAAAATTATTTTTGCAACTGTCACATCTCAAGTATCGACTCTTAAGGATTAGGCGTTTTTTACACACACAGCAGAATAGTTCGCCTTTTGTTTCTTTTGATTTACGAGCTTTTTTTAGATTTACTTTATCTGTAGCCTTTTCTATTCTTTGTCGTTTCCTTTCCAACTTTTTATTTTCTTCTTCTAATTTAAAAGCCCGTTTAGCTTCAAAATTTTGTTGGTAAAGCTTCGACGTTATGGCAAATGGAACGCGCTCTATTTGGCGCTTGTTTTTTCGTTGGGGCTTATCTGGCATCTGGAGGTAATTGTCAATACACGTACTTGTAAATGGCAAGATTGTTGGGAGCATCACCGTATGGTTAATATTTTTAATTATTGGGATATCAAAGTTTTCATATTGGTTTGTATTTTCGGCATTTTTATTTACTGGTAATAAGTTCACGTTGTCAGACGAGTTTGTACGAATATTATTCAATTTAGGTGACACTGAAATTTCTGCTACTGTACCATGTCTAATAATGACGTTAGCAAACACATGTACTCTGTACGTTCTGCAGTCGAAATTGAATCTTCCAATTTCCATTTTATTGCTCATTACATCATTTATTGCAGACTTCATTGAGCCAGCATCATATGGACTTTTCCTTGGCATTACTTATTTAACTATTAAAACCCTAAAATAGATATGGTAGCTATTGGACAGTTTAACAGGTATTTATTGGACACGTGTCCAATAACTAGTTAGAAGGTGAATAGAATATCACAACTTATATTGAAAAATACAGCGTGAAAAACACTTCAATTTCAAGCATAAAACAGGAGCATATGATCCAAATCAGTTATTGGACGGGCGTCCAATTATTAAAAAAGTTTAATTATTCGTCTAGTTATGGGACAGACCTTAAATTATAACCTAACTAAGTTTATTTTTAACGGTAAAGTTATAAATCTCACCTTTGGTTTAACCTAAACAACTGTAAATCTTAGATTTTATTTTTCTGCACTATTTAAACTAAATTTCACATCACTTAAGACACAGACTTTCTTAACGAAACAAGAAGATAAACTCCCGCTTTTCACAAACAAACGAATAATACGATATTGCCTCGAAACACAGATGACAGATACGTTAAGTGTAAGCAGAGCACGTGAAAAATACATATAAGATGCCATCTATGACGTCTCGAGGGAACTAATAAAAGTAGAAATCTTGTTTTAGTAATTTAAAACTAGCTGTCCAATAACTCCCACGTGTCCAACAACTGGGTTGTTTACCCTATATCTTACAAAATGAGAATGAATTATCCTAAAAACTTGTATGTTTTATAGGTAATTTTTTATATGTTGAGAGGTCTAATGAGTAAAATCTAAAAGACCTCTATACACTGAGACATCACTGAGTGAAACATTTTCTATAATAATATGGTTTGTTATTTTTTACATCATTTTTATATTAACACCAGTTACTGTACTCATAAGTCAAAATAAAACATATACATTATCTTATGATACCAATCGCAAAGTTTAGCATAAAACTATATCCTTAGAAATATTAGGAAAACTTATTTACTTCTGTAGAGCCCATAAATCCAAATAAAACAGTACCAGGCGCACAAAATTATTTATGGCTTTTGGCAAGATTGATGTCATTCTAAATTATCGTTCAACAAAGGATTTAAACTATTCTCGCTCGCGGGCAATGGAGGAGCATTTAACACCAACTGAATTCTTCATACATTTTAATGTTAAGGAGAATCGTAGTGAACGCGTCTTAAAAAAATAATATTTTTGAAATGTAGGGGAAGCTAGGCCGTTAAAAACGTAGGGTAATGGAAACGGCATTTTTAGCAACGGGAGAGCTTGGAGAACATATACAGGCTTACGAATAATCTAAACCGGATTAGCGATAATGCTCACTATTCCATGAAAGTAATTATTGAGGGCTTAAACAACAAAAAGTTTTATGAATCCTTGCGAAAACACGTCGCTAATTATTAAAGATGTATCAGACCAAAAAAGGAAAAATAACGATATATAAAAACAGAGAAAATTCACGCCCCTTAGTTGAAAAACGTCCGCTATCGTTCGACCAAACTACCTAAAAAAAAAAGAATCTATTTGATGGTTTAATCTATTAATTTTCTAGTTTTTATATATACCGCATAAAAGTCCGTTAAATATTTAGTTTTAAACTGCACAGGCAATATTTTTACTGCGTCGTCCGATAATTTCCTTGTTTCGGGTTAAATAATTATAGCCGAAAATAATAACATTACCATCGCTAGAATACAATTTTCTAGAGAATGTTAAGTTAATCACTGACATTGACTTCAATTTTTATTTTAATTGGATAATGGCTCGTTGCACCAATAAGCCTATTTAACTTTAGTTAAAGACTACACTAAGTTTAACTTCGAAAATTGTCTTGCACCACTTTTTTAAACGTAGTTTATTTTATTTAATCTTATACTAACTTAAACCCCCATAATTGATAGTTTAACTTGGAACATCAGAGTTTAATATTTTAAAAGGTTAAACTTAATATAATTTAACGTATGTAATGAATATTGAATATGAAGATATATTCGACGATGATTTGGAAATATTGGAGATTATTGAACAGGGGTTTCCCAGGAGGGATGGACAGTCGGAACTACATGTATTTAATCATTTTCTACTTGAGAAAAATTTTGCCACGTCTAACGTTCGTTAAAAATTCACCAAACTACTATCAAATTTCGATAATTAAATTATTACCTTTACCCTCTCTATAACTAAAGGATTAAATTTGGTTTTGTGAATGTTTTCTTTCCTTTTTTTCTTGATATTGCTTAGATATTATTAGAGCCAGAATTTTAGGAAAACTTATATACTTATATACGTATATAAGTTTTAACTGTTGTTTTTGACCTGTACCAGTGTTGTGTTTTGATTTGTTTAGTGCCTAAGTTTTTGACCTGCTGGCCCCGATGATGGTTTGTTAACCGAAACGCGTAGGCAGTAATTGTTTTGTTTGTAATAAAGAAGGTGAAGGACAAATTTTCTTATTTATGCAATATTTTCTCTGTGACAATATGATCCCGATGAGCGAATCGGTAATCGTAACCAATGATTCATTTTCTTTTTTGTTTTGGAATGTCAAAATGACAGAAAAGCCTGATTTTCATAATTTTTTTCCTTGTAATTTTTGATATTTTCCTTTTAACCTTATTATGGTAATTATCTCATATTTCATTTTGTACAGCTTTCAAGAACCATACTATGGGACTTATATAATTTAGAAATGACCAGCCTGACTCTACCTTTGGATAACATTGATGTGAGTGAAAATACAGAACAAATTAGTAAGTTATTCCCCAAGTGTAGACCCAGGAGTGATATTAATTTAAATCCCATCGTTGATTTGGAAAAGGATCATGAGTGTGTGGAAAATACAACTACAAACACCGTCATGAATGTCCACAATGAAAACGATAGGTAAGCAGATCTTGCAATGTCGTTTTAACACTATCCGTATGCAAAGTAGCTTAAGATTTTAATAGAACTAGACAAGCATTTTAAACTTTTCTGAAAATTATTTATCATTCACCTTTGTAATTATAACAAATAAGGTTACCTACCTACATGGTTTTCTTTTCCCCTTTACTTAATTCTTCTGTTTGTATGATTTGCTTCACCTATATTGTGATACTTATTATGACTGAATTTAAATGTATTATGGAATATTTAAATCAAATGTCAATTAACGCTATCTATCCATGCACCTTTATTTATACCAAAAACAATGGTAGATGTAAGGATAGATACGTACTTACAAATTTTTTATTTTAGATATTCGGGCTTGTGTTTGTCAAAATTAAAAAATGTATCTATATCACAGAAAGTTTACTTAATAGGGAAGAGTGCCAAATGATTTAACAATTGTCATTATGTTTTCCTTACCTTTTTCAATTAAAAAATTAAATAAATGTACATCTACAGGTTTGGGCTATGACAATCAACTAATATAGACCAAGCTTTTTATTCATAAACATACCTTTTCCCTGTGCCAACATCTCAATGTTAATAGAGTACATTATATTATATGAGGTGCCCATGAATTCTTACTTATAAAATGATAATCCTGCTATTAAATCAGTTATTTTACAGATTAGAATGTTTTAATTAATTTTATTTAACCATCACCTAAAATAACTAGGGTCAACTGGGGCTATTATGATACAAAAATTAAAACTTTAACAAGAAAAAATATAAGTTTAATTTTTAAAAATCTCCAAAAATTCCTTATTGTAAGCAATGAGGTTCTCTACCCAGTTTTGAGGGAAAAATACAAGAAAGACAATAGTTGACCGTAAAAAAACAACAAAATGCTGTATCAAAATAGCCCCACGATTGGGGCTATTGTTGATACAGCAAGGGGCTATTGTGATACAGCGCTTTAATTCTGTAGTGGAGATAGATTTCAAATATTTGGGACTAATATAATATACTATTGTCCTTTATCAGTTTATCCTGCAATTTTGACAGCCATCCTTCAAGTATGTTTTAAGTTAGATACATGAAAGTAATTTCATGTTTTTTTTTCACTAAAGCTACTGATTGCATATTGATAAAATTATAATTGGTAATGTGATTGTTAGATGTGGGATTGTTAAAAAAAAGTACAAATGTTGTAATTAACTTTTAATTCACAAATGAAGCGTTTTATAATAATATAATAAAAATATTAGCTCCATCGAAAGGCAACAAACGAAAATTAAATGTCTTAAGTCGAGATCTAAGTATTATAAAATACCAAAAATAACATAGACAGACAACGAAATACTGAACAAAATAAACAAAAGTAAATTGTTAAATGGCCTCAAACACTGGCACTTCTTTTTTAAAAATGTATTTTTCCCTATTCTCGATTATATTGGGAACGGGCCGTTTAGCAAGTATATCCTCCTTGTTTGTTACCAATATATCGTTTTCTTTTATTTTAAACGTTTTCTTATTATTCTCTGAAATAAGTCCCATTACGTCAATGTCGTTCTCATCTATATTTCTCACCATAACCACGTATTTGTATGCTACTGAATTTCTTAAACCGCCCATAAATTTAGCTAATATTAAGTCCCTGTGGTTGTCTCAGAAAAGCCCCAGTTACTGTATCACAATAGCCCCTTCACTTTAACGTCGAATATACCTGCTTCAACATTGCTCAAATTTAACAAACAAGGGTTCAAATTAAAGCTCTAAATGGGCCTTATATGACGGGAACCATAAACACATACATTATTATCAATAGTTTTGCCTGCAGTAAAAGTTATCACTAAAAAAATAAAAGTTTACTAAGCAAAAATGGTGGCTGAAGTAGAAGTGAATATGACTTATAATTAAGTATATAATTCTCTACTTTACCAATTTTTCTTACTTTAATTTGATGACTGTAAGTATTTTTAAGGTAGCTGTATCATAATAACCCCACTATTTTGTCTGTATCACATTAGCCCCAGTTGACCCTAAGTAATATATCTAAAATCTTTTCTATTACCAAAAAGCAATTATATAATACATTCCCATTGTAAATGATAAAAACTGCTAGTTAAGTTCGTACCAATCAAGTAAAGTTCACCAGTGAAATTATCTACCGTGAAGTTCTTATTTATCTGGACCACGCGATCGTGCTCTGCGAGCTGCTTGAAACACTCATGCAGTACCACTTTCCCTGTGTCCTTTTAAAAAATTAAGCCGTGATTTAACCGAATATTTCGCTGTATTTAGTGCGGCGCAGGCGCGATACTAGATCATTTAATGTTTTCCTCTACAAACGATCTTGGGATTTGCAGTGAATTTTTAGAAGATATTAGATAATGTGAAGTAGTAAGAAGGCATATACATAAAAATACAATTATCAAATTTAATGACAGAGAATATGGGGGGAGTCACAATAGATAAAATTGTTTAGAAGCTGTCTTATATCTTAGTATAACGATTGGATCTACTAAAGATTATTTAAATCGAAACTGAATTGGATATTGACTTTAGAAGTTGGGAGCTAGCTGAATATCCTACATTACAAACTGCTAAACAACTTACCTGGACTATAAAAGAACACTATTCAAGTGGAAGGTCCCAAATAGGTAATTTTAGGATTTTAAACCAACAATAAGGATAAGATATCTAAAAACTGTTGTTTGATCATTGTAATATATTTAATAACAAACTTTATTTAAATTCTGAAATGTATCCGTGTGATAATTTAAATTTAGATGTTTCTAGAGGCCAAATTGCTGCTTTGTATGAAATGTACTTAGTAGGAATTTTCTAGTTTGCGCAGATAGCGTAGCCGGTTCTAGTTTGCGCAGAAAGATAGCTAAATGATCAGTCTAAAACATATTCCAAATTCAAATCGATAGCTTTGCAGCCAATTTTTGCCAATTGATTGATTGTTCCTGATTAAATGAAATATTAAACTCGGATATTATTGATGTTAGATTGGATTTTTAAACGAAAGAAACTGTTCTAGCAAATACTACCGCAGACTATCTTATTATTTATGATAAGCACATAAATCCATTGGTGGGAACTATTTAAATGGCTTAGATTTAGATTTTATACTAATCTATATTTTGTGATCTCACTGATTTTGCATATTTCTTAAATAAGTAGTTTAGATATTAGTTATTTTAATATTAGTAAAAAATAAATGTATTTACCGAAATTATTGTCCATCATTTACTTTCCCTTCCCGACTACTACTACTACTACTACTACTACTACTACTACTACTACTACTACTACTACTACTACTACTACTATTGTAGCAAAATCCGCTGTTGAACTGCTACTAGGTTTAGCTATTTCTCCGTTCGCACCCCACCCAAGGCCTAACTTAAAATTATTTAAACATAACAGTGAGCAATGGTCACTGTCTTAAGGTCGTAATGGTTGTAGGTTCCTAGCACCGTTGGTGGTTAAGATTTTTGCATAATTTTTTCACTGATCGATAGGTCTTTTCAACCTCTAACTATTGACCAAGCCTCCCCTCTTCACCTCTAGCCATAACTTGTAAACCAGTCGTCCAATCGATCTGGGGGTTTTTCTAAACTACTCGTTATGTCACCCTGAATACATTACATCAAATTTTTAATTTTGATGTTTGACAAGAGACGGGTAGCCTTGACAGGTGGCATATGTTTCGTAATTTCATTCTGAACACGCGACGTATATTAAGTATTAATGTTTACCAGTAATCCTAACAAAGAAAAACTAGGCCGAACTGAGCTCAAATTAGACATATGAATTATAGTATGACAGATGACACACGTCTGCACACTGTCGTCGCATGCGCAGAAGCCAGTAATAACTTGGCGTTGAACTCCTCATCTCCTTCTACTTTTGTTACTAGACAGTTCTTTGTCACAACTTGTCTATCTGATAATTAACCCCAGTCTCCCCTATATAAATAATTTTTATAAGTTAATATGCTTGCCTAGTTTTTCCTTGTAAATAATGTTACTTTTTAAAAGCAATTCCTTTAACATCTTTTCATATTTACTTTCAATTTTATTGAAACACCATACAAGATCTGCTGGTTTCTTTTTTTTTTGTTAAACACTACTGTGCTAAGGCTTTTGCACATCACTCGTAAGTTTGTACGAATGAATGACTGAAATTTTTGTTATAAAAAGGAACTAGAACAATTGTATCTGAAAGCGATTTATAAAAAAAATAATATTTATGCTAAATGGTACTATAAAAACGTAATAGATTAAAAAAGTACCTGCTGAATTATTATACTTCTTGAGATTTTTGTCTACCGGCGATTTCCGCCGTTAATAATTTGACAGATTTTTATTTTTTCTATTTTTTTAAACTTTTCTGCAATAATTAATTGTTCTAGTTGTAGATTAGTTAAATGTAGAGTTGTAGTTATAATAGAGGTTTTAGAAAGTTATTAAGTTTTATCATAATACGGATATGTTGCTTTCTTTTATCTTCCATTTATATGTATAAACCTAACTAACATGGGTAGAAGATACAAATCTAATACTTAAAAGTGTATTTAAAACCTCCAAAAGAAGCAAATTTTAATGTTTGGATTAACTTAATGCCACTTTCAAGTTTCTTATGCTCCAGGTCCAAAATAACTGTCATCGCTTTCATATCGAGAGCAGTGTGTTGTACGAAGTCAGGGGAAAAATCCCATGAAAATAAACATTCTTCTCTATTACTTAGGTTTTCAAAAGGACACTGGAAGTGTTTCCTTTGACTTCGTACCACCCTCTGGACTCTGTATGAAAGTAATAAATTATTAACAGTAATTTATAACCCTGTGTAAGGACTGTCTTAAGGGTATATGACCTTATTTTAATAAAAATATCAAGTTGTCTTCGGTTATTAAAAAGATAATTTAAAATAAAATAGAATAATATAAAAAGATAGCTAGGTTTATATTTAAAATAGCAAAGTGACTTTTGGCAAAACCAGAAGTGACATCATTTCAAAATGTGCGTGTTTTCATGTTAATAAAAAACCCTACCTATAGAGGGAAAATCTTTTAACTAAAATAAATTCTGTTACAAAGCATCCAATTATTTTTTGAAAAAAAATCCGAACACTTATCCTTCTTTGTTTAAACTAAACAGTTTTTTCACATATCCGTGAATTTTACCTTTCATCAATCGGAAAAGACAACAAATACTAGGGCAACCATCTGACCCTCTCCCCCCTACACAAACTAGTGCAAGAAACTAGGAGCACTGGGCGAGTGTTACAATTAACCAGGGCCAAATCTGGCCTGAATGCATCCAACACATGGAGGGACCCTAAAAAAATGATAATATAACTGTCGATCCTGATGCCAGCAAGTCATCTTCCACGTTTAATATTATTTTCATATGATATATAATAATAAACTATTTTAGAAATCACAATTTTCGCTTATATTCCATTTTTTATGTCCTTTTCCACAAGCTATCGATACGTGCAGTTGCATTTAAAAAATAAAGCTGGCTTCCTGAATGAAAACGACTATTAAATCAATAATTAGGTAGGTACCCATCGTTTTGGATTTTTTAAAGAAGTTAATACATTCTTTGTTACCGAATTTTATCCAGTTAGAAGATTCACCCTGTATAAAGATGGTAGTGTGGACAGTAATCTCAGTGTCACTCGATATATTTTAATAAATCTTTTAACAGATGGATGGCAGATAGTTCCTGTAATATTACTAGAGACAATAATTCTCCACGTTACTCACCAGAAGATGATTGTATATCAGACCACAAATCTTCAACTGGTACATATAAGTTAAGAGACTCTAGGTAATTTTATAAATTTTTGCTAAATTCTTTTAAGTCGTTATTTCCCTAAAAAATTAAAGGCTATTCTCCTCGTACTCAATCCTACTGGCATACACCTCTGGGTGTATGTCTTGACCATTTTATTAATAATCCTTTAAGTCATCAGCATACAACAGTTTACATGCATTACACGAATAAAATCAGTCATATGAACATGTAGTAAAACATATGATGTGATGCTACAGCCTGTCAAACTGTCAAAAATGTCATTTTTCTCAAAAACTATTTAGTTTAGACGTTTGTCACAAAATACTTAAGCAAAATCCAAATAATCAATAAAAATAATTATGTCCTATTTAAAATAGTTTAGAGTAAAAACTAATATTTTAAAATCATTTTTAAGGATAATTGAAATAGCGGGTGGTAGGGAATTGTATTCACAAAGTAGGACCAAAGCAGTAAGAAAATCGAGAAGCAGTCAGTTGTTAGAAGAAGATGGCGAAAAAAAGACCCAAAAATCACCAATGAAGCAGGGTGTGTGGGAGCTGCGCGGAAAAAATAACGAGGTTAAAAAGGTATGCGTAAATTATTTACTACCTACAGTAAAATAATTGTCATAATTTCATTATTATGTCATTAAAAAAACCTATTCAAAGACTATATAATTATATTGTACATGAAGCGATGTAATGGGCTTTTTTCTTGGTCTCTGGTATAATAACGTGATGTACGCGTCCGATAGAGCTGTCCAATTCTTTGTTGCTATTATCCAATTTTCCTGATTTCTAAATTCTGCTTCCAGCTACGAAATTCCCGAGAATATACTGAAACAGTATTTTCATCCGAGGTATGTTCGATGACACATGAAAAGGAATCTCAAAGCCCTGTGGAAAAGCCATTGAGTCCAGCAAACATGGCATTTCCGGGGGAGGTGGTGGTTTTTGATGACATAGGGGAAAGTTGGAACGGTGATAAGGAGAAACATCATGAGCATCACGAAAACGAACAAACTAGTTTCACTACCACCCATACAAATAATTTAGACAGTGAAAAGGTAACCAAGGTAAGTTCCTTCTTAATTTTTCTTTCTACCCTACACACTAAGAACTTTATGTCTGTGGAAAAAGAGTCATTTACTGAAGCAGCCTTTATAACAAAATAACAAGTTTCTCTTTCAGGTGATTGGTAGCTTACCTATAGCTGTGTATGAGGGGTCGCCTAGGCGGTACGGCCCCAGACAAACAAATAATTCTCACATGCAGCTTCCCAGTGCACAAAGCTTATTAGCGTCGCCCAGTGTCTACCCTCCTAGGCCGGGGTTCCCTCAGAGGATCGTCACCAGTCCTAGCCCAAGTGAAAGAGAAAGTACTGTCAATATGGAAAATAATTCATATAATGTAAGTGATTTGCTATTTTCTTTTTGGACAACTAGAACTGATTGCTTTTAATAATTGCGGTACTTTTTGTTTATTAAAAATTGTTCAAATTCAATTCAAATAGTAAGAAAAAATCCTTTTTGTGTTCTGTACCAATACTGGTAAACCGAACAGTTATCTATGTCAGATACTACCGTTTTTTTTTCAGAGCTGATTCGACATAAGAACTACAATTTAGAATGGTTATAGCTGTTTTTACCAGAAGTTTAAGGAGTTTTGGACTTGCACTGTTCACAACGTTTCAACTGGTAGGTGTCTTCAGGTGAATACTACTTCAACTAAGGACGACTGGAGTTTTTTACCGGTTGAAACGTTCTGATTTAAAACAAACAAAGACAATACAAGTCCAAAACACCTCTATCATTCTTGAATTTAATATTCAAAAATGTATGTACCTGCGATAAAACAAGTCAAAAATATACTGACCATTAAACTCGAGTATACAGGGTGATTCCTAAGTTGATACTTCTTTTTTAGCTTTGTATAGGAGGCATTAAAATAAATAACATTTTCAAATACCTTTTTTCAAAAAACTTAGAAATAGATGAGATACAGAAGTAAAAAATCTAAATGTTATGTTGTTTGTCTTATCTCTTATTAGTCATGCAATTTACGGATCGATTAGTTATTTGGCAATCCGCTGCTGTGTGTTTTTCCGAAGCAACTTAATTTTAAATTGGTGACACGTGAAAATGGTAAAATTTGAAAACAATGAACCAGTAGATATGAGGCTAATTTACGGTGAGTGTCGTCAAGGTGCGGCTGCTGCTTCGAGATTATACGCAGAACGCTTTTCCTTGCGGGCTTATCCTACACCCAGAAGTTTTCTTAATGTTATTCAATGGGCAAGTTAGGCAGAACCGTTATTTGATCCATAAAGTAATAAATGAATGTGAGTACCTTATTTTTGAGTTTTTTGAAAAAAGGTATTTGAAAATGTTTATTTTAATGCCAACTATACACAGCTAAAAAAGAAGTATCAACTTAGGAATCACCCTGTAGAATATAAAATATACTTTATGTATATCATAATAAACATAATTGAATTTTATTTAAAACGTTCGCTGTTTCTCCTGTAATAATTAACATATTAATTACTTAAAACAGATAAATATTTAATTGTAATTGCCTGGGGTTCTTTTAACCAGATCAATTCATTCCATTCGCCTTTTAGACAATTTAAACAATTAAAACTGACAGTTTGTAATTTTAAATATTCGAACTGTTTGCTCTAAATGTATCTAGATTTATTATTTAATACTTCTAATAAATTTGAGATAAGATAACGTAAATTAATTTATATTTATTGAAGTCATATTATTTACAATGACTACAATTTTAAATGGATTTAGTTAAAACGACTCTAATTATTAACAATACGATAATGCTTCTTTCTGTGTACCTGTACCAGTTCATATACAAGTTTTATAAAATTTGGCCTGGGTTAGTTTCTATAAGAAACGTACGACTGCCTTGCTGAACTGATTTTGTGTTGTAGGTACAAAACTCTTGAAATGATAATTAATTCAATGCACTTTTGTTCATAAGAATATAAATAACTAAGTCGTTATGAATTTGAGCTATAACCGTGCCAAATTTCAGCTTTTTGTGTCCAACGAACTCGGGGAAAGAAGGCGGTTGTTGGCAGCACTCAGTTGATTTAAATCGTCGTTCCAATGCAAAATAAGTTTTTGTGTAAGGTAGTTACTCTAGAGAGGTTTTAGGTCTTTCATAACATCTAAAGTAGTACGTGATGTCACCATATAACTTTGCTTTTTATAAAATCCCAGAAAAAAAGTCAAGGGGGGTTAAATCTGGGGAACTAGCTGGCCAGTTGACCGGACGTTCGATCATAATTGCCCAAACTGAGAAAAAAACGTCAAAAATCTCAGCTGACTTAACTAAGTCAAAACAACGCATTTCCCGGAATTATTTTTTTAATTTAATCAAAATTAAATGCAAATTTTTATTTTATTTTAATCATAATCATATAATAAATCATAATTCTGTAGCTAACATTTTTTGTGCACGTACGTAGTTTTTTACGTAGATTCGTATTTAATAAACAAAAGCACATAATCCCATTTAAAATTCTAAAATTACCCCCCACCCCTCAAAACTGGGAAAGGGAGTAGATGTCAAAAATATGTTTAATTATGTCCCTCTATCTTCCTACTACCTCACTAAAATATCAAGAAGATGGTGTGGTGTAACGTTTTTTTCATCTGGGACTTTGTCAATAAAAGCTGTCTGTTTCTCCAAAAGAAAATCAAACCTAAAACTTTGCATTTGCGTCTTTGGCATTGGAACTACGAGGTATTTAATTTTTCTAGTTTTGGGATAGAGCAAAATTAACTTATCTCTTAATTCGGAAAATATTCTCTTACATTACTATTTTATACGAATAAAATGTTGTCGCAGGTTGGAAAAAACCAGGCGCTAAAAATTTAACCTACCCTAGGACTTTACAGTATACAAATGTGTCCACGGGTATAGTTTAGAAGAGGAAAAACTTATTCAAAATGGTAGTTTCAACACAAGCAGGACGTTTTTATAAAGAATTACTTTTTCTGCTGAACCTACTAATGAAAAAGGGTTTCCTCTTCTCAGCTCTATCCGTGGGCACACTGTATATTTATCATAACCGTTTTTGATGAAAAATATTTTTTTTGCAAGGTTTTTTTTTAAGTTGTTGGATTTTTGAGTTTTTTGGTTTACGAAGTTTTTTGTGTTTAAAATTTTATATACTTAGATGTTTAAATTTATCATAGCCCAGTTATCTTTGTTTTTCCTCTTACTTCTTTAAATTTGGATGATTTTTTTTTACATTTTTTTGTTTTATTTCTTGGTATTTTTTTTTAGTAGAATTTTTGGTTGTTTTCTACTTCAGTTCTTGGCTAGTTTTTGTTTGCTCTGTATATTTTGTTGGTTTTAATGGTTCATCTGAAACATTTTGGTGGGTTTATAGTCCAAGAATACTTTACACATTTTCAAATGTATCGACTTTATAGATCGATAGCAAGTATTTGTGTTTAAACATAAATATTAACATAAAATTTATAAAGGACAGGTACTAATTTAAATGTAACAAGAACCTTGTCGCTAGACCTTACCGTATATATCTGGAAAAACACATGTAAGAGACATGTAATAATAGTTTTGTTTTTACCTTTAACCTTTCAACGAATCTTGCTATCGATCTTAGGTGATTTGTTGATACATTTAGCTTAAATAGTTACAAATTTTCAAAAATCTTCTTTTTCGTTTGGGTAATATTTGAGACAAAACCGAATCTTTATTCCATACAGAAAAGAAATACGTCTTCACCAACGACAAATACGTCAACATTTGATTATTTGTATGAGTTCTCCGAAACCCGGAAAGTTCTCGAAGAATTTTTCAAATGCCCACCGGAGGAAGATACGAGGCTGGAAACGGAATTTCAGGATTTAGAGTACGAATTGAGACGACAGGCAAGTGAATCAGGAAATTCATATGTAGGAAAAAGATTAGCTAAGGGTCGCAGCAGTGAACCTGATTTTTGCATGCGAATCAATTCACCAAGGAAATGTTTTACAAATTCCAATATCCTTTTACAGGTAGGATTATTCGATTTTTATCGGGTATAAAGTCAAGGATCATTCATAAAGGAGTAATATCATTCCCTTACAGAATTTCGTTCATCTATTACTTTTTCGATGATTGACAATGATTTTGTCATACAAGATGTTATAAAACTGGTTTTATTAAAGTAGGCGACTCCATGGGTTGTCTCCAGGCATATTTAATGCAATGCTTATTCTGAAACAAAGCATAATAAGTTTATATTTTTACTGTTAGATATTATAGTATACTCTAGATTCTAATACGTTCAGAAACGACACTCACTTAGAAAATGGCATTTAATTTATAAAAATCATTAGGTAATATGCGTCTAGACCACTCAAAAAGTCGTCCTATTTAAATACAATACCATTTTCATAACACACTCCATATATAATATTTTTACCTCACACTTAATATATGTATACAGGGTGTTCAAGTTTTAATTTTTTCTGTTTTTATCAAAAATCTCGAAAACCACTTAAGATATTACAATAAATTTTGGTATAGACTATTACGATATAAAAACACATTTTTAACTCAAAAAGTTTTTTTCTCAAAGCAGTGGTGTAGGTACAGCTGCGTCTCAATACAATTTTCTCCAAAGAACATGTTACGCCACTGATATTTTCGAATCAATTGCTTTATTATTACCTCTCATTTAATTTTAGACAAATTTTTGGTGTAAAAATATGTGTTTTTAGATTGTAATAGTCTATACCAAAATTTATTGTAATATCTCAAGCTGTCTTTTTTTTGATAAAAACCCAGAAAAAATAAATCTTTAACACCCTGTATATCGGAAACAAAGCGTTTTAGGACATATGCGTATATGAACTTTTCGACTTAAAAGTGGTCCAGGAATCACCAATTAAAATAAGTACATATCATTAAGTAACACCCTGTATACAGGGTCGCTTTTAAGTGTGGAAACGGTCGATTATTTCTTAAGACAAGATAGCTAGCGATAAATGTTGAACAGAAAAGTTTTAGGGCTATTAAACATCTATTATACCGCAAGGTAAGTATATAAAACCAGTCAAAAACTCAGGGAAGAACAAAGGTAATTTATTTTAAATGGAACACCCTGTATATTATTCTAAATTTCAATTATTTGCAAAATTGTTAAAAAATATATAATTAAGGAATGAACAAGTAAATATAATGCTAGAATTTAAAGAAACTGGGCATGATACAACAAAATATTGTGCAGAAGATAAAGAAATGAGGGTCATACAAGTGAATGTAATGCTAGAGTTTAAAAAAAACTGGGCATCTTACAAGTTAAGTTTGGGTATGTGGTGTGCTTAACAATTTTTTGTTTTTAGAATTTTGCAAATAATATACAGGGTGTTTAATTTAAAATAAAATAACTTTGTTTTGTCAAGACTTTTTGACTGATCCTGCATACTTAATTTTCTTGCAATATAATATATTTATTTAAAACACTAATGCTGTTCTATTTATCATTTTTCGCTAGCTATCTTACTTTAAGAAATAGTCGACCGCTTCTAGACATAAATGCGACCCTGTACATCGCTAGTATAATTTTTAGTTTTAATAAATTTAGTGGTGAAGATGGTGTATGAAAATTCAAAACCTTAGTGGGCTTGTTGGATATGCTTCTATTATAAGAAAAAAAAATTCTGCATATGTACAAACAACATTCTCAGATAAATACAAAATTCCGAACTAAGTGCTATTTTCGCTCGGTGGAAAAAGTGTTAATAATATGGACCCCCGAAAGTTGATCCATATTATCATCAAAAAGAAATATATCCATAGTAGGTTAATGAACCCATGACGGGTGCATTTTACACACACAGTCACCTCTTATGTCCTCGGAAAATGTTCCTTATCAGAAAACACAGATTCATATTCTTTTGAGTTGGATTCTCTCCCAAATATATAATATGGACGCCCCATTTTTACTTGAAAGAAAGAGAGATAGAAACTCATTTTCATTACAGGATTTCATTATTTTGATCTGTCATTTGGCAAGTATTTATAATTTATTTAAACAAGTTTAAAACCGTGCCTTACAGTTCAGACAGATAGAAATTAGATTAGGTTACGAAGATTGAAAATAAAATCGTTTCAAATAAGATGATTTTACACTTATTCTTATTGATAATGGGTTTTTTAAATCCCACACGTGTTATTAATACTAGGTGTGATACGTCATTGAAAAGTAAAAACTAAACCAAATCGCAAAAATTCGGTTTTGGCCAAATATCTTCGGAATCATTCAGAATTTTTTAACTTTGAAGACACAACGTTGCATAATTTAGTAGGGCTCAACTTTTTTCTAATTTAACGATCTTATATGATTTACGAGAGGGAGACACTTTATCCTAATATGCAAAGTAAAAAGTTTACTGGTATAGTAAAGTCCATCCGTGTACACACACTGTACTATAACTTCCACGAAAGCATTATACTCGAACATTTTTCTCCCTAAAAATTTAAAAAATATACTTTCGGTTGGAGTATTCAATTTCTGAACGAAGAATTGTCTAATATTCCTTCTATATATAGAGTGTCTTTTGCTTATTTTTATTTATTTATTTTCTATCAACGTAGGGACTAATAAAACTAATCTGGCGTTTTTTGTTCAATTACAAAGCTTAAAATAAGAACCTTGCAAAAATCTATTTTAATATTTCTTATGGTAATTTATAACAATTGTTAAGCATTAGTCCCGTATTTTAGAATTTTCGCGGAAACCCCTGAATGTAAATATGTTTTAAAACCTGGCTTATAATAGTGCTGCCCCCGTGTACACCACAATTCGGTCCTTTGTGTATGTCGTGTTCATGAGCAGGGGCATGTAGTATAAACAACAAATATTGACCTATTTTTTCTGTTGATGCCATGACGCGCGCGATGTGAACAGAACCGGGGCCACAAAAGAGCCCCAGACAGCGACGACCTATCATTCCTCTGCGTCCTTGTGCCCTGAGCTCTTTTGTGACCGGGTAGTTCATTTTTTGTAATTATTTTCGTGTAGTGTTGTTTTGCTTTTCTTGCACAGAAACTATTTAGGACAATTTAAGTGCCCTTATAAATTACTGTGGCTGATCTAGTGCCTTTTACGTGCCGTGTAATTTATAACCCTCATATACCGGCCATGATCACTATTTACATAATCTACAAAAACATATAAAATGCGCAAACTTTGTATTTTCTGTTAGTCCTGCAGCGGATCACAAATCTTGTACATGCTATTAGCAATACATTGGTTATATATATACAGGGTGTTTTTAATTGAGTACCGATACTTAACGTTGTGAATCCTTGGGTGATTTTAAGAAGAAAAGTTAATATTAACATATGTCCTAAAGCTCTCTATTTTTTTTTCAACAAAATATCGAAAGCCGTCTCAATGAACCGAAGAAAAAAATCGTTTTTTTGGTTTTTATTTTTTTATGCAAAAATGGTGCATCATACCAAATTTGCTCCAAAATAAATGAGGATTTTAAATATAAGTTTGGTTTTTAGAAAAATCAGTGGCGTACCATTTTTTTCTTTAAAAATATTCAGTTTAAACCCCGTACGGACGTCCCTGTTAAAAATTTAAAAAAATATTTTAAGTCAAAAAATGCTCCTTAATGATTAAGAGATGTGTACAAAATTTCATAAAAGTATCTAAGAGTTATATAATAATTATGATAAAAAAGTTATATTTTTAAAAAAATGTTAACACCCTGTAGCTTAAAAATGAAGAGCTTTAGGACATATGTTAATATTAACTTTTCTTCTTAAAATCGCCCAAGGATGTACAACCTTAAGTATCGGCACTCAATTAAAAAACACCCTGTATATGGTGTACCCTACTAACACGTTAATGTTTTGGATGTCTTTCTTAATCTAAATAATGGTTGATTGATGGTCCACTGTTATATAAAGAACACAATACAAGATCCTTTTAACCATTTCCTTGTCATTAATTTGATTAGTAAGAAGAGTTTTCCGGTAGATTATTATTTTACGTCTAAGCGTTACACAAGGGCGGATTCATGGGCGGGGAGTAATATATATAGTACTGAGCGTTACAAAATGGGTGTTTTGTTTACTGCCTTCAAAATTAAAGGGCGTATAAGACTGTGAAGAACCAGTATTTTTTATTAGTAGTTAATTTACATATGTTTATGTCGTCATATTTAATAAGATATTACTGGTCACTGAAGGAAAAAATAGCATACTTTTTCGTATCTGTTTATTATCCTTTTCATTATAAGGATATTTACGAACACAATTTTGTGGTATCCGGAAATTCACCGATTCGATAACGATAAATTCATCGACTAATTTATCAAAGTCGTAGTTCGCCTAAGTGATAATTTATCAACAGTTCACTTTGCTAATGGCTTTTATTGAAGAATAATTTTAAATTAACCTTTTGATAAATGAAATGTTTTTTAAAATTATTTTTTTATATACAGGGTGTTTCATAATTGAATCCGAAAAGGGCGATAATTCTTTATATGATCATAGGTCCGCAACCGCTTTATTTTTGAGATACAGAGGGTGTTTAAATAAAAAAAAAACATTGTTGCCCAAAATCTCTAAAACCGCTTTGTATTTTTTTTTCAATTTTGGTACATTCCAAGTACGTATAAAAATACAGTTTCCAGGATAAAGGTTTTCTAAATTTTCATCAGTGGCGTCCCTGTTAACATTTTCTGAAATACTTTTAATCAAGAAAATGATACGTCACTAATTAAAAAAAAAATGTTATATTTATAATTAGCCCCTATCTTCTCATAAAAATGGTCACTTGACTTGTTTTCGTCAGGCGGGTGGTTTTCGATTTAAAAAATAAAGTAATAAATACGCATAAAAATGTCATTGCGGCTTAGACCACGTCAATTTTATAAAATACTATAGTATGAGTCGGAAATAATAGTCAGTGATTGATGGCTTTCATATAGAGTGTAGTGGGTTGTACGAAGTTAGGGGAGACAATTCCAGTGTTTTTTTGAAATTTTAATAGAGCAGAATATTTATTTTCGTGAAATTTTTTTCCTTTGACTTCATATAAGCCGTTGCTCTCGATATGAAAGCGATGAGTCACTGACTATTATTTCCGACTCATAATATAGCCCAATAATGAAAGAAAATACTGGCTCAATGGTTTACAAACCCAAACCTTGGTTAGTGTAATGAAGTTATGGGCTCTTAGACAAGTTTCATAATTGAATAACTTACCCATCGCGTGAAAGTATAATTTTTATATTCCTAGAAAATACATAATGGATTAAAAAAAATACTATAATTTAATCCTTGTGATCCGGATAGAAAAGTTTATTGCATTTTATGCATGCTTTGATTTAGACATCATCAAACTGTTACATATTTATCGGTACTTTTTACAGGACCATGACTTTCCGGAACACGAGAACAATTTTTTAGACCTGTCAATCGGGACAGGGTCCAGTGGTGACCTCGGGGATACGGAAGTCGGGTTACAGGTGGGACACAGTCGTAACTTTACTCTGTCTCCTGAAACGACTGATTGTGACTCAAACTGTGGTGATTTAGATAGTGAAGTTTCTTTAATGCTCATGGAAAATCACCTTACGCCGTCCGGAGGTCTGTTAGGTAAGTAACCATCGAGATAATAGAATAAACGAGGAGGCGCTATTACCATTTAATTTCGTCTGCGAAAAACGGTACCAGGGGGCGGGGCAAAGTGTCATACAAATATGGCCGATTCATAAGGGCCTGATTAAATTTATTTTGAGCAATTCTAAAAATGCTTGGGTCAACTAGAATAATATAATTTTATTAAGCAATGAACAGCTTTGTAATGGAAATAACGGATAATGGTATTATATATACATATGATTGTATATTGTGTACTTGTTAGTAGCTAGACAAACTTTGGTGAAACCCGTTTATGCTCATCACGTTAATTGATTGGTGACATAGAAAATATTGAGAATAATATAGTATTGTAATTAAATATTGTTCCATTGCGAAGGTGCACAATGGGATGATAAATGATTTTATTTAGAAGTTGTAAATGGTTTAATAAATAAACTTTAACCCATAAAATTTGACTTACATGCGACAGCGGCAAAAACGAAAATATTTGTTACACTTTTTTATGAACTATGTGACTTGTCAGACGAAGGCGAGTAGTGGCATAGTGGCCCGGTTGCCTAAATTTTTCATTTATAAATATTGCAAGTTCGATTGTAAGTAAATAATGTCTGCCAGTGTCATTTATGTCACAGTCAATGTTGTTGGTTAGCTAACTCTGGTTAAACAATTTTATGGAACCCAACATATAAGTTGTGTTTATTTCGCACATAGAAAATAATGACCTGTATCAATAAACAAATGGTGAATTTGCAGTTAAGCAGCTTATTCTAAATGTTATTTAATAATTTAAATAAAATTACAACTAAACAAACCATAGGCAACAATTAGCAACCAAAGTTTATAAATACGGACCTGCCCTTTATTTATACTAACCTATGAAACGTAATTTTTGCTGTTTTCTTCTTATCTACAGCATTTCTGCTGAAACAACTTCGCACGGCACAAGAAATAATTAATATCTATCACACAGTAGCAACAGATTTATACAAAAATTGAAAAACTTCTCATAAAATCTAAAACCACCTCGTTTATGATAGATCGAACAACTGATGACACGAATGACATAGGTGTCGTACCAATATGGCGTAGGTAGGGTCACTTTTAGTCACGTTATGTCGCCTCCTTGTTTATTCAATCTCGATGTAAGTAACCACAATACAATACCTCAGGGGACGTTATTTTATTTGAAAACAAAAATACTACCATTATTTCTTTAAAACACTTTCATATCCTTTTAGGATCAAATACCGATTTAGCGGTTACTGGAGATACTCTTAGGCTATATTCAAGTATGCCCGTTTTGGAAGATGGCCTTTCATCAGGGCATGCTAGTGATACGGATAACAATAATCCTACAGTTATGCTCATGAAACGACAAATCACGGAAATCGAAAGGGAAATAAATCAAGGTAAAGTTTTGTTTAATAAATAATTAATTGAATTTATAAAATCCAAAAATATTCCTAGAGATTTGTCAGTGTTTTTAGAAAACACCTCTCATTGGTGAGATTTTTTCTTTCGCGACAATGTTAGGACATTAAAAAATAATGTTTGATCCGAAATGTATTACTTTACTTTGTTATAGGAATGTGTAAAGTGAAACCAGGCACCAAGCCTAGTGAAAACGGCATATCCCCTCAAAATGAATGTATAGCGACATCACCGACAGATATTAATAGTTGTGTAAATAGCTTTGAAGAACCACTACACCTCTCACAGACTGATTCAGTGGGTAAGAATAACATTATTTTTAAATAAACATTTGAATATATATTTCAAAGAATGGATGTTTTTAAGTGTCAATATCGCAAGAACTATTCAGTCTTTTAGATGTTAATACCAGACCCTTTTTTATGTACAGGGACATTATTTTAAGTGTCTCACCCGGTTGTAGGTTGAATTTCAAGGTCGAAAATCACCAACTTCGAAGCCTCGTATCTTCGGAACGGCTGAAAATAAATGTTGACAACTATATATTTTTAATGTTGAAACAAATAAACGAATGGCTTACTATAAAGTAGGGTTGTCATTTAAGAAAATCCAATATGGTATCGTATCTGTCAAATTTGTAAACATATATTTTTTTGACATCAAATTTGGCTTCTTCACAAAAAGCTATTAAGGAATACATAATTTTTTTTTTATTATGGTCGATAGGAAAGTCGCCAATCGGGTGAGACACTTAAAATAATGTCCCTGTATCTAGATGACCTGAAAATATACTATTGTTAATGTCACATAATTAAATAAACGGAATATAATCAGAAATTATCTGTAAAATATACTGAACACTATAAATCACAGAATTATTATTATTATTAACGACAAATTAATTATAATTAAATATTACAAACCAAGAACAAAAATATGTAGCACCGAACGTGTCCATCCGAATCTAAAACAAGGCGATCTTCTGTTTGCCACGTGACACATGAATCACGCCGCTACGACATACTCCAATCGCTCGATCTCGTTTTAACCTACGGCCTACTTTAATCGGTGATAAAATACTAGCAAAAACAAGGATGTATATTATGACATCGTGAATGCGCACTCGACTTATACTTGGCCGGTATTTTCCAACAGAGAAAACCCCTCCACCTCCCGCACCAGCGCCCCATCGGATGATTAGTGGTAGCGAAAAGACAAATGATGTAGAAGCAGCGATCAAAGACATTAGACTGACACTCCAGAGGACAAAAACTCTGCCTTTACAACGCCATCCTGAAGAAGAGTGTGAGGAAAATGGTGGAAGTCCTGTTTGGGTACCAAGGTAAACTTTCTTTTTATTTGCCATATTTTCTTGGTCGATTTTGTAATAATTTTTTTTATTTCAAAAAGTTGTGACAAACGGTTCCTGAGATTTGGGAACCCGGTTCACGAAAGTATGATTATTGTAATTTTAAATTTTAAACATCCTTAGAACTTTTTAAAATTCATTCCCTAGACCTTTTTATCTGAGAAATGTATTCAAATTTTGTGGTTTCGGAAATCAACTAAAACTATTTCTATTTACCTAGATTATGGCAAAGTAATTAACCTAAGCGATTATTTTTTATTAGTTCGGCTGTAGAAGCTTGTGTAGAAAAATAACTTCTTATTTCATTAACGTATCTTAATTTGAAAATGTTCATTTTGTTGGAAATATTTTAGCAGAAAGGTTCAGATATCTATTTTCAACGTGTAGTTATTACGTTAACTGTGATATGTTTTTAAAGAATATGAAAAGACTGTAAGTACTAAATATACTATTAGTAAACCCTTTAATTTCAAAAATAATAGATATTAACATTAAAATATCTCTCTTAATACTAATAATTGCTTTAATTGTTTTTAAAAGCCAAAACAGTAATTTTTTAGTTTTCAGTAGCAGAATCTACAAGTTTCATATGACTGCATACTACAACAGTGTACTAATCTTAAGAGCCTTCCATACCAGCGTGAAACGCGGCATCGTTTCCTGGCTTATCTAATTGAAAATTTGATACAAAAATTGTACTAAGGGGCTCACAAGAAGTTCTAGTTTGGCGGATGATTTCTTTTTTTTTTTTAAAACATGAACTTTTTTTTAAAGTTAAGAGACGTCAGTGAAGTTTTTGAAAATAATATCGGGGCATCGTTTGTAGTTTTAATGGAAAATAGGAAATCAACGTGAATAGCCGTAATATTTCTATTTTTATGTTCTACATGGCGGATGATATAAGTTGAACACATATAATTGAATCTTTAAAAAAAATTCAATTTTTTTTTTTTTAAAAAAAAGGTATCATCTGCAAAACTAGAAGTTCTGGTGAACCCCCCAGTAAAAATGTTATATTAAATTTTCAATTAGACAAACCTGGAAACGATGCCGCGTTTCATGCTAGTATGGAAAGCTCTTAATAATAATAAACAATCGTTATTTCAGAATTACATTCTATTATACTTCATGATAAGTATATTTTATTGTATTTTAGCCATTTTAGGCAACGAGGGTTGTCCACCACGAGTGCAGACTCTGAGAGGAAGGCGAATAGTGGACCAGAAGACGGTAAGTTGCAAGAATTGATCATCCTTTAGAGAACTTTTCCATATTATGTTTTGTGTCGTGTATGGTAATTATTACATACTGGTTGCACAGTATTTTTTTAACACTTGAAAAAGTTTTGAAAAAAATTGTGGATCTCTTTCTTACGGTTTTGCCTTCGCATCTCTTTCCATACGTCATCAATCCGCGTGTCTTCTCTGCGTTCTTTGAATATCACAGAACCGGTATTTATTCGTTCACGTGTTAAATAATAAGTGCAGAATTGTTGCAAACTATTTTTTTATATAATGTTTTTTGTTTAGAGGAGAACGACACTGATTTAGAAACAGATCGTCTTCTGGGACAACAAAGGACAGATGATCAGGGTTTTTACGATGAAAAGGTAAAGCTTGCCACATATTTATCATGAATAAAATTTGTCTTACATTTTTTGTTTATCCTTCATATAAATGTTAGAAAACTACTTAAATTTTAAAATCAGTTTTAATAATAAAATTGTTATTTCTTTTTAATATTGCACTAATTACACCATGTTTTGATAGGCACATTATTGGGCATATTGTTACATGTTAAATTAGGGGGCACCCTAGCAACGAGGCGTTCACAATTTTCTTTAATTTTTTAAGGGTACATCGACATTGTCATGTATAAAATATTTTTAGACTTCAACTATGTAGAATTCAAAAATACCAATATATTCAAAATGTAATAATTCGGAAAATTTATTGGAAAACAGAAAAATGAAGAACATGCTTGATAAGTTCCAATTTTCAGAGAAAACTAGGTTTTACATTAGAAGCTCCTGTTGTTATTATTACAAATAACTCTGAAGCGAACGAAGATATTGAACAATTTTATTAGGAACTATCGTGTACTAATTAATACGTCAATTTAAAGTACTTATCTGTCTCTTCCAAACAAGCCTAAGTTTACGGAAATCGGATAAGTCGTTTAAAAGTTACAGTAATTTAAATGATTACACTTTTAATAGCTTCCTCCGCTCTTATCAAGGTGGGTATGCCAATGAGCCTTTAACTAAAATGATGCAGAATTGTCTAAGCTTTCTAATGTTACCAAAGGGAATTTTCAAAGAAATTTGGAATTTTGATCATTAATTTGAAATTGTTTCCTCTTATAGGTTATGGTAAAATGCGGAACTTAAAAATTATTTCCAGGATTTTCTCATACCCACTTTAATTACAATTTTTTTCTGTGCCCAGTGGTTTTCGAGATATGGCCGACGGCCAACCTTAACGAAACACTCTCTACATATGGACTGTTAAAAAAAATAATCACCATTTAACCTAATAGTTTTTAAATGGGGAGAAATAATACTCTTAAGTCAACCTTCACATATTTCATAAGGAAAATTTTTATTTTACTCTACATATTTCGAACGTATAAACGTTCATCTTCTTTATATTCTCGGACTAAGGTGGCCTGAGCGGCTGATTTTAATTTGAAGAAGTAGTCCATACTTAAAGTAAAGTGGCAAGTTAAATGGGGAGAAATAATACTCTAGTCAACCTTCACTAGGGTATATTTCATAAGGAACATGAAGAGTAAAATAAAAATTTTCCCTATGAAATATATCCTAGTGAAGGTTGACTTAGAGTATTATTTCTCCCCATTTAACTTGCCACTTCACTTCAAGTATGGACTACTCCTTCAAACGAATAGTTTTTGTCGTGGAAGTAACATAAAAAATCAGATTCTCATGTTGGGAGTGCCTCATTTTTGGTTCGTTCTATTGTTTTTTATTTCTGAAAAACTTCTTTATTCTATTGCCCTTCTACATTAACTTGCATCCTTTTATTTGAGAAAATAATATTCGATCGACATTTGGTAGTTGTTAGTAGTAACGGTGTTTTTAAATCATTCAACTTTTTGAAATTGAATTAGATTATTTTTATATTTGAGAGTGACAACCTATTGCAATATACAAACAAACTAAGCTTAAACATTTAATTGGTAATGGTAATATGGTGCAAATTTGTTCATGCAGGCTGTTTCAAAAGAGTGTTACTAATAGATTTCTGTTTTTTTTTTAAATGCATAAGTTTAAGCACAATCATGGATCGTTTTGCTCAAAATTTTAAAATATGGTTGAATAACTGCAAATCCAAAAAAGTTAAACCCATAATATATCACGTAAGATAATTTTCTTACATGTTTCTCACTTAATACTGGGAGACCGAAACAACGGATCCCATCTATTTGAATTAATTTTGGTATTGGTATAAGTAATGAATACGTATAAATATTACCACAAAATTCAATAAAACATGAAATATTTGTGACTAAATGGGATATCGAAATAAAATAAAAAAGAAAATGTTTCTTTTAACTGGTATTATCTTATTAAAGTGGAAAACGCGGTAAAATTGTAAATATTTCAGAGAATCTTTTGATAAAATTTAAAACATTTTTTTTTAATGAAATGGGAAATGGGCAATTTTTCTTTTGGTCGGAAACGAGAAACAATTTTTTAATACGCCTTGCATAATTTTACACCGAACCATTAAGGAGCGGATAACGATGGTAATATATGCTGTTACTAGTTTATATCGTGATGCTCTTAGTTCCAAATTGTCAATTTAGGGGGCAGAGGAATGTTTTTCACATTTGGAGCATATCATTTTATTAGCAAAAAGAAAATCATTGTAAAACTTTGGTTCTATTTACATGTCTAGCCAGAAAAGAATAAAAATAGTTCATTGAATATTACCATTTTAATCCGTGTGTTGTCACTGCTCGACAAATAAAGTTTTCAAACCTAATAGCATGTTCTGAAACTGTTGTTATTTGTATTGCTAGGATTGGAGAAAACCTAAAAGTCGGACAATAATGCCTCAATTAAGCCATTCCAACCCCAAACAAATGCTCACATCCCTAGACGAAAGTTCCATCCCCCTAGTCCCGTCCTCAGACGTGCAAAATTCCGCCCCCCAATCCCCCATGGCCGTGTCTGACAAAAGCCAATCACCACAAAGTCAAAAAGGATCAGAGTCTTCGAATAAAACTAAAAAGGTGTGAAATGGCATGCGTACACATCATGGTGTTCTTCACTGAAAGTATTATGAGACAGTAATAAAATAGTAAACATCAAAGCATTAAAGGCGAAGGCTAGTATGGCTCTAAAAATTTAAGATCCACGTATCTAAACTCGAAATTTTCGACTGAATCCGAATTTGCACCAAAATGGGGTTCCCGTATGAAATACAAACTTAGGCTCGCAGAGTCCAGGGACCAAATACGTTATATCTGTTATTTTTCACGGATTAGGACTTTTTAAGACAAGGAAAACATTAAATAGAAAATGATTGATGACTTACACCCCGTATTTTAATGCAAATGTTTATTTCAATAACATTGAACAATGTTAAATGTAAAAGAAAATGTCAAGACGTACACTTTGATGTATGACAATGTAATTTATAGACTGAATACAAACAATAGTTAGCCATTATTGCTGTAAAAACAGCCCGCATACGTGACCGGTGACCGGCAACAATAAATCACATCATTTAGTTAAAATAAACTTTATTCGACATTGTTACTGTCCGAAGTTTTAGATTATAATCCTATACGCACTTTTCACTGTTAGTTTTAGAAAAAACAGGTTTACATTCGAGTTTTTAAAACAGGTTTAGGTCTCGATTACACACGCCAATTTTATAACCAAACAATACTAAAGCTCCAACGTCTGCTAGCAAAAATGAACTGGAATGCAGTGTTGCCGGACTTAACCAAGTCACGGCTAGTTTAAAGGGGGCAATGACAATACCATAGACTTGTACGATTGTAGAGACTCGTTTTTTGAATCCCCACAAATTTAAAAATAAATAATATGCATATAAAATATTTTTCATTTTTGGCATTTATTTATTGGATTAAAAATATATTTTATTTGTCATGTATATACCCTGTACTTTCAGTGAAGAAGATCTTAGTACAAAATAGACATTAGTATAGTATTTTTTGGCTTTTTCTTTAGTTTACTAACACCAAAACATTCTATACTAACAAAAATATTCCAATTAAATACAAACTATTATACTAACGCGATATGGCCTTTTAACTTTGCTTGTAATTTGTGCATGTTTTTAGAACTAACTCCTTTACAGTGTGATGAACTAATAATTATTTAAGGAAACTCTTGTATATTGTAAGGTAGCGTGTCCGAATAAGAATTTTAGCTGGATGCGTTTAAGAAAATTATTTTTTATTCTCAACTAAAAACAAATCAACACATACATTTTAAACCTCCTTAAAATATAATAATCATTATTGTATTCCCACCGAAAATTTGTCAACTACAATATTTTTTTACAAAACATTCAGGAACACCAAAAATCCTGACACATAACAACATAAAAATACACAAAACAAACAAAATGCCTGCATCATTAGCGCTTTATACATTCGGGGAAACGTTTTATTTCCCGTTTATATTATCCTTGCTTTTTTAGCCTTAAGATGAACAGTTTCTGAAATTCAGCAGACTATTATTTTGTCTGTTTAAAAAGGTTTGAGACGATGATGTTCTGCAAAGCAACGCAAGTCCAAAACACTTTTATCATTTAGGCTATTCTTTTACGTAAAACGATAAATGTATGCCACAAAATCCTTTTTTCTTAATGCTTACCTTAAAAAAATTGTGGCCTACATTTACTCCTGGCTGTACAGTATAGCAAGGCATTTTTTAAGATATAAATGGGTGGGCAACTGCCCCCCCAGTCGCGAGTTTTGCCCCCCCCCCCAGTGAAAGCCGTTTGCCCACAAAGTAAAATATTTTTAAATTTCCCTGGCTGTAGTGGGCTGCATACACAACTTGAAGTATTGATCCTGGGCAGTGGCGGATCCAGGATTTTGTTAAGGGGGGGGGGGCAACTAAAAAAAAACCTTCTAAAAAAAAAGAGTGTGTGCCGGCTCTAAAAATCTTCCTACTTTCAAAAGTGACTTTCAATTCTGACCCTTCACAATACCTACAATTTCCAAGGCTCAAAGTAAAAAACACCCATTTTGTGAGGCCCAGGGGGGGGGGGGGGGGGGGCACTCTGCCTGGATAGTGGCGTATATAAGATGTTTGGGGGTTCCCGCAGTCTTATATAAATTGTTAAATTTTATTTTTTTGTGCTGTGTTTTCTAAATATTAAAAAAATTTCTTAATTTCTAATTCTAGCTTCTAAAGTACTTTTTTTCGGTTGAGCTATCGAAACGTAGAGTTTTGATAGTCCAAAAAAGGACGTGGCATCTAAAAAAATTTGCGCATTTTTTAAACGATAATGAGACGGTGCCCCTCCAGTGGAAATTCCTTAAAAAATGCCTTGCAGTATAGCTACCCAGTAAGATCAGAGTTTAGGTATATTCATCAGTTAAGAGTGAGGTCTAGTAACGCATTTGATCAATATTACGTTACTTGTTTCTTTTATCTAATAATCGGCCAAATACCGACATTTGAAGCATAATAACCTACAATTTAAAGTTAAACAAGTTTGAATTTATAAAGTAGAAAAAGAGAAATGAACAAATTTCACAAATTATCGTTTTTTGCTTTTATTAATTCATTAAACAAAATTTCTTTAGTTCAAAATTGTAGGTAATTGTTACTTGAGAACGGGTATTTGGTCCCTGTTTAAAATAAAGCGAAACGGATAGGATTGATCAAAAAATGAAATGGCGAATACGTCACTAGACTTCACTCTTAATGATGTATTGAAATGGCACTTGATTTTCAGGAAAATTTATATTATACACAATAATATACCGAACTGCATTGTGGACTGTTTATACTTTCTAATCAAAGTACTGCTTTATTGTATACATGTAAGGCATATATATAAAACAAATTTTAACTAGTTAAAACAGTTTTATATTATCACTTTTTTGATATCCTTGTAAATAAGTTAGCCAGCATTATAGGGTAATTTAAACAGGACCTACTTGTGAATATTTAAAAAAATTGTTTTTGTTCATAATTAATATGAAATCAGATTAATTTTTCTACCGAACAAAGCTTTGTAAATTAATACATATTCGTTGACAAAATAACACTTATTTTAAAAATGAATTGAGCCGTTTTGTTTATTTTCAGGATAAAGACAAAAAGAAGGGAAGAAGTAAAGAAGGTAAGTTAATCTATTGTGCTTTTTTTATATGTAAACAATAAAATTGCTTTATTTAACTTTGCACGACGTTTGGAAATTTATGGTAAGTCTAAATTCGAGACGGAAATAAACCAAGAAATATTTTAAATACTAAAAACGATTTTTTAAATTATTTTATTATAATTTAAATGCAATAATCCTAAATTTTTTAGGATTCAATAATTGTATTATTTCTTTAAATGGTATATTATCGCCCTTTATAGTGACATTCATAAACCCTTTTCTAGGGCAGTATTTTTTAGTTTTATCAGGGTTATATTTGAGGTAGAAGACACAACTCTGGCAAGAATTTGTGTTATTAAATAGGTTTAAAGCACACTGCAAAATATTCGAGATAAATTTAAGATGTTTCTTGGGAAATAAATTAATTTTTATTTCATGATTTAAAACTTGTGAAATTTTGTTTTTAGTTTTTTATGTAAATTTTAAACAGAAAAGTTATTAACCAAAAATGTTCTCCGCCTACGGCGTGTGCTCAATTTACTTCCTCGTGAGATATAGACATTATATCCACTCTTACTGTACACTATTATGATGTTTTTTTTTTAATTAGTCCACATATATTACTTTATATTTACTTCGGTTGCATTTAATACAAGTTTTCGATTTAAAAGGAATTGTAACAATGTATATGTATAAATAACTGAAACTGAGAGTGCTCTACACTGTTCTATATATTTCTGTAGATCTCAGCAGTTTTATAAATAAACAAAAGAAGATGCACTTTCACAGTGCTTTATTGTCATCAATTCATTTTGACTAAAGTCATCTACTTTTTACAGATGTCATTCAACGATCAGTTCTAATAGAAGGTGTTCTATTTCGGGCGCGGTATCTGGGTTCAACGCAGCTGGTATGCGAAGGCCAGCCTACCAAAACCACCAGAATGATGCAAGCAGAAGAAGCAGTGTCCAGGATAAAGGTAAGTTAGATATATTTTTTTTTAGTGTGTTTAAAGGTTGGAGACAATGATGTTTCTTGAATGATGAAAGAGTTTTGGACTTGCATTGTCTTTATTTGTTTTTAAATCATAACGTTTCAAAGGTTCAGTATCTCCTGTCGTATTCAGGTGAATACTACAGTATTCAGATAGATACTTATGAGTTGAAACGTTGTGATGTAAAAACAAATAAAGACAATGCAAGTCCAAAACTTTTCTATCATTTAATATTTTTTTATTTGTCCATTTGGATGTATTTTATTTGTATTTCCTTATGAAGAATAGTTAAAAAGAATTTTTGTAATTATCTAATTTAATTAACATCGATATTTTAAGGGCATTTTTATACTTTACATTTTTTCCAATCAGCCCTATTTATAATATTTTTAATAATGTCATTTAATTGAAGTAACGTATTTGTATATAGGCATGTGTCAATACATATTTGATTATTACAATGCACTTTTTAATATCTAGCTATTAGTGCAGAGTTAAAATATATTTCTTTACATTTAATTTTTACGTTTTATTATTTTTTGTGATCTTAATCTTTTACTCTTACTTTAATAACAACCTGTATACTGTTTTTCAAAATGTTACCTTTGAGGGCATATCAGGAATTAATTGTATTGGGCAGTTTACAATATGAGCCTCCAAGTTAGAAACGGTTAAAATCGTTTTATTAAAGACAAATGACCAAAATCCATTTATATTTAATTTTATAAGTAATAACAAGTTTTAGTTATTTTGAGCACTGTTGGTGGTCTGCCCTGTAAGTAGATCTCATTTTACCCTTAATATGGACTGCTTGTAACTTCTGTCAAAACAATATATGGGCGCTTGAAAGAAGTGTTACAAGGACATTTTGAGAGAAATATCGACCATGTAAATAGTAATTAGCATGGGCAATATTATTTTTAACAGTACTTTCTGCCAGGAATTCAGTATTGTTTAAAATAATTCTTCTTTTAAACTTCGATATTAATAATGAATAAATTATTTTCTTTATATGGTTTTTAGGCGTTACTAAGTTAATAAACCTTTTTAGTGTAAAATTATAACTAGAGACTAATCATGATGTTATACCTAGAGACTTGTTATATTTAACGAAGAAAAGGCTTTATTTGGTATATTTCCACCACCTTTAGTAGCATGTCAAGAAGAAACTAATAAAGTATACAGAGTGATTTCTAAGTTGATAGTTCTTTTTTAGCTGTGTACGGAAGGCATTAAAATAAATAACATTTTCAAAAAACTTATAAATACAGAAGTAAAAAATCTAAATGCGGGCCTGGTCATCAAAACTTAGCCTGCTATACTTTATGTTGTTTGTCTTATCTCTTATTAGTCATGCAATTTACGGATCGATCAGTTATTTGGCAATCCGCTGCTGTGTGTTTTTCCGAAGCAAGTTAATTTTAAACTGGTGACACGTGAAAATGGTAAATTTGAAAACAAAGAACCAGTAGATATGAGGCTAATTTACGGTGAGTGTCGTCAAGGTGCGGCTGATGCTTTGAGATTACACGCAGAACGCTTTTCCTTGCGGGCTTATCCTACACCCAGAAGTTTTCTTAATGTTATTTAACGGGCAAGTTAGGCAGGACCGTATTTGGTCCATAGTGTAATAAATAAATGTAAGTACCTTGTTTTGAGTTTTTTGAAAAAAGGTATTTCAAAATGTTGTTTATTTTAATGCCTTCTATACACAGCTAAAAAAGAAGTATCAACTTAGGAATTACCCTGTATATGTGTAATATAAGGTGATTATTAGTTAATGGTAGAACAAAATATATTTCTACAAGTATATAATTGGCGTTTTTAACATTATGGGTTATAAAAACGTGTTAAAAGATTTACAAAATTACTGTTCGTGTTTATAACAACCAAGAAAAAACGTATTAATTCAACATTTTTTATTTTTTTATAGAAAATGGCCATTAAGTTACAACATTCCTTAAAATTAGTGTTTTATTGGTTGACATTATATTGCATAACACCATCCAATTATGGATCCTAAATATTTTTGTTCTACTTTACACCTACTTTTACACTTTTTTTTGCACTAATATTTTTAAACCCTGATATTAATTAGTTTTTACTTACTTTTATCTCTGGTAATAATAGAGATTTAGGTGTCACGAAATATTTTGGTGTAGTAAATGTTTCTTTTTGTGTTGATTGATTTTCTAGAGATCATAATGATCAAATAGTGTTTTTGTACGTTTAACCCCCTTCCACGATCGAAACCGAACCCCCCAATGCAGAGTAAAGACGGAAATATCGGGTATCCCGAATACGAATCGACTTTTGGGTCACCCTTATTATATGGGGGATTTGATTGGTTTACTTAGTAAGTATGGTACAAAATTAAAATAAACATTATACTCGTCAAATTGAAATGAGCAAACTCGATAGTGCTTCTTACGCTGATTTAATACTAATATTTTTAAAATTGTACTTCTTAGTTTTGTGCGTATAAACTAATAAAATAGTAAAAGTGAAAGGACGCACTAGAATTTAAGGCAATCCAATTTGATTGGCCCACAACGAATATGATCCGATATGCATTCCTAATTACTGTTCTCCCTATTTATTTGAGTCTAATTAAACTAAAATATAACTAAAACTTCATTCTTTAGTCGTTACGGACTTCGGGATAGGTCTTATTTTTCTTTTTACTAGAGCGAGGGCTTATCTACTTGGACACCTAGGCCACTGGGCAGTAAAATTTAAACGCAGCTTCTGACTTCCTTGTAAGAAGTACTATTAAGTTTACCTATTTTAGTTCTGCGGTAGAAAAAACACATTGTAATAATAATTGTTGCTTTTCATCTGGGCTGATTCGCACAGCTTGGTTTAAGGATGTTTTTTTAAGGTTAAGTGTTTAAGAATTAAGGTGACCGAAGCCCTAAATTCTTCAATAAAATAAAAATTTTCACCAAATCTGAAATTTTTTTTTTTCATGCTTTTTGTATTTATTTTTCATTACTTTTAAGTAACAACCATCTGTTATCATTGTGTAACGGTATTCTGTTCACCTAAAGATGATGTTTTTAGTAGTAGTATAATATTTAGGAAAATCATCGGGAAAATACGTATGGGTATAGTTATTTTCACAAAAAATGATTTTGATCTGTGTTAACTGCAATAAGACTAAAGGGTCGATACCATTGTGTGGACAAGAGCTTGGCAATAAATAAGTAAAGTATAAAGGTGCAGTAAAGAGTCGGAATTGTGCAAAATAAAGCTACAATATAATCGGACAACGTGTTTATTCACATGCTAAAGCTGAATGCCGTCCTGTACCGGTCCCATCGGACGTTTTATGGTTAGGTTATTGTTTACTATCGGTGCCAGTTGAAAATAAATACACTTTAGTTCTGTTTCGCTAATTTAAATTAATTAAAATCGGTTAAATTGTATCATTCAGAGTAACATAAGAGTTTTCTACAGTAATTACATGATGGATTGAATTTTTCCAACTGTCTGGGGGAATATTATTAACACATTTTTTATTAATTCGTCAACACTACAACTTAAAGTAAGAAAAGTATTTTCACAATTGATTTTAATTGGTGCCACATAGAAATCATTATAATCCGGCCCTAAAAATACTGTTGATCAATAGGTATTTACAATTGCACTTAGCACCCATTTTATTGCAGTCATTAAATCAGAACCATTTATCGCGAAAAGGACTTTACCGGGTGACAAAACAAAATTCGTTCAGTTAAGACAGCATATAAAAATCCGGAACAGGATACAATGTTCAACAATATCATAAAAATAATTGGATATAGCTTCCGGTTTCACCGAAAATGTTGTTTTGTTTCAAAGGGAAGGTCTATGCTTGGCCACAGATCAACAATTTTTAGTGAAACCAAAAGCAATTGTCAACTGTTTTATTTGTCGCCGTTCTATTCGTTCAAATCCATTTTACAATGTATTAATAAGTATAAAACGAAACATTTTCACAAATTCATTTTAAATTGCTATGTTAGATAACTCCCATATTTCCTCTCTACTCTGTGATCTAAGTGCACGCTTATTGTGCGTTACTTGGTTGGTTGCCTTGTTGTCAGATACATGTTTTAGATTTAGAGCATTTAGTACTTCCCATTTAAAATAGTTTTGTTATGTTTAAAATCACTTCTCACTATTAGAAGGAATCAGCGGATTCTAAGCCATTTAATTTTTGACCAGGTAAAAAATAATATACATCTAAAAAGATGTAGGTAGAAGCCATTTTAGAATAAGCATATCTGGAATTCTAATATAAAAATAAAGTGTAAATAATTTTAAAAATCAGATTTTTAACGAAATATACATATATTTTAAAATGGGAAGAATTAAATTGCACTACCCTATACCACATGTCGCACTATCCCTTATTTGGTTTGCTTAGAATGCTTATCTCTTTTTGGACTGTTAGCGGAGTAAAAAACAAGGCAAAAGTCGCTTCCTTCTCAATTTTTTTTGCTTTAGAACTAACTGAGACATATGTTATGTCATTAGAAATTTCAAGATACGTTTTTTTTATAGTCACGAAATTTGTTATTTTCTCTTGTAGTTTTTTTAAAATAAAATGGTCGTGGCCGATAAAAAATGTCGTATTTTGAGTTTTAATGATGTTGACAATACGCATTGGGTCTAATCTAGTTCTAAACTCATAAAAAGACACAATTTTACCTATTATTTACTCAGCTATGTATATAAAGGCACTTATTTCTCCTTTGTTGTTTGTCTAGACATTGAATTTTTTATACAAAATGTATGTTTTATTAAAGAACTTAAATTATACAGTTTTATGAATAAAGACTAGGTTCTCTGCAAATTGGATATAATAATAATAAGAAGAAAAAAACAAAAAATAGCAGGTGTCTTCTTATCTGTTGTTGTAGAGCGACGTAATTTAACCAATAATGGGTACCTACCCAACTTTTTAGGCGATCGTTTAAAAAAAAATAAAGTATAGAGTGTTCCTCCAGGATACCCAAGGAGGCACCGATTTAAATATAAAGTGTCAATTCCATAACACCCTTTATACAAATATGTATGCCTCATAAGTCATAAAAATCAATGACCTGCCCTTGTATCTAAACCAATCGAAACATAAATAATCAAGAATGTATAATGACTTCCTCTTGATAAGAGAAAATCATCAGCAGAGATAAAGTCTTATTCATAAATCGGCTTCACCCGGGTGGTCACGGTCACACTTTAAAATTATTCTATTTGTCTCCTAAAATGACTATATGATTTTATTGGCCCAAAAAGTAATTTTCAATATTTTTCAAACCGAAATAACTTATTAAAAAGATAAATTCTGCATCTGCATTTGCTGAGAACCTGGTTTTAAAATGAACGCAATTAAACAATACGGTTTAAAAATATGGGATAAGGATCTTAGTATCACTTAATACTTACTTAATACTAGTTTATTTAGACCAGTCGAATTAAGTGTCTATATAATGAATGTGTATGTAAGTGTTTAGTTAGAATTAAAACTAGTGGGGATAATGTGCTATATAATTTTTAATTAGTGCAGGCACAATAACAAGAATGTAAAAAGTACGGATTCAAGTCAATTCAAGTAACTTGTCAAAGTGGGGATTTGTTAAAGTCCATTATCGTTGTAAATATGGTGTTGAAAGACATTTTTGAGCCCTGAAATTGACAGCAACCTTGTGTACAATGTACACTTTACATTCGTTTTTGCTATGTACTTTTTTATTTTAAGAATTTAGCATTAGTGCTAGGTACTGTAGTACTAAGACCAGTGAACCCGGTCTTTGTTTTAAGATTGCCACATCACGTTTTGGTAAATTCAAAAATCCCAATTATCCATGTTATTATTAAAATCTATATTTTTGGGATTTGCGAACTAAAAATTGTGCCTGCATTATAAATTCTAGGAGGCATCCAACCAAATGATTCAAACATACGATCCTCAATACACAGCGTTTAGTAGTCCCGAAAGTGGGAGTTTTGAAGATGTGTCTCAAGTAAATTCAGTTCCACAAAGTGAATTGATAGCTGAAAATGCGGCATGTCAACCAATGCAACCATTGAATGATGGTAAGGAAGAATCTTTGGCTTGATGGCTGCCCGTAAAATATTTTTTCCTTACTTGGACTCAAAAAAAAATCCATTTGGATACTTTTAACTACAGTTTAGATAAAAACTTAGTCTACATTACGACTTCATTTTATTTTATTAAATAATTACGTAGGATATGTCTTGAAATCGATCCCTCGTCATGTCTAACATTATTACTTTTGGAAGGTAACCTAGATCAAAAATAAAGGCGAATAAAAGAAATATATCTTGGTCTGGGCCGTCTGATTTAAATATAAGCTTAACCTTTTGCCCTGCATAAACCTCACGGCCTTTAACGCGGTTATATAGAGCACCTTTACAGGGTGTTTCATTAAGGTTGATATCTCGGAACCTTACCTTTTTCTTCCAAACAAGCTTAAGTTTACTAAAATCTGATAAGTCGTTTAGAAATTACATCTATTTGAGCCTTAAACAAAAATGATGCAGAATGATCTAAGCTTTCTAACGATGTTACCAAAGGTATACCTTAATGTGGACATTTTAGGATAAATTTATAACTTTAATGATCACTTCTACTTTTTCTGCAGTGTTAGTTTTAGGTCTTCCACTGTCTTCCTTTCTATTCACACTTTCTGTTTCTCTAATGTTAAATAAACTAACTGATAGCTATCGACCCTTTCGAAAGTTACTCGACCATAAATGCTTTTTGTGCTGACGTGATTACCATATTCAATTTTCCTAAAATTAAAAAATTTAGAACTTGACAGTTCTATTCTCCTTTAACTTTCAAGAGTAATAATTTAAGACATGCGGGCAGCATACTTTGAGGACTATTTTTTAATTTCTCGATATCTTTGTTGAGGTGCCCTTAACATGATCAAAAACTCGTGGATGTCTGGCAAAAATTCCACAACAGTCTTTTATATAGCCCATTTTGTTATGAAGAATTTTGCTGTTTATCATGTTAATAACAAAAGTTTTTAGGGCTAGCCATCAAGCACGTTTTTTAACCATTGTTTAATTTTGATTATGGTTAAATTGCAAGTTAACCCGAACTTACCATTTAATAATTTTTATAATATGTACATCATATATCACACAGTGCTTTATTTCAACTCTTTTCCATATACCTTATTTAATTTTAATGGTATTTAATGTGTGGGGTAAAAAGCTAAACCACAGAAATTAGTGTAACTGCCATACAGTTATGACAATTCACTTTATTTTTTCATAGAGATACCCCTATTTTTAAAATATTTTAATTCTGCATAAAACATATTCATCATATTCAGTCGTTTGTGAGAAAGTCCATATTTGCATTATTAAAGGATGATTTTTTAAAATGTTTTATTACTTAAATCATGAAAGAAATCGCAACAAGAATAAAAAATTGGCGAGTCCGAGCGTTTTTTCAAAAAAAAAATGTGAGTTCGGGTGTAAGCTGCAGTAGGTAAGTCATTAAATATGGACAATGGTTAAAAAATATTTCTATAGAGGAACCATCACCGTTTTGCAACGGCAACCCGTTCGGTGGTAATAATGATGGAGCTACAGGCACCGTGTTTCGGTTACTTTTCCTCGGTTCCGTCGAGGTCGACGAGGAAGGGGGTAGAAAACGTCGAAAAAAATTCAAGAAAAATATGGTCGAAGTTGCTGTCACCAAAATTAAGGTCTGTGTTTACTCTTTTTAACTGAATGTTGTGGCCGGTACAGTGTGTACATTGAAGACGTCAATATTGATATGACGTCATTATCAAAAATAAATTTTTCTTTAAAAATAGTAGGTAATAAATAAAAATTACCGGAAATTTATATATTTTTTTAATATACAGCATACGTATTGGCAATATATGGAAAAAACCGTTTTTTTATGATTTTATGAAAAACTCATCCTTCATACTATACTGTTAGCATATTTTCTTATTTTTTTGATCACTCTGTAGGTGTAATTTTTTGACGAATTTTGATTTTTTAGGTTAAATAAAATTTTGTATTAAAAATACGTTTTTTCCTAAAATCACAGAGATTTTTTTTTTTCATGCTCTATGTTATGCCCTGAATCATTTAAAGAAAACTATAAAAAATACTATTTTTTCCTTAAATTGTATACTTTAATATAAAAAGTTACAAAACGCCATTGAGTTTCTTATAAAAAAAGGCACTCAAAATATATGTTTAAGAACCCGAAATTTTTGTATGATTACTTTTTCAAAAAGAAAATGATTTTACAAAATGATAAATTTATTTTCAACTTCATGTACATGCTGTATAAAGATTCCCATATTGTCGTCTGTGACATGGTAGGATCTCACTTTTCAGTCTCGCTGAATTAATTCGACTGATGCAGCGTGGTCATCGGTCACTGGCATTCGACCGTGGCGTTCCGAGTTCGATCCTCGGAGTGGGCATACGCACAATAAAAAAAAGTATGTCCGAATTTTAGTCAGTTTAAGAATGTAGATAAGAGTGGATATCTCGTGGGGTGCGGAAGAAGGTACACACTCCCCAATCGGTAGGTTCTGCAATGGCGCAAGACACCGAGACTTAGTTGTGCAATTTTTCATGCTCATGCCTTTTAAGATTATTATTTCTTTGTTTTCACTGTTGTAGTGAAAATGATTCAGCGACACTGAATAGTGAAATCCTTCCTTAAGCCTACAGCAAACCTCAATAACGATCTTAACGAAGTTAGCTATCTTATAAGATCTGACAAGAGCTGTCAAAAGAATATCAAAACTTCAGAAGACTGGCATTTTATATGTATTTCATAATTATCTCTTGTCATATAATATCTGATTCTTAACTTTATAGCATAAATCCATCCTAACTGCCTTATTGAAATAAATCGTTCGGCAAGGACAATGTTATTATATAATGTTAAGTAGTAAAGTAAAGCGGGACATTGGGTTAAGTTTGATTATTTTCTTTTAAAATGTTTGTCAAATCTAAATCATGCGTAAGAATTATGTTGAATATTAAAGCGTTTAGGATGATTAAGTGTGGCGAAATGCCAAAGTACAAGTTCACAGCGTTCTAGGTAAAACGACCATACGGAAGTTTAAATGAATTTTGAAACTATGATAAAAAAAAATATCTTAACGATGTGGAATAAAAAACGATATTGTATTTGTGTCATATTACATCGTTGATTATCTCCTATTCTAACAAAACCATTTTATTTCTCTTACTAACATCAGTTTTTTTCTTTCATTGCTGCTTGGAAATGGATATAGGCTTTGGTAAGAATATATCACATAATATATGTGTCTCTTAAAGCTAACAATAAACATTTTAGGCACCGGACGGAGAAAGCCAACCCAGTACTGAAGTCGACTTGTTTATTTCGACAGAGAAAATTATGGTAAGTGTTAAATTATGTATAAATGTAGAAATACTATATCTTTGAACATAATTCTTGTAAAATCAAAATCACATTTCCACCTCGAAAAGAGATATAAGTAAAGAAGCATTTTGCTGTTCCCCAGTGTTATTGATTGTAAAGGATCTGCTCATGTTAACTATAACCATTTGTTTAGGTTTTAAATACTGATCTAAAGGAAATCATGATGGATCATGCATTAAGAACGATTTCCTATATCGCTGACATTGGGGATTTAGTAGTTTTAATGGCACGACGAAGATTTGTGCCGCATGAAGTAGAAGATGCTCCAAAAATAAACAGAACCCCCAAAATGATTTGTCATGTCTTTGAAAGTGAAGAAGCTCAATTTATAGCTCAATCAATAGGACAAGCATTTCAGGTGTGTAATTGTGGTTAGATCCACTATAAGCCTATGCTACTAAGATACGATCTTCTGTGTTTAATAAGGTTTTGTCACATTATTTCACTAATGTTTGTAGGTAGCTTATATGGAATTTTTAAAAGCAAATGGAATCGAGGACCATAGTTTTGTAAAGGAGATGGATTATCAGGAGGTGCTAAATTCACAAGAAATATTTGGTGACGAGTTGCAGATGTTCGCTAAAAAGGAAATGCAAAAAGAGGTAACCAGCAACTTTACTAAGACTACAAAATGATTGACTATATTCAAATAGAAAAGGTTTTTTTACGTCTACAAACTGGTAAGCAGAAGAAAAAATAGTAACAACGTGGAAAGCTGACTTTTTGTTCTGTCTACCAGTAACGCAGAAGATGTCTACAGTAAAGCCAATTCTCCATTAACGACGATTAATTAGACACCCAAACTCTTTTTCTCAAATTTATGCCTTTTTCAATAACTTAATGTCTATAGGATTAACCAAAAAAATATTTAAATCAACAATTCTGTTTTTTAGGTGGTAGTACCCAAAGCTAAGGGCGAGATTCTTGGAGTGGTAATAGTAGAATCAGGTTGGGGCTCGATGCTTCCCACCGTAGTCATCGCCAACTTAGCACCAGCGGGCGCTGCTGCGCGTTGTGGCCAGCTGAACATTGGTGATCAAATAATCGCCATAAATGGCGTAAGTCTCGTAGGACTTCCATTGTCGACATGTCAGACTTACATTAAGAATTCTAAAAATCAAACCGTAGTCAAATTAACTGTTGTTCCTTGTGCACCGGTAGTTGAGGTGAAAATTAAGCGACCCGACACCAAATACCAATTAGGCTTTAGTGTTCAAAATGGCGTGGTAAGTACCTTATTGATCTAGTAGTTTTTACTATTAATTAATTTTTATTATGTAGATTTGTTCAGACATAAATGGTTCTTAGGATGTTTTCGATATCCCTATTATATTCCCCCTCTGTTGATAAATGCGATAAAGTCGAGAAATTCGGTGTCTCACAAATTCACCAAAAAGTTCTTACAAAGACTACGCAAACATAGAATAAAATAACCGAATTTACTAGACAAATTTTTCTTATACAGGCTTTTTTCAGATATGCAGTTTGCTCCGAGGAGGCATAGCGGAAAGGGGTGGTGTTCGTGTTGGTCATAGAATCATTGAAATTAACAATCAAAGCGTGGTTGCAGTACCACATGAAAAAATTGTAAATTTATTAGCAACATCTGTAGGAGAAGTAAGTTGAACCTTTTTATTATTTTTGAGACACAGTACGTTGTACACAGGTCCCAAAAACTGCTAATCAATATAGTAAGAAGTTCATTTTATCTAACATAATCCTCACACAGGGAAACTTAAAAGATACTGTATTAGCTTGGATACTAGGATGGGTAGTTGTCGATATTTATTTTCAACCGTTGCGGAGGTCGGGCGTTCAGCCCAAGCTTCCGGCACTGCAGCCTAGTGGCTTATTGTACGCCCCTATTTATCTTGCTAGAAAATATTTGTTCCTTTAATAAGGTCCAGTAAATTCCTACCAAGTTTGTCATGCGGGAGGTTATCCCCACATTGGATTCCTCCGAAGATTTTGAATCTTCTTCGGGTCAGTGCTTCGCAGTTATACAGGGTGACAATTTGAAAACGAACAGCATTTAATATTGCCTCTACCAATGATAGTATGAGAATTTGGCGAAACACGTCAATTGATATATCGAGGGGGACATTTTTAAGACATTTGTTGTCGTGTTACTTTCAACCCCCTAACCCCCAGGGCACCTACGCCTAAAATTTTAAATGGCAACCCCTATTTATTTGGCCATTTTTGTGTTCCTTATAAAATTCTACATAAACTGTATCATTTTTTTTTTCAAAAAATGTAATTATTTTATTTTTTCTAGTGGCGATTTTAAAGACGAAATGTAAATAAATAAAGGAATTTGGAATGTATTTCTACATTTCGTCTTCGATATCGCCACTAGAAAAAATAAAATAATTACATTTTTTGAAAAAAAAATGATACAGTTTATGTAGAATTTTATAAGGAACATAAAAATGGCAAAATAAATAGGGGTTGCCATTTAAAATTTTAGGGGTAGGTGCCCTGGGGGCTAGGGGGTTAAAAGTAACACGACAACAAATGTCTTAAAAAATGCCCCCCTCGATATATCAATTGACGTGTTTCGCCAAATTTTCATACTATCATTGGTAGAGGCAATATTAAATGCTGTTCGTTTTCAAATTGTCACCCTGTATATGATATGTGAGGCGGTTTCGTCCTCTTCGCCACAAAGAGAGAAAGCGACATTTAATGTTTTTATAATGTATTTTTGTGTCAATAGAAAGATGATTTCTTTTCCCGAATTCTTGTTCCAGATTTTAATGAAGACCATGCCAACTTCCATGTTCCGTTTGCTGACCGGACAAGAGAATCCAGTTTACATATAATTTAAATTAATTGAAAGGTTTGAAAGTGCCTACTTGTAGATGATAATTAAAAAAATCCTTGGGAATTGTTTTGAGTTTGATCGTAATTGAGACGCAGATCGATATATTTTTTATTGTTAGTATAAGTTCATCAGACTGAAGACAATACAAGCAAGACCTGCGCTCTGGACTAACTGTGCAATTTGGTAGTTTCCATTATAAAATTAAAATCCAGTAGGTGGCCCCAGTAGCAAGTAAGTAGTTCTTAATTAATTCTCAACAGGTTCTCAACAATTTTATGGATTGTTAAGTGACAGAACCTTTTTTATTAGTTCAGTATTTTTTTACACACACAGTACTTAATTTTTTAACATAATTTATAAGTGTAAGTATTGGGTTTATATGTACTGTCATTATTTCTCTAAATGCTTTACTTTAGGTACTTTAGAAGAACTTATTACCTCAGTTTTGATGGTATTTCGTAAAGAACCAGTTGAAAAGATGTAAAAATATATTTTATTTCATTCAGTAAACTTTTTCATTAAACTCAGGCTTTGTACTTTCTTTGTAATGGTGAAAGACACCTGTGCGCAATAAAAAAATGTTAAATTATATATCATTACCACGTAAAATGGGAAATATTTCTGTTGAAGTTATTCCAGTTTCCCAATTTTTTTTTTGCCACATGAATATTTCATTACGTAGAGAATAATAAAGTTAAATTTAAAAGAAAAATCATACTAAATAAAATATTTACCAAAACGATCATGAAATTTTGAGGGAATCAGCATGTGTTAATAGTTTTCAAGATATTAACATTTAAAACATGAAATGTTCCTATTTTGAAAGACGTTTAAAATATACTTTTTATTAAACTACAACTCGGTATATGTAAGTTTTTAACCCGGAAAACACCAATTATTTAAAGAAATATTTTATACTTAAACTTGATTCTATCGAGAAATTCTTATTTTAAAATCATATTGCCAAAAAAAAATGTAATTATTTTCTTGTTGACTAACATACAGAATGGTCCATTCTCAACACAGAATTTCATATCATGTAAACTACTTGACTTTTAAATATTTTTCAGTTATAGAGAGGCATTCATTCTACAATCTAAAATTATTTTAAATTATACAGGTTGTTCCAAATAGTCAGGGCATATCAAACATACTTTTTTTTTAATGGAACACCCTATAAATTATATTATTTTCTAATTACCCCAACAATTATTTGTCATATGTCTAAACTCAATTGTTTTTGAGATATTGACGTTTAAAATATGACATTTTAACTGGCTATAACATTGGAACGATTCATCTTAGAGAAAAATGGTTTCCACCTCCCTATCCTAGTTTTTTATTCTTTATCTAAAAGTTACAACTTTCGGTTTCAGATTTCTTTAAATTAGAAAAGTCGTATCAATCATGGTTCGAGAAACAGTCACATGTTACCTTGACAAACGCCTTAACCAATAAGACCACGGAGACTCGATTGATAAGACTGAATTACATAAAACTTTTTTAATAAATGCTTGTCTAAACGCCTTTCGTCATAATTTCGATTATTATTAAATACTGGAAAAACTTAGACTAGTAATTTCCAGTTTAAAAATCACCAGTACCCAATTACCGAAATTAATATGTGAAACTACCAAATTGTAATAAGCTTTTCGTGATAGATCATATCTTCTGCTTTGTCGCGTATTATTGTGAATGTGAAGAAAATACCAAAGACTGTTGGTTGGCTTAGAAGAATATTTTATCCCCGTTTATAGATTAAAGTAATTTAACCTTCATCAGTAATTATTTAAGCATTCCTTAATCTAAATACATCTGTGTATATCTATACATTCATAGTCAGAGGACGGGTTTATAGAAATATATTTTCTATGGCGTCAAAACTTTAATGATAACACTAGAACACAATAATTTTAAAAATTTTAATTATAAGGAATTCGAACTGATCAATTCGGGAAAATACAGGGTGATTCCTAAGTTGATACTTCTTTTTTAGCTGTGTATAAAAGGCATTAAAATAAACAATACTTTTAAATACTTTTTTGCAAAAAACTCAAAAATAAGGTACTTATATTCATTTATTACACTATGGATCAAATACGGTCCTGCCTAACTTGCCTGTTAAATAACATTAAGAAAACTTCTGGGTGTAGGATGAGCCCGCAAGGAGGAAAGCGTTCTGCGTATAATCTCGAAGCAGCAGTCGCAGCTGACGACACTCACCGTAAATTAACACCATATCTACTAGTTCATTGTTTTCAAATTTTACCTTTTTCACGTGTCACCAATTTAAAATTAACTTGCTTCAGAAAAACACACTGCAGCGGATTCTTAAATAACTGACTGCATGACTAATCCAAACAACATAAAGTATAGCAGACTACGTTTTGATGACCAGGCCCGCCTTTAGACTTTTTACTTGTGTATCTCGCCTATTTTTAAATTTTTTGAAAAAAGGTATTTAAAAATGTTTATTTTAATGCCTTCTATACACGGCTAAAAAAAAGTATTAACTTATGAATCACCCTGTATACTGTAAAAAATTGTAAATTAGAGAAAATTGGGGTTTTAAAATTATAGTTTATTTGATTATAAATAATCACACAGTCATAAAGTTTACTTTTAATAATGGTGACATTTTGCCAACCAACTAAATCCCGCTAATCGATTTTTCAGGCGCTAAAATCTCCGCACTGGCTGATACCTAAAACCGGATTCTCGATTCGCTGGAAATAATTATATTTGCCGCTGAATATGAAACAGGTTTTTACAAAATTGTTTGTGTGGATTCCGAGAAAATCACATTTGAAATAGCATTTAGAGTGATTTTGTTGGTTTGCAAAATGTCATTATTAACTCAGAAGGATGAAAAGAATGAAAGGTTTACACTTCAATTTAGTTGGCAGTGCTCGACATCTAAGCGAATAGTGTGTACAACGAATGTCAAAAGTTAAACAATTTTCACGCCATAAAAAACTGATTTCTCTTAATCTGTCGGGCTGACCTCATACATCATTATTTATTTAAATTGTCTAAGGCTGTTGCATGGCAATTATATGTAGTTAATTTGCTGTTTTTTACTGTTTTTTGTAAAGTGTCCATTGTTGTTGCTTCACACGCTATCAATAATCCCAATATTTTCAAAAAAAGGCTTCAGATGCAAACATTTATACTGTCTATGTCAATGTACAAAAGTTATTGCTAATAATAAGACCGAGACCGAATAGTATGCTTTTACTAGAAAAATAATTCTCTTCAGCGTAAAACCCACAGTTCACAAATAATATTTTAATAAAGGCGAATTAAAAGCGAGTTCGGTTTTACCATCAGATTTGTCAGATTATTCCGCGCCTGTTCGTTTAATTTTCAGAGGACAAAAATAAATCTGAATGTCGTTCGTTTATCATATCGACGAGCAAATAGAGGTACATATTTTTTGTCGGAGAATTTCGATAGATTTTAAAAATGAAATTTCCGAAAGGCGGAATTTAATTTAAAATCTAACCGTTGGCGTTGTTTGAGGGATGACGATAACATTACAAAATTTACTAAAATGGTGCGCAAATACATTTTTACAGTTAGTCTAATCATTTGACTTAGTTTATGTTTGAACTATACCAGGTAGTACTGACTTGATTTTCTTTTGTGATTTATCTCTTATGCGAACACAACACTCTCCAATCCCTTTTTACCTTACTTAATATTTAAAGAAATTAAATAATATAAAGAAAATTAGTACAAAAAGAGTCATGTCTCCTGTGGAATTTAATCGCCGTTCTCTTACACGTACATATCGCGTCTTTTTTGAAGTTTTAGGTCACCTTAAGACTTGTACCTCTTCGGGTTTAGCATGCTTTAATTATGGGCTACGATCTGTCTTATTCTTAGCATAATTTGTATACAATATTGATGTCAAAGAGCAAAAAGTGTTTGTATGTCAAGAAATGTATTAAGGTAAATGGACACTCTAAAAGGTGGTTTAAAGGTGTTTAAACTCAATAATATTGTATATTATTATATCATGATAAAATGTTCTGTAAGTATATTTTATACTTCGTTTTGTGTTTGATGATATTTATCTCTGTAAATTAACATTTATAAATGCTAAATATACAATTATTATATCTTTATAAAAACAAAGTGTAGATAATATTATGAGTCTCCTATTTTTTTAAATGTTACTATCGTAATTTTTCTTCTATTAAAAATTTTCAGTTACATCATTACCTTAAATGTTTTAAAAATTGATTGTGCATTATTTTTAAAGTATAGTAGTAAATATCCATGTCTCTAAATATACATATATATTTTTCTGAATGGCAAAAAGTAAAATATTTTTAATAATTGTAGTGCTTGCTTGACGTGGAGTATTGGTTTTTTGGCAAATTTTTGTTATGGAATTGCGGCGGTGTTATTTTTCGCACAACTTTATAGGATACATTCTCCAACAAGTCATTATCAGTATAATCTCTTCATCAGCAATCGTTTGTCCACTCCTGAACAAAGGCCTCTTTTATTTGTTTCCATGCTGCTTTGTCCTTCACTGTTTGGTACCATCTCCCTCCTCCCAGCTTCCTTATATCGTCCAGCCATCTTCTCTGCGGTCTACCGACGCTCCTCCTTGTTTGTCGTGGTCTCCAATGGACAAGCTTAGACAGCCATCTATCTACACTTAGTCTGGCCACATGTCCCACCCATTCCATGTCTACTACCTTCATTCTTCTTCTTATCTCTTCACTGCGAATTCTATCGCGTAGACTAATGCCAAGCATTGCACGTTCCATTGCTCTCTGCATTGTCCCGAGGTTGTTGGTATACCTTTTGGCCAAAGCCATCGTAATTTCCTCGGTAAAGACGAATTTTTGCCTCCCCCAGAATCCATGAGGCAGATTGAATCTTCTTTAGTGTGAGATTTTGTGCCAACAGCATTACTCACCTGGGGTAGTATCATATTTAAATTCGACATATCAGCATTTTGACTTTGAATGGTTTTTGGCATTTGAAACGCCACGCTTGCCTAGCATGTTAGCGAGTGGGAACCAAATGTTGCATTTCCTCAACTCTTTGTTTAGACAGTTATACCGCTGTGATTCGGTCGTCAGAGCCTCTTTGGTTTTCTAGCAGGGTGCACCGGATAGCCAGATAGCCACCACACGAGCAGGTGAGGTTGACATTTGGTCAGGTTTTTCTTCCCTTTATACCTTTGACCCTTACACCCCAGTATAATCAGTAATATCAGTTAGCAGGTTAGCTCAAAGGAAGTAAAGACCCAACGCCTAACATGGCTTTGATATTCACCGTTGCTATGGTTACGTGACGTCAGTCACTCAAACAGCATGTAACAATTTGCATTATGATGAAGGGCATTTAAAAATAGATCAGTCGTATGTACCATTGTATTAGCATTGGTTCGCCTAACCTTAAGATATTTATTTTGAGGCTTCGCAAAACTTACGGTTATAGATATCGTTTTTACGTGATCTACTGGGTGATTAAAAAGTTTTGTTTTTATTTTTCAGTTAATTTAGTAGTGTACGTACGTACGTATTTGTGTGTTTTAAAAATGAACCCAATTAATGACATAGTTTGTAATTTGTTGGAAACTCCATTTAGTCGTTGAACAAATGAGGATAAGAGAGACGTTGTGTTACACGGGTTTTTAGTTAATGTTTGTTTAAGTACCCGCACTATACTTAGCTCTTCACAATTTTTTAAGACCGCGAGCCGCCACTGTCTAATCGTCATGAGCTATTCAGTTGAGGAAAAATATACAATTAAATGGTAGGTACTACGGCGGAAATAGTTATCAAGTAGGTAGGCTACACATCTACATTTTCTGGTTCGCTTTACCATAGTAATTACATTTTTCAATTAGGCCGACAGAGAGCAAGAACTATTGATTCGATATAGTATTCGTCATGGTCGTTTTTGCTTGTGTTCAAGACATGTTTCCTAAATATCCCCAAATTCGAGGAACCTTACCAGAAACCAACACTCTGTGTTAATATTTCACCCTTTTGTTGCCACTGTATATTAGTTGCAATAAGAAATACTGTTTTTATTTATTATACTTTTTACAGAGATATATATTTTTCTTTTTATTTATATAATTTTCGGATAGAAATTTCGTACATTTTGTAACATGTTACAATAAAAATACACATATTGTGGCTTTATTGACACATGCTTAAAAATCATATGATCCTGTATACATATTGTATCTTTCTGTTTAATTTAAAAAAATGTATCTAAATCAATGTAAATCAGGGAAAATCCTAAAGAAATTAATTAATTGTGTATCTAACCTGCCACTTGCTCTATAAAAATTATTGTGAATTATAATGGTTGTTTTTATATTATTCACCCACACTGCAGATTGATTGAGAACAAATGTGAAAAATACTTTTAGAAAAATCTGTATTTTATATGTAAAAGTTCAAATAGAAGATATTTTGCAAATCGAAAATGTACAGTAGTTAAAGTTTTATTTAGAAAATGTCCTTGTTAATCTACGTGCCATATTTTGCCGTCTCAAGACAGTGACTAAAGTAAGTAAAAAAATGTCCTATTGCAAAAGAAAAACAAGGATCATTTTTTAAATGTTCACTTAAATACGAGTGAGACCTATTTAGTTTTGTATTTTACTGACGTACTGCCCTTTAGGCAATTGCTTGGCTTACGTAACATAAGTATCCCCAAAGCTCACACTAACATACTGTACAGGGACATTATTTTAAGTGTCTCATCCGATTGGCGACTTTGCTATCGACTACAATAAAAAAAAATTATTTAATCCCCAATAGCTTGTAGTGAAGAAGCCAAATTTGATGTAAAAAATATCTATGTTTACAAATTTGACAGATACGACGCCATATTGGATTTTCTTAAATGGCAACCCTACCTTATAGTAAGCCAGCTGCATTCACTTATTTGTTCCAACATTAAAAATGTATAATTGTCAATATTTATTTTCAGCCGTTTCGGAGTTGGTGATTTTGTTATCACCGAATTACCAGAAGCTTTGAGATTAGAAACTCATTTTTTTCTGGGGATACGTAATTATTTATGGCGGAGCCACCCATGCTATTGTCATATATGTCAGATGTCAAAACTGACATATTTTTAAATGGCTACCACATTTATAACTAAGTCAGTGTATTGCATTTCACGGTCCGATTTCAAAAATATATAGTTGTGGATATTTATTTCCAACACTTAAGCCTTGGTTTCCTCGAAAGCGGCACAGTCAAATTGCGACCGCAATATTGCGGCCAATGACATCATAGAAAACTGTACCATGTATACCGGATGCAGTGGTTTTTAAGGAAGCGTTGGTAGCCACCGCAACGCAATATGCCTGTACCGGCATAGTGATTGCGGTAGCCAGTGCGGCGGGAAACAGTTCGTCAACGATTTATTGCGGTGGTGATGTGCATTGATTTCGTTTTCCTTATTATAAAACAGAAGAAAATAGGTATTTATATTTTATCTTATATTAACTTTACGTTATTTTATTAAGTTTATCTTATTTATATGTTAAGTTTACGTTATTTTATTAAGTTTGTGTAATTTTATGGTGTTTTTTTAGCATAATGTGTTCTGGACTAAAACACACGGAATGGAAAAGTGAGCAGGACGAAATATTAATAGATTTTGTGAAAAGTCATGAATGTTTGTATAACATTCAATGTACAGATTACAGAAAAACCCAACTTAAACAGAGTTTATGGAATGAAATAGCCCAGATACTTCAAATAACAGGTACCTAATAAAATACGTACTGTCTAAACGACCGCCGGCGGTCATTTAGTTTGTGCCAATACAATAATACACCTTCTCGCTACCATACAAAATATTTATTTATAACATTTTACATTGCTATGATTAGTTTTCTCGGTAATGCTCTTCCTGCCATGCTACAGCACCGGGTCCATTGAAATATGTTTTAAATGTCTCACGAATTTCAACTGCTATATTTGCCCCACGTACGTTGTTGTGAATTAGTGGAAGTAAATTTTCTGTAGGTAGTGGATATGTCCCTCTACTATTAGTTGATGTCGGAAGTATATTTGCTTCTCGCAAAAGATTATATAAAATACAGGCACATAATATTAGTTTATCCGTGGTTTCCGGATGCGTAGCAATAGGTTGAAAAAATATTCGAAAAAATGCACAAAGAATGCCAAAGGCGTTTTCAGTTGTCCTTCGAGCTCGAGAAAGTCGGTAATTATATATTGCTTTAGTTTTGTCAGTCACTGATTGATTTCTTGGGTATGGTTTCATGAGATGTTCATGAAGAGCAAATGCCTCATCCCCGAGAATAACATGGGGCATCAAGATATTCATACCAGGCAGTGGTTGTGGTTGTGGAATATTAAATTCCTTTTTCAGAATCTTCTGTCCAAATCTGCTTTTTAAATATATGCCTAAAATGTAAATTGTTTTATCAGAAATTAAAAATTACGTTCATTATAATGTATTTACCTGCATCTCCTTCTCTTCCGTACGATCCTATGTCTACTGCAACAAATTTATTATCTGCATCTACAATTGCCAACATAACCACTGAATAAAACTCCTTGTAATTAAAAAAAGTGGAACCACTATTTTTCGGAGCCTTTATCCGAACGTGTTTACCATCAATTGCTCCAACACAGTTCGGAAAATCCCAAAGAGATCTATATTTCCTAGATATTGTTTTGAACATTTCCTCTGTTGGTTGTGGCATTACTAAAGTAAGCATTCTTGTAACAATGGATTCTGCAACCTGCCTTATTACTATACTAATCCATGAATGGCATATTCTAAACTGAAACGCCAATGATCGAAAGGATTCTCCTGTAGCCAAAAACCTAAAAAATTAACATCTAGTAATTCAAGACACTTACCTCAGTTACCTTGTTTTTGTTTGTATTTTTATAGATAATGACTGCAGCAAGAGATGGGGATATGTAAGAGATTACTACATAAAAAGACGAGGCAAACCTAGCACTGGTTCATCCGGGGAAGCAGCGAAGAAAAGATCGGACCAGCTGTCGTTCTTGGATAGTATCGCTTCGGGCAAAAGAAGGTAAATATATGTTTCCTTATTTTACTGATAATAAAATATGTTTTATTTTATTCTTAGCACTCTCAGCAACATAGGGCAGTCTGAATCTCAAAAGTGTGTGGACAGCAGCACGACTTATTGTAGCAAAGAGGGCAACAACATGGAGTCTAAATTACTTATCACCGCAGAGGAATCTAGCAACGATATTTCAGATATCCAAGAAGCCGAAGCTGAAATTGTAAAAAGTCCACGACTTACCAAACGTAAATGTGCAACTAAATCCACACCTGCTGATGAACGCTTGAAGATATTAAGACAAATAGCTGATAAGCAAGATCTACAAAAGATGGAAAAGCAAGATGAAAATGATTTATTCTTTGCAGCAATGGCAAAAATAAGTAAAAAGTTGCCAAAAGTCGTTCAGGCTAGGCTCCGAATGCAAATTGGAAATTTAGTAGGAAATGCAGAGATTGAACATCTATCAGTATTGACAAGTCCTGACTATGGGCATGAACCATCATCAGCAGGTAGCTCTACATCAAACAGTACATATGTTACCGATGATTTTATATCTCCAATGGGACCATCCGCTACTTTAGTAATGACGGAGCCTAGCCAAAGCTATTTTATAAATATGTAAATCGTTTGAAATAAAAGTATATAATATAAGACATATTCTGTGTTATGTTTGGTGTAATTATAGTAGTTAATGGAAATACATACCTTAGAAGCAGGCATAATTTTTGCTCAGGAGTCAATGGATTTTGAACACGATTTGTTGGTATTGAATAAAGATCGTCTTTTATATATCCTAAGACGTAATCAAACAAGACCGGCGTCAAACGAAAATATTCCCTGAACTTATTTTCGTTAGTATATAGATGGCGGCAAATCAAAATTTGGTATGCACCCTCTGCGGTTCTTTTTTTAAAAAGGTCAGATTCACTTCTTCTAGGATTCAATTCTTCCTCTGATTCCTCGCCATCTAGTACTACTAAAAGAGCAACATCGAGATCGTCCATGTCAGTCGTCTTCGACGCAAAGCGGTACTGGCGACGCTTTCTGAGTTTACACATTTCATTGCCGCAATAAATATCCCTAATTTTTCCACCGCAATCTGACGTCATTGGTCGCATTATTGCGGTCGCAATTTACCGGTACCGCTTTCGAGGAAACCAGAGCTTTACGGAAATACGACCGCATCAAAAACTGCATCGTTCGATTATGTGTTTTAAGTATCTCACCCCATTAAAAAATAGAAGCTTTGGGATTATTTTTTTAGGGTTGGAAATAAATATCGACAACTATATATTTTTGAAATCGGACCGCGAAATGCAATACACTGACGTAGTTATAAATGTGGGTCGCCATTTAAAAATATTCAAAATGGCGTCGTTAGTCATTTTTTGACATCTGACATATATGACATAGCATGGGTGGCTCCGCCATAAAGAATTACGTATCTCCAGAAAAAATTGAGTTTCTAATCTCAAAGCTTCTGTTAATTCGGTGATAACAAAATCACCAACTTCGAAGCCTCGTATCTCCGGAACGGCTGAAAATAAATATTGACATTTATACATTTTTAATGTTGGAACAAATAAGCGAATGCAGCTGGCTTAGTATAAGGTAGGGTTGCCATTTAAGAAAATCCAATATGGCGTCGTATCTGTCAAATTTGTAAACATAGATTTTTTACAACAAATTTGGCTTCTTCACTAAAAGCTATTGAGGAATACATAATTGTTTTTTTATTGTGGTCAATAGCAAAGTCGCCAATCGGGTGAGACACTTAAAATAATGCCCCTGTACAAACTACGTACACCTGGCTCAACAAATAACAATTGCACTCCACTCAGCCTATTTCATATTAAAAAAACATATTTATGACATAATATACAGATTCTCTTTAATTTTAAGTTGACAATTGAAATATTCTATGCGTATAGTGTATCTACATTCGGTGTTGTACAGCTGCTAAGTAAAAACATCCCCTTACTGATATTTTCGGTTAAATTTTAAGCAGTACCTCACCACGTGCAGAAAAATGTTGTGATACCTCCGAGATGTTTTTTTTTTATTATAGGAATATTTAATTTTAGAAAAATCTGCTTACACTTCAGATTTAACACTATATACTAACAAACATTATAATTAATATTACTTACTGAGTAGACATTTTTCGGCATTCGACCGTGGCGGTCCGAGTTCGATCCTCGGAGTGGGCATACGCACAATAAAAAAAATTATAAATATAGCAGGTTTAAGAATGCATGGAGGAGTGTAAAATATATCATCTTCCAACGCACCCCATTCACGCCGGTAACCAGGCCGGATGAGATCGGACATCTCGTCGGGTGCGGAAGAAGGTACACGCTCCCCAATCGGTAGGTCATGCAATGGCAATAAACCAACGGTTGATAGCCCTTGGGGGGTGTCGCATGACTGAGGATCGTGGTTCGGAACCCATAAGCTGTAGGCCCAAGAGCAGTAGTTTTACAGAAATTAATATTTACCAAAGTAAATAACCCAGTTACAAAGTACCTTCAAAAATTACAACTACATCTGAGACTTGTAATTTAATGAAAGCAGTATGATGTGGGTCTTAATGCCTCAAGAAGTCGTAATCCTCTTCACACAAACTTCATGAATTAAGGATTCGGGGGGGGGGGGGGGGGGTCATTAATTCTTCACTGTCATTCATTTCTCTAGGGCTTCTAAAATGCGTGGCTTATTAAGAATATTCAAATTTAAACAATGTCTCAGATTCACATAAAACCTTTCAACCGCTTTAATCACCATGGCAAAACACTGTTCTTGGTTACAAAAGGATAGAAAATCGTATATGGCCATAATGGCATAATCACCATTATTAAAGTCGAAATAGAACTTCTCGAATGTCAACATAACACATCAATCGTCTGCTGCAATTTTAAAATAATATGCCTTATGATGATTGGGCAATAAGAGATCGCGAGCAGGTTACAATATTTATATCACTCAGAATACAGAAACAAAGGTTCTTAAATACATCCCTACTTTTGTTTTTGTTATGTAGCTATATTAAGCTGTTCGTTATCTGTATAAAACAAACCAAATGTGTAATAAATATTTACAATATAATTATAAAGTATCTTCGTTTTTTATTTATTTAATTAGTATTCGGTCCACGTTCTTCTGATGGTTCGATATTATGTATTTGGCATATGGAAAAAAACAATGGCTCATTATTTAAGGCATTGATCTCTCTTTGTGTTTGTGTTTAAATTTTGAATATTTTTTAACGTGAACACCTTTCTGAAATAGACTATATAGACTGGCGTTTGGTAGTTAGATCTAAAGAAAATAATTAAATCTTAAAGAAAACACGTTATATAATTATCGAAAGAAATTTATTGTAAAAAGCCTTACATAACTTTATTTACAACAAACTACAATCCACCCTTTATATGTGACTAAGCACGGAACTCACTGCAAAAATTTCATAATATATTTAATAAAGCTTGAAAAAAAAATAGTTTCACCGTTTTTTATTGAAATTTAAGGACAGATGTACAGAATAACTTCTACAAATTTAGAAGCCGTGTTTGATTTTGCGTTTTTTAACAATATTAAGTGATTACAACCATCAAATAGTTATTCTGAAAATCCGACCTTTATGGGAATCGACGCAATTTTTCCATAAATGTATCAGATTTATCCCTTTTATGCTGTTATGAATATTTTTGATAACTGGTTACAAAATAATTATATGTAGGACACAAAATATATTTTTTAATTCGGATAATTGAATGAAACAAAACGAAAAATGACAAAGTTATTCCAATTTTTTCATCAATTCAATATTTTCGCTGTAATAGGAATTGCTTACAGGTTATGGCTTTCTAATGAGTCCCAATAAGGACGAAAAAGCCTGGCATTATCTATCTGTGCCCCAGACCTTTGACGTCCCTGTGTACTTTAATGCAAAAGATAGACGCACTACTCTGTCCGCTTGCCGCTAAGTTTATTTCTATATTTTATTTTATGCTTATAGTTTTCACGTGATGGGAAATATTTTGTGTACACATACATAGATATTTATCCCATTTTTTAAAATGTCATAAGGCCGAAAAAATCTGATATACATATTCATGTAAAAACATAACCGATGCCCCCCATACAATTTCTCCCCCTTTTGCTTCAGGAAACGACCACCCACCATGGTAATAAGAAATCAATATATGTACACATTATGAAGCAAATTTTAGTAACCCATTGTAAATCTTTTTTGTGCTTTTGTTAATAACCTTATTTGAATGCTATAGGAACACCGTATCAGTATCAAGGCATTACAAAAACCTGTTTCTACAACATGTGTATACTCTAAAAATGTGTGACAAAGTTGTAATTAAAAGTGTTGTCCACAATATATGAAAAAGTTTGTTTAAAAGTTGGAAACAATGACGTTTCTTGAACAACAGTAGAGTTTCGGACTAGCATGTTTTTATTTGTTTTGAATCACTACGTTTCAACTGATAAGCATCTCCAGTCGTCTTCAGGTGAATACTAAATAAGTATTTACTTAGGTACTTATTTAGTATTTACCTGAAGATAACTTAATACGCTAATCAGTTGAAACGTAGTGATTCAAAACAAATAAAGACAATGCAAGTTCAAAACTCTACTGCCGTTCAATATGAAAAAGTTATTAAAATTAAATTTTAAAAATGGGTTATTTCAATTTACTCCACAGTGTAGGTACATCATACTACAATTAAATAAATTAACGTGGAAATTACAGGCAGGTTTACCCCATCTTAAAAATAAGTCTAAAAGTTACTTATAATAAAATTTAAACATCTTGCAACGCAGTATTTTTACAATTAAGACAGTAAAAAACACGATAATTCTACAATTAATTAATAACTACAAAACTTCTGCTAATAGTCCAACAAAATATATACACCAGGTTTGTTTTAAATTTAAGTGGTAGAGTTTGGTGTGTATGTCTGTCGTGACGCTTCTCTTTGCAAAATGTCAGTAGCAGCTTTGAGTAAATTATTCGTGTTAGTTACTAAGCCTAGAGAACATTCCAAATCACCTCAAATAAAAAAAAACTCTGCAAGGAGTTTTTATCAAATTTAAAAATTCTAGTATAATTTCATGGTAACGTGAGTGACCAGACACTTCAAACCCAGAAATGTATTACCCTCCAGTGTTGTGCCAAAACATTAATTGGTAAGTAATACTAATTGTGTAAGAAAATACCCTATAGGAAAAGCTTTAACTTCCAACATTCATTATTATTAGTTGCCTAATGTCTTGGCTTTCCATTTAAGTCATGTTTTCTGTTGTTTATAAAAGATCACTCGGTAATTTGCCGACAGAAATATTGTGAATTGTAAAAAAGTAAACCTAGACTTCCAACCTAAAGAGGCTACAGCGAGGCTCAAGGTCGCGACGTTATTGCCAAGAAGCGAAGCGACTTTAAACGAGAATTCGCATTCAATAAAAAATGTCTATTACTGCCAAAGTTTGGCGTAACCCATTAAGGTAGAACTTCCTCCACGGTCTCTGGCGACTACGACTCAGTAGGAAGACCGATTCCCCCAAAACATGTAGAATGGTTTTTTCAAGGTTGGTAGCAGCAGTTGGGTAGCTTCTCAGAAAATAAACATGTTCAAAAACCATTGCACATGTATTATAGAATCAGTCTTCGCTACTGGGTCATACTAGCGATCGTGAAGGGAAACATACCTTAAACATGTTTATTTCCTAGGAGCTACACAACCGCTGCTATCGAATTTCTAAAACCATTGTACACTTCTTGACGAATCGGTAGTCGCTACTAGGTCGTAGTCGGCAACGACTAGCGACCCTGGAGGAAAATGTACCTGATATGGACGTCGACCAAAATAATGAGGTAAAATATTAACATTGGATCATTTATCTTGGTTTAGTTTATTTTCTAACTGAAATAAATAAGAAAAATGTGCATAGAAATGCGGAATCCATGACGTAACTATCTCCTTGGGTGCTTAAAAATTCCCGAAATGAATAAAACCAAAGCTAGAAGATCTAAATTAGTACTTTGAAATATTTATTTATCTACAAGTTGATGTGAGAATGTGAGACATTTTACTCTGGTTGCTCCCAAAATATCAATACAGTATTAAAACCATTACAGGAAAAATACCTTAAGAAACAAGTAATGTTTCTAATTTTTATTTGTAAAGATATTTACTACTTTATTTTACTTTTTAAATCGAAAACGTCCGCCGGACGAAAAAAGTCAAGAGGTCAATTTTATGAGAAGATAGAGGCTAATTATAAAAATAATATTTATTTTCTTAAAAATCAATGCCGTATCATTTTTTTAATTAAAAGCATTCCAGTAACGACGCCACTGATGAAAATTTAAAAACCTTTATCCTGAAAAAAATTATATTATGCGTACTTTGCACGTATCAAAATTGAAAAAAAAATATATAAAGCGGTTTTAGAGATATTGGGAATTTTTTTCAAAACGGTATTTCAAATTGGTAGCAACTTCTATTTTTGATAAATACCTAATAAAACTGATATAAAGATCCAAAAAAAGAAAGAAAATAAATTTACTTTTTTGACCTTGTGCCAGTTTTAACAAAAAAAAATATATAGGATATATAAGATCAAAAAATGTAGAGAAAAATAATAATAATACTCTACATAAAAGGCCCTGAAAAATAATCACTGAAAATGTAGTCTATTAAAAGTAATGTAAATTGCAATTTTCAATGTAAATATATAGAGGGTGACCCAGTTTTGTTCCTATGTTTATGTAAGTTATACTATTGCTAGCTTGTTTATTATTAAAGCTGTAACATTAAATTAGTAATCTATTAGCATTTTTTCTACCATTATGATAAAAAGAGAAAATTTTCAGAGAAAAGAATGCTACTAGTTCTCTTATTTAACTGACATTGTAGCTTTATTACTAAAAAAAGTACCAATAGTGCCAACTTAATCCTACCAACGGTGATACTTTGTAAAATACATTTAGGTTGTTTGGAAATATACATTTATAAAGTTAATTGGCACAAAAAAAAAGTATACTGGGTGGCACCAGAAAGTACCACCTTCAAATTTTTGCTCTTGTTATAGAAATAAAGATTTAAAAATTTAATAACTGTGTAAATTACTATTGTGCGGTCAATTCAAATCTTCAAAACTACTTCCGGTTTAAGTGAGGTAAATTTTTATTTGATGATTAAATTCTATAGAAAATTCTCTTTTTAAAGACACTTTGTGATTTGGATTAACTGAAAAATGAAAATTTACACACTTGTTAACCCTAAAATATTTAAATCATTACTTTAACAGCGCGTCCAGAAACCATCTTAACAAATGGGAAACTTGTTTATTTTTGATTTTACGAAAAAAAATATTATTCTCTAAAAAGTTTTGCTTTCCAAGAAAATATTATTAAATTATTAAAACTTGAAGTGTCATGTAAAGAGTGGTCAGAAAATAAAAATTAACCTAAGAGAGAAGTACCTTTAATATAGATTTAAAGCAAAATGAAATTTAAACACTATGTTCAACTTTAGACTCATGGTCTTGTTTAAAAAAAAATGTCAAATGGCCTGGTTTCTCGTATGTTAGATTCTGGACGCCCTGCGCTTTAGAATTACGGGAAAAAAATAGTATCACCCAGTATACAGGAAGGTCAAAGAAGGTAAAAAAAAAGAACAGGAGACTTCCTCCTTACATAGGCTTTGAAAAATAAACACTGTTATGTTAAGGCCAATAAAAAAATTCCTAATTGTAAGTTTTATAGCTGATTTTTAAAAAAGTTAAGTTAGCTATTCCTATAAAAACAGGAGGTATAACTTTGTAAAATAAATTTAACTTCTCAAGAAATATGGGTATAAAGTTTATAAACACAAAAAATAAAAAAAAAATAATTTTATATTTATCTCAGCAGTATTTCTACTTGGCGGCTAAAAATGACAACAAATTTCGATGTGTTCACACAATTACAATATTTTTAGCAAGTAAATAGAAGGCCAAAGAAGACTAAAAACAGAAGCTCCCGATCATTAGAAAAGAACCCAAAAGAAATATCAACAGGTTGTTTGAATCTTTCAAAACAAATCTTCTGGGTAATTAATAGTACACATTTTAAAAAACAGAAGCCCCTAAGACTTATGGCTCTCATATCCTGAAAAGCAGAAAAAATATGTATATCATGTGCTTTTACAGCTAATATTTAATTAATTACACCCTTCTCTATCAGGTGTGTCATTTTGATGACAATAGAATTGATAGCTTCTGTTATTCCTAAGTATATATTTGTGACCACAGAGTTCATCTGTAAAAGTCACAAGATAAAAATTTAATTTTTGGTTAATAACTGTTGTTAAATTAATAATAACCCAAATGAGATTACCAGATTAATTGGACCTGATAAACGTTAGTGATTTGGAATGCCTTATTCACAGTACAGATGCAGAGAAAATAGACTGGCAGTGAATCTTTAATTTTAACTAATTTTTAATAAAACTTAACTATTACCTAAAGCATTTAAAATGGTTATCACAATTTTAACTTTAGAATATGCAGCCAGTAAAAATATTAATACTAAAACAATGTTACTTGTTATAACCATATTAAGATGAAAGATGTAAAACTGCAACAAAGTAAAATATTATCATTATCTTAAAAATATTGAAGATACCTTCTTTCAGATAAGGGAATACTTCATATCTATATCTTGAACTATGTACTTAATTTATTGTAAATGTATTTAATATACCCAAATCTGTTAAGAGAAAAGGAACTATGTAACTAATTACAAACTAACACTACCTGTTCAAGTGGCATTGGATCATACTTTACTGTGTTAATGCTTTTTCATATAATTAAAGATTTTGGATGTACATAATAGGCATACCTGTACCTACCACTAACTTCTTTAATTTTTAGCTAATACTAAATTTTTAGACTTTAAATCCTCCTACCTCCTCAGGAGTTGTTAACTCCGGACTATATGTTTAAAACCTAAATAGCATTATCACAGCAAAGTTTTCTTTATTTCAAATTATCCTTGGTAGAAATGAAAAAATATGGTAATTACCTATGTATATGCAACAGTCTATTTTTAATTATCCTTAAACCAAAAAGTTAGGCAGCATTCAGATATATATATATCAACTGTATGTTCATTGTGTTGCATAAAATAGTACTATGTGCCATGTATTTGCGTTGTGCAGCACGACAAATCAACATTCATTACAAGAGTCTTTTTTAATACAAAGCTTACAATCAATTATATAAATATATTTAATGTGAGTAATATATTGTGGTTTAAATCCTTAAAAAGGTTTAACTAAAATTTGATGGCTAGTTTCTCTTCTCTTAAACACCTATTTATAGTTGTTTAAGTTTACAATGTTAAATTTTTTTTTTAAATATACAAAAAAAAACCTTTAGGATCTGTACTTACTTACCAGAAATAAAATAAATATTACATTTGCCAGTCTATGATATCAAGCATCTAAGTAAGTCTAAAGTAAAATATGTACGATGCTTGTTCAACAAGCAAAATTTTAATTGTCCATAGCGTATCTACGTGTCCACTCTTTAGCATTCCTAATAGCTTCAGATTCATTTACTTTCCATAATTCTGCGACATCGTTGGCTAGAGGATCATCAGGATTTGGTGCACTCAGTAAAGCTTGGATAGATAAAAGTACAGTACGTATTTGAAGGGCTGGAGACCATTTATCTTTGAGAATATCCAGACAAATTCTACCTAATCTGTCTATATTAGGATGATAAATTTTTGTAATAAATCTTACTTTTGGTGCCGACATCGGGTAGTCTTCAGGCAGGAAAAGCTCTAGTTTAAACAGACCACCTTCAAAGGGCGAATCTTCTGGGCCGGTGACGATTACATGGAAATAACGAGCATTGCTATCGTCTGGAACAGCACTGATTCCAGGTACCGGCTCTTGCATTAACCTTTGGGTTTCCTTGATTATTCTTCTAGGTAAGGCTGCCATTTTTTGCTTATCAATTGAATACCTAGTTCTTTGTTGTTTCAGTCACTTTATGTATCTGCCAATCTGACTTGAGGTATTAACTTGATCGGAATGTGAATTCGTTCCGTTTCATATTATACGTCCAAATTATTCTCAATATTATCGGCGGCAAGTGAAAATTTTTAGCATTTCACTCGTTTTTGCTGCTGCTTGCCAATCTGAAATCTGACAACACGGAATCTGACACTTTGAAAACGATGTTACCAACGCCAAATATATTTTTTGGAAATAAAATCCCTAAAGTATACTCGCACTGCGACTCCCACAAAGTAGGACATTTGACTTTTACCTATATGTCAACACAAAGTAGGCAGGCTCTCGTTTTTCGTCTAGTAACGAGATTTTATCTTCAAAATATATTTGTTTAGATATAATTATTATGCCTATTATATTTTTTGCAGCATAGGCGACTTTCAAAAACATTACTTGCACCTTAAATAATCTGCTGTAAATTAAAACATAAGAGAAATTATATTAGGTATTTATAATTTAAACGCTTTTTAATTTTTCTTGTTACAATAAAGACATTTATTATCTATAATCTATAATACAATATTTACAATATATGTAAAATATAATAATATTTTTCAGTTCTCCCACTTCAGGATGTCTTTAAGGTATTCTTTTCTATTGTCCAGGATAACTAAAGTTTTCTTAACTCCACCCTTAAAGAGCTAAAATTTGGTATGAGTTTACAATACAAACTTAGAGAAAACTCTTTACGAGTTTTTAATTCTGAGATAATAATAGAATATAAAGGCTAGAAATGCTTTTGTGCGAAGAACTAAGTATTTTCGCTAGTATATATACCACAGTACCCATATACTTATATACAGTGTGTTATGGAATTGACGCATTATACTTATTTAAACCCGTAAATCCTGATATTACAACATTCGAGGAAAACGAAACGTTAATGCTGGACGAGTCCTTCGTGCCTTCGTGATCGACACACCTTTACCGCACATTCTTAATTTGGCCTTGGTTCCTCCATTTTGGATATTAATGTTATCGAGGATTGCCAAATCTACTGATTTTTCAGTAAATCTACTAATTTGAATTTAACCTATTAAAAAATCTATTGTTATGTTAACGTTTTTTTTAGAAGCCAATTTTGATGAATTGGATAAAAATCACTTTTGACGATAGAAAAAGTTTTGGCGGGGATATAACACGTTTTACATCAAATTTAGCGTCTACTAATTTCTTTGTACAGAAACTACTGATAAAAATATAAATATATTAGAACTGGCAACACTGATATTAGTCGTGTACTTGTCCACACACATTGGTCGATGGTCGATGTGGTTTGCGTGTGATTTGTGATATTTTTGTTATTTAATAAGGCAATTTCTTAATTACGAAAATGTTTGAAGCAGAAAGTAAAAAACTGGCTGATTTGCGAGTGATAGATTTAAGAGCCGAGTTAGAAAAGAGAGGGTTGGATCGAAATGGCGTAAAACAAGTTCTGATGCAAAGATTGAAAGAGGTAAGGTTATTTTAGGCTAAGGTGGATAAGCAGGGCCGCCTGTACACGTTGTTAATTGCTTAATGACGAAATACTTGTAGCCATTATTATTAAACTGGCTCAATAGCAGATATTATATTGTCCCCGACAACTATAATTCCTATTTTTACCAAAAAATACCTAATATATAATATGATATTTCTTTTTATGGCTGCTATGCCTCATAAATATTTGGTATTTAGTTTATACGAATAGACTGTCTTTAAATAATATATAAGTTAAAGCGTAATGTTCTGGGGCTCTCCTTGTGATGCCAAGGACATATTTCTGGTGCAGAAGCTCATTATAAGGTGTATACTAGGGAATCACGTCAACCCTACATTCAATATTTGGGTATCCTGAGTGCTCCATCCCTGTATTTTCTGAATTTGGTAATATTTTTAAAGAAACATAATTTATTCAAACAAAACTTCCATTATTACTCCAATTCAATGACAACTGTAATGAAAGGAAGAGGTGACCTTCATATACCAACCCATAACTCGACTTACTTTGAAAGGGTCCATATTATATGGCAGTCAAGGCCTATAATATGCTCCCCATACACATTAGAAGTAAGGAAACATTAACGTCCTTCAAAAGAGCCACTTTGGGCTTTCTTCACAACAAATGTTTCTACAATTTTAATTTCAGGTTTTAAGTGGGTGTATTGTTATCAGTAGAATATGTTTGTGTGGTTATTAATGACTCTTCTTTTTCCTGGCGGGTAGGATTGTTTTTATATTTTTAAACATAAATTTTTATATTTTTTATTATTAAATATATGATAAAATAAAACCACGTAAATGCGTGTTTCCATCAGAAACCTAACCTCTATGCTCTATGAACAGTGACTGAAGAAATATCTCAAAAACTAAATGTGACCGTCGAAAATCGTTTTCAGATTCATAATCTATGCCCCAAAATTTATTATTCCTGAAAAAAATTATCAATTTTGGAGTGTTGTGTGTATCATCTGAAAAATTATGACTATAGTGATTTGATATTCCATCATAAATCAAATCTTTTCCTTCCTCATAGTGACAAGGTTAGGTGAATTTTGTTAGATTAGGTTACATTTTCTTAAAATGTTTAAAAACATAAAGATGGCACTATGGCCTATAATAATAATATCTTTTATTTGCTAGAAATATCAAAATTAAAAAAAAAACCTTATAAAACAATGGGTAATGAAAGTGGTACCTAGTGTAAAATATCAGCTAAAAAAGCGTGTTTAAATAGCCATATCATTCAATTGGATTCTTCTTATGTTATAAAATAAACTGAAAAAAAAACCATTACCTATTAAATATTTATTTATTTATTTATTGAAATATCAACCAATAGTTGTTCTGTTACATATTGCAATATTATTTAAATAATCTAAGTGGCAATAAAGTTGAAATATTTATAGGGGACATTATTTATTATTGATTGATTCTATATGGAAAACTTAAATCATACAGTATAACTAGGACATCATAATCAGAAAGTAGTTCTGACAAATTTATAGGCTGCAACTTGTACTATATATTTTAAACTAACATTACAATGGTTTGTATTAATTTGAAAAAAGAAAAAAAAATTTTTTTAAATCAAAAAAATCATTGTTTTTTTAAAGAGATCAATAGTTTTTTATTTTTTTTTTTAAATTAAATTTTTTCCAACCTTTCCTTTCAAATAGTGTGAAATGTATAAATAAATATTTTTATTATTAAATTTACTTTGTGTTGGTAAATTAGGAATAAAACAGAAATATTTGTTTTTTTTTTTCAAGGCACTGGAAGAAGAGGGCCTTGATCCTGAGACATACGTTTTTGATGCCAGTGATGATAAAACTAGGAGATCCTCCATAGCTCGTAAGTTTCAATTTTATATGTAAAATACCTAAGTGCCTAATACCTAATAAACAGATGATTTATACGAATTACAGGACATTAAATATTGCTTTAAAAATAATTAATAATGATAATTAATGACAATTAATGATAATCATATCCATAAATCATAAATAAATATAATAAGGGAAAGCAACATATGAAATTAAATATTTTTTAATGTTGGTGTTTTATCCTTAAAGGCGATAATACTTGGTGTAATATACAGGGTGTTCAAATTTACAGAAAAGATAATTTTGTTCCCAATATCTTCTTAAAAAGGCTTTTTTTTTTTCAATTTTGGTACATGCAATTTAGGGATAAAAATAAAAAAAATTTAGGATAAAGTTTTTTATATTCCCCTCAGTGGCGTCCCTGTTAACATGCCCTGCAATATTTTTAATCAAAATAATGATATGCTACTGTTTTGTCTTTAAACAAATATTATTTGTATAATTGCCCTTAACGGTTATAAATGTCCGCCTCCTGCAAGTATGCACCCTTCAGCCCTCCTCATCGACTCGCTTATCTTTGAAATATTCCTGGAGTATTCCTTATAGCTTTACAGGATTTGAAGCTGAGCTAGGACAATAAAAGCATTTTTGATCAAATTCAAGGAACAAATTAAAAAGATAGAAATACGCGCCGCAGGCGAACAATTTGAGGGTTAAACTCAAAACCCTTATCCTTAGTCTTTTTTCTAACATGTATAAATTTTCTTTTAAGAAAATGAAGATTCTGAGGACAAACCTGAAGAGAGCACTGAAGATAAGCCAAAGAAATCAAATGAAAAATTAGAAGAAAAAGTGGCTGAGAACGACGAGATAAAAGAGAACGGCGAGAAAAAAGATGCAAAGCCAGATAAAGAAAGCAAAATCAAGGAAAAAGTTGCAGATAAAAAACCAATTGTTGAAAAGGCAGTTACAAAAGATGAAGCTGAAACAAAAAAGGAATCTAAAAATACTAAAGTTGGAGCCAAAAAGGAAGAACCTAAAGAAAAAGTAAAAACCTATAACAAACTTTTTATTAAATATACTAAGTGTTTTTTTTTAAATTTTATTTTAGACTGATGAAAAATCTGAAGCTAAGGTTGAAACTAACACTGGCAATGACAAGAAAGAACTAAAATTAAAAATACTGCAGGATGTTCAAGTTAAGAAACCAACACCCATTGAAGAGGACGATGATCCCATTCGGCTGACGTTAGATGATGATGAAACATTGCATGATGTTGAGGTAAGTACATCTTACGCCATGCCATGTAATTAATTATTTTTTTACTAAATTACAACTTTTTCCGCAGAATGAAACTATTGACAAGAGCAGAGAAGAAGAAAGCCCCAGTGGTAAGTACCTAAAACGAATTGATTATTTTTATAAATATATATTTTAAAAATTAACTAAAAAAGATAAATTCGTCCAATGATTGATATAAAGAAACAGAGAAACTAATTGCATATTAATAAAATGTATCCACCTCCCAGCAAGAAGCTAATGGATGGAATAGCTGACTTATGCGAGGCGAGGATAATTTTTCTGAAGCAGTTGAAGAAATTGGTGTTATTGGAATTACTGTGCTTTTTATTTTGACTTTCCATGAAGATCAGAAGAAATCCAGTAAAAAACATCAACCAAATGGCGAAATATTGACAGTTGAAGAAATGAAAGAGTAATGGCGGCTTATTTTAATTTATTGATGATTTTTTTTCGTCTGTAGTGCCTATTTTATCGATTTAAATAGATAACAACAGTGAAACATGAAAAAGCTGATGATTTGCCTGGAAAATAGAAGAATACAACTTGTTAGAAGTTTTGGAGGTGGATACATTTTTAAAAAAAAGAGCAAAATGGTAGTTTTATTCTAGCAGTAGTAGTTTCATGCAATTAAAATGATATAAATAAATGAAAATTACAAAAAATAAGGTGTTTTCAGACGATATCTTTCGGACGTCCAATACGACCTGATTAGAGAGGAAAATAGTACACATGAAATAAAAATATTACCATGTAAATATAGAAGGTGGAGATGCTATTTCTTTGAATTTGTTTCTTTTATATATAGCTTTTTCACTAATAAAAATATATAAAAGGCATAAAAATAATGTAAGGTGAAGTGGGGATTAAAAATATAAAATGTCGCCTTTGAAACTATATAACTTTTTTAAAAATCGAGTTACAGAGATGCGCTTTAGACAGAAAGTAATTAGTGATATTTACAATTACAACAAAATATGTTTAATTATTTACGCAAGAATTTCATTTAAAGAAAAAATTGTTATGAAAATGTACCCACTTGCGTAAGTGGGTTTTCCACTTATAAATCGCGTTTGAGTAATGTTATATTCAACTGGAGCAAGTGGGTTAATCTATTGCGACTTCACCAACAACAGACTTTTTTCAGATTAAAAAAATTCCTAAAAATAAAGAAGTTTATATGTTAGAGATTTCTTCTTTTATAACTTTTTTTAAAACTACGTACTACGGTTTTTAAGTTTTTATTTACTTTATAGTTTTTGCAGATTACGCACAATCTCACTTTTCACCTTCTTAAAACTTTTCACTTTGAATTTTATTAATATAAAAAATTTAAATGGGACAAATGGGAACTAATCCCCACTTACCCCACTAACAAAAAAAACGGGGCAAGTGGGAACTATGGACCTAAAACTGAAAACCTGAAAAATTGAAGTGTTAAAAAATACAAGAGATAACGTTAGTGATTACAACTTTAAGGATGTAAAAACTTTGAACCTAAGTTTTAAATTAGTACAGATAAAAATGTTTAAACATTTTTGCCGTAACTTGTAACTATAGACGAAGTTTAGATACATTTGACATAAGCTGTGTTATTTTTAAAAAAATATTAAAATTTTTTTAACAATATGTTGGGGTCTATAAAAGTCCAAAAAACTATTTTATTGTAGTTTTAGTTTTTAAAAGTAATTTTTTTATAATTATTACAAAAACAAACCACTTACCCCAGATCCCCACTTACCCCACTTCACCTTAGAGTATTTTGGCATAATGTTGGATTATAAACAACATATACAAAGAAAACTTAAGAGGCAAGCGGATAGAGTAGTGCTTCTATCTTTTGCATTAAAGTACACAGGGACGCCAAAGGTATTGGGTTCCCTGGGGCACAGGTAGACAATGACAGGCTGTTTCGTCCTTGTTGGGACTCATCAGAAAGCCTTAACCTGTAAGCCTTGGTTTGTTTAAAGTTAGTTATACGTTTTTACGTCCGACGACTATCTTTTGCATTGAGTTGATTCCAATAGATGGCGATACTAGGTTTTCATTATATATTTATTCTTAAAAATATCTTGAAAACATATTTTCGCTGTATTGGGAATTGCTTACAGGTTATGGCTTTCTGATACCAAGGACGAAACAGCCTGTCATTGTCTACCTGTGCCCCCAGGGAACCCATTACCTTTGGCGTCCCTGTGTACTTTAATGCAAAAGATAAACGCACTACTCTGTCCGCTTGCCGCTAAGTTTTCTTTCTATATGTTTTAACGGACACTAAATTCTACTATTTTATTTAATTATAAAAAACTTTATTTTAAAACATCTAACATTTTAATTACTGCAAATAAAGGCACTTTTCTCTGAAAACATTTCTATGTTTTCCTATTTTATTACCACCCTGTACAGGTACCTACATCTGATCTCAGATTTTTTTATGGTAAACTCTTTTTTGGCAAGCATTTTTATTTATGAAAAATGACTTCGTAAAATCAAATTTTTCGTCTTGTCAGCTCCACCTTTGGTACACTGTATAAGAGCCATGTGTACAAAAAATTCGTCAGTAACAACTCTATACTAGAATTCTTTTTCCAATTCAGTAGGATAAAACAATTTTGCACTACACAGGGAAGCGAGACGTGGCTTCGCGTTTTATTACTGATTGACCAATAGCAATAAAATTTGAGATGTGCCCATCGCTTGTTTATCTTTCTGAATGGTGGAATTGAATTTAGTATACACATATTATACGGGGTGTTCGTACAGAAAGTGGCAGAAACCCTAAGAGATTAATCTTTGGTTGATTTTAAGACAAAAAGGTTATCCACGCATTGGATTATCCTCCGAAGATTTTGAATCTTCTTCGGGTCAGTATTTCGCAGTTGTATATAATATGTAAGGCGGTTTCGTCCTCTTCGCCGCAAAGTTGCATTCAATGGGACCATTGTAAATTCTTATTCGACGTAGGTGTATTCTTAAGTGGCAGTGGCCTGTTAGTCAGTCAACCACTGGTTTTATAACTGGGTGCGCGTTAGAAGCAACATTCCAGTTAATAGCTTTTTGGAGTATTAGGTTATATCTAATTCGGCATGAGTATAGATATGAGTAACCTTAGAATTTTCTAGCAAAAAATGGTACGCCACTGACTCCTTTAAAGCATTATCGAGTAAGCCAGGTAAGAAATACACAAAAAGTGTCTCCTAATTATTTTTGATAGGATCAACCATTTCGAAAAAATTTCCTAAATCGGTTTTCATGCACGCCTATGGACAAATTTAAGTGGCATTAAAATTGCTCTGAATTAAGAAGGTTACCGATATCTACGCTCATGGTTAAATTAGAAATAACTTAATGCTTGCAAAATGTAGTCTCTGAATATTTATTAGTAATTTTTATTAAAAAATTATTTCAAATTTTTTAAAAATTTGTTTCAAATTTGAACACCCTGTATCTAGAAAGCGAAGCCGTTGCGGACCCATAATTAAATGAACTTTTTGTCTTAAAATTAACCAAAGATTAATCTCTTAAAGTTTCTGTACTTATTGAACACCCTGTATATTACCGGGAAGATGGAAAACTCGGATTAATGAAAAATCATAATTTGATCATTTGCAGTATTTACCTATTTTTGTGAATTTTAAAAAACTACTTTTACTACTCAACTAGTTACCACTGATCATTTTAACGAAATATGTATTCGAATCCAAATATCCGAATACTTTTGTTAGGATAATTACAAATTTTTATTGTATTCGAATACTCGAAAATGGAATCGAGTACAAAATATATTTAAATTCAGTCGTCGGGTATATAAAAGTATTCGAATACAGATGTACTCGAATGCAACCCAGCGTAGGTGAGTAGGTTTACACAGGGGAGGCGCATGCATAAAGTGGCTTCTCTACCATACTCACAGACGTCATGAAGGTGTCCGGACTTAACTTGTTGCCAGAATTATTTGTTGGTAGTTTAAAAAAAGGTCAAACTTGCTAATTTAAGCTCGCAAGCGGAGAGTAAGGTCCGAGTAACATCCCTACATCATAGCATATACTGCATTCTTTTATATATGCGTATTCCCACTCTGGGGATCGAACCCGGACCGCCACGGTCGAATGCCACCTCTGAGCCAATGCCGCGTTTTTTTCCTTTGGATTGTTCTTCCGGGCGTGTTCGCTTAATTCCTATTTTGATCAAACGTAATTGTTACAAAAGAAAGAGGCGTTTTTGTTGTTGACAGCGGGTTCTCAATTAGGATAAAAACAAAACAAGTTTTTTTTTAATTCACAAAAATAGCAGAAACCACATTTATTGTATAATTACCAAATGTTAGCGAGATCTATGATTTTTCATTGATCCAAGGTACACAAGCTTCGTTTTCAGTTTACAATTTAAACTAATTTTACAATACTTGTGTTAGAAAGAAACTATATTTTGCTATTCTATTATTCTTGACTAACCTGCTCAATAACTTTTAAAGAAATAATTAGAAAACGTATGTTAGAAAGGCTAGTACAGCAGGATATTTACAATAATTAAAACAACAGTACATGGCTTATTAAAAGTATTTTAAAAATCACCTATATATCACGTCGATTTTGATTTCTGTAGATAAAAAGAAGAATGAGGACCAAGAAAGCAAGAATGAAGAGACAAGATCGGAAAAGGATAGAAACGGAGATGATTATAGGTTGGTTTTTCTCACTATTTTCAAGCTACTTATCGGCGATACTCCATAATGCTGCCTTTTTAATAAAGCTAATAAACAAAGAAAAAGTCATTGTATTTCTTAGGGAGTTAAAATGTAAACTGGATTTTTTTGTGTTAGACACAATCTTAGTTTCTTAAAAGGTTTAATTACCTTTTTGCCATGGTTGAAGAGATTTTTGAAAAATTAAGTAAAAGGACATTTACTTAAAACTGTAGGAATAAGTAGAGTTAGTACCTTCATTCACTAGATAGCGTTGATAGCTTCTTCTAATTGTAAAGAATTGTGTTATAAAAGAACTAGAAGAAAATACCATTTACCAACAAATCGGCATGTGTTTAACAACATCCATAGAAGATTTTTTTTAATCAAAGATGTTATGCCCAAACTTTACAAATCTGAAAAGAATTACTTTATACGATATAAAAGAGATTTCTGTGTATGATGACTAACTTATCCGTTACATCGTGTGTCGCTGAATAATCTGGATGTATTTAATAACTGTATTTAAAACTACCAGGATAAGCTTAGAGACACATCAACCGACTGCCTACTTCTGAAAGACTATAAATTGTGTGCTCATAATCAGCGACATTTTGTAACTCTACTAGATTGTTTCTATAAATCACTAGCATTTGCAAACCTGTAGGAGTTCGACAACTTCACTACAGCCGATTAACATACCAAATATTTTAATTGGCCTGTGAAAACAACAACATTCAAAAGTGTTTTTCCATCTGATGTTTACACGTCTTGCTGTGTGCTTTGTAGGCGTTTGGGAACTGTAATTTATGTAGTATACGATTAACGTACCAAATATTTCATTATAGGCCTATAAAAACAATAGCAGTCACTAGCAGTTTCCCATGTAAATGTGGGTTTACACGTCGTGCCAGTTTCTTCATGGACTTCCTTACAGTCACTATATCGAGAGGCCTCGTTGAACGTATGGTAGTTGCCAGGCAACTGGAATTAGGACAGAAAAAATGGTAAAAGCAGTTGATTGCCGAAGCAGATAAATGAAGAATATTGTGTAAGAACTAAAATACTCCAGTTTATATTTTTACTCCCTTTGTAATATACAAACTACACACCATAACTGATCAAAGGAAGGATATATTGGTTAATAGATATTGGACAACGTTTCCTCAACGAATACAACACCGTGACATCACTGAACATCGCTGCAGTTGAAAAAAATGTGCATCTTACCCAGTTTCGAGACTATCCCCGAGACGCTATAATATCTCTATAAATTTGTGGATAGTGAAGCAGTTTCCGGGATCTGGTGACCAGTGTTCCAGAGTCAACTACTTTGAAGCTTCTCTCTTGCAACAACGCCATGCCTCGACTGAGTGGGCAGTATTTCCTAGCTGGAGTTTGAAAAGAATGTTTTTTTTGGTGGGATCATAAATAGCTTCCTAATGAAGCCTAAAAAACCAGTACCTATATAAAAAAATCATGAATTATTCATAAAATATGAACAAAATGTGGTGAACTTGGCAGCATTATGTAGAGTTATTTTGGAAAATAAAAATTAAATGTATGGTAAGAGGATTTCCAGGAATTTAAGTGCAAATCTGTGTAAAGGAAAGTTCTTTATTTTTCTTCATATGATTTCCAATGTGCCGGTTATTTGGTAAAGTTTTAGTATCATTTTATAGTAAACGTGTTTTTATCCGTTTAATTTCGGATCGTCAGGTTTATATCATTTGTTTTTCTCCAGAACTTATTTAAATAGAAGTATTTCTGTTTATTCCTAGCTGCTGTAGACGATATTTAAATAGATCTAAATTTTGTGCGAAATATTTTTTATATACTTACATAAATGATTAATTCGAAATCGGTGTCTTTTTATTTGGTGTAGGTAATAAACACAAATCTATATGTGTTTAAGCGTAGGTTCTATAATTTTTTGGCTTTTAAAAACGAAATTAAGAAATAGTTTCGTAAAAATTTCCATTGTTTTGGCAATTATTTTATTTAAAATTCGGCTTTGTGCTTCTACTACTTCTCTAAGTAATGATAAAATACGTAATGAGGAGCAAAAGGATACTAAATTTTATGCATTTCAGTAGACTCCCGATTATCCGAAATAATGTGGACCGGGCCGATTTCGGATAATGCGAAGATTGAGGAAAATCATTAACAATAGGAAAAGTAACTATATCTATGTACTTTTATAGATGTACTTGTACAAACATCATAAATTCTAATACCTATGCTTGTACATTAGTATGTATTCATATTTATAAATTTAAGAAAGAGGTAATTGGAACTTGTTTCAATTTTAAAGTCGGTCGATTTGATTAAGTTCTTAGAAATTTCGGATAATGCGGAGGCATAGCAAGAATCATTTGGAATAATCCGGTTCATGGGTCGTTTCGGATAATGCGGAGTTCGCATAATCGGGTTTCGGATAATCGGGAGTCTACTGTCCTTCGGAAAATGGGAATAATTAAAAAAAAGCGTTTCCAATATTTCCGGGCAATGGTATCAATGGTGGAAATTAATGATTTATGTTTCATTTTCACCCCACTAGGTGATCATCTGCCGCAATATAACTGTTTTGCTATGCTTCAAAGGAAGGAAAATAAATATACTAGTTATAGTTATCTTGCTTTTAAACGTAAATAATGACTACACACACAAATCAAAAATTAAATAAAATATTCGGCATAATGTTATATACGTTTGTGTCCCTGATTCCGTATAGCTAAAAGATATTTTAGAATCGGTTTTACGTAGTAACACATCTAGATTTGTTAGGTTATAAACATCCTGATCAAGTAAATTGACTCGAGTCGAAAAAAATCAAAATTAAAAAATTCTGTTTGTTGTTTTTATTTTAATTTGAATTGTTAAGGAATTTAAAAGATATATATTTTTTAATTTTACAAACAAAAAACAGATAAAAATGAAATAGGTTACCTGCGCAAAAGAAGTGTTAATTGCTAGTGTAAAATATTTATTAACGGTGATGTCAGTGGTAAACATATAATTTAAAAAATGCTGGAAGGCGTATAGAAGGGCGGGGATGCCGCGTAATGTGTAAATTCTTATACTAAGATCGCTGTATACCCTCAGCGCCAAATGTCATCCTTAGCTTATTAGCCTATGGAGTATAATATATACAATTTATTGTAGAAGGGGTTGTTATGTTTTTTACTACTGACATTCTATTTTTTCTAATTAAATTTAAAAAAACGCTATTATGAATATTTTTTCTTGGTTAGGAAACAAAAAGACTTCGACACATTTGTTGAAATTTTAGGAGTACATAAAATTTTTAACAAAGTAAAATGTATTTAGAATGTTTATATCGAAATTATAAAAAACTGACAGATAGATGTTTTATGCTAGTAATTGGCGACGGTACTCAAATACAAAACTGACAACATAAAATTGACGTATGTTTATTGTTAAAAATGTGTTACTATAAAAATATAAATAAAACATTTTCTTTAATAATGGACCAAATTAAGTCATTGAAAAAGTATAATTTTAAGAAATTATAGGGCCATTTTACAGCGGGGAAAAAATCTAAAAAAAAAACACATGCTAGGAACGTGATAGCCGTTAGTAATTTTAACGAAATTTGCGCAGTTAAGGAGAGGGGAAAATGATCGTTAGTTTTTTCTACTCGCACATACCTAGATATTGTCTTTTTCCTTATAACCAAGTGACTGGATTTACTAGTAACTTTTAGGGACAGTGAGTATACTTGTATACGCAACTTATAGCAATATATTATTACCTTAAACATACGGCAAACAAACGTTGTGGTAAAATACAAAACAAGCACAAATGTTTGTTCTAATTGCTTCTCGTTCCCTATTAGGCGTTCCGGGGAAAAACTACAAAAGAAAGTTGGCGCCAAATCGAACCCTAATGTCGTGTGGGTATCCAATGTTGCCCAGAACACCCGAGCAAGTGAACTTAAAGCTGCCCTATCTGCTTGTGGTAAGGTGACCGGAGCCAAAGTCGTTGTTAATGCAAGATTTCCTGGTTCCAATTGCTTTGGATATGTTACCATGGGGTCCTTGGAGGATGTTGAAAACGTCATTGAAAAGCTAAATAACACGGAATTAAATGGACAGATTATTAAAATTGAGAAGGTAAATATTATTACATAGGTACCTTAAATGTGGTGTGTGGTGGGATGAGCTGTGGTACTGGTATGTGGTTATGTTGAGTATCAGTATTTTCTAAATGGCTATTGGGCTACTCCAGTATCCTGTGTAATTAAAAAAAATTACACTGCTGCGCACTCTGTGTATAAAAATATTGATGAATATTGTTGTGTTCAACATATTCGCGTTTTAACTTAAATTATCCACAGAAATGATTTTTCAGTTTGACCAAGTCCGAGCTGACCAAATGAAACAAATGAAAGACGCGAAATCTGTGCCGTCAAAATCCAGAAAAGAAGAAAAAACTGATTCCGAGAAAAAGGACGACAAGAAGGAAGGAGATAAAGACGCAGAAAAAAAGGACGGTGAAAAGAAGGAAGGGGACAGCACTGAAGAAGATAAGGGGAAGGAAAGGGATAGATCTAAAGATAGAAAGAGTTCAAAAGATGGAAAAGCGCATTCAAGAGATGGAAGTAAACGTAGAAGTGATGACAAAGGAGTAAGTATATGAAAGACTTAATAAAATAATGTTTTGAGTAAAGTGTATCGAATTTACACTTAACTTATTTGTATTTGAGAAATGCAGTACCTTTATAACTAAATGATAATTATGACTTACAGAAGGAGCGTGTTCGTAGAAGTAGGTCACCCGGTCGCTTTGTTGGAAAACCTAGAGGAGTTCTAACATTTGCTCAAATCAAGGTAAGAATAACTCTTTGATTTGTGGTATAGTTTATTCACATTAGTTCTTTGAAGACAATGTTAAATTTCCGTTAATGCTTACTGAAAAAAAACTTTCTACGGCCCTTAAATCAGACGTTTTAACACTGTTTATCCATCCAGAGAACATATTCGTGTTTTCAGATAAGTTTAAAATTTCAGGAGGAGAGAGATCGTCAAAAATTACGCGAAAAAGAACGCATTTTACGTGAAGAATCCAGACGTCGTCACGAAGAGAGTCTTCGGCAGAGAGACATCGAGCGCCGTCAACGGCAAGAAGCCATAAGGTTAGAGAGGGAAAAGGAAAAGTTGAGAATCGAGAAAGAGAAAATCGACAGAGAAAAAGCTGAATTAGGTAAGAATTGTAAGTGCTGTAGGTAGGGCTTGGTGTAACTGGTAAGTCAATATAGTAAGTAGTAATAAGTGTTTTCTTTTGCTATAATTCCATTCATTTATTACAATTTTTATTTTTGCGTTTTATTATTTTATATTAACTATATGGTAGAAGTAGTTGGCGAGAGGTTCTAGGTTCGATTCCTAGCGAAAATACAACTTTTTCAATTTTATAAACTACACGTGTTTCAGTTATAGTTAATGTAGACAACATGCTAAATTAGTAATTTAATATTATAGTAAGAATGGAGAGAGAACGCGCACGGCTGGAACGCGAAAAAATCGCCCGAGAAAAAATGGAACTTGAAAGAACGCTTTTAAGACTAGAGGAGGACAGAAGAGCCGTAAAAAGGTCCGCGCCCTATCGAGGGGATGATCGCTACGACGACAGGAAAAGACCTGTACCTCCAGAGCGACACTTTGATGCTCCACCACCGCCCAGATTTGAACCTCCATCAGGGTAAGTCTTGTAAGGTTACAAGGGAACTACCAAGCAGGTTCTCAATATGAAGGTTAGGATTCTATATCACGGGCTGTACTTTTCAACATAATCAGCATAAAACTTTTCATGTGTAATAGTCTTATTTATTAAACATTATAAAAAAAATACAAAAAAAAATTATACAGAAATTAAATTATAAAAAATCATTATATTCTTCGTCATCTGGGGAATTGTCATCTCCTCGTGACGTACTAATTAACGGTCCGATCGATCAGGTGATCAAGATCTCACATTTTCTCCTCTTCTTTAATGACATGATGGGCTGCTTTTCGCCAGTTTTCTAGTGTCACTTCCTTAATGGCTTTATCAAACAGTAGTTTAACGTCTTTCATTTTGAATGTCGTGTTCTGTTGCTACAAATCCTTTCACTTGCGCCCATATAAGTTCTATAGGATTTAGTTCACAATGATATGGCGGTGTGCGCAGCACAGTTATACTATGTTTTTTAGCTATATCTTCCACGGCATATTTCATAAAACGATGTTTGTATAAATTGGCTATAGCTAATAGTTCCTTCTTGATCAAATTATCTTATTTTTTATTTCTTTGGTTAGTTATCATAAATAATTTAATGCACAAAATTTATCTGCGCCTATGGCCGACACCGAAATTGAACCGAACTGGACGGAATTTCCCATTTTATTACTCTACACCTAATTTTGGTACTTGTACTTTCTTTCGCATAAAAATCGTAAATTAATAAAGTTTTCACTTTCAGAAAAGCTCGTGAAATTAGTCCTAAAGCAAAGCCTTTTGGCGGCCCTTCAAAGGACGGTTACAGCAAATCTAGACCTCCATACGATTCCAAGCATGACAGTTCCTATACTGACAAAAGAGGTCGCGACTATGATGGTAAGTTCATTGTGGTGTGTTATGTACAAAATTTGTTTGTTGGTGGTTAATACTTAACATTCGAAAAAATAATCAAGCTCCAAGCTTTAGTCTTAACTGGGTGTGTTTTACCAACGTTTTGGAGGAAATCTGATTTTTTTTCGTTTTGTTGAATTTTTAACATTGATGGGTTTTTCTAACTAAATTCTTGCTACATTCCCTGTAAATATACTCCAAGTGAAACATTTTATTTATAACCATTTTCCATGTTCTGGGAATTCTAGGTCCTCTTAGCAGATCAGCTTCAGGGCCTAGTAGTAGTAGCAGCAACAAATATGACCGGCCTTTTGATAATCGCGAGATCAGAAATGAACCGAGAAGTAGAGATCCTCCACCACCACAGCGAAGCGGTAAAGAGAGCAGGTAAAGTTTGCACTTCATTACAACCTTATTTGTTTGATTTTCAGGTAAAATTTGTTTAAATTAGAAATTTCCTTGTACCTATTATCTGTTTATACAGGGTGAGTCTTGAGTTGATACTTCTTTTAAAAAATAACTGACAACCGACCCGTAAATTGCATGACTGACAGCAGACAAACAATATAAATATAGCAGGCTACGTTTTGATGACCAGGCCGGCACTTTTTCTTCCTTCTCTATCTCGCCTATTTTTAAGTTTTTTGAAAAAAGGTATTGGAAAATGTTGTTTATTTTAATGCCTTCTATACACAGCTAAAAAAAGAAGTATCAACTTGGGAATCACATTCAATTTGTTGCTTTTTTTTATATTTTCTATAAATTTATTCTCTGTATTAGATATATCGATCGGGAAAGAGATAGAAGTCCACACGGATTTAGAGGATCTATAAGAGACGAAAGAAGACCCATTGATAGTAAAAGTACTATGCCATTGTCCTCTAGAGATAGATACGATGCTCCAAATGGTAAGTCAACCTTGTACTAAAAAAAATTGAATCATCCTCAAACAGTATTTTTGTTTAATTTGGCAGATCTGCCATTTAGCCAGACGCTTTATGTTTTAGGGTTTGAAAAAAATTAACAACTTAAATGTTGTAATGTTTTCACTAAACTTTTATTAACTTTTACACCAATATCGTTCCAAAGATTATATCATTAAGAATATTTTTAGTTTACATTTATATTTAAAAACAACAATATAAAAGTGTACCTAACTTTTGCAATTTGTATGCCTCACTTTTTTTTTCAATATTATTTTAGGCATTGTGATTTAAATGCAGATTTATTTATATTTCAGATCCCCCACGCTTTGACAACAGGAACAGCAACAGTTGGTCATCGTCTGCACCAAAGTTTTCAGTGACAAGTACTTCAAAACCATGGGAGAAAAATGAATGGAGACCACCCTCTGGCGGTGATAGGTATGACAGTTTCCTTTTTTAAGAAATGTTTGATTTTTAATAGAAAAATTAATAAATAACCATATTTAAGATCACTCTTTTGCTTATCAATAATATATTCAATAACAGATCTTGTATAAGTACCTGTAAAAAGTAATATTTTAATTTCACAAAATTAACTAAAAGGAATAAGCACCAAAAAATTGTACAGGGTGAGTTAGCGATAGAGTAAAGTTTATTTTCTCCTTTATCTTAAGAATTGGATAAAAATTCGATATATAAAAGTTGTAGAGACTATTAAGGTGCACATTTTAAAATTATGCTGGAGTCGACTTGCAGACATAAGCAAAATGCTATAAGATTACTTGCAATGATATTTGTTACAAAAAAAAAGTGTTGTCGGTACAAAGTCCGAAGCGATTTTAACATGAAAAGATTTTTGTTCCCTTCCCTCGTCAAACTTCATCCCTAGACGCGTTTTACCATATCATGACTCATCAGTAGGTAGAGCTAGAAGTCGACGAATGAATGGAAACCGTCTACTGTTAAACAGTGTTTACAGGGTGATTCCTAAGTTGATACTTCTTTTTTAGGTGTTTATAGAAGGCATTAAAATAAACAACATTTTCAAATACCTTTTTTCAAAAAATTTAAAATAAGGTACTTACAATTCATTTATTACACTATGGATCAAATGCGGCCCTGCCTAACTTACCTGTTAAATAACATTAAGAAAACTTCTGGGTGTAGGATGAGCCCGCAAGGGAAAACGTTCGGCGTATAATCTCGAACCAGCAGCCGCACTTTGACGACACTCGCCGTAAATTAGCACCATATCTACTAATTCATTGTTTTCAAATTTTACCATTTTCATGTGTCACCAATTTAAAATTAAGTTTCTTCAGAAAAACACACCGCAGCGGATTGCCAAATAATTACCCACCGACCCGTAAATTGCAGGACTAATAGGAGATAAGACAAACAACATAAAGTATAGCACGCTACGTTTTGATTACCAGGCCCGCACTAAGACTTTTTACTTCTGTATCTCGCCTATTTTTAAGTTTTTTGAAAATGTTTATTTTAATGCCTTCTATACACACATAAAAAGGAAGTATCAACTTAGGAATCACCCTGTATGTATACCATCCAAACGGTAATTCTTCACCGTTTGGACACCTTAGAATGTTTATCAATATTTTTGTTTATATTTTTTATTTTTGCAGATGGATGCCTGGCAGCGCAAATTCTTCTGGAGGCAGAACATTTTCAAGCAACTCCAGCCTAGGTATGGCCACTATTTGCCCACCACCTCCTCCCGGCATCAATAGTTATGACAGCAGATTTGATTATGGAAAATCTTTGAGCTCTTCCATGAGAAAATATTAAGCTATCTGTTCTATTGGTATAAATTTACATCAATTGGTTATAACTATTATAACCCAAAAATTAGCCAATTAATTGGTATTTACAAAAAATATACGTGAATACAGTGGTGGACGATAGGCGTAATTTAAATGGTCCAAATTTAAAAATTTAATAGTCTTTTTAGTTTGAAAATAACGGGGGAATCATTTTAAGATGGAATTTAGTGACAACAATTAAAATTAAATTTGCATAAAAATATGCATTTCATGTCTAATTTTATTGTAACTACAGCCCATAATTCGAAAATTTAAATTAGTTACGAGTTCTACTAAAATATAACCGGCAGGGAGCGCGACCCGACTTTACTGTAGGAAGGAGCGACGTCACACGATAGTTCGTAAATTATTTTAAAGGTTGGTGGCTGTAGCACTTTAACGGTGTTTTTTAGACAAAAAAAAAACTGCTTTTACGTTCCTATTTCTTCCAAAATTCTAACGAACACTCTCCGTGAATCACCCTGTATATATGTAGAAATGGGTTTTATTATTTTTTAATGTTTTATTACTTCACGGTGTGAGTCATAGTTTAGGTTTTAGTCCCTATTAAATTTTTTTGCAAGAATATTGTTGTTATTCGTAGCTTGCCAGTTTGTTTATTTATGGGCCATAAATTAAAATGGAGGGACAGGCTATTAATCAATAAATTTTGTTATTGTTGAGGCCGTAAAGTACCTGTAAAGTAAAAACCTAACCTCCAATTTTTTAACTGTAAAACAATTTATGTATGCACAAACTGTAAGATGAATTGTGTGTAGTACAAAAATATATTTGCTCCATTGAAGAAAATAATGTAGAAATATGGACCAGCATAATAACCTCTAGATTGTTTTCTTCAATGGAGTAAATATATTTTTGTACTACATACAATTCATCCCACAGGCTGTGCACAAATAATTTGTTCTACAATTTAAAAAAATGGAGGTAAAGGTTTTTACTTTACAGGTGCTTTACAGCCTCGACGACAAAACTTACTGATTAATGAGTAATACCCTGCCTCTTTAATTTATAATTATGGCTTATAAATTAACAAACTGGCAAACTGCAATTAACAAAAATATTCTTGTAAAAAAAACTTAATTGGGTCTAGAACCTCGACTATGTCCCACACCCATTTCTACCTATATTTTAAATACCCATCAAGTTATCCGCCTGGTATGCGCAGTGTACCTGCAATAGTCATGGGAAACAGACGCGATTCCTATAGTCATATATGTCAATAGTTTGACGTCATAAATACGTATCCAAAATGAAAACGGGGAAAAAAATCGCTCATCCCTTGCAAGAGACTTGTCACTAAATTGTGTGTTAAAAAAGAGAACAAGCTTTATTAACAAAAACAGCTTTATTACTTGTGTCATTTCCAGTTAGTGATTGATCTCCCTAAATTATTTTATCTTTTTAAATCCCTAACTTTATAATGTCATCTCCCTAGGCTCAGACTGCTATTTATGTATATATGTAAATAGCTTTGTTCGCGGTAAGGATTCTGCACCGATACGGAACATGCGCAGTTCAAATAATGGCGTGCGCGGATTACAAAATTCTTTATTAGCATTCCGAATCGGTTTAGATCCTTATCGCGAACAAAGCTAATAAATTAACTAACGCGAGCACATCTCAAATGATAATGCGACAGGGCCACTGTATATTGGGTGTCGCATAATTTATTTTTCGGAGTTCCATGGCGTTTTAAATGTTTCTTTTTTTAAGCGTTAATTTAATTTTGCTAATGGATATTTTCCACTCTCGAATTTATTTTATAATACAGGGTGTCCCTGGATGGAGTTACCTTTACCACAAATTGACCTAATTATTTTTAATTTTTCAACAATTTTTTTATAAGGGATGACTTTTTATCGAGAAATTAAAAATTAGGTCCATTTGTGGTAGAGGTAACCCCATCCAGGGACACTCTGTATATTTGTTTTTGACAGATCCTGTAGTAATTTTTGTACACTTGACCTTTGGGCTATTATCGAACGCCGAGATAAATATTTAAATAATAGTTACAGGTATTCTGCTGTCATCAAAGAGCAGTCTAAACCTACGGTGAGACGACAATATTACAATAGGTCGAACTAATTGTTTTTAAAGGCAATTGGTACTTTATAAGATAATTATAGGTATTCTATAATTCTTTATAGGTTAGGTTGATTATTCCCAGTTGTATAGGAGTTATGTTGTAATATTACAATATATCAACTATTAGGGCATCTCAATAGCATGCGACAGTGTATTTAGTACCTTGGTGTTTACTAGTTTATATGAATAATAATTGTGTTTTCGGTAATTTTATTAATACTATGTAATATTTTGGTGTAATTAATAGAAACTGACATAAAAATTTGTGTATTATTTTATCTTTAAACGAATAGTCATTTCTAGAGCCTTGGAGTGTAACTATGTTCATCTTCCAGGGCACGGAGTTTCTCGACCCGGCCCGAGCCGGAAATTTGCGACGCGGTCAGTTAACCAAAACCAGTCCGGCCCGAAAAAAATTATTAGGGCTTGACAATAATTATAAACACGCGCCCCAGCCGACCGTATCCATGCACTACCCTCGGTCTGTGAGTTCAGAGCAGCAAGTGAAGACGAAGCCCCAACGTGCAAGTGGCTTTTTACCTTTGCTATGGTTACGTGACGTCAGTCAGGCGAGAGCATGTACAATTTGGATATGGCGATGAAAGGAAATTTAAAAATAGATCAGTCGTATGCACCATTGTTTTAGCATTGGTTCGCCCAACCTTAAGGTATTTATTTTGAGGCTTCGCAAAACTTACGGTTATAGATATCGTTTTTACGTCATTTACTGTGTGATTGAAAACTTTTGTTTTTATTTTTCAGTTAATTCAGTAGTGTACCTACTTAGTTTAGTTTTTATTGTGTGTTTGTAAGTAATAAAAATATAAATTAGTCAATGTTTGTTTAAGTACCCGCACTCAGTGGCGTATTTAAGGGCAATAAAATATTTTTACCACAAAAAACAATTAGGTATTTATTTTTAAAGAGAAAAATTGAAGTAAACATTTTAATTGAAACATTTTTTATGGAAGTGCGATAATTTATAATTAAAAAAATAGTGCGGGATGAAACGAGATTGCTTTATTATGAATATACAAAACGCTTAAGGACTATTTGAAAATCTAAGCATTTGCACCAAAAACTGCTCTTAGATCTACGCTCCTAAAAGACATGATTTATGAAAAAATCATTAATTTTAGGGTGGTAAGTGATATTTACTTTATTTTTATTCATAAAAAACCAAGCCCGGAAAACGCTGATTAGAGTCATACATACGTCTTTTGTTAAAATTTTAGATTGACACTAATATTCATATTTTTCACAAATATAATTTTTAAATAAAAAGCCAGCTAGGAATATCAAAAGAAAAAAAAAACATTTACAAAAACATATTTAACCCAGCAATGCAGAGGAGGAGAGGTAATAATTTTAATTTTCGAACTTTGATAGTTAGGTGAATTTTTAACGAACTTTGGGCGTGGCCCCGAAAATTTTTCGCTTGCTTCTCTGGGTACAATATCATGAAATACATGTAGTCCCGACTGTCCCTCTCTCCAAAAAAAATGTCCTACTTACGCCCAACAAGCTCCCCCGAGCATATTTCCTGGCTATGCCACTGCTCGCACTATACTTAGCTCTTCACCATTATTTAAGACCGCGAGCCGCCACTGTTGTTACGTCGGTAGATAGTTTCACGTGTTTTTATTAGAGAGCATATTTTCTCAGTAAATAATTACAGAATTATCACAAAATACTAATACTTTTATAATGACAAATTCTTTTATTTTTTAACAACTACAATTAATTAATGACAACTAGTATATCAGATGCTAGGTAAATATAGGTAGCAGGTACATATAAAATTGATTTCTTCTATTCAACATAATTTGTGAATTCACCAAGTACCTACTTATTAGCCTCGTTTGATATTTTGGGCGAAATTGAAACATGCAACTATTTCATTCACAGGATAAGATCTCTAGACACAATATGGATTATAGTATAGACATTAAAATTTTAAATAGTTTAAGTTCTATATTAAGGCAATACCACAGTGCAATTTTTAGCAAACCACAATATATTATAAATCCATAATAAAACCTTTGTGTAAAAGCTAACTTATTTAATGGCCTTACATCTAGAGCGAATATAAAAAAGTTGTTTAAATGCACATAGATTTAACCTGTACATTATCCCATATTTTCACATGCCGAGTTTGGTTGTAGGAATTTGGGGATCTACCAGGACCCCTATTCTCCAAACGTGGGAACATTCATTTCGGGAGAATCTTATGAGAATTTCACACTACTTTTCTCGAAGTGAATATTCCGACCTTTGGAGAATACTGCATTCTTTACCTCATACCGTCGGCTGGAAGAGTGAAAAACAGGTGAGTAGTTCATTTTGTGACGACAACCTTGTGTTTTTAAATAAAAACACTTTCTTTTATAGGGGGATTAGGTTAAGAATAATGAAGAACAGGTAAACAGTAAAAGAACAGGTTTGCGGAACCCGTTCTCGGCTGTTTCAAGTTTTTCCTATTCCTTAACATCTCTAAATGTTTTTAAGTATATGCTTGAAAAATATAAAGTATCAATAGCTGAAATTGGACTTTTTCACTATAATCTCAATTCTTTTATTTGCGAGTCGTGCGACTGTTATTTTTATTTCAAACAGAACACCAGCCTCTAGAGATCAGTCGAATGATGGCTGTCGCGGGCTGCCAATTTGGCGAATTTGTTGTGTTTGTCGGCGAGTTGTTCCGCGTGTTTTTACTAGGGCGTATTTTGTTTAATTATTTTCTCAGTAAATAGGTGAATAATTAAAAAACTGAGACCGTATAAAATTTAATTTTGTCTTGCTCTACGATAGGATCAAACTAACTCTTTATTACCAATCCTTACCTTGACCAAAGCCAATATATTAATATCTTTAAAGAGAATAGCATTTTTTTTATAAACATTTTATTCAAATTACTATAAGGTTAATTTTTTAGCAATGTGCCATAGAAATTTACATGGTGTGAATGGGTTTTCTGATCTAATTATTAAATGATCTTTGGTATATTATTTATTAGTTAACACAATGGTTTACATGTTCTGATGGTTTTAAAAATGTAAGAAGGCAGGATATTTAACAAAATCAAAGTAAAAGAACAATTTTTGTCTTATTTTTATTAATCCCAGTATAAGAGAATAGGTTAAAATTAACAAAATATTTGTCTTCCATTTAAAAAATCTTATCTTGTTGCAAAGTGCGCCAGAAATCATTTAATTTTATTTAACTATTGTTACTATACCCTTAGTCCAAAATTACTGTCAGTGATGCATCGCTTTCATATAGAGTGCAGCGGATTCTACGAAGTTATAGGCAACAATTCCAGTATAACTTTGAAATTCTTTATTTCATGGAATTTTTCCCCTGACTTCAATTTAACCCGCTGCTCTAGATATGAAAGCGATAAATCATTGACAGTAATTTTGGACCTGGAGTATAGTTTTTACGACGTAGACCGGTCTAAGACAATAAAATCACGTTTGTTGCTTAGATTGATCCATGACCACCAATTATAAACATCTATTTAATTTAAGATGATATAAGTATTCTATTCCACTGTATACTTGCAAAGTTTGTTTTAAAAATAGACAGTTGTGTCTAAAATAGGGTTCCAAATTCCACTTATTTTGGATAACACAAAAGGATACAAATCTAAATGAAAAAATAAAATAGACAAACACGGTGGTAAATATTGAGTAAAACATGCAGTGCGCCCTCTACTGTTAACCCCTACAGGATATAAAGATTATAAGAAGTTTTTAATTTTGAGTATAGGAAGTATATATAGTATTTATTTTTTATTTACATAACAATAAATAATTAAAAAGGTAACCTAGGCCAGATTTAAACGACGCATTTCTTTTACCAATTCTGTACCCATTTGTGCTGGCGACCTGTAAACAAAAAAAATATATATATAAAGGGTAAGGTATAAAATAATCATGGGTCACAATTAAAAATTAATTATTAAAATTCTAAAGTTGTCCGAAAATTCCCACATTAAGGTATACCTTTGGTACCATCATTAGAAAGCTTAGATATTTCTGCATCTTTTTGGTTTAAGGTTCATTGGCGTACCGACCTTGATAAGAGTGGGGGAAGCTATTGAAAGTGTAATTATTTAAATTGCTGAACTACTAAACAACTTATCAGATTTTAGTAAACTTAAGCTTGTATTGAAGAGAAAGGTAATTAATTTCAATTTTTGTATTCATTAGTACACGATAGTTTCTAATAAAATTGTTAGAGGGGGCAGTTTTTTTATTTTATCCCAAAAACTTAAATCAAATTGTACAATTAAGATATCATAATCGAAAAGTAGATTAAATTTCACTGTCACTGTGTCAGTAAGCTGTCTGGCTTTAATTACGCTTAAACTATAAAAGATTTAAAAAAATTAAGTTGACTTTAATTCCGGTTAAACCGGAAGTGGGTACTTCCGAATAAACCGGAAGTGGACTTGAAGGTTTGAATTAGCAGGAAAATAGCACTTACACACTTATTAACTACTAAATTTCTTTACTTCTAGAATTACAGAAAAAAATATTTCGTGTCACCCAGTATACAGGGTGTGTCAATAAGGTGTTGTGTTGATACAACCTAAACTATCAATGATAGAAATAAAAGTGTCATACAAAAGTTAAAGGGTTTACTGGGATGCATAATATAAAAATACTTTACAATATACAGGGTGGTCCGAAAAAGTGGTAATGAATATTAAAAAAGAAAATTAAATGGGACACCCAGTATAATTATACTGGTAAATTTATCAGAATATGATTCAATAGAACAAGGGCTTTCAATCATATTTCAATTTTTAAACTGAAATGCTGCGTTGCCAAGTAATCAATTTTTCCCAAACTTTTATAATTTTAAGGGTACCATTAAAAAAACATAGCAACCTGTGGATAAGAATATACAATTTATAGTGTGGGTGTCTTAAGGTACATTAAATCCATCTATGCTAATATTTTTTTAAATATCTTATACAAAGCGTTCGGAATTATCATTGAGGATACCTACCTAGTAACTATAACACCCGCTTTCTCTAAGGCATTAATTTTATCTTGTGCACCTCCTTTGCCTCCTGAAATAATGGCTCCGGCATGTCCCATTCTACGGCCAGGAGGGGCCGAAATTCCGGCAATAAACGATACTACCGGCTTAGCGTTTGGACCCTAAAATTTAAAAATTATCGACACCATTTCGCTATTTTTATATTTGATAGTTTTAGCATTTAAATTGTGAAGTTGATGCTATAATAGGACTTAATTCGGCCAATTTTATAATCGCAAACAGGTGCGATGATTCGTAGACGTCGATTCGATAAAAATTTACAATGAGCATCGTTACCGATCTTGTCACTTGTCATGTCAGTGTTTTCGTTTACATTCGAATTATTGTGGAACTTTGATGTATTTTTGTTTAAAATAAATATTATTTTTATTTATTTGCTTATAGAGATGGTAAGTCTTAAACCTGTCAACCACTGTTGAATATGAATATTCTATTTGAAACACTGACACTAGCATTACAACACAATGCTTAGTTTTCTTGGTAGATATACTTTAATACAGGGTGATTCCTAAGTTGATACTTCTTTTTTAGTTGTGTACAGAAGGCGGGCCTGGTCATCAAAACGTAGCCTGCTATACTTTATGTTGTTTTTGTCTTATTATTCATGCAATTTACGGGTCGGTGATCAGTTATTTGTCAATCCGTTGCGGTGTGTTTCTCTGAAGCAAGTTAATTTTAAATTGGTGACACGTGAAAATGGTAAAATTTGAAAACAATGAACTAGTAGATATGGTGCTAATTTACGGAGGGTGTCGTCAAAGTGCGGCTGCTGCTTTGAGATTATACGCAGAACGCTTTCCCTTGCGGGCTCATTCTACACCCAGAAGTTTTCTTAATGTTATTCAACGGGCAAATTAGGCAGGACCGTATTTGATCCATGATGTAATAAATGAATATGTATCTTATTTTTGAGTTTATTGAAAAAAGGTATTTCAAAATGTTATGTATTTTAATGCCTTTTATACACAGCTAAAAAAGAAGTATCAACTTGGAAATTACCCTGTATAATATGAAATAAAATTGTAACGAAAAGTATTTAGTAAGCATACCTACTAAATGAAATAAGCGCCAAAACAGTGATATTGTGGATAAATTGACACCAAAGCTCTTATCTAATATGTATATTGATATGATTCCTATAATTTTGGATCTGTCTACTTTAATTTTAATAAAAACAATTTGATATTCGTGATCTACGACTTCTAGAACACACAAATTTTGGTGAAAATGAAACTAACCTATATATTAATAGAACTTACAGAGTTATACTGGGTTAAATAATCTGCAGCTTGTTCTTCGGCTACACCACCGATCTCACCAATAAGGATGATGCCTTTAGTTTCAGGGTCTTTAATAAAAACTTCTAGGCAGTCAATAAAATCAGTTCCATTGAAAGGATCACCACCAATACCAACACAGAGAGTTTGTCCCAAACCTAAATAATTTTTTTAAATTTTATAATTGACTCTGGTATAAATAAATAAGATAGAACCGTTCCAGAGCAATAACGGCATTTTAAAAGTATTTTCTTATGGAGAAATTTAAGGTTCGAACAGCGTTTTAAGTTTACCGGCGCCTCAACCTAATGCTATTCTGTTATTCTAAGTAGCAATCATAATGTTGCTGTGGAAAGCTCCAGCTTTCATTTCTCTAAGAACAACTAACCCCTTCAGTAAATTCTTCTCTTAACACAATATTCCCAAATTGAAGTTGAAAAATAACACTGTTCTTTTACATGTTGTAGAAAATTTGGAGTATTACTATTCTTTACTGAGTGACGCAAAATAATAAATATGGAGCAAAAATTTAAGCTAAAATTCATGAATGTGCGGCGTTTATCTCGCGACTGCGGCCGTCTGAGGATGAGAGGCAACTCGAGAAGCCTAATCGCCCAGTCTCCCGCTTAGACGAGCCGGAATTATTTCTTGTTCCGGAGTTGTCGCGCGCCATAATTTTTTTGTATTAGTGTATCTGTGCCAACATTTTGTTGTTTTTATAAAAATTTAAACTTCCGGTTAGTTTTTCTTCTTTCTTAGCCCCCTTATCTGCAAGAGATAATTTTCTTTCGTCGTGAGGAATTTAAATCAATTAAAACCTAAATTATCACGAGTTCGATAACATAAGTGATATAACGGCGGTGGTATAACGGGTAGTAATCAGGGTGAAAAAAATGTATATTTATAAATTCAAAAAAAGAAAGTGTAGTTTACTATAAGAACTATAAATTTGACTACTATATTTCGACTATATTTGTTTTATTAATTTTTAACTACTATCAAATTTAATAGATAACGCGTTCCACAATAAAAACACAAAATATTTGATCTGACTTACCAACTGCAGTAGTTTGATGAACAGCTTCGTAAGTTAAAGTGCCTGACCTTGATACAACTCCTACAATACCTTTTTGGTGAATGTGCCCAGGCATAATACCAATTTTGCACTGTTCTGGGGCTATGATACCCGGGCAATTGGGCCCGATAAGCCGAGATTTGCTTTGCCGAAGAAGTTTGTGTTTCACTCTTACCATATCGTGCTGTGGAATACCTAAAGGAAGAAATATGTTGTTGGATGGACAACCGACATACAGGGTATCTCAATCCAAATAGCGGACAGAGTATATAGAAATTGTAAGGGATTTTAACTGTTGTAATTGGAAATAACTATTTTTTAAATAGTTAAATTATAATAGAACTGTGGTTAACAAAAAAAAAACAATAACACGTATTATTAGATATTTATTATAAAAAACACATGACATTGCGGTAGCCCATACCATGGTCATATGAAGAAGTGTCTAATTTTTTTTATCCTTATAAGAAAAATGTTTGTAAATTTTTTAAAGTTTTATTGAAAAAAATGGCATATGACCTCGGACTAAGCTATAAATATTAAAACTTACCTTCAGTGATGCACACAATCAGTGGCACTTCTGCTTCTATCGCCTCGTTAATAGCAGCGGCAGCTGCGGGTGGCGGCACATAAATGACTGTGGCATCTGCATTAGTGGCATCACGTGCCTGAAAATAAACACCATATCTGGTAATCACAAACCAAAAAAAATTCTATAAAAAACATGTTGTTATTAAAGCTTTTAAAAAAAGGGATTCATACTATCGCTTTATTATTAGGCGTTCGTACACCCTCCAACCTTCAAACAAGTATAACCTTTATTTACATACCTCTTTGACTGAGTTAAAAACAGGAAGGTCCAAATGAGTTTTGCCTCCTTTACCAGGAGAGACTCCACCAACCAATTTGGTACCATATTCGATAGCTTGTTTACTGTGAAAGGTACCTTGCTTTCCAGTGAACCCTTGACATATAACTTTTGAATTGGCATTCAGTTTTAAATTCCATCTTGTCGTTTCATAGCTGTTAAAACGAACGGAGTGTCCAAATTTGATACCATCTCCTAACAAAGAAAAGTTGTACTGAATTACCCAACCAAAGAAAACTATTTTTTGAATTCACATTACATTTTATAATAAAAAACTTTATTTCTAAAGCTATTTAGGGGGGTGGAAAAATATGAGCTCATTATAAAAAAGTAAAGGACATTATAAAAATAAATTAAAATCCAGAAAAGCATCAAATTTTGATACACAGAAAGTTATGATTTCTTTTTAAATGGAAACACTTTATTTCTAAAGCTATTTAGGGGGGTGGAAAAATATGAGCTCATTATAAAAACGTAAAGGACATTATAAAAATAAATTGAAACCCAGAAAAGCATCAATTTTTGGATACATAGAAGGTTATGATTTTTTTTTAATTGAAACACTTAATTTCTAACGCCAGTTGGAGGGGTGGAAAAATATGAGCTCATTATAAAAACGTTAAGGACATAAAAACAAATTAAAATATCGAAAAATATCAAATCTTAGAATACACAAAAGGTTATGATTTTCTAAAATTGAAACTTCATTTCCGGAGTTTAGAAATTAGCAAAATATGAGCTCATTATAAAAATATAAAGGACATAAAAATAAATTAAAATTTCGGAAAGCATCCTAAACCTAAAGAAACCATTATTACCTACTTCTTTGCAATATCAAATGGCAGCTGTAAAACAGCACAAGAAAAATAATGAAATAATAGAACAACTAGTGGTTAAACCATCGAGATAGATACCTGAATGGATTAAACCAAAAACATATGCTACTATAACAGCAGTAAAAAAACCTCCTTTAGGTCCCCCACCTAGAAAAAAATGTATGTGTGTCAACACAGTAACAAGAATGCAAAACCTAAATTATGCCAAAGAGGTGACACAACAGTTAAAAACCACAATTAAATTCTCCTATTTTTGTTTCTTTGGGGCTCTTTTAAATCAAAATAACCTTCAATTCCTCCAACACAATAAAATTATTTTGCATACCTAGTAGTATAATTAATAGTAGTAACAAGATTTTTTTTAGTAGGCTATGATAAACTAAAAACAAATGAACAATCAGCCTCTAAGTGCAGTGATAGGAATTAATTTAATAGTCTCAGGTTTCTTTGATTTTTCAACTTGGTATTGTGGGCATATAAATAGATAGGTATTGTTGTACAGACCGTTCTTAAACCACCCAAAGACTGCGGAAAAAACGAGGTTATTAAAGGTAATAAACTCATTAAGAATCCATGCAGGAGAATGGTGGATATCGTTTCAGTTAAGTGACCGTGTGTATGTCAATACTTATTTACCAAGAAGTTTTGAAAAACTTATTATTTGGTAATCAGTAAATTTTTATATCTTATTAAAATATTTAATGAAAAATAAGATAGGATGGTGTCAAAGGGCAATCAACTAGGAGTACCTACCTACATTCTGTAATACTTGTGAACTTTGGTCCACAAAAAGTAAATTTTAAGGTTAGAAATTCCAATTTTCAAAAAACAAATTCTTGGGCAATGAACTAGGAGTACCTACTTACATTCTATATTATTCGTGAACTTTGGTCCCCGAAAAACGAATTTTGAGGTTATAAAATCTAATTTTCAGAAAAACAAATTCTTAATGTCAGACAGCATTTAAACGAAAGAAAATTCGAATCAAGAGACGGTCATTTAAATATCATCGTTTGAAGGATGTTCTATTTTAAATCAAACTTGTGTTGCACTTGCACATTATGTAAGGTGTGAAAAGAACTTACCCAAAACTCTGGATAATATTCTAGTGGGTACAGCCATTATATTGTATTTAGCCTAATTTGCTTAATTACTAATCAACCTTTAATTCATAAGTTTTAAACTTGGAGCTTGAGTTTTTCGATAATTTTTGCTCCAATCGTTGGAAAGGTTCACAGCACAGAACTCACAGATTAACGATAACGATCAGTGACTTTTGGCAAATGTTGCGTTATGCGTTAATAGTTAACGGTACGCTAAAACCATATAATAATAGAATGGGTTGATTAGGATGCCAAAAATAATACAGTTTGCTACCGCTATAAGTTAATTCATTGTTTAATCGAAAATAAGAATTTTCGACCCTGCGGACAGGGTCATAGCGGAACTTAAACTAAGGAGGAAGGAGGAAAGGATGTGATTGGGCTTTTGGTCAATCAAAAAATCGAAAAATTTAGAGAGTTTTTCGATATTTACGCCGTTTGCTACCCCATGTGAACTTGGGCTGAATAGGCTATTGAGGTAGAATAATCTATCTCGATGAAATAGGCACAGAAAATATTTCAACAAATTTTGGACCTGGCAACATTGTCCATGTTTAAAAGGTAAAACCCTTTTTTCTTCTGTGATAAGCCATACAAACCCTGTTCGAGTTCTGTGGCAAACCCTAACCCTACAATTTGGCTAAAGAATTTAGAAAGTAAATCAAAAATCAATAGTGTGATTGATTGGTTTTAAATTAAATTTTAAAGTATTTGAATTTCGCAGCTCACTTATCATGTCTTATGTAGGTCGAGTTCTTGTATATGGTGGCAGGGGGGCTTTGGGAGCGACATGTGTAGCGCATTTTAAAGCAAATAAATTTGTAAGTAGACCTCTTTACTTTTCAATTTGTTATTATTATTTTTACCTAAAAATTTTCATATTATTTTAGTGGGTGGGCAGCATTGATTTAGCCGACAATCCAGAGGCACACTGTAATATTGTCGTAAATAAGGATGAAAATTTTGTTCAACAGGTAGTATTATAACTTTTTAGTATATTAGGTTTTTTATTTCAATGGAAAATGAAAATGTCAGTATTTTAAAATAGTGCCAGGTTATTTTGTAGTGCCTTCTTACAAGGCCTTTCAAAGTAAAACCTAATTAAACTTGTAATAATAAGTTATATTAATACTTTTTACAACAGTCAATAATCCAGTGTTAAATGCATTAAGAAACTCACCGAACATTACTCCAACAATTTTGCCTTCCATTGCCATAATCTAAGCTTATTTCTAGCTGTTACAATAAACTAAAACCTGATATTTCTGTTATTTTTTTCAAGGAAGCCTCAATAATTTCTGCTGTTGAACAGGTACTTAATGGAGAAAAACTAGATGGAATCTTTTGTGTTGCTGGTGGATGGGCTGGAGGAAATGCTAAAAAGGGTAGAACATTTATTATTATTTTGCAACATTCTACCACTTCAATTTTTTAAGTACCTAATACTTTTAGTTTTCATGCCTTGTAAAGTCTTTTTACTTAGTGATAATTTAAATAAGGATTTGAATACTTCTAGATTTGTCAAAAAATGCTGAGCTAATGTGGAAGCAAAGTGTCTGCAGCTCACTAGTTACAGCATCCCTTGCTTCCAAATATTTAAAGGAAGGTGCTGTACTTCAGTTGACAGGTGCCAAAGCCGCCTTGGAGCCAACACCAGGTAAAACATCACTCTAATGTTTAACAGTTCTTGCCGTTTTAATTCGACGTTTTAATGCCGGCAGGTACAGAATTCGTACTTCTACTAGTCTATATTGAAATTTTAATACTTCATAACCCACAAAAAAGAGACCAAGAGTAGCACAAAAACGATGTCTCTTATTTTAGGCATGATTGGATATGGAATAGCTAAGGCTGCAGTGCATCACCTTACCAAATCTTTATCTGACAAGAACAGCGGTCTTCCAGCGAAAAGCACGGTTGTGGCCATTTTGCCCATTACCCTTGACACTCCTATGAATCGAAAATGGATGCCCGATGCGGATCATTCCGGTTGGACACCTTTATCATTTATTGCAGAGTACGTTTTTACTATATAAAAGTTCAGTTGTTGATGTATAAACTTTTAACAATTTTTAATTCTAGATTATTTCTCAAATGGGCTAAAGGAGAGGAAAAGCCGTCTAGTGGAAGCCTTCTACAGCTTGTGACAAAAGACTCCAAAACTGAGGTAGTTCCAGTTTAAGCCATTCCAATGACATGACCACAGGCTTTTTTTACTCGACCAAGTTTAATGTAAGATAACATAAAAAGGCTGTTTTGATAATTTTAGTTGTGTTAGTTAAAATTTTTGTACTTTGGAATTTATTTTTGTATCTTAGTTTTTTTTTGTAAAAAGTATGTTGTTTTTAATGATGTTATAATAATATCTTCCCACCTAAAGGTTGTAAACATGTTACAATAAATAACTGTATGTTGCATCAAAACTTGCAGCTTTTATTTTAATTTTTAGATGACTGCTTAAGAGTCTAATTGTCTAATTAAAAATTTAACATAGAGGTTCAAAAGAACTTCTAGTTTGGCGAGTGATACCTTATTTAAAAAAATAAAGAGGTTTTTTGTGGTAAACTTAAATACTTTCGGCGCTGCGGCCCAAACGTCAATGGACAAGGCGCCGCAGGTGCAAAAACTTTCGGCGCTTGGGCCCAACGTTTGACAGGCAAGGCGTTTAACGGTTAAACCCTCACTACTGGCTGTGGTGCAATTATTTTTCAATAAATTAACAGCTAAATATATAACTACTAATCCAATTATATGGTTAGGATTCTGAACCGAATCGGAACTATTCGCATGTGCAGTTAAGGATTTTTGTGATCAGCGCACGCCATTATTTGAACTGTGCATGGGATTAGCCCGGAATGGGTTCAGAATCCTTATGAACAAAGCTACCGATTTGGGACTGTTCGCACTTCGCATGCGCAGTTCAAATAATAGAGATTATCTGAACTGCGCTTGGAATAGTTCCGAATCGGTTCAGAATCCTTACCGCGAAAAAAGATAATTATTGCAGATTAATTCCATACTTTGAAGATTAAAGAATTTGTAATAATATTTAGAAAGGCCGACCCCTTTTTGACCGGAGAAGTTTTCAGCTGAGATGGCATTTCATTTTTTGGAGGATGGTCCAGAATTCAGCAGATTTATATAATTCGCCCACCTAGTTTGTTTTGACAGGAAAAATGACATTTGATAGTAGTCCGAACGAGGCTCAGATCGTTCATAGAAAATTGGGTTATGGTTTTTATTTTTAATTTTTTAGCTTTTAAATTATGTTTTTTCCTATATTATGACGATGGAAAGAAAAATTAAATTAAAAACACTAAACGGACACATAACATGCAAAATATGTAGAGGGTACCTTATAGACGCAACTACCGTAACCGAGTGTTTACATACATGTATGTAGTAAAAGGTATAAAAATACCAATGCCTTCTTATCGCATTGTTTATTTTTAGTTTGCAAAAGTTGCTTAGTCAAGCATCTTGAAGAAAATAATACTTGTCCAACATGCAAGATAGTCATTCATCAGTCGCATCCCTTACAATACATCAGTTTTGACCGGACAATGCAAGACATTGTTTATAAACTTGTTCCAGATCTACAGAAAAGTAAGTACCTTCTCCACATTAAAGATATCCTTGGTCTCTGGTAAATGTTTTATTGTGAGAAAAGATTATTGTGACATATTGGGGCTCATATTTTTTAATTAAAAGTACCACACTTGCTTGCTACAGCCCCTCAACTTCAGTGTTTGAAATACCTACTAGATAATCAGTTGATCGTGTTTATTGTTAAACTGACTAACAGTACTTACGTATTATGTTCTGTGTAAGTTTTCAGTTTCTTACTTTCTTGGATTGAGGTAGTAATTATGTATATATGTAATAGTTTAGGAAATATTGTGCTTCCATTAAATGAGCCACCAATGTCAGTCAAAAAGCAATAACTAAATGCACTGTGTCACTGTCAAAATGTCAAATGGGTGAGGCAACTGCTACTCTAATGCTAATCAATCAAATGTTTTGAGCAATTAATCAATCTATGTTATTATAAAATGTCGAGCCTAGACATAAAATAGTTTAGGATGTCTTCACACATTTTAAATTTGTGGCAAACTTGATGGAATGGCCCTGTAAGCTTTTATTATCTATTATAATCAGACACAACCAGTGAAATGAAACATTAAAGTTTCTTACAAAAAATTATTCTTCAGATGAACTTGAAAGAGAGAAAGAGTTTTACCAAGTCAGGCGACTGCCGAATCCCAAAGACATACCTCTCACCAATGGGGAACCCAATGGTGACCATGAGCCAGATCCCCATGCAGAGTCTGACTACCACAGGCAAGATGAACAAGTCAATGTTTGTCTTGAATGTATTAGTTCCAGCCTTAAAACCCTCAAAAGACGTTTCATCCGGTGTTCTGCCCAAGCAACTATTTTACATTTAAAGAAATTTGTGGCAATGAAGGTTTTGAATGGCATGGAGAAATATAGGGATATAGACATTCTTTGTAATGATGAGTTGCTAGGGAAAGATCATACTTTAAAGTTTGTATATGTGACAAGGTGGAGATTCCAGAATCCTCCTTTAACTTTACAATATAGGCCGAGAATTGATATATGAATAGGTTGTAGTGAATGTGCATAGATGTTTTGTGAAAAATAGCGCAAAAGGTATTATTTTAAACGTATTGGCCCAAAATAGAAGAACCTTTAGATTTTTAAATTATCTTATATTAATTTAATCTGTTAAATTTAGTGCTTTTAAATTAATTTTATTCAAAAAACAATCAAAAACGTAAATAGCATTGGTTCCGTCCAAAAAAAAAGGAAAGTCAATTATTAAAAAGCCATATACAGGGTGTTACTTAATTATAGGCCGTTATTTCAAGGGCGCATTCCTGAAACAAATTCAAGTAGAAAAGTTCATATAAACGTGTCCTGAAAAGTTTTCACGATACAGGGTGTCGGTTTTTTATTAATATCTCGAAGCTTCTTCTGCCGATTTTGTTGAAATTTGGCACTGTTGTTCATTGTAATAAGACGCTAAGTTAGCACTCAGCAAAAGATAATTCCAGTGGCGTCTCAGGGAGCAGTCACACGAATAATATTGACAAAAAGAATGTACACTACTGAGTTTTTTTAAATTCTATATTTTATTCGGATTAAGCAGGTAAATATACAGCTTTTTTGTCTCTTGAAATATTTTCGTATCTTACTTCGTTTTCAAGGAAAAAAATAAAAACCATTTCACCATTCTTTTGAAAAATTGGAATTTTCGAAATAGTTGGTCTCTCGATGAGAAAAAGGGCAGAAGCCTGCATAGTAGCGGGAGGTAATCATTTCCAACATTTTTTATGAATTGTTATTAATTTTCTTTTGTTAGATTTTAAAAATTGTCTTTATTAATTATTGTGAGTGGTTTTTATTTTTTTCCCCAAAAACGAAGTAAGATACGAAAAGATATCAGAAGACAAAAAAGTTGTATATTTACCTGCTTAATCCGAATAAAATATAAAATTTAAAAAAAGTCAGTAGTGTACATTTTCTTTGTCAATATTATTCATGAGACTGCCCCCGAGACGCCACTGGAACTCATAATTACCTTTTCGTTAGTGCTGACTTAGCGTATTATTACAATAAACAATAGTGCCGAATTTCAACAAAATCGACAAAAGAAACTTCGAGATATTAATAAAAAAACAATTTTTTTTAAAACTTGTCGTCCTGTATCTTGAAAATCGGCCTTTTTAGGACACATGTTTATATGGACTTTTCAACTAGAATTTGGCCCAGGAATGCGCCCTTGAAATTACGGCCTATCATTAAGTACCTTACACCCTGTATAAAATGTGCCCTGTGATACTTCCAGGACCAAATATAATATTACAAAATACCGACTAAACTACATTTTAAAAGTTACTTAGGGAAATTTTAATAATTTACAATACGTTTATAGTGCAAAGAAGTAAAATAACTTTTTGGTGTTTAAAAATACAGAAAAGTGTTATAAAATATATTTCAGAAATATTTCTGGTGTTCAAAATAATAGTGACATTTTGCCAATCAACAAAATCCCTTTAAACGCTATTTCAAACATGATTTTCTCGAAATCCACACAAACAATTTTTTAAAACCCTGTTTCATATTCAGCGGTAAATATAATTATTTCCAGCGAATCGAGAATCCGGTTTCAAGTATCAGCCAGTGCGGAGATTTTAGCGCCTGGAAAATCGATTAAATGTCACCAATACAAGAAAATAAACGTTATTTAAATTCCTAACTTTTAAAAAGTGGATTTTGTCTTGTAAATATGTACAAATGACTGAATACTATGTTAGAAACATTTACTCATGTCTGTTTTAAAACATTATAATCAATATTTAATCCATTTAGTGTCAGACTGGGAAGTTAAGCGCCTCGCTTTAAGTACAGGCTGCTTTATAGGCACTTCCTCCGAGAAAAAATAAATTAAGATATTTGGAAGTGAAAACTTTACAATACAGAAGAAATTTTGTGGTAAAGTAAGTGCCACAAATATAACATTCTTGTTTACATTTCTCTCTGTGTATAAAAACTTCAGCAAAAAATACCGCCACCGTGAACAAGAAGCGTACCTATACAGGGTGTGTCAATAAGGTGTCGGGCTTTGATAGCACCTAAACTATCAAAGATAGGAAAAAAAGTGTAATATAAAAGTTAAATGGTTTGTTAGGATGCATAACCTAAAAATATTTTAAAGTCTACAGGGTGGTCCTAAAAAGTGGTACTGAATAATAAAAATGAAAATTAAATGGGATACCCAGTATAATTTTCCAGAATATGATTCAATAGAATAAGGACTTTGCAACCATCTTAAAATTTTTGAACTAAAATGCAACGTTGCCAAGTAATTATTTTTCTTTCGAAATTTTAGTAATTTTAAGGGTATCGTAAAAAAATCATAGTAACCTGTGGATTACCCCTAGACAAATATAATTTACATTGTGGATACTTTAAGGTACGATATATTGATCGATAACAATGTTTTTTAAATCTCTTATACAGAGCGTTTGGTATAAGTTGGACAACTCGACAGTTTTAAAAATGTTTTATTTCAATTTTTTTAAATAGGACCCCCCTAATTTTTTTAGGCAAAGGATGTATCTTTCGAAAACGTTAATTTTTTGTTAAACATGTCATATATCTAAATATCATAGTTTTTGAAATATTTTAGGATTTGTCTTAACTCAGGGTAAAAAAGGAAAGGACCAATTAAACAATTTAGTCAAGATTGTGTTGGAAGAAAATAATTACAAACTACACATTTATTTTTAAGAACAATGACAAAACAAGAAGTAGGCAAAACATCGGCCCACCTAGAGGAGGGGGGGGGGGGGGGGGGCTAGGGAGCTAAGTTGAGGCAAAAAATTTAAATTAAAAAAAAAAATTAACAATGAGATGACTCAAAATTTTGGTGACAAAAGACAACGAGGACATTATAAAAATACTATAAAAAGTGTTCAATATGACCTCCTAAATTTAAAATGCAGGCGCGAGTTATTTTTTTAAAAGACTCGCTTACATTTCTCAACATAGTCGGAGTAATTGTTTGAAAAACTTCCCTTATTTGTGCTTGCATGTTTTCTCTTATCGTGGGAGCTGTTTGGTTAATTTTTTCCTTTACATATCCCCATAAAAAAAATCAAGCTTATTTAGATCGGGAGATCTTGCAGGCCACGATATTGGACCTGCTCTACCAATCCAGTGATCATTACATCGCTGATTTAAAAAATTTCTCACGAGCATACTGTAATGAGGTGGTGCTCCACCCTGTTGAAACCACATTGTTTCGCGAATGAATTTTGGTAGTACATTTTTGTTCAATTAGAACTTTCCTTTTTTACCCTAAGTTAAGACAAATCCTAAAATATTTCAAAAACTATGATATTTAGATATATGACATATTTAATAAAAAAGTAAGGTTTTCGAAAGATACATCCTTTTGCCTAAAAAAATTAGGGGGTCCCATTTAAAAAAATTGAAATAAAGCATTTTTAAAACTGTCGAGTTGTCCAACTTATACCGAACGCTCTGTATAAGATATTTAAAAAACATTGTTATCGATCAATATATCGTACCTTAAAGTACCCACAATGTAAATTATATTTGCCTAGGGGTAATCCACAGGTTACTATG